>CM068370.1:170354041-171554041 GCA_034769895.1 Magicicada septendecula | reverse complement strand
AGAAATTTAAGAAGATCTGTGGATGGACAAGCAGCAGTGGAAGCTGAGGATTCAAAACTTCTGTAATCGTTGGTTCCGGAAAATGTGTAAACATTGTACAGCCGGAATAATATAGATAAATTGCATTTGAATTTGACGTAATTACACAGAAAAAGTGAAATAAAAATTGGCACGACAGTATTTACAAAAACGTTTTTACATTTTTTTAAAGAATACTGTAGTACTTTATGACAAAGATTACGTATAGCCTACAGGAAATTTTTAATCAAAGGGTGTTTATTTGAGCTATTTACAAAATAGGCCTACTAATGTCAATTTACATTTGAATCCACACCATCTTTACCAGCAAGTAATAAAAATAGTGAGGCTTTTAACAAAAATTGTTATTACAGTTAAAACAGTTCAACATTTTTTTGAGTCACCTATATTTTTTTTTTAATTGCTTTCATACCTATTTTATATATGCATAAATAATAAATCATATGTATCATTCGTACGCTCTCAAAACGTATTGATTTCTTTTCTATCATCAAATTACGGTACCCCTATAACCAACATAGGTTCCTTATCACAAACGTAGTACTGCAACGGATTTGGAAATTCTCTTCCCTTTGAAACCTTTTTTGATTTAAAACAAAATATTTCCTATAAATAAACAGATCATGAGATGTAACTCATGTTACAATAAATAGGTCAAAAAAATATTTTTAACTAACATATTTTTTTTTGACAAAATATGAAATTTATCACCAACTTAGGTGACTTTATCCTATATCAATATGCGGTTGTAGCCGCTTACTTTAGACGATGCTTACGATTGAAAATTACGACAAATAAACATGTTTATTCACTCGAAATGTATAATCAATCTTTTTTTTAAATTTTTAATTAATTATGCCGAGAACCGAGCCAGAAAGTGGGTAGGGCTGGATGGTCGTGAGCCTATTGTACTAAAAACGAATACAGTACAACGTTGATGACCCTGAATGTTGAAAATCCGATCCGCCAATAATCCGAAAATAAAAATACGAACATCAATAATCCGAACAAACAGCAAGCAGGGGAAAGTCGTCCAAAAGGGGGTACGAAAAACCTTTAGGTCAGTCAAACCATAGTTAACAACGAAACCAAAGTTGCATATCATTTTCTCTATAGATTAAGTCTTAGGCTACCGTAAAATAAAGGATTTCGTTTACAAAATGCATTTGGCTTTACAGAACAAACATCTTTTTTTTTTTAAATGTGCAAATACCCCATTTTGGACAACCGGTCGAACAACATGGCGTACCCATAAGAAATTATCTAAAACTTAGTGCTATTCCAAAATTCTTGTTTATTTGTTTATAAATACAACATAATACATCACAAACTGTGATAAGTCATTAGTATTAAACATACTCAAACACAAAAGTCGCATACAAATGTTTCAACTTCTTCTTCTGCACTCGAACACGCTTCATGTGCCCATCAGGAAATTATTTTTTGATTTATTTAAAATACGGAAAATTTTGTAGCACTTTATTGCAAGTGCTTTATTACAAGTAAAAAATGTTGAAACAATCGTGTCTACAGACACTACTCAATCGCATACGATTTGATTTCCTGTACGTTGTAACCTAATTTCAAATTTGAAATCACCCAGTCTTTTCTTGTATATGCACGTATAACTTCTGCATTTGTTGCTTTATAAAGCACAAATTCGTTTTTCTGGTTTTATACTGTACTATTATTTTAACACTTTATCCAAACGAATCGATAATTCGAAAGCCCCTGGTTTCAATTAATTCGGATTATCGAATCTTACCTGTACAGTAAGAAATCAACTGAGGACAAAATTATTAACAATACAACCATACCAAAATTATATTGCACGCCAATGTTTATCTTGGTAATTCTTGTGTATAAATGTATATGATTATCAATATCGAGTCTGTCGTTGTCAGTTGTTGTTGCTAACCGCTTCGTTCTCAAGACATATAACAGGCCACGGACCTATAGAAATTACACGACACTGGTTTGTAAAAAGAAACCATTTTTGTTATTAAAAACAAATTACAGGACACTTTTTATTACAAAAAACATTAACCGCCACAGAAAATTCACGATCGTTTCGGACCTACACGCTTTATAAATTCTGACGAAACTAACGCATTACGTTTTCGTTCCATATTCTTTAAGTGGGTACGGAAAATAACGAAATTCACAAAGATCAGGTAACGAAAAATCGATCAGGTATAACATTTGTTTCTTAAAGTGAACACAATTTCTTTACGACCAACTTAACACACGCTGTAAAATAAATTATATAATATAATGAGAGGCATTAATTCCTATGGCTTAATTTGCTTAATTTTTTCTGTGTAGATTTTTTTATTCGTTTCCATTACTCATAATATGTGACACCTGCTAGTTAGTTTTCAAACGGTTTTTGTCTACTTGTCACAGAAAACCAAATCCATTTATTACTGACGAGCTAGGCCGATAACCCGAGTTCTCAGTTTTAACTCGACCGTTTAGCGTTTGTCTATCTGACTGTCTAGTGTTTAGGGTATGTCTCGCGATAAATTTCGAACGCATCAACTATTTTCGTAAAATTTGACCTGTACATGTCAATATTTTCTCACTGTTTTAGACACTGATCCTCCAAAATAATATGGAGGCGGGCGGCTAGAAAGTGAGAGGGCAAAACTGTGAACAAAAATCGAAACATTGCACGAGGGGTATCAAATTAATAGAAATTGTAACCAGAATCTGAATATACTGTTAATTTTTTAATACTTCAAAACTTCGGGATGCCGAGGCCCAAAAGCTGGAAAAAATTTTATAAAATTGCAAAAAATCCATGTGTAGTATGAAATTAAAGGTAATTTTGACCAAAATCTGAATACAGTGTACGGTTTTGGAAATTTCAAAACTGAAGTGCACAAGGGCCGAAAGAGCGGGTCAAACCTTGAAAAAAACTGTAAAATTCCAGCCGAATGTCGGACTAAAAGGAATTTTAATCCACATCAGAATGCAGCCTTTACTATGAAAATTTTTAGAAGCACCATAGGTCAAAAATGAAACTCAACATTTTAAGTATAGCATACTGTACAAGTCTATGTGGAGGATCAACGTACGAGGAATTTATTCAAAATACAAACTCGGTTTCTTTAATAATTTGACAGAATATCTCTCAACATTCCTTGCAAATGTCTGATCGCCTTAAAAATTTGGTAAGCGATGTTTACAAAAAGAAACGTTATATAATCTTTTCAGTGATGTCTATTTGTGAAAAGTTATACAGGATGTTCACAAATGGTAGTCCAATATTTCGGCAACGTGTTCCTTATATAATTACAAGAAAAAAGTTCCTGTAAACATAGGTCCAAAAACGTATAGTTTTCCATCTGTCCGCCATTTTGTATTTTTTAAGGAAAATTTTATCTCTCAAGAATGGAGTGAGATATTCTAATGAAATCTGGCACGTGTTACCCCAGTAACATAATCTACAAAATGAAATATTGGACGACCGTTTGTGAACACTCTGTATATAGACCTACACACGTCTACGGAAACATAAACGTAAAAGGCAAAAGGCACAACCAAATTATTTATCATTTAGGCATTATGGTTATAAATTTAACTAAAAAAAATCAATACTGTGGTTTGGAATTTTCAATGTTTATTGTATGACTGTCTGGATTACAACCGGATTAGTATTTATAGTCGACTAATCGTGGTTTTCGTAATTTCTCTGGTGATTGTAAAATTATTTACTTTTAAAGTTTACCTAATAATAAATGTATTTCATTCAAAATAGTGAGAGAGTTCTGCGGTTCTGGACACTTACTGATGTAGTTACTAATGTATTTGATAATGCATTTATTTACACAACGTTGTATTACACAACAGTAATAGGAGCAGACAACAAGCTTGATTCACGGCGTTGTGACCAAGTTCAGTGACTTGTATTTACTTACTGATACCCTCCGAAATATATCACATTAACAAAGCCAAAGGTTAAATATCCATTATCTGTTCCTTTACAGTGCGATTTCTACGAAGTCTCTTCTCAGCGTCATTCTTAAACTTTAGGACCATCTCCCCCTTTCGCAATATCTCTTTCTCATCCCGCCCTCTCTCTCTCCCCTTTTATAACGCTCTGACTGATTACTTTTTCCTTTATACGCAAATATTTAACGTTACCAGGTTTCTTGTTTTATTATCGATATCGTTTTCATATTCACAGCTTACGTCGCACCCTAGATAGCTGTAGTGGGATATTTGTCCAATAATTTTATCGTATGTTACTATTTTGGGAATTTTCCTTTAAACGCCATTATTTTGGTCTTTGTCGTGGAAATTTTTAAGTTATATTCATGGTAAATTTTACTGAGTTTATACACTGCTTTTTGTAATCCATTTTCGTTTTCCTGTAGGATAACTTTACCATCAGCAAACAGCAGAGTATTATTGGAGAAATTATCGGGAATATTTCAGGACCAGTTCGTTGTTTCCATTGCCTTACAACATCGTCAATATATATGTTAAATAAAGTAGGTGAATAAGGTAGGTTAAGTAAAGTGTTACAGAATAGAAATTTCATAATGACGACACCAGTCCTGATGTACGGGAGTGAATCGTGGACACTCAACCAAAATCAGAGAAAACGAATTCCCGCTGCTGAAATGAAATTCTTATGAAGAGTCAAGAAAACCAAGAAAACGGTGGCTGTGAAGACGGAACAGGCTCCAAGCCTAATCCTAGAAGAGAAGAAGAAGAGAGGAGGAGGAGGAGGAGGAGGAGGAGGAGGAGGAGGAGGAGGAGGAGGAGGAGGAGGAGGAGGAGGAGGAGGAAGAGGAGGAGGAGGAGGAGGAGGAGGAAGAGGAGGAAGAGGAGGAAGAGGAGGAAGAGGAGGAAGAGGAAGAAGAGGAAGAAGAGGAAGAAGAGGAAGAAGAAGAAGAAGAAGAAGAAGAAGAAGAAGAAGAAGAAGAAGAAGAAGAAGAAGAAGAAGAAGAAGAAGAAGAAGAAGAAGAAGAAGAAGAAGAAGAAGAAGAAGAAGAAGAAGAAGAAGAAGAAGAAGAAGAAGAAGAAGAAGAAGAAGAAGAAGAAGAAGAAGAAGAAGAAGAAGAAGAAGAAGAAGAAGAAGAAGAAGAAGAAGAAGAAGAAGAAGAAGAAGAAGAAGAAGAAGAAGAAGAAGAAGAAGAAGAAGAGAGAAGAAGAAGAAGAAGAAGAAGAAGAAGAAGAAGAAGAAGAAGAAGAAGAAGAAGAAGAAGAAGAAGAAGAAGAAGAAGAAGAAGAAGAAGAAGAAGAAGAAGAAGAAGAAGAAGAAGAAGAAGGTTTCTTATTTTATTCAATCAATGCAAATTGCCGGTATAATCTAATCTCAACAGCGAATTGGTAAACTGAAAAGCGCGATAGCTGTACATTTTTCTTATCGGTTCTGTAAGACCGATTCACGTGGGATCAAAACGTAAAAAGCAAAACTGAAGCAAAGGCAGTGAGTGTACCTATAATTGTCGCGTTGCAAACGTGAATAAGGCTAAACGATACAGTCTGATTCTCGTATCCAAAATCGCCTGAACATCCAGTGCTTCTGAATAGGTTACTGATGTTTTACTGCAAACTAAAAAAATTTACAAATTTAAGAATTCGAAAACCACGAAGGAGACTTAATTTCGTACTGACGATATAATACAAATAAGAAGTATACTCTATTAAGCGCTAGGAAAAAAATCCTTAACATTTTTCGGAAAAAGTTGAAACATCAACTTTTCAACGTAGTATACGCGTTTCAACTTTCCCTTTGAATCGACGCAACTGTCGACAAAATACATTAGAATTAACAGCGCGTACACAACCGGCAGACTTAGCCAACGTGGGACGTACTGCGTAGGCCCAACTGAGTTTCGTACCGAGCATTTCTCTTCAACATCAATTACCGTTCATTAAAGTCATCATCAACAGCACCGAGTGTAGTTATCAAACATTCTGTGGAAAATGCTGTAGTCGGCTTTATATTGCTCCGAAAGAAAAGTTCGTATATCCAGGAATGTTCCGTGGGAAGAGCGCCGCTATTGAGAGATATCTCTAAACAGAAGGATCAGTTGTCGCGTCTGCAGTCTCTAGAACGTGTTCGCCGACAGAGGTGGCTGTACGAGAAAGAGTAGCTACGCGACCGATGTCTTTCCTATACCACAAGAATAAACAACACCGATTCTTAAACGGTCTCATCACATCAAGGAAACAGCTCTCTAATATAAAGGTGATTCCTACAACTGTTTACTACGTTTTGGGCCAGTTTATTTTAATTCATACTTAAAAGTTCTGTGACGCATTTTAAGTAGGATCTCTCTAGCGTATTACACCAAGGATCACTTGAAAACCGTTACGAATTACTTCAAAATCACAAAACAGACGTTACACTTTAATTTACCAATATACGTTATTATTTTTTTTGAACTCATAAATCGGTATTTTATTATGGCCAATACGCATTCATATCACAGACAAATGTAAAACCGTCTACAATTAATGCTACAGCTCGATTTAGGGCTACGGTTTCCAGCCTTTTTATGAAGGAACATGTGGAAAGCACGGTACTCGTTTCCCAGCCATAATTTTCACCTTCTCTCCCATGAGGCGCGGTGCACATCGACTCGCGAAACATATCACAACACAGCACTAGCCTTACAAAACTTGATGGAAATAGTACACTCTTCTCGCGCGACTCAACGCGGAGGTGAAATTCCACCGCTGAGAGGAGTAGAAGACAATATTATTTCCTTGATAGCATTATCGGGAATGTACCAAGACTGGAGATAGAGAACCGAGATTACGCAGTATGAGATGGAGAAAATATTGAGTGAGTGAGTGCGTGCGTGCGTGCGTGCGCGCGCGCGCGCGCGTGTGTGTGTGTGTGTGTGGAGTGAGAGGAACAGTGAAATGGAACAGATGGATGGACGGAGACAGACAGACAGAAGAGAAACATGCAGCCAGGAAGGCAGACAACTCCCATCTCCCATGCGTCAACTACTGAACAAATTATCTTATACTGTGGCCGTCATCTGAATCGCAAATAGTAGATGTTGAAGTAGTTCTACTCTGGACAGTTCACCTGATGATGAGGGCTGCAAATTAATTCGAATACACCGTACTTAATTAAATAAACAAATCACTAAAAAATGTTTGGCACGGGAATACATCGCCAACGTAACTTATCAAATACAAAGGTTCCGCCCTGGTAATGGCCTAATTCAAAACAGAGAAGAAGGTGGAAATTATGCACCGCATACTAATTATGGAACACTTTGCAGGCAGAGTAGGCGAGGGGACGCTAGAGACACTGAATATTCTTGTTTACACAGAATCGTCGACAGTTACTGTAAAAACATGGGGCAACCATACTAGCCAAAACAGAAGCTTACTATTTTACATGAACAATTCCTGAGCCTTATGTGCCATTCGTTGAAACAGTAACCGTGCAGGCAGTAATTCTAAAGCTGGATTACGTTTTGTTCGCACGATAGTCCGCACGAATGGAGAGCTTATCGCCGTCTGCTTTCGTACGAAACGTGAATTGTGTGGAAAAAAAAGCTCACTGAATTTCACAATTGCAATCAACAACAATCGGGCAACTGTGTTATCCCGCTTTCACCAACCCTACACTGTATCAGCGTCCCAGTGTTAATCTCCGATGTCGGACTCTCAAACGCGTCCACAGCAACTGAGTGTTTGTGTATACTGATACTTTATTTTATGACGATAACTAACGCGCTTTAGGAAGCTAGCGTGGGGGATTTAACGAGTACAATGCGTCGAACGGGGCCATAAATGCAACTTGGATTATAAATTCTCCAGGGGTGATACTACGAGCTTCCTCTCACGGCATAAACGCTGGCGCCGGTCCTAGTACCATTCACTGCTGTTTTAGCGTTTCCGCTAAATTTAATATTTAATATTCGACGGTTTCGCCGCTTTCCTGCACCTATCGTGAACAACAAATATACAATAAAGAAATATAGCCTGAATTTAGACTCCTTGTACCTAACGGTGTCGGGGCGATTTCCCGTCTTTCCACGTGCGATATTTATTTTTCCCTATCCTTAGCTAGTACCACTCACGTATGACATTTTCATTCTCCTCCTCGTTAACTGACTTTGTAATTGCAATACGCCCAAAGCCACAACTAGGGTCTCTGTCACCCGGTTTCCGCGCGCCCCCTCATGGTTCGTGACGGAGGTGTCAGCAAATTTCTATTACTTCATTCATCATCATACCATAATTCATTACCCGCAAGGATTAAACCAAAGGTGGTTTGTTCCGGTCTCAAACAGACAAAGAGTCTAAAGCTGGTCACTCCAGCGCTTCCTCGGACGTCCCACGCCTCTCCGTCCCTTCGGCAAGGATATTATTTGATTACTCACTAAATTCATGAACTGATTTTCTGTCGGTTTATGTAGTTTTCTTAAATTGAACAACTTAAGCTATGTCAGTAATGACTTGCTTAAAAATTGTTAATCTATAAATTTTAATCTAACTTGCAACGAATATAATTTTATTTTGTATGTGATAGATTTTTAGGTTTAGCAACAACTGACAATGTTGAACATACAATATATCTTGCGCACTAATTATTGCTAATTACATTATCAAATAAAATCGAAATCGATTCCGTGGTTATCGTGTTCAACATTGTCTGCTTCTTATGAACATGAATCATACGAGTCTTTCAAAGATTCGACTTGCGAGAATTTTGCGAAGACTCTGATGATCCCATCAAAGCAAATATACAATGATCTCCTGTGATCAACTGAAATAATACTCCAATTTAAAACAGATATTGCCCCCAGCCGCTTCTTAAGTAATGTTTAATAATTTTCAACTTACTAAGATTTCGTCCTCCTGAAGTTAAAAATAATTTCGCACAAAAGACATACATAAAAGAATCCATAAAACAGTTATATAAGAAAAAAGACGCTCTCAACCGCAAAGCACTAACGCTACACCTACAGATCGCCAACATATACGGACACAATTACATGACTGAACTAATACATCACACAAATGAATGGACAAAAAAAACAAATACATAACATACAGACAAAACACGAGAGAAAAATAAAAAACCTGACACCAATCAACACAAACATAATTCCCTCACACAAATTCTACCCACGTACAGTAAACCTCACGAAAGTCACAGTCACTAAAAACGAACAAACACTCCTTGACAAAGGCCTAAAACATAACATACATTACAAACAAAACAACCAAACACTAACAAAACTCGTAGTTGACACTGAAATAAATATACAAAACACAGCACCAGAACATCAAGACACACTAAGACATAATATAAACAATATAATAGGAGCACATAAGACACCAGACAACAAGAACCACAACTCAGAAATACACACAGCCATCAAACTGAGGGAAAAGGCACACAAACACAACATCACATTTGTAAAAGCAGACAAAGGCAACACGACTGTAATCATCTCCACAGACAACCTACACAAAAAAGTACAAAACTTCATGGAACAGAACAACATCACAGAACTAAAACACAACGCCACCGACAGATACCAAAACACAGTAAAACAACTAGTCAACAAAGCCAAACACATAATGACACACAAACAAAAGCCCTACATGAAACAAATCCGACCATCAGCCCCTACCCTCCAAGCGCTTCCCAAAATCCATAAAGAAGATATTCCGTTCCGCCCCATTATCAACTACCGTAATGCACCTGCACACAAACTCGCAAAACATCTAGACAAAATTATCAGACAACACACACAACTAGACAACAACATTGCAGTAAAAAACAACACAGACCTAGTAACAAAAATAAAAGACGTACGCATTCCCCATAATGCCACATTAGCCTCCTTTGCCATTAAAAACCTGTACACAAACATCCCATCTCTGAAACAATCACCATCCTACAAAACAAACTCAAACAGAACAACACACCAGATGAACTTATCAACGAAATAACAGAAACTCTGAACATTATCACAAAACAAAACTACTTTACTTATAACAATAAATACTACACACAGAATGATGGTCTACCCATGGGCTCCCCCATATCCAGCATTCTAGCAGAAGTCTTCCTCCAACACTTAGAAAAAACAAAAATACTCACAAACAATGACAGACACTCACATAAAATACTATATTGGCACAGATACGTTGATGACATCCTAATACTATACAGGAGAAACAAAAGACAATGTGAACAGTTACTAACGCACATAAACAAAATACATAAAAACATAACCTTCACTGCCGAATACGAACACAATAATACCATAAACTTCTCAGACCTCTCCATCACAAAACTTGAACACAGGCACATATTCAGTATATACAGAAAACCGACTACAACTGACACACTAATACACAACTCCTCCAATCACCCAATACAACACAAACTAGCTGCCTTCAGAACCATGATACATAGACTTAACAACATCCCCCTAGATGAAAAAGACTACAAAGACGAACTAAACACGATAAAATATCTAGCAGAATCTAAGAATCTAACGGATACGACAGAACAATAGTCAGTAAACTCCTACACAAAACACAAAACAAACAACAGACAAAAACAGAAAACAACAAATTCATAACACTAACATACATCAACAAACAAACTGAAAAAATAGCCCACAAATTCAAAAAATCAGGATACAGAATCGCTTACAAAACTACTAACAAAACAGAACACACACTATCAAAACACACACACAAACCACAAAACAAATTCGATCTACCTGGTGTTTACAAACTAAATTGCTCAAATTGCAACAAATTCTACATAGGCCAGACAGGACGTAGCTTCAAACAGAGATACATTGAACACACAAAGGCACTCCACTCCACTACAGAATCCACCTTTGCAAACCACCTCATTGAAGCAAACCACACATACAAAAACAGCGACAATAACATGAACATTCTACACGTACACACAAAAGGCCGAAAACTAGACACTCTAGAACAATTGGAAATATAAAAACACACGAAAACAAATAAAAACGACATCCTAAACGAACCAGACACAATTCAAATCGCACGCATTATTCGAACATATCTCACCCCACACACACAACGTCGATCTTTCGAAATTCGATTCCGTCGCCCACAACAGGACGGACAGCGCTACCAGCGGCAACCTCTGAAGAAGCCTTTTAAAGGTGAAAACCGGTTCAGGTTGAAAGGTAAAACTTTGTTTTTACTTATAAAAAACTTGTGTTCCGAGTCGTTAATATAATAGTTGTATTTAGTTAAGTAACACCCACGTCATGGACAACGAAATCTAAAAATTTTAAAATAACGTTAGGGATGTAGTCAAGTTGAATAAGCTTCTTCAAGTCTATGTTAGTAAATTAGGCTCGAGAGTGTTGTTATAGGATGCTTTAGGCGTTGTTTTTCAAAGTATCATCAACTGATAAGGCACGATGTTTTAACTTTCTACTTCTTCAAGTTTATTTCTAGTTGATTTATGCCTATATGTGTATGTGTTTCTGACTTCACTGTAGATTCCACATTATAAACAATATGTTATATTCGTATTAAATTATTTATGTGGGGATTGGTATAAGCGCCAAGATACACAAACGTTAAATACACAAATAGGCTACTGTTTTGTCACTTTCGCGCTGTCCTAGCACGGAGCCCGGGGCATATGCCCATCTTGCTCCCCCCTAGCTGTGGCCCTGACGCCAATTTTCTTTAGGTGTTCCGATTATACCAACCTTCTACAAGTCTCTTTCTTTTTTGTATTCTATTTTCCCATATGTTTTTCACCTGTAGTCATTCATTTCACATACCTTCACCAACACAATATGGTGCAGATCATCTAATGTTGAGCCATTCTTTAATTTCTGTCCTCTTTCTTGTCGGTCACGTCACACCTTTCGTTCTACTCAAATATTTCATCTCATGTGCATGTATTCTGCTCTGCATCGCTCTTCGCAGCAACCACAAATGATATTCATACGCAAATATCAGTCTACTAATGATCCACCCTCCGATGGTTTCTAACCCACGACGCTCCGCTTTGGAAGCGACTCCCTTGACCAATACACCAGCAGGAGTTCTTAATTTTTAACACGATTGTTCAAAAAAATTAAAAATACAATAAAAAGTGATTATTGGTTTTTATTTTTTCCAAGGCCACCATAACGCTGAAAAACAACAAAAAATTTCCAAAGTTTCAAATCACTTTGAAAACCCATAAAAAGAGAGAAGTTCACCCTATCAAAAGCTCTTTATATCTGTTACAGTTTACAAGATCCCGATGGTGGCCTGCTTGAATGACAGCATCCTGTGTCACATAGCGTCTGAAATGAGTTTTCCTGCAGAGATCGCACTGAAGAATTTAGTCCGAAATGAAATCACTAATAACACTATGCCTTTATATGTTACAATTTCGGTCTAATAAACTTATTGGTTTGAATACCGTTATTGTTTGTTTTGAACAGTACGTAACTGACGTCTACAGTCAGGCACAAGAATTGTTACATTGAGAATACGATTTTTTATAAAAGTCTCAAGTAAAACGTATAACTGTGTTACTTTCACTAGTGTTATATAATTCCACTGTAATATGATCGCTATTCACGTAAAGATATTTAACAAAAACAACTGTTAACGTCATCTGTTTAGGTTGAACACCTGTTTCTCTATGAAAAAGAGTACTACCATTGATGATTTGATTATTTAATAGCACACGGTCTCCCAGCCTCCGATAGTTATGCAGTTAACCAAGTACGCGTTTCCTGTCGTGCAGTTTTTGAGGTCATCATCGTAACTCGTGGGTGACGACAGGACGGGATTCCAAGGTTTCTTTTATAGCCTACCGCAACCATTCCTTTAATCTGTACCAGCGCCCCCGCGACGCGCACAGACATTCACGTACGACAAACACAAACATTTAACAACAAAATCGACGGGGAAAGTAGAGCACTCATCAATCATGGCACTTTCCGAACTCAACAGTTAAGGCGAACCCCACGTCTGCGCACCTTGTCCATTAGACAGTATAATGTTACCAATAAACACGATATATCGATTTCGGGACGGATCGATTTATTCTTAAACTATTGCTCTGTCTGTTTCATACCGGCATTCGCCGACTTCACACGGTTCCGCGCGTGATCGCCATCTGCGCTTCTATACGTCATTATGGTCAAACGAAGGTCAGTATATTATGTGGTTATCACTTTTCCTCTCGCAGAAAGAGGCGCTAGAGAAGTTTTCATTGGGTTAGAAATAACCGTCTCCATTCTTTCCGCTCCCGAACGCGAAATTTAACTCTTGAATAACGAACTGAATAACTCATAAAGTCAGTACATTGTTATTAGACTTAATTTATTGTAAAGAACATCGAGAAAATATGTTTAACAAAGAAAAATAGAGTTGAATATGAATTCTTTGATCTTTTCAGGATGCAAGAATACCAAAAAATTTAAATTCAAAACACGTTAGTATATACAACAAATAGTTGCTTCGGTGAAAAATAGCCATATGCAAAAATTAATCTGTTGTGGTCAGGGGCGTATTAGAAGCCCGTGGTGCCCTATGCTGCCATCAGACTGGTGCCTCCCCCCCCCGATTCAAAATTCAACCATTTATCCATTATTTACACTGATAAATGGCATACACAATTTCGAAAGTTAACAATTATTTCATTAAACTCTCAAATTACAATAAATATTTAGCTAAATAGAGATTACAATTAGCATAGTAGACTTAAGCTTAGAAAATACTAATCGATCCATTTTTCTTGATTTAGCCTTACGAGGTCTTATATAATTTCTTTTAAATCGAGCGATTCAAGTATGTCGTTTTCAATATTCAACCTTGCTAACGAAGATAATCTCTCATCTCCCATAGCTAAACTCAACATATCTTCAATGCGTTTTAATGCAGAAAGGGGTGTTTCAGATTCGAATTTAGCTATTGGAATCGTCAAAAGCCGAGATAAGACGGCTGGATTAAGGACATTTGTTTTTTCACATTTATTATCTTCAAAAAGTTTTTTTTTTATTCGTGGCTGGATGGTGCCCCCCTGACAGCTGAGACCCTGGTGCCCGGTGCTCCAGCATACCCTAGCGTTATGGATAAGCCGCCACTGGTTGTAATACTCGAAAAGAAATATTATAAATCTTTTATCCCAATATCGCTTGACGAAAAATTTCAATAAAAGTAAGCGACTGAGTCAAAACCGATACTATGTTAGTTTCGATGTTAGATTTTAAGCTGATAATTTAACAAACCGATCGTTTTTGCATCACCGAAGTGGCTTACGAGAGAGGCATGATACGCTGGCCCACTTGAGCCCTTCGGTATAGGCTACAAAGACGGCAGTGTGGCCAGGACTACGCTTCAGCCGCCAATTATTATCGTACATGTCACCATACATAAATACTTACACAGGCTGGGTCGACCTGGGGACTTGAAAACGCACCTTTACTTTCTGATGCTGCCCGTGAATCGATCTCAGTACCGTCTAGTAAATGCTTACTCTATTTATTGTTTTAAACTAATCCGTTTAGAAATATTATAAATATTTTCTTTTAACAATGAACACCTAAACAGGCAATGGGTGTTATCTGGGCAGTGGCGTCTCTAGAATTTGGCTCTTGGGAGTGCGGATCCAGTCGGCTTCATACAAAAGAAAAATACAAGTTAAGACTAATCAACATTACTATTTTTAAAGTGGCTAAGAAACGCGTGATAACATCCTGAAATCAGTCCCATTAAAGTAAACAGTAAGAACACAATAAAAATACGCGTTATTAAACATTGTTAAAAGATACTGACTGAACTGATTTTCCTATATTTCATAGTTCAAACGTATACCGTAATGCTGTTTAATAAACCTGTTCTTACACTTAAAAAAGAGCTACTCCTATATTATAGTACACAGCTGAAAAAATAAAACAGCTTAAAAATTAAGAGATTAACAAAATTCGTCAAATTTTTCGACCCATTGGGGGGAGGTCCAATCCCATTCGTCCCCTCCCCCAAAGGCATACGACTACGTTTGTTCTTTTCTTTTATATAATTGCTAAACTGCTATAATTGTTATTATTTAGACAAAGCTTTTCGTCATCACTGACATCTTCAGGTCTTAAACAACCTAATGTTATATATAATAACAATTATAGCAGTTTAGCAATTATATAAAAGAAAAGTAAGGATGGCTGCTAATTTAAACAATACGAAGAATAAAACATACGTTTGTTCTTGATAATGAATACTTTTTTGTTCATTACCAAGAAATACTTCACTTACAAAAAAAATATATATATACACTACAGAATACTATGTAATCTGGGCGTTTAGAAACAAATAAATGCAGACTTTTAAAGGGAAATGAAATATCCAATTGCAGAACAGAAAAGTGGTAAAAGAATATCAATCCACAATGTTTTTACAAAAATCCGCGACTTTTTTCTTGAAACTTCCACTGTGCCTGCATCCAAGCTAATACAGATAACTTATCAGGGTATATTATGTCCATAAACATCTTGTATGTAAATATACTTCCTATGTAACACTGGTGTAACAAACAAATTGTTATCAGATAACACGTCCACAAAAACATTCATTATAAACTGTATCAAAAACCTTTAAGGTTCAAAGTTACTTCTATGTTTACTAAATCCTGTGTGCAGAATTTTATAAGTAAAAAATAAAAGAAAAATTAACTTTAATAAAACATCAATAAAAACATATTTTGACTATTCTGACTGCTACTAACCACTTTCCTAAAGATTATGCTTATGTTTACATTGGTATCATACAGTAATACCATAATTCCTACAAACAAGGAAGAATCACAAAGCATGCCTTTTCATTTTATATAAACAAGAATGAGTGCACACATTTTGGTTTCTCATTAAGAGGACATAGAAAATGTACCAAGTACAAATAATAATATTTTATTGTATACTGTGTCCTCATCGAAAGTAACAGTACAAATTTTCCAAGTGGAATTGCTTCTTTGTTAACAGGGTAATAATTAGTTCTGTTCAATCAGTTTATAACATATCACATTGTTTAATAATTACTTTTAGCAAACTACAATTTTTTTGGTAAAACTGCTCAAAATCAAAATAACTAACCTAAGCACCCTTTTTTTAATTAATAAAGTTGTGTTATAATCACAAACAGAACTGATGATGCACTGTGAAGCTTGAAAACGCCAATCGGAAAATATTTTACTATAGTGGTGTGCAACAGTATTGTTTCTGTTTGCAAAGCAGCCTTAACTAGTCTTCCTCAATTTATGTACACTACAATTTTGTTGTTGTAAACTACTAATTTTACTGAAAATAGAGAAAAAACTGTTTTAGTAGCACATTAACCAGACTTAATCTTTTTGCTTTTACATTGTAGCACACTACTATACCAAAAATTCCCGACGTGATATATAATTATCTGGACAAATCATGTAAACATCGCCATATAAATCATTTCTAATCTGATGGTGAGCTGTGTAGCTTAAAAACGCTAACTGGTAATTTTTTTATATAGTGGTTATGAAAAATTTACAAAACACTTATCAGGCCAGTGCTGATATTTGCTTCAGAAACCTGGACAATGACAAAAAATAGCAAGAGACTGTTGCTGTGACAAAAAATATTGTAGCTGTGAAAGACAGATTGTAAGACCAATATTTAGAGGAGTACAAGAAAATAAGATGTGGCGCAGGCCACATAATTATGAACATAGTAATTATGGCATAGTATAATTATGAACTATACCATCTTTACAAAGAACCAGACACTGTCAGGATAATCAAAATATACAGGCTAAGGTGGGTTGGACGGATAAAGAGAATGGACGAAGGACAGCCTACACAAGACATTTTCTACCAGAAACCAATGGGCAGAGGAAAAGGGGAAGACCCTGAAGTAGATTCAAAGACCAGATAGAGGAGGACCTCAGAAAGCTGAACAGAAGAAACTGGAGAGCCAGGGCACACAATAGGAAGGAATGGAATCGACTCTTGGAGCAGGCCAAGACCCACCAAGGGTTGTAGAGCCACAGCTGATGATGATGATGATGAGAATGAGTGGTGTGTAACAATGTAATTTATATTTGTGATTATAACCACTAACACAACTTTATTAATTTATACTTTTTGGTTTTCTGTGTACAATCCTTTATTTTTGGTACAATAAAAGAATCATTTTCATAGACATTATTAGTTGTGTCAGTGTACATCAAAATACGTGGAACTTAAATATCTTAAATAACTTAATATCTATTTGGGTACTTAATAAACAATTAGTAAACCTACCAATCAATAATACCATACTATAGTATAAAATTCAGTCAGTTACATATGCTAGCACCTAGTTAACAAAGAAGTGCCCTACTTTACTAACAAATGTACTCGTGTTTTCCTTGCAAATACGATTTTTCACTTCAACTGTACACTTAATTTGCTGAAAAGATAGCCTATCCATTTGTTTTTGTAATGAAAGTATACATATTTTGATAGTCAAAAAACATCATCAGATATGAAAATGTACATTATGCATGTGTTTGATACACTGAAGTACAAAATTTAATTATGTAAATAAATTTTTTAAATCACAACACAAACACATCTTAAGAATTAAATAAAAGATAATTAATATTCAGGCAGACTGGAAGTATATAAAAGTTTTAAAAGCACCATATAATTGAAACAAGGTAGGATGTAACTAGTGTTATTGATCTAAAAGGACTACAAGGACATCAGCAAAAATTTCACAGTTTTTCCTAGCACAGTGACTGAGAAAGTTTTCTGATCCTTGTATAGAAATATGCAACTCAATATACATCCTAGATTCAAGCAAATCCTGAAAAAAATAATTAATTATAATGATTAAAAACAGTGCTTTATTATTTATTATAATATAAATTTAAAAGAAGATACTGCCGTTCCTATTGATTAGTTTGGGGCTATCAGCATTATTTAAACATATAGTGGAATCCTGAATTGCATGTTCAAACACATATGCATGCACACTGAATAATGTTTACACTTTAATTCTTACATTCTCACATAACTACACATTTACTATTTGATTGTTCCACTATAATCCAATATTATTATTTAAAAAATAAATAAAATAATACTGGTCTTTGTAACACATAATAATACGAAATCCTTGTAACACATAAGTGCATCAAATCTGGAAATTACTGAAACATATTAGGGTAGGAATGTGTTATTGCGCTGAAGACAATTTTGGGAATTACTACTTTATAGCTTGGTAACACAGTTGTTCACTTGCATTACATTAAATCTGTTACAAATATGAATCTGCCATTTCACTGTGTCTGACAAGTCTAGTAAAATACTGTTTTGTTTTTATTAATTTTTTTTTTTGCACTTTCAAAACCACTGCACTGCCCCATGACGCATTAAACCACAATTTATTATACTATAAATTGCAAGATAAGAAGGTATTTATATGAAGTGTAAATGTGCTACAAATTACTGTGATTTTTTTTGTCTTGCTTGGGAAGCAAAAAAATGAATATGCAGAGAAAAACTAAGCCTAGGATAGGTTTGGTCTATATGGCTAGTTGTTATACACGTTTTTGATTCAACTTCACATATAAATCAAATTTTAAAAAGTGTACATTAAGAAGATTATGAGAATCCGGCATGGGTATCTGTTCTGAGTTTTGGGTAAAAGGAAAACTATAGTTTGAAAAAATAAAATTTAATCAAAAAAAATGATAAAACTCAGCTATAGATGAAGTACGCAAAATTTTAGCTCCACTATCTTCAAAAACATAGTTTCCAGAAAATAAAAAATGAGTCTGGTAAAAAAAGGTGTAAAGATATTTATAACAAATGTTTGGAATGTTATAAAAAAATAGTAAAATGTTCTGCAACATTTCATGAAAACACGATTTTTGCCAGTGTAATTTGTTTATGATAGAGATACACAGGAAAATACAAAGAAAACAAACAAATACGGTTACACTAAGTCTGCAGCTGCTGAAGGTCACGTAACTTAAGTCAACCTTTCAATTGATGTCCAATTTATTGTTCTGCACATTTGAAAATATCATTTTTCTTAATTCTAGAATTAAGAATTAAGTGCTGCATTTTAATTACTTTATACAAGTATTTATTATGTGTTAAAGTAAAAATAAAAATAATGCTTTATATTATTTGTACACAAATGAGATGAAAGAAAACATACCATAACTGGCATCCTGGCCTGGTCTCAGTTCATAATTCCCTATAGAGTTTAAATTCAAGTAAAATTTCAATCACAAATTATTTCATAATTTGTGCCACCTGAAATATGCCTTTTTTTCATATGCCATAATTAAAGTTCATATTGTTTGTATTAATATAAAATGTATGAATATGCTATATGAATATACCATATGAACTCTCAAAAATGTTCTATTTTTTATGCTTAATAGTATTTCTACATACATGATAAATATATTTTTATAATAATAATAATAATAAGCACAATTACTATCTACACTAAACACAAAATGAAGTTGACTGTGATTATACTTATTCTTTTGTATTAAAAAAGTTATGGAACTGAAAACAAAATTCTTTGTTAATCAGTAGTAGAACAAATTAAAACAAATCAATGATAAACACAATTCATCCTGTAATTATTATTAAATCTTATCATGTTACTACACTATATCACTAAATATATGTCAAAAATGTATATGCCTCTGAAGTGTATATGGGCCTATGTGTATACAAAACTTTTTAAAATGGCTTTGCATGCTTTTTTTAAATCTATGTCTTGTTTTTATCCTTGGCTCCATGAAGTTATATGCTTAACAGAAAAATCATTATGTCTGTACACAAGTGTCAGTTTGTTTAAACTCATTAAACTTTTCATAAAGAACAGTTAAGTTTATTGTGAATCTAATTCGCAAATGAATGCCCTTGTTCTTCTCACTTAGACAGGTCTGTTTTATTAAATTGAACATTACAATATACTCATTGTTGTTAAAACTGTGATTTGAGCCACCACGAATTATAAAGAGGATATACATATAGAGGTAACGTTTTACATTTTAAAATATGTTCTTTAAAAAAAAAATGTCTGACAAATTTTATATATACACAAAAACAGACATTTAAAATTCTTGAATTAAAAAAAAAACAATTTGGCAGACCTGAAAACCTTTTGGAAATAACTGAACTGGTTTTACTGAATTAACTAACTAAAGTCAAATTTTCACATGCATGCCGACACCCAATGAATCATGCAGAACTTTTTAGGAAAAGTGATTAATTACTAATATTCTGCAGCATTTTCTTTTAATGAATTTATTTATTGTAACTGCATTGTTATTCGTTTGCAATAAGCAGTCATGTATATAAAACTAATATATCTCTTTTCAGGAATCGTTTATATTTTTAAAGGTAGTTGTTTTAAAATAATGATGTCCTTATAAAACGTATATTATGAACAAAAATAAATTCTGTAAACCGCAAATAATATTTGGTAACCCAATATTTAAGTAGAACTACGCTAGTTTAGGTTATATTTCTCGTTATACAAAAGATTGGTATGGGAACGCCCTCTAGTAACAATACTAAATTACAGGTATTCTACAGTTACTATTATCTACTAACCTGCTTTAACTAAAGCAATTAGTATAACTCCGCTGGTTATAAGTTGTCTCGTTGTAACGGGCATTTTAAAATGTGGAAACATTTTCCCTGCGTAACAAATTACGATGTTATCGTTCGATTGCTTCAGCACGTTTCCCAAAAAACTACGGCACACTGCTAACCGCTAACTAGTGTTTACTTCAAGCAAGTTGTGTGGCACTTTACGAAACCAACCACAACACAGGTGCGTCACGGACACCGTTGCTAATGACGACAAGTCACGTGACTGTTGTGTGCCAATAGAATCCAAACTTTTTCCGCGTTGTAATTTTGAAACGCGTTAGCAATAATTTTCGTATTAAAATAGAAACGTTCCCGTCACCATTTTAATAAAAATAGATGTCACTTAAATAAGAATAAGAATTTCAAAATGTTAATTTGTTTTTAAAATATCTAATCACGAAATGAATATATGTATAGCATTTTCTATTAAATTGAAAACGCATTGCAGTTAACTTATTTCGGAAACCATAATAGTATAATATAGTTTCGTGGGTATTCACAGCAAGAAATATTATTTTAAAGAAACAAAAATCTTATATTATAATTTTAACAGCTTTCGTCTTATTTATGTGTGTTCAAAATGCCTTAAACATTATAACAGAGCTTGTATCTAATTGCATTTCTCTTATCGAGTCATCTGCATGTAAACAAGACACTAAACAGACTACATTCTGTTCGCAAACTTTGAGTAGTCCGTTTGCCTTCAGATAAATGATAATTACAGCATTCCAAACAAAAGTAACGGACTTGAAGATACAGTGACCAATCCGATCCAAACTCATAATCGATGGAATGGATCAGTAATTTCTCTTATCTTATAATGAGTGCTAGTTCAGTCCAATCTTGAGTGCCATTAGAGAAGCGTTGCGGAAAGAAACGCGTTTGGAGGTTACGGCGGTTCCCACCCTTCGATATGCATCACAAGATAAGGTAATTTTTTGATTAAGCGATCTGATTTTATTAAACGAGCGAAACGAGTTCTCAGTTTTAACTCGACCGTTTGGCATTTATATGTCTATGAGTTTGTGGTATGTTTCACGACAACTTTTGAACGCATCAACGTTGCATCGTACCGTTTCCTAAAACTTGGTATGCGTGTCCACACTTTTGCTCTACACAACTCTACTGTTTTTTAGACTAACCCCCAAAAAATAGAAGTCGAGAAGAAAAATGGGTCTAAAATTGTGAATAAATCACAAAAATCAATGTGTGATATCAAATTAAAGAGGCCAAAGTCTGAATTTTGTTTTAATTTTCTAAAATTACAAACTTCTTGGCAACCTTTTGGTAATTTGAGCGAAATCTTTTAACCCGGGGCTTAAAAAGTGGGTCGAAATTTTCATAAAATGGCAAGTTTCACGTGGGGTATCAAGTAAAGAGAATTTTTACAAAAATCTGAAAATAAATAGTATATCGTTTTGGGAATTTCAAAATTTGTTGATTGCGGACCTAAAAAAGGGGTCCAAAATTTGAAAAATTGTAAAAATCCATCAGAGTGTCAGACTAAAGGGAACTTTAACAATAATTAAATGTTGGAATTTTAGCGTTTATTGTATCATTGTCTGGTCTACAATTTTCACTTTACTAAACAAAAGACAGGGTAATCGGGATTTCTGTAATTTTTCTTATAATTGGAATCTTATCTTATTTCTTCTTCTTCTTCTTCTTCTTCTTCTTCTTCTTCTTCTTCTTCTTCTTCTTCTTCTTCTTCTTCTTCACGGCTTAGACGGTTTAGTCTGTTCCGGCTCCAAACAGATCGAACCATCTCTTCTTGGGTCTTCCCAGGCTTCTCTTCCCTTTTGGCTGATACAATAAGGCTACCTGGGGAATTGGTCACTGCCCATTCTGCTAATGTGCTGTTTCCAGCTTTCTCTATACTTATATTGATGATTCCGTTTACTTCTCCAACTTTCAGTTCATCTCTTATCTGATTGTTTCTTTTCGTATCTAATTTTGTGTACCCAAAAATTTCATTTCCATAGCCTGAATTCTTTATATTTATCTAGCTGATATTGTCCACGTTTCTGAGCCTTAAGTAGGGGTAGGAACTGACATGGATATGTATAATTTTATTATGGACTCTTTCTTTGCCTTGTGTTTTAGAGCACGTCGGAGAGTTCCTGTTGGACAGTAGTGTGTTAATTTTCGCATTTATAGGTTGGCTAATCTGTACGCTTTCAAATCGTTCTTATCATGTTTTTACAACGATACAGTTCAACGAGCCTTGGCTGGCAGCGGACGTTATTACGTTTGCTGCCTGATTCTGTCCTTTTCATTTTCTTGTTGTCGTGACAATTATTTAGGCCTTAGGCCTCAACGTTTTTCAATGTAGCTAAGTGCACACATTTGTGCCTCATCAAAATGTAGCTTCATTTACGAATCGGTTTCTTCAAAATTAATCTTCAGCATTAGCCAATCTTAGTACTATGAGTTGAGTGTAAAAAAAGGAAACTTAATAAATGTATTAATACAGAAAAAAAAAATCTTAGAGCACACGTGCCGACATTCAACACATTTTTCTTTGGTCCACTCGGACCGCAGCTCAACATAACTTATTTGGTCCTAACGTGACGGATCATTCTTCTTATTAACCATTTTTTTGGTCGCTCTGTGCCTGGATTCGTCATTCACCTTTTCATTATTTTTCTGCCCCAATTTCTGGCTATCACGGGCGACTCAGCATATTCGCTGATCCGACCGTGTCGTGACTTAACCAGCATTTCTTTCGTCGCCTTTGAGCCTCCTGACGACATCACTGCAAGACCATCCATGTGCTAGCGTGAGTACTCCAGTGTAAGCAGTCATCTCTCCGGTCTGTGTGTTTGCCATCTTCTCCACGGCCACGACGCCTCAGGACATCGCATACCAGGTACGACATCATTAACATCATTATCAGGTGCGTACAATGGCTGAAGAAGGCCTCAAAGTGTTGGTCAGAAAGAGAGGCGGCTTAAAGTCTGCCAGAGTGCATATTAATTCGGCTATCAGTAACTTTGACAAGAACACTAACACCAAACATTTTTTAACAGTTAGATTTGAAAGTCTAAAAAGCATGGCAACAAAATACGATGAGGTACAGTCCGAAATTGAACTTATTTCTAAAGACATAAACGCTGCTCAAGAAGACCGAGTTGAGGTCGAAGAGCTGTTATATTCAACAGAAGCTAATATCTTACAATTGATAGAAGCCTTTAACGTTCAGACTGTATCTCCCGTATTAACAAGCAATACGCAACTAAAACCGATAAGTTTGCCCTGCTTCACAGGCAATATCTTAGAATGGCAGCATTTCTACTCAATATTTCTGGACTTGGTGCATGCCAGATCTGATTTAACGTCAGTGCAGAAATTACACTATTTGTATTCGTCTCTGAAAAATGAGCCGCTAGATTTAATTAAGTCATTACCTATTTGTAACGAAAACTACTCGATAGCGTTGAGTTTGCTGTCCGCTAGATATGACAACAAATTCATACTAGCAAGGACTATATTCAAAATTTACTTGAAGTAAAGTCAACAATTAAAGACTCTGTCCAAAGTTTGGCACAATTCATAAATACGATAACGTCTTCCGTTAATTCACTGGCGGCCATGCAACTGTCAGTGGATTCATTCGAGCTTATCACTGTACAATTATTGTCAGCAAAACTCGACCATACTACGTTTAAATTACGGAAGGAGTGTATAGAACCCGATAATCTTCCTAACTTTCAAGGTTTTACTCAGTTTTTAAACGCACGTAGGCAGTTGTTAGAAAATACACTGCCTATCGATGCCGGACAGCAACTCAACAAGCTAAGTTTAAGGTTTAATAATAAATCCGACAAACATAAATCACGAAATGCTGCGGGCAGCACTGCATTTAAAAGTTATCACTCAGCGTCAAATAATTATTCATGCTTATACTGTAAATCCAATCATCCAATTTACATGTGTGATAAATTTCGTGCACTAAGCACATCAGAACGAGGACAATTTATATTAAAACATAAATGCTGTACCAATTGTCTAAGACCAGATCATTTCTCATCGAATTGTAAGATTAAACAATCATGTAAGATCTGCTCAAAACGACACCATACATTGTTGCACATAAACAATGTGTCGAAGCTAGTTTCTGCCAGCAGCAGTAATTATTGTTCACTCAAATTACAATCCACAAATAATATTCTTTTATCAACAGCAATTGTGTTTGTCATTGACCAGGCTGACAACAGACAACTCGCAAGAGTTCTTTTGGATGCGGGTTCACAAATAAATTTTTGTACGGAATCATTTGCCAAGAAATTACGGCTTAACTTGACTAAATCTACATACCGATTACAGGTATAAATAATACCGCGTGTTGTGCCAATAATCTTGTGTCTATACGCATTATTTCCGGCTATCAAAGATTTAGCTTCGAGGCAAAATGTGCTGTCCTATCTGCATTAACCCATAAACTGCCAGCACAATCTTTTGACATAAATCAATTTAAAATTCCAGATAACATTTTCCTTGCTGATACAAATTTCAACATATCAGCTGACATCGACATACTTTTAGGAGCGCAATTCTACATAGATTTAATCTTAGCTAACGAATACGTACGCGGTTCTCATTTTCCTATTATACAGGAAACAAAGTTAGGTTACATTCTTGCAGGCAATCTGCCCAAACACTGCCGTTATAAGGTTCCTGCTGTTTCGTTCCTAGCTAGGAACAACGACGGTCAAATTTTGGAGTCTCTCGAAAAATTTTGGGAGACCGAAATTATCCCTGATAATGCACCTATTAATAACGAGTCAGCTTGTGAGGAGCATTTCATTAGGTCTACTCATCGCAATCAAGAGGGTAGGTTCGTTGTTTCGCTACCATTTAAGTCTGACCATCCCCAGTTGGGTGAGTCCTATGCCAACGCTGAAGCAAGATTCTTGAGTTTAGAACGCCGGTTCATACGTGATTCTAAGCCTGCGCGCAAATACGCAAACTTTATTCACGAGTATAAGGATCTTGGCCACATGACGCTTATCGACAATTGCTCTATCAATTTTGGGGTTTCAAATACCTACTATCTGCCACACCATGCCGTCTTTAAGCATTCTAGTTCTACGACAAAACTTCGCGTCGTTTTTGACGGTTCGTCCAAAACTACCAATGGCCTTTCTCTCAATGACATCTTGTTGGTAGGCCCGAACGTCCAACAAGACCTTTTTTCTATTCTTTTGCTATTTCGTATGCATAACTATGTTCTCATCGCCGACATCGAGAAGATGTATCGACAAATTCTGGTAGCTGAGAAGGATTGTCATTATCAACGTATTCTGTGGCGTGACTCTCCCCTCGAACAGTTTAAACACTTTGTATTGCGAACTGTAACCTACGGCACTGCTAGTGCTTCGTTTTTGGCTACTCGCTGTCTTAATCAAATTGGTAAGGATCATGAAGCTTCTTTCCCTGACGCAGCGTCAGCTATAACCAATGATTTCTATGTCGACGATTTGCTAACCGGTGCAGACACCATTTCTGATCTGACCAAGTTGAAATCTGACTTAGGTACGTTGTTGAGTCAATACGGTCTCACGCTGCATAAATGGGCATCAAATGAACCCCAGGCGGTCGCAAATCATGACAATTTATCACTCCCTTTAAACAAACAGGGTAATGTGCGTACCTTGGGCATTCTCTGGAATAACACTACCGATTCATTTTTGTTTGACATCAAATCATTCCCCGTTGAATCAAGCATCTCCAAGAGGAAAATCCTATCGATTATCGCTGGCAACAAACATAGCTTATGAACTAGTCTCCGTAAAATACCAGTAGGCGTGCGAATGTCTACAACTCTAATTAAGTTGTCTGGGCCGGGAAATGTGGCGGTAATTACACCAAATTTCCATGCTAATGGAGGTAAGTTATCCTCAATCAGTAAAACCAGGTCACCAATGGAAACATTATCCTTGGCGAATTTCCATTTGTGACGTTGTTGTAATTGATGTAAATAATCGCAAGACCAAGCCTTCCAAATGACTTGGACAAACTTCTGGAGAAGTTGCCAACGTCCAAGACGAGAGATGGGAACGTGAGATAAGTCTGGGTCAGGTATCGCCGTTAATGGCGCGCAAATCAAAAAATGGCCAGGTGTAAGTGGCACCGGATCATTTACATCCGATGAAATGGCAAATAATGGGCGTGAGTTTAGACATGCCTCTATCTGAGACAAAACTGTCGTAAACTCCTCGAAGGTGAGTATAGACTTGCCTACCACGCGGCGCAAATGATACTTTAAACTCTTTATACCGCTCTCCCAAAGACCACCAAAATGGGGTGACGAGGGCGGAATAAATGACCATGAAATACCCTGAGAGGTCGTAAAGGATTTGATTGATGAGGTGGCATCCTTATTATGCCAAAGATTGTAAAGGTCATGTAAAACATTGCGGGCCTTCCTAAAGTTCGTGCCATTATCAGAATATAACCGGCTGGGTATGCCCCTACGGGACATCAACCGACGTAAGGCAGCTATAAACGCGCTGGCTGTAAGGTCGGAAACCAATTCCAAATGAATGGCCCTGGTTGCTAAGCAGATGAACAAAGACACGTACGATTTTGACAGAGTCCTAGATTTCTGCCCGCCATGACGAATCATGAAGGGACCACCATAATCAACTGCGCAGAATAGAAACGGCAGCGAAGGAGTGACTCTAGGAGATGGTAGAATACCAAGCCTCTGAACCTGTTGTTTGGCACTAAACCTGAGGCACTTGACGCATCTACGAATGATGGAGCGAATGACTATCTTGGCGTTAATAATCCACCAACGTTGACGAAGTGAGTGGTGCACGAGTTGAGCGCCAGCGTGAATTAGACGAATGTGTTCGCGTTCAATAATAAGGCGAGTAATATGAGCCGATGGATGCAAGACAATAGGATGCTTATTGTCATAAGGTAGTTGCGACTGCTGTAAGAGCCCGCCGACGCGTATTACGCCAGACTCATCAAGAAACGGGTCCAGAGAAGACAACTTACTCCTAATAGAGACAGAAGACCCATTACGAAGACAATTAATCTCCGCAGCGAAGTGGATCGACTGAGATTGTTTTATGAAGAAATTGAGAGTGTGATGAATTTCAACGGGGGTGAGAGCGCCCGAAATTTTCTCAGCACTGGAGAGTCTAATATTTTTGATGAATCGAAAGCAGTAAGCGTATACGCGTGTCAGACGGTGCAACGAAGAAAAATCCCTTGAAAGATCAATAGCCAGGGTAGACATTAGAGAAAAGTTGGGGGTTTGTTTCTCGTCCGCAGTGAATTCAGAAGACGACAGATTAGAAGGTAAAAAGGGTGGAAAAAGATTGGACTCGGAAGATTGAGACAAACAGGCGGGACCATGCCACCAAAGCGAACAATCGCGCAAAACGTCGGGGTGACATCCCCTAGAAATAATATCAGCAGGATTATGTCGAGAATTGATGTGATGCCATGTGTAGGCTTGCGTAAGACGCTGAATCTCGGCAACACGATTAGCGACGTAGGTTTTCCACCTCGAAGACTGGGCATGAATCCAGTAAAGGGACCCCATAGAGTCAGAATATAGATGAACACTATTAATGAAGGAATGAAGAGCAGGGACGACCTTGAATACGAGTCGCGATAACAACAAGCAAGCGCAGAGTTCAATGCGAGGTAATGACACCTGTCGTAGGGGAGGCCATGCGAGATTTAGAACACAGAAGGTGACAAGAGGCCGATGAATCTTGATAAATGACTCTAATATAAATACAACACCCATAACCCTTTTCAGAAGCATCCGAAAACCCATGTAATTCAACTATCCTTGCCTTAGACTTGCAACGAATAGAACGTGGGACAATAATTTTACTGATCAGACATAATTTATCGCATAATGAATGCCAATGCAAGCGTAATTGCCCGGAGATTGGCTCATCCCAACCGAGATTGCACATCCAGAGTTGCTGCATAAACTGTTTGTACAGGAAAACAATGGGACCGACGAGTCCGAGTGGATCGAGTATTCAAGGATAGTTGAATTACATGGGTTTTCGGATGCCTCTGAAAAGGGTTATGGGTGTTGTATTTATATTAGAGCCATTTATCAAGATTCATCGGCCTCTTGTCACCTTCTGTGTTCTAAATCTCGCATGGCCTCCCCTACGACAGGTGTCATTACCTCGCATTGAACTCTGCGCTTGCTTGTTGTTATCGCGACTCGTATTCAAGGTCGTCCCTGCTCTTCATTCCTTTATTAATAGTGTTCATCTATATTCTGACTCTATGGGGTCCCTTTACTGGATTCATGCCCAGTCTTCGAGGTGGAAAACCTACGTCGCTAATCGTGTTGCCGAGATTCAGCGTCTTACGCAAGCCTACACATGGCATCACATCAATTCTCGACATAATCCTGCTGATATTATTTCTAGGGGATGTCACCCGACGTTTTGCGCGATTGTTCGCTTTGGTGGCATGGTCCCGCCTGTTTGTCTCAATCTTCCGAGTCCAATCTTTTTCCACCCTTTTTACCTTCTAATCTGTCGTCTTCTGAATTCACTGCGGACGAGAAACAAACCCCCAACTTTTCTCTAATGTCTACCCTGGCTATTGATCTTTCATGGGATTTTTCTTCGTTGCACCATCTGACACGCGTATACGCTTACTGCTATCGATTCATCAAAAATATTAGACTCTCCAGTGCTGAGAAAATTTCGGGCGCTCTCACTCCCGTTGAAATTCATCACACTCTCAATTTCTTCATAAAACAATCTCAGTCGATCCACTTCGCTGCGGAGATTAATTGTCTTCGTAATGGGTCTTCTGTCTCTATTAGGAGTAAGTTGTCTTCTCTGGACCCGTTTCTTGATGAGTCTGGCGTAATACGCGTCGGCGGGCGCTTACAGCAGTCGCAACTACCTTATGACAATAAGCATCCTATTGTCTTGCATCCATCGGCTCATATTACTCGCCTTATTATTGAACGCGAACACATTCGTCTAATTCACGCTGGCGCTCAACTCGTGCACCACTCACTTCGTCAACGTTGGTGGATTATTAACGCCAAGATAGTCATTCGCTCCATCATTCGTAGATGCGTCAAGTGCCTCAGGTTTAGTGCCAAACAACAGGTTCAGAGGCTTGGTATTCTACCATCTCCTAGAGTCACTCCTTCGCGGCCGTTTCTATTCTGCGCAGTTGATTATGGTGGTCCCTTCATGATTCGTCATGGCGGGCAGAAATCTAGGACTCTGTCAAAATCGTACGTGTCTTTGTTCATCTGCTTAGCAACCAGGGCCATTCATTTGGAATTGGTTTCCGACCTTACAGCCAGCGCGTTTATAGCTGCCTTACGTCGGTTGATGTCCCGTAGGGGCATACCCAGCCGGTTATATTCTGATAATGGCACGAACTTTAGGAAGGCCCGCAATGTTTTACATGACCTTTACAATCTTTGGCATAATAAGGATGCCACCTCATCAATCAAATCCTTTACGACCTCTCAGGGTATTTCATGGTCATTTATTCCGCCCTCGTCACCCCATTTTGGTGGTCTTTGGGAGAGCGGTATAAAGAGTTTAAAGTATCATTTGCGCCGCGTGGTAGGCAAGTCTATACTCACCTTCGAGGAGTTTACGACAGTTTTGTCTCAGATAGAGGCATGTCTAAACTCACGCCCATTATTTGCCATTTCATCGGATGTAAATGATCCGATGCCACTTACACCTGGCCATTTTTTGATTTGCGCGCCATTAACGGCGATACCTGACCCAGACTTATCTCACGTTCCCATCTCTCGTCTTGGACGTTGGCAACTTCTCCAGAAGTTTGTCCAAGTCATTTGGAAGGCTTGGTCTTGCGATTATTTACATCAATTACAACAACGTCACAAATGGAAATTCGCCAAGGATAATGTTTCCATTGGTGACCTGGTTTTACTGATTGAGGATAACTTACCTCCATTAGCATGGAAATTTGGTGTAATTACCGCCACATTTCCCGGCCCAGACAACTTAATTAGAGTTGTAGACATTCGCACGCCTACTGGTATTTTACGGAGACCAGTTCATAAGCTATGTTTGTTGCCAGCGCGGGACGAGACTTAGACACAAGCTTACTATAATTATTTAGCACGATGCCATTTTATTGGCCACTGGTTTTCATTACTTTATTGTATGACCATTTGGTCAACTTAATTGTGATATGTATCATCACAACATTTTAATGTTAATTTGCATCATTGCGTGTTTTTATACTAAATTTGCATGTGACTTGTAATTTCACAACCATGCACTGTGCTATTATGTCTATACTTATCATAGTTTCATGGTGGTATACTTTGCTATTTTTGTATTTATATGTTAATAATTTGTGAGGCATACTATGTCCTACACATTTACATTTTGATATTGGTATTGGGTATGTGTCATGTCATTAGTGGTATTGTTTTATATAAAAATTTGTTACATAATATTCGCATGGTCTGCAGTTATACAAACCATGTATGCATTTTCTTGCACATTTGTCAATATGTGTGATATTTATTATTCTATGAATGTATTTCTCGCAATTTTTTCAACTCATGTATTACATTTGTATAACCACATTGTTGTACTTGTCACTTATGCTATTGTGCGTTATTCATATTTGTAATTAACTAAACTGATTTCTATTGTATTTATTATACAACTTGTATTTATGTAAAACACATTGTTTTTCGCATCTACTGTCTATAACCACGCCACGCCTATATTTTTATTTTTATATTGTATTTTATATTGTGTTTTGCGTTTTGTGATCACGCATTGCACAATTATTATTCATGCTTAATTATGACATACATGTCATTACAATTTGTGCTTGCAATCAGTCAACTATGTATAGCTTGTTTTCACATAACAATTTATTGTATATTCCTGAAACTCCAGGATAGCATCATCGTTCAAACTATATGGCGTCATGCTAAATTTATGTCTTTACATGTATAATTTTATAACAATTTTGTTTGTTCATTGTATTCAATACTACTTGTATAGGTCTACAGGCCTTAACTGGTTCAAGCTAACCACTATGACTTGCATAAATGTTACAATTTTTCGGGCCCATCATGTGATGAGTCACCGATTATTCATCATTAAACATTGTCAAATTATGTATTTTCATGTTTTATATCGTTCAATATTGTATACATACAATATATATTGGCAATACATTGCTAACTTTTGTATTTATACTCATGTTCAAATCAAGTTGCACGCCAACCTTAACTCTTATCATCACTCAAGCTTATCGCTAACCAGTTAATGTCATAACTGTTATCTAAGATTACAACTCAAGGTTCAATGCAGCCTACTGAGATTAACCTTTATTATTAAGAACTCTGTATTTTTCTACAATAAGTTATTAAAATGTATTAAAACATCTTTTGATTTTTTGGCGGGCAGTTATGGATAGTAGTGTGGTAATTTTCGCATTTATAGGTTGGCTAATCTGTACGCTTTCAAATCGTTCTTATCATGTTTTTACAACGATACAGTTCAACGAGCCTTGGCTGGCAGCGGACGTTATTACGTTTGCTGCCTGATTCTGTCCTTTTCATTTTCTTGTTGTCGCGACAATTATTTAGGCCTTAGGCCTCAACGTTTTTCAATGTAGCTAAGTGCACACATTTGTGCCTCATCAAAATGTAGCTTCATTTACGAATCGGTTTCTTCAAAATTAATCTTCAGCATTAGCCAATCTTAGCACTATGAGTTGAGTGTAAAAAAAGGAAACTTAATAAATGTATTAATACAGAAAAAAATCTTAGAGCACACGTGCCGACATTCAACACATTTTTATTTGGTCCACTCGGACCGCAGCTCAACATAACTTATTTGGTCCTAACGTGACGGATCATTCTTCTTATTAACCACTGTTATCTGGTTAAATTTATTAATTTTCCCATTAATATCTTCTTTGTTTTTATAAGAGAGCTTACAGCCTAAATAGTTAAATTCTGAGACTTATACTATGACTTTACTATCCAAAACAATTTTAGATATATCTTACCGTGTTCCTTTAAAAGCAATACCGGTAACAACATGTATCTCGTTCAAAATAATGAGTGAGTTCTGCACTCAGGGAGCAAATCAGTATAATTCAGATCTTAAGACAGTCTTTACTAAATACGATTCAGCCTTTTAAACCAGAGTGAGTCCACCGGGAAGAAGAGAGGATAACTGAAATCCCACCACAAAATAAAGTTTTTTTAAATATTGTTTTCATAACTCTCTTGACAAAAAGAAACTATTACGCCTATATTTTTAAGCTTTCTAATTTTAAAATATTAGAAACACCGTTTAAGAATAGTCAAGAAGTGTATTTTAAATGTTTCAATTTAGAAATTGGTAAACTGTAACTTTCCTTCTCTCTCTACGTGAATAAGGGATACATTTTATATGATCAAAATGTACCACCCATTAAGAAATATCTTTCTTACGTTAACGAACAATTGCACAAGAAAATAATTATTTTTTTGTAACAATCACACACACGCGCACCCACATAAACTTATCTAACATAATTTGGCCTAACAAATATGCGTGACCATGTCACGAATTAGTCAACAATTAATATAATTTTATCCGGTATCGTTGATGCCATAGATACAGTAGTAACCAAACCCTGTCACCAGCTCGGTTTTAAACACTCGTTTCTTTTGAGGTCGATATCACGTTTTTGTTACTCAGTTCCTGCCACTGAACTCCCTCGCCTAGACTGTCCCCCCCTGTTCAAACAACTCATGACGTACTCACGCGAACGAATACAACGCTGTCCACGCAGTACAAGGGTGAATCATTTACCTTTAACTGTTAAATAAAATAAAATTTAATCATCAGGGTTCCCAGCTGATATTACGGCTGTGAAATATAAGATCGCCGCAATGAGTGGTCGAGAGCAGTTTTCAAGCCGGATCGGACAGGGAAACAGAGGACCCCTAAGTCACAACTTTGTCGAAAGGCATTCAGTACGGGATAGTCGCATGAACAAAATGTGGTCTTACATTCAAATACAAGACGTTGATTTCACAGTGTAAGTTCTCCAGTAAGTTGTTCAGTCCAAATTTCATTTACTTATCTTTGTTAGTTTCTGAAATTATAGGTGAAGTACATTAAGAATCGGGTTTTTCGGACTGATTGTGTGATAATCTTTTTTTAGACGATTCCAGCACAATAAGTTGAATATCTTACTTCTTCTTCTATAATTATTCTCCGTTCCAGTTAATTTCTTTGATTTTTATGTCAAAAATATTTTGAATATTATCGTTCTGATACAGTCTTCTGAATTGGCACCCATTTTCAGTACGCTAGTTCATCCATTTTGAAACCTACTCAATTTTCGCACCTGAAGGTTACCTATATTACCTAAATTAGACTGAATACAGAAGTACGCCAAATACAGATATTTCACGTTCTGAATTTAAAAAATCCAGATTTTAATAGTTTTATCAGATGACACTATTAATCAACACATTTCGAGGTTTGTGTTCGTCTGTTCAAGTGTGTCGTCCGTTTGTATTTTCGGTACTTTTCCAATAACCGTACCCACACTCATTTTTCGATATTTCGATTATACGATTATTGGCATCGATATGTCGGGAATATCGCATATAATTTTAGTTAGATAATATAAATTGTGAAAATTTTTTTTGTACGTTATGAAATAGTTTCCTGTTATAAAATTTCACTGTCATATTTTTTACGAAAAATGTTTCTAGCAATAATATAACTCCGATTTATGCCTGTGACGACAAAATCAGACGTTGCTAGGTTGACATGCAAACTAAAATTATACATGGAAACCAATACGCCTTTAAAGTAATACTCGCTTTTTGTGAAATCCATGTAAAAAAAAAAAAAAAACAACTCGAAGTAAGGCGGGGTGGCCCCTGACTGTTACTATACAGCTCTTCCTTTTTGTGACAAAACTTGTTTTCCACTAGTACTTTTTTTTTTCACTGACACTCGATTTTTTTGTGTAGATCACTGTAAAAGCAACTAGTTCTAAGTAAGGCGGGCTGCTATGTATGTCTCCCGTTTTTTTGTTTCCCACAAAATTTGTTTCCAGTTAAGTTTTCGAGATTGTACGGAATAACATAAGAAAATATTGCCCGACTAACAAATAACAAATCTTGTTTTCATTTGCTAATACGTTGTTTTTTTTTCAATCTTACTATTCAGAAATAATTGCATTTTTCACTTTAGACTTTCTGTTGTTGTTTTTGTTAAAAAAAGTCATGTTCTTTGTCACTCTCAGGCATTAAATGTCATATTTTTCTTAACCATGCCTTTTATTTCTTTAAACAGTAAGCTAAAAACAACCATTTTACCAAACATCACAAATGAAAACATTAAGTATTTTTGCTTTACATTAAGAAATAGAATAATTTACAATTAGTACACTTCTTCTTCTTCTTTACATCGTAGTATACGATACATTTCAAAACATCGAAAATTGAGTGTAGGTAGGCCTACTGATATTGGGAAATTACTGTATTTTCTGTAGGTCTGTGTTATTTATATCTGTAAAAATTGGTTTCACTTGTATTGAAACAGTTTGTAGTAAGTTGCATGGTGTTGATGTGGGGCTCTTCAGTAAATAATCCATTGTACTTACACCATGTGCGCACTATATTTGGTTCCCGTATTCGTTTTAAGCGATTTAAAATTTTGAAAGGGCGGAAGATATTTTTTACAATTATTCATAAAACAAGCAATTTCCATCATACAAAATTCTACATTCTTGGATTTCGTTGTCCATGACGTGTCCGTTACTCAACTAAATATCACTATTGATTGACGACTCGGAACACTAAGTTTTTTATAAGTAAAATCGTAAAGATTTACCTTACAGCCTAAACCGGCTTTCACCTTTAGAAGGCTTCATCAGAGGCTGCCGTAGGTAGCGCTGTCCGTCTTGTTGTTGGCGACGGGATAGTTTTTCGAAAGATCGATGCTGTGTGTGTGTGGTGAGATGTGTTCGAATAATGCGTGCGATTTGAATTGTGTCTGTTCGTTTAGGATGTCGTTTTTATTTGTTTTTGTGTGTTTGTATATTTCTAATTGTTCTAGAGTGTCTAGTTTTCGGCCTTTTGTGTGTACGTGTAGAATGTTCATGTTATTGTCGATGTTTTTATATGTGTGGTTTGCTTCAATGAGGTGGTTTGCAAAGGTGGATTCTGTAGTGGTGTGGAGTGCCTTTGTGTGTTCAATGTATCTCTGTTTGAAGCTACGTCCTGTCTGGCCTATGTAGAATTTATTGCAATTTGAGCAATTTAGCTCGTATACACCGGGTAGATCGAACTTGTTTTGTGCGTGCGTTTTGATAGTGTGTGTTCTGTTTTGTTAGTAGTTTTGTAACCGATTCTGTATCCTGCTTTTTTGAATTTGTGGGCAATTTTTTTCAAAAACTATCCCGTCGCCAACAACAAGACGGACAGCGCTACCTACGGCAGCCTCTGGTGAAGCCTTCTAAAGGTGAAAGCCGGTTTAGGCTGTAAGGTAAATCTTTACGATTTTACTTATAAAAAACTTAGTGTTCCGAGTCGTCAATCAATAGTGATATTTAAAATTCTACAATATTTCATTTAAAGAAACAATTATGAACAGAAGATGAACCAAAAGGCCAGAAACAGCAGAAGCTTCGTTATCTGGCCCAACTAGTTTAAAACTGATATCAGAAAAAGAGGAAATTATATTTTAAAAATGGAGCCTGTCACTATGGAAAAATAGTAACAGAGATTTCAGGAGACAGTTAATGCTCTAACTTCATTTTTTGTGTTCAGTTCATTGATTTGGTAAAATGAATAGTGTTCAATTTATTTTAAAAACAAATTTTTCTTCTCTCTCCGTTAAAGATAAATGCAAAATTAAGGAACTCGGTAACCCGCTTTCCGTTTTAAATATTAAACAGAAATATTTAACTATCCTTTTATTTTAACTATATATTTTTAGAATAATTGACAAATAGCATAAATAAAACTTAATATTAGGCCTACTAAAAGTTGTCAATAGTTATGTCTTCATGTTGCGACCCACCCCGTGTGTTACTTGGAATGGGATAATTGCTATTATCTTAGAAACATTCAAACATTGAACCCCCAACTGTCAGAACTACGAGCCGCCACTGACTGCAATGAAAGTTTTTTAAACATATTATTGTCTACGTCTATAAATATTTCTTGTATCTTGAGAACAAATTGAACTGATTAGAATACATACACTGGTTTCCTAGAATTTCATATAGTTTCTATTATCGTACACGATGGTACACGTTATATTGTAGTCGCTTCCATCACACAAACTTTAGATAAGTCTTGAGAATTACAGTATTATGAAATTAAAAAAAAATCACATACTTGATATTTTGTGACTACTTATTATTCCGAGTACGTGAGTATCAAGCAAATCAAATAATTTATTTTTATTTTTAAATATCATTGTTTTAAAATAAAAATACAGTTTAACATCGCCCGTACACACTCTGAGAGCGTCCAAAGAGCAATATATCAATTGTTTCATACAGTCTGCACCTCTATGCACTCAACTCTATGCTAAAACCCCTATCGGAGCTGGCCTGAACTACTGAAGTGAAATTGTGTAAAAACAGTTTTCACCAAAATGGAGAAATAAATATTGATACTCCATTGAAACAGAATTTTTTAATAATATTAATAAATACGGTCGTAAGAAATCTGATTTTTGAGTTTATAGACATCAATGAAACTAAATTCATTCAAGAAAATTGTAATCGTGGTAAGTCATGTAAATTTAGTAAGAGAATATGGCAAGTAAAATTGTCATGACGATATTTTATTTAACACGGTATTAAATAAAATAACTCCCGAAGAGGTTTTAAAATATGTTCCCAAGTATATGTGAGTTAAATAATGTATAAAAGTGCTTTGACCTACTGGTGTTTTATAACTCGAGGTTATGTATAGATGAGCTCTGGATTGCACTGAGAAATAAATACGTTTTTAGGAAAACCCGTATTCTGATGTTAAAATAATTACCTAAAATTGGTGTGTAGCTATTAGTGTGAATTTTACAATTTTGTGTGTTGATATTTGTCATTTCATTACATAGGCTATATTATCTTGGAAATTAAGGTTAGGTTAGTAAACTTGTACCAGCATGTGTTCTTTGACAGGAAGAAATGCACGAAAATTCACTGATACCAGAAGATGTGAACGTCACTTCTTTATGTTATTGTTATGAAAACTTAACTGGATTTCTCAATGTCATTGTGTTTCTAACAAAACGTGGTTCTGTGAATAATTCTGTTACAGTGTAATTGTAAATGTAGGGAATTATTTTGAAATCGAACAGGTTTGTTTAAAACGTTTTTGAATACGTGTATTTGTAAAATTTAATTTATAAAGCTTTGAAATTTTTAAGTATTCAGCATATTATACAAATAATTTATGAATTACGTATGTGGTGGTAAAATTACTCATCGCTTATGAATGTACATTATAATATATTAGTCATTATATTAATCATAATAATGAATGTTACCTGCTGATGTGGTTCAAGTGTTACTCATACGTGCTGATAATGTGCTGTAGACCTGTTTGATAATTTTTATTGCATGGTAAGTAGTTGAAAGTTATTGTAAGTTGTCTTGATGCCCTAACTTGGCTCATATTAGAAGTAAATTATATATATGCACACACACACACACATGCAAAGGTATATTATCATTATTTTATATAACGCATATAGTCAGATAATTTTATAATGCACCGTAAAAATAAAAACGTTGATGCATTACATTATAATTTATTGATGGCTCATAAAACATGATTTTCTTATTATGTGAAAAACGCATGTTTGATAAGTTTTTACAAATTGCATTGAAAACATTAAGTAAATATAATAGACTTTTATCAAAAAAAAGATGTTACTGAAAGGCATAATTACCTTTCCAGGCGAAGGGACCTTATTTTTAGGTACATTGTATATGTATATGAGTAATATTCTTATATAATGGTCATATAAAATAAGGGTACATGTAGGTGTGTGTGTGTGTGTGTGTAAAGTTTGTTACATAAGACCAAAACAGTTGTCAAGGTGCCACACTACACCACTACCTTAGCAAAACAGTCTGTGTGTACATATTTTGTTAATCCCCCCCCCCCCCCAGTATAAGCTTTACAAAAGTTTTTAACCGATTCACTTTAATAAAATATATATATATCTGTTAGCTAGTCATTGTATTTCATAAAATAGGTTCATTATCTTCTTTTTGTAAATAGAGTATACTGTGTGGTAGTTAAAGTATATTCAGGTTACTGTGTTATGTAATATTATATTATGTTAAATATAAAATCCTCCATGTCTACCCAGGGGTGAAAGGATAATCCATTATAATTCAGATACACTCCAAATTTACTCCACACTTTCGTATTTTTTTCTATGCTTGTAGTCACTGTCCATGTTTCATGTTTTCTATTTAGAATCAACACTGTTTCATCATTTCACATTTCATCTCATTTTTCTTCTTGCTTCTCTTGACCACTTCTATTTACTGATTGAGAAGTCATTTATTTTCTTATTGAATCAACTTGGATATCTCTTTTGTTCATGTAATTTCTTATTCTGTTCTTTCTACTGAGTATATCAATGATGACTCATCGTACATACTTCATTAACTTATACGAGTATATATTTTTTGTTAGAACCAAAAACAAAAAGTTGCTAATGTACTTTATTTTTTATTATGTTATGTGGTGCCCCACTCTTACCCCCCTCCTACATTATAAATTAAAATTGTGCCAGCAAACTGTTTTGTGTACTGACATTTTTATTGTACTGTTTACTCAATATATTTATTTTATGTAAATGTTTTGTTGTTTAGACTATGATTCAATGAGGCTATGATTATATTACTTCCATTTTCCACAAGGAAATGGAAGTATGGTGATCGCAAAAAAAATCGTGTTTGAGATAAGGGCTGATTCCAATTGTACTGCTCTCAAAACATGAGGAAAAGTCATTTTCCAAAAGTGTGTGTCTGTATGTCAAATTTTGTCTATGATGAATGATAACTGCTGTAAATTCAAACGTAATCAAATAAGTTTTATGCATATTTCCCTGAGTTGTAAAGGACACAAGGCCTATTGATTTTGGTGAAAATCGGTTAATGGGGAGGGGTAGTTACCTGCAATGTTTTGTGTTTTAACAAGAGTAAAGTACTTAATTTTTATAAATAAGTGCCCCAGAAATAAAGTCTTATTAATCCATTGTAAAATGATAAATGAGATTATAAATGGAGAGGGTAGTTGAAGGGGAAGGGGGTGATTTTTTGAAAATTGCTTTGCTGATATCAAGTGAAGTATGAGTATTTAATTTTGAAGGATAAAATACCTTAGCAATTACATATGATAAAAAAAAATTACTCTATGAAAATGTAAATATCATTAATGGTGGCGATCGGTTGAGGAGGAGGGGTGATTACGCAGATGCGTAGTTCAGTTTCTTTATAAGCATAAAGTACCTAATTTTTATAGATAAAGTGTCTCAAAAATAACATTATATTAAATGACTACGCCATAATAACAAAAATATCTATAAATAGTGAAAATAGTTTGAGGGTGGAGGATATTTTTTTAGAAATTATCAAACCGAATTCAAGTAAATGATTTTAAATATAAATCTTAGAACATGGAAGTCATGTATGGTTCTCCATACTGATTTTGTTATGTGTTCTGCTGATGTGGAAATTGATTCATTCTCATCAGTATTGTAGGTCATCTGTATTGCTAGTGTAATAATAGTATTTTGATTAATGAGTGATTTGACTAAAATCTATGAATCTCATTGTTACAGGTTCCATGTAGCCAGGAGAGTAAAATGTAAAAGTAAAGTAAAAGTACATAAAAAACACATAATGGACATACAGTGTGGTGGTTTTACGTTTCTCTCTCATTTTGATTCGGGTAATTTGGCTCGTGTCGAGCAAGTTGTCAGATCTGAAAATGGTAAGTAATGCCATATGATTGTATGGTTCGTATATATGTTTCTGGCATTCCTAATTTTATGAACACAGTAGGCCTTAAAAGTAATATACAGATAGATTAGGGACATATCAAAAGTGTATGTGTAAACAAAGTACCTACATACATACATAACTGGCACTACAGTCCAGGATGGACCTTGGCCTCCCTAATGATCTGCCTCCAGATAGTCTGATCATGTGCCTTGGTCTTCCACGAGCAGACACCCAGCCTAGTCAGATCTTCTTCCACGTCATCTTGCCATCGTTTTCTTGGCCTCCCTTCTCTTCTGCACCCTTCTATGTGGCCATTCATTATTCCTTTGGGGAGTCTTTGGGTGTCCATTCTTTCTACATTTTCAGTTTAGTCTCTTGAGTGAGAAGACTAGATCTTAATAAGTTACTAGCCCATAGTAAGGTCTTTTCCCCGCCATTATTCTCTTTGTTATTTCATTATATATCTTGTTTTCACAATTAACATAAGCTCCAGGGTACGTAAACCCTTCAAAAGAGTAATTGTTTATGGTCAGGTTTATTGGGGTCTCCTTGCTTGCGACATGGTTACTTTCATATATTCTGTTTTGCTTGCATTTAGTTTAAGATCCGTTTTTCTTCCTTCCCTCTCAAGTTCTCCAAAAACTTCTTCCAGTATACAAAAATTTCTCCCAACAAATGCAATGTCACTCTGATGCCAGGATTTGCCTTGTCCTGTTAATGATTGTACACCCTGGATCTTAATTTTTAACTCTTTTTATGCAGTGCCAGATTAAATAGAACAGCCGACAATACATCACCCTGCTGAACTCCCGTCTTGATTGTAAATGCATGACTTGTTTGTCCTCCTAGCATGATTTTGGTTCTGTTTTTTGTGTCATTGCTAAAAATTTCAGGAGCTTTATTGGGATATTAAACTCATGCAGAGAAACCATAAACTGTTTTATACTCACCCTATCAAATGTCTCTTGAAAGCCTAAGTAAGCACATGTAAAGAGCATGTGTAAATAAAGTATAGCAAAATTGAAAGTTAAGGGCATGGAAATTCGCGAAACGCTTACGGTCAGAGGTGAAAGGCAATGTGGAGGGAGTCGCTGTGAGATGTGAGAAGAGAATTGTTGTTATCAGCGAAGCTGCAGTGCAGCCGACCTATGAACATTAATTCGAATAGTAACAAAACTTGCGACTGTTAAGGTTTGTTTATAAATGTATCACCACGAATCTCTACATCTGCATGTGGGTGTATGTGTGTGTGTGTGTGTGTGCGTGTACAGTCACACAGCTGGCTTTAAAAAAAGAATTATATGTTTATTGTTTCCAACAAATCAAATAATGATAACAATAATAATATTGTAATTGTATTACTATACAAATCAAGCAAATGATGTGTATTACTGTTCACATGTATCAGAATTTGTTGCTGTTACATATCAGAATGTTTTGTGAACATATCTGAGTGTTGTTTGGTTCTGTCATTGTGTACTGCTAAGACGTAAAAAACTACAGCCTTTCTGACCGTACTTATCACAATGGAATTTGCAAATTATACACTGCCACACCTTAATTACACTCGACTATCTCTACAGTTTATCATTATATAAAGGAACGCGTTCTTCGTATTAATTTAATTGTAAGAATCTTTTTAATCTTGGACAACAAAAAACTGTTTATTATTACTTCCCGTGCTTGACAATGAATAACTTTCTTGTCTTTGCTAGTTGAAGGAGAAGTATCCATTTTAACAAATCTCGTTACTGGATGATAACACAAATTATTACGATAATACGTAATTACAGAATAAAAACTACCAATAGAAATTCACTAAAAAATTAAATAACTAGTAAAAATTAGTAACTGTAAACAACGATACAATTAATAATAAATTGAAATAATAATAACAAATGCAAGACTGAGATAGTATGTCACACAGTAACCAACAATGTACGGGTAACTAAAACATCACACGCAAGTTGGTACACCTTCACTTGTTTACCAGCTGATTCTATGATTCTACGTTACCCTCCCGCCATTCACAATTTCAAAGTGGACTCGTCCATCCATAAATTGGTTTCTGTGCATATGCCCTTAACTTTCAATTTTACTGTACAACTCCAATTATCCAGCCTTCAATGACCCAGATTTCCAATTATCTGGATAGTCTTGGTGCAGAACAGTATTTATTCTCATTGCTCATTCTCACCTTTTCACCTTTGTAAAAAAACAAATCCTTTGAAAACTTTTACTGTTTATAGATGAAGATAAGAAGTTATAGACCATTAAACAATTATTATAAAGAGATGTTGTTACAAGGTTTTTTACGCTTTGGGACTCTATTAAAAATGTGACTTGCAATACGAGGTCTGACACAAAAATAACGAGACTGATGCTGTAATTTTTTTTATTTACCTGATATGTACAATTACTGGTGGTCACCTTCAAAGTAGGACCCTATTGAGCCCACACACTTCTGCATACGTTCCTTCCACTGCTCAAAACATTTCTGCATATCGCTTTCCGTCAGGCTGCGCAGGAGCTCTGCCGTTTTCACCTATACCTCTTCCACCATTGAAAAATGGGTCCCTTTTAGTGCCGACTTGATTTTGGGGAATAGGAAAAAATCACACGGTGCTAAATCGGGGGAATATGGAGGATGTTCAAGGACTGTGATGTTTTTACTGGGCAAAAATTGTTTGACTGATAACGCATTGTGGGCAGGCGCATTGTCCTGGTGCAAGATCCACCCATTCTTCCACAATTCAGGGTGCTTCTTTCTAACACGTTCATGCAATTTTTCCAAAACTTGTTTATAATATTGTTGGTTAACTGTTTGACCACTGGGTACCCATTCTGCCATAATGATGCCCTGGATATCGAAGAAAACGATAAGCATTGCCTTGAACTTCGAATGACTCATGCGTGCTTTTTTGCTCTTGGGGAAGATGGTGTTTTCCAGTGCATTGATTGCTGCTTTGTTTCTGGATCGTACGTAAATAACAATGTCTCATCAGCTGTAATAACACTCTTTAAAAAACTGGGCTCTCTATCAATCCATTCCAAAAGGTCACAACAAAGTTCCGTTCTCCTTTCCTTCTGTTCGTCTGACAAAACTTTCGGCACCATTTTTGCACACACCTTGTTCATGTTCAACTCTTCTGTTAACACTTTCTCTGTTCATATGCAACATTTAAGCAACAGCACAGACACTCAATCTTCGGTCTTTTCATATTGTGTCTCGAACTTTTACAACGTTTTCGTCAATTGTTGATGTGCGTGGTCGGCCTGGACGGTTGTCATCTTTCACGGAGTCCCTGCCTTCTAAACATCTCTTATGCCATTCAAAGACACGTGCACGCGACAAACATTTATCACCATAAGCTTCCAACAACATTTAATAAGTGTCTGTTGCCGACTTTTTAAGTTTCACGAGAAACGTGATGTTAATGCGTTGATCACTTTTCATATCCAACATTTTCCGGCGAAGCATAAAAACAACTGTATTCAACTGCTCTCTCACTGCAACTGAGTCAACCAAGCGACTTGTAACTTGTCACCACGTAAGAATACAGTTCAAGGTTGAACACAGTGCACGTGCAATACAACATGATAAGTAGTTCCTTAGTAATGCTAACAGTCTTGTTATTTTTGTGTCAAGACCGTTTGTGAAAATTCATGAATATTCACAGGCTTGTGATGCTAAAGAAGAAGTTATCTACCAAGACAATGTTAGTGATAGTGAACTAGCAGAAATTATGAATATTCCAAGTTGTTCAATAAGTGTCATGATTTTAATTTTGAGTAATGAGAAAATTTTATAAAGTGTTGAAAAAGAAAACGGAGTGACAGAGAGAGTGGTAGTAAAAATGACAAAACTATCCCATCATACAATGAATCATTTGAAACTTCAGAAGTTGTATTATTGTGGTACAAAAGAAACTGAGTATGATTCAGTAGAACTCTTAGCATTGGAAATGATGTGCAAGATTTTGTATCAAAAAAAGAAAGAAATAGTAATAGGAAATTTCTTCAAACTTTTTGCTTAACCCTAATTGTTAATTGTTAACTCAGACCTTGTAATTAATAAACATTAATCTTAAGTTTCATAGTTTCAGTTATGTTATATTTAAGATGCCATTTTCTTTGACCAAGCGTCATGTATGATGATTGTATGCATCGCTGTAACATATAAAAACTAAATTGCTCAGAAGTGGGAGCCAGTCATTCTGGACCAGTCCATGTGATCTATTGTACTTCGATTGTTCCACTTGATTGTTGTAATAGTAATAACCACAATAAGAAAATAATACACATGAACATATTAACATCTCTGATACTAGGAAATCATTAATCATATAAATTTAAACTAAACCTGCTTGGCTAACAAACAAACAAAAATATATGTTCTTGATTAAATCTGTTAACGTGATTAAAAGATTAATACAGTTTTTAGTCATTATCAATTTGGTAACTATTTTGGGAGAGAGTTAGTCTTTGCAAAGACTGGTACATATTGTCACCTTCTATATTTTGTAATTAACTTGGCTTTATGACTCCTTTCTGTCCTTTCTATCTCCTTTCTATCCTATCTATCTAATCTTTCTTCCTTGCTATCTTTCTTTATGACTCCTTTTCTATATCTCATCTGTTTTCTTCCTTTTGTTTGTTACTATCACAAACATACTCCTCCATTTCTTCTTGTTTTAATATGTACAATCATAGTGGTTGCTTCGCATTGTCCACTTTAGAGTAGCTCCAACTGTCACCATCGCATACTGATATTTTCCCTATCTTCATGCATCAGCCTACTATAGGTTTGCAGCCTACACGTTTTATATATAAATGTTTGAAATTTGTAGTTCAAATGTGTTGTGTTTTTGTGTTACTAGTCGCTAAACTGTAAATGTTTATTTTATTTTCAAAAGTATACAGTAAGAAGAAAAATTAATAATTTTTCTTTGTATAAAAACGGTTTTGACTTGTTTTAAATATTTTCATATAATACCATGCTAATTTTATCTCTATTCATTTCATTTTTATTTCTTTTTAGCTCCATCAGTAAACGATGCTCCAGACTTTGAGTTTAATATATGGACACATCCTGACTGCGCAGGCACTGAATTTGAAAATGGCAACAGGACATGGTTTTATTTCGGAATAAAAGGTATAGAGCTTGTGAATTTCTGAAAGTGTAGTATTTGTGTCATTTGGAGGAGTACATGTAATTGTAGTACAGTTTGAAACAACATTCGGACATATACCTTAGAACAACAGTGTACAGAAAATGTAGCCTTTAAATTGAAACCTGAATAGCTGTTGTAGTTTTAGTAATTATATTAATTGGACATTATTCAGTAATAATTATAGTTCTTATGGAGGAAAGCAACTATATTAGAATATGAAAAATGTATTTTTCTTGTGCGGAAAATAAGATTTGAAATTTTGCATTTTAAAATGCAAAATAAATATAACTTTTTATTTTTGGAAATGAGCAATCATAAAAGCCAGAAGGGAAGGATAACAAATGAGCAGATTATGCATTTGATTACAGATGCCATTACAAATAAACAATTTTTGGTATGGACACGTTCACCAAAAGGGTGAACACAGGCTCCAAAAACTAGTGTTGAATTAGTAGGCCAAAGGCAAGATGAAGTCAAGCAAACAAAGGAAAAACTGGAGAGATCCATAGATGAAGACAAGATGAGGGAAACCTTGAGGATAATTTACTGAACAACTGAGAAAGATAGACATTCAAAATTAAAATGTGTGTTGTTGTAAAGCACCTACTTTGATGATTATAACCATTATGATGACCTCTTTTAAAATTATGTTATTTGTGTGATTATGGGTTTTTTTTTGCTGTTTCTACATTAACAGCAATTTTCACAAAGAAGTGTCAGTTGTGTAACAATATGAAAGTCAATCAGGATTTCAGTTTTACTTTTGGCAGTATATATTTTGCCACACACACACACACACACACACACACACACACACACACACACACACACACACACACACACACACACACACACACACACATTTCAGCATCTTCTTCCTTCGTTGTTCTGGTATCAAAATATGTTTTTTTGTGTACCACCTATGAATTTAGCAATTTTAGCAGAACTACTTTCAGTGTTCTCTTTCATATAAAAACGTGATAGTCACTGAATGCCAGATAGTCATGTCTGGGCTGATGAATGCTTAAATAGTCTTCTTCTTCTTCTTCTTCTTCTTCTTCTTCTTCTTCTTCTTCTTCTTCTTCTTCTTCTACACTTCAGGGATATGCTGACTTTCCAGTATCAGATCCATTTCTTTTTGGTTTTCGTATATTTCTTCTTCCAGAAAGCTTTTACTTGTTTACAATTACTAGTATTCTATCTTCATCCATGCGACTTAAATGCTGTCTCCATTTTCCCCTACATTCTTCAATTTTCTCATTTAAATTATATGTATTTAATTCTTCCCGTGTATCTTCATTTCTTATATTATCCCTTCTTGTGCATCCGTTAACTCTTCTTAAAAATTCCAACTCTGCTGATTGTATGTTGCTTTTATTTATTTGTTTTGTAATCCAGGATTCACTGCCATATAGTAGCACTGGAACAGCCAGTGTTTTGTAGAATTTTATTTTTGTCTCACGTATCGTTTTATTTTCAGTGCTCTATTTATAGTTCCACATATGTGCTGAAATCTGCTGACTATATTTTTTATATCTTTGGCAATGTCAAAACTATATCACAACCTAAATATTTAAAATTTGAGGTCTGTTCCAATACTTTATCCTCAATAATAGTCTTTGAGCGTACTGGAAATTTTCTGTAGTGAGCCATAACTTTTGTTTTGTTGGTAGCTATCTTTAGGTTGTAGTATTGATTATCCCAGTTTATGTAGTCTGTGCACAGAGCATTGTAAGTCTGCTTCATTATTTTGTAGTATAACCACATCATCTGGATACAGCAAAACATTTTAAGTGCTTAAATATTTCCACTTAAATTACTGGATTTCTTAATGCCATGCCCTTGACAGTATTAGTGTGAATACAGGGGGACAATTTGTGACATCAACATTTGCTGGAAATATTCAGTCTGGGAATAGACATTGGCTACAATAGTGTAGCTAGACTGAGTGTAGTGAATTCCTTGTGGGTTTTTTGTGAATTCATATATTGACATTGTAGATATGAATTTTAGATAGATTATTAGCAAAGATTAGCTGGAATTTTATGAACGAATCATTGAACAAACCAAGAAATAGTGCGGCTTATTTGAAAAGAAACTTGAAGTTCATTGTGCTATAGGTAGCACTTTCATTTTAAAAATGACCAACCAAATGTAGAAAACTTGTCGTAAGTTTCAGACTCACACCAGTTCGTCTGAAAGTGTCGAAAGACACAGCAATACATAATTCAGCAACTTGGAAATGATAATTGAATTAGCACTCAAGAAATTATCGGTACAGTTGTATTTCATTTGACCTGGCTCAGGTAATCACCTGAACATTGTTGCATTGCTTGAAAGTTTGTTTACTGACTCTTGACCAGAAAGACCATCATGTCACCTTCTATGAAATCTCATAACAGGTCATTTGATGGCTCTACCAAAATGTCAAGGATCATTACAGCAGATGACTGTGATCCTGAGATCAAATAGTAGTCATCTCAGTAGAAAAGCCTACAGTCTCAAAGACCTAGGAAACCAAGGGAGATAAGTTATCAGTGTGGCAAAGAGTATGTTAATTGTTTTACGTCATCAAAGGAGTTGTGCAGTAGGAATTTGTTCCTGTAGATCAATAGTTAATGGAGACATTTATACCGAAGTTTTGAAACATCTCCATTGAAACATTGGTCACAAAATATAATAGTCAGGGTTATTATAATGTTAAGTGGCTTGTGTATCACAGCAAAGCTTATGCGCACACAAGTCTTCATAACAAAAGTACATTTGACAGCTGACAGCATGACAGTCATTCCACATCTGCTTTATTCAGCATGTATAGTCCCATTTTAACTTTTTTTCTGGTGAAGCTTAAAAAACAGTATTTCATCACTGTTAAGGAGAGTCAGATTGAATCATAACACGTCTTGACACTGTTGGTTAGAAAGACTCTGGGGGAGTAGTGGAGGCATGGTGGAGGTGTTGGGATCTCTACATCAGTGCAGTGGAGACTTTCAAAGTGGATGGAATCTAGATTTAAATTAGTTTACTAATAAAATTGTATAAACATAATCTGATTTCTTTTTTATTACATTATGTTCAAAGGTTTATATCCAACATGAAGGGAGTAGCATAATGTAGTTGCACACTACAACACACACAGCATGAATTTAGTTCACACTTTAGACAAATATAATCTGACTTTTAGACAGTCACTGTCCACTGAGGGAGGAAACACACAAGTGGTATTAGTGAATTATTACATATTATTATATGAATTATTACCTGTAAGAGAATCTGTTAGACACCTATATCTGTAGAGAAGTAGCCTATATTTTTATTTGAATATAGCATATGAAGAATACAAAGCGATTTCTTCATAAAATATTCTTTACAAACTTGACTATATTGTATAAATAAATCACTTAATTTCTATGCATATCCGTAAATATCAATCCCACTTTATGACAGTGTCATTAACCAAGCAGTGGTCATATCATATGTTAAGTGGAAAGTCTGCTCCATCATATTCTTGGCTGTAGCTCGTCAATCAATAAAGTCTGACATGAAGGCTTGTACCAAAAAGTAAATAATCTGTTTGTTTCTGAATTTAATAAAGTCAGACTGAATAAGAAATTATTCCTTAAGGATTGTCATTGTAGAACAAAGCAAGAAAACTATTATTTATTTCTTCAGATGATGTAGAATTACACTCACTAAGAAATTAGAACTGGTATGTCACAGGGTAGTATGCAAGGGTTGATTATATGTACAATGTTTCAAAACAGTTTATGTGTTGGAGTTTCTGTTGTAGTGTTTGCAAATAATATTGTCAGTTGATGAGAGTACTGAGGTGGCTACAGGACAAATTAAAACTAGTCATAAATGAGATTACTGTATGGGCCAACAAGTAGTTGATTAATTAAGCAAAAACAGTTTGTAAGTGTTTATGTTCACAAATTGAAAAGAACGTACATACCTGTTACTACAAATGATAAAGGTATACCACAGAACGTTCGGCAATGATGAATGTCAGGCTTACATGGAAAGAGTGTGTTAAGAAAACAACATGAATTATATACTATATATTATTTCAATCACTTTCTGCTACAGTCCGTTTCTTGATGTATATAATACTTTAATATTTATAACTAAATTTACCTCAAGATATACTTTTTTCCCTATTAGGAACATGTTTCGAGAGTTCCTGTTCTCTCATCTTCAGCCTTCGCCATCTTGTTTCTGGTGAAGTATTTGTGTGTTGGCTTCTGGATGTTATTAAGGTAGTTTGTTGGTCTTTGGTCTTTTAAAGTTGCATTATTGTGTGTGGTTGTGGTATCTGTTTTTGTATTTTGTGTATTTTCGATGTTGAGTGCTTTGAATATTGTGTCATGTTTTGTATTGATTTGTATTTGTTCTGGTATTAGTTTGTTTTGTGTTTTATGTTTGTAATAAAACATAAAACATAACATAATAAAATAAAAAAATAATTTACAAACATAAAACACAAAACAAACTAATACCAGAACAAATACAAATCAATACAAAACATGACACAATATTCAAAGCACTCAACATCGAAAATACACAAAATACAAAAACAGATACCACAACCACACACAATAATCAACTTTAAAAGACCAAAGACCAACAAACTACCTTAATAACATCCAGAAGCCAACACACAAATACTTCACCAGAAACAAGATGGCGAAGGCTGAAGATGAGAGAACAGGAACTCTCGAAACATGTTCCTAATAGGGAAAAAAGTATATCTTGAGGTAAATTTAGTTATAAATATTAAAGTACTATATATTATGTACTTGTGCACATGCCCCCCACCACTGGTATTAATATTGTTACATTACCAAAAGCCGCCCAGTAAAAGGGAGGTAATACCTTATAATATAAAGAGAAAACATGCAGCTAAGAAGAGATAAGATGAGAAAATTGACAATTTTAATAAATAGCAAAATAATGACATTAACTTCGACTAGACAATGACAATGACCACACCCAGGTGATTGGCCAAATGACCAAATAAATGTAATTAAACCTATGATAAAAATGTCATAAAATTGACAATAATTAAATGAATAATTGAACCTTGAAGGTACAAACCACCAGCAGAAATAATATAATTCTGTGTTTGTAAGTGTAGACTAAATGTTAAGTAGACAAACAGCAAATAAACAGAACAGTGAAATCAAATGATAATAAATAAATGTATAGAGAATAAACGTGATAGAGCTAGTCTGATAAATTACAATATTCATATTAAATTGAACCAAGAATGCACAAAGTAGGTAGGGGGTGAGTTAAAAAAAAAAAACAATAAGTGAACAACACTAAGTGATAATTAGTGATAGTTTTAACAACCAATATCCTGAATAATAATAAGTACATCTTGCCAAAAACATTTAACAGTGCATACCAAGAAAAAAAAACCATGAGATAACAAACACTAGGTAAAGCAAGGCAACCCAAGTGCATGTGTAAAAATGTATGTCAGTTACCAGTAATAAATAATATGAAAGTGAAAGGTGCGAAGGACAAGTGCTTAGCATAATAAACAATATGTCAAAATACATTAAGTAGGTGTACGGTGATAGAAATTAGTTTTGAAAAAGACAAAACACTAGTAAGATAGAATAAGGTATCATGTTAAAAAAATATAAGAATAAGTAACTGTTATAAAGAATGTTAGTGTTAAAATATTAAGTTAGTAAAGTTAAAGGGATAAACAAAACCTAAACAAGTTATATGTTATAAAAAGAAGAGTAGACATCAAAGGATGGATTATCATTATTAAAGTTATGTTATAAAAAGAAGAGTAGACATCAAAAGATTATTATTATTTACAACACGTTTCACCCCGCATTGAGGCGACAATATAATTAAATTTACTTTACTTTTAACTGCATCACGTTTTGTGGCATCAATATAATAATATTTGCTTTGTTATTTTTGTTGACATAAATATAATTGGTACTTACTTGCTTGTGGTTTTATTAAATTGTTGGGCGCCAGAGCTGGACTCAATCTCAAGGGGTTATATAAATAATAACTCAGATCGTTCAGACTTAAAAGAACTTATATTGACTGAATAAGATTACATACATTTAATATTTATCACTGATTAAAACATCCTTCAATATTTCTTATGAATTATTCCTCATTACTACAAGGTTTATAACACCTTCTGTTAATTAATACAAACAAAACATCTTTATTATACTGGTATTTCCATTCAACTCACATTCTAGCATTTTATTTATCGTTTATCATTAATAATTCATAGTTTGAACTTGTCATATTAATATTTCTATCCCTATTAATTTAATCTCTGTTACTACTCACACCAGTACCTCTCATATTACATATAAATGCATTGTAATAAATTTTACTTAACTCTGAACGATTTGTGGGTTGTTTTAGAATGAAATGAGCATTTGAGTCAGACAACTAAGATTGTTTCAGTAAATTGATAAACTAATGGACAATGATTTGGCTATAATACGTTTACTTTTTCTGTTGAATTCCAATAGCGGTTCTCCTGCTGGGTGCACTGCACTTCACAATCACTTAACTTCTTGTCTGGGAGATTGACACATCACTCGCTTTGCGTTTTTTACTGGTCGACGCGCACAGGTTATAAATTGACTGGTTAACTCACAATTCTGCGCACATAACATAATTATATTTTCTGATACTGACTTTCGCATTTGTCCGTCCGTTATTCATACACTTATATTCATTTACCATTGACAAAACTATACGTCTTTCATTGTTCTGATAGTGCTACGTTCATTTACTCTAATGTGCGGCTCGATTCCTTATTCTTCTAACTTTCAAACATACTTCCTCGTCTCAGTCCCGCGTCTGTACACTCAAACTTTTAACAAAGATTTCCTCGTTCAGAATAACGTGGACTCCACGTCTGGTTGTTACCGAAGACCCCCGTTTCGCTGTTGCCCGTTCTTTTTATGTGCTGACAGAGTTCCTTCCTCTACGCTGATGTCTGTCTGTTTTTCCAATTGGCTTATGTTTAAAATTTTCAGCGCTTAGTTTGAAATCATCCATCTATGAGGCTCCTTTAGTTCCCACTCAGTAGTGACGCCTTTGGTGATTGGTACATATTTTGGGCGATTGACTTCTACCGTGTTTTTCCGTTACTTTAAAAAATGACGCTTCGCTTTCTAAAATCAGCCATTGGAGTGGGTGAATTCCATTGTTAGGCTAAGGGCGTTAACACTACTTTCTAACAGTAATGCTAAGTTTTTTGCTGTATCGCGAATACAATGCATTTATAGTTTTATGGTCGGCACCGTTTCCGCTCAGTATTGTATCTTCTGTTTGCCGGGGTGTCGGCAGACGCCTGCACCACTCCCTTATTCTCTAGTTACTTTGTCAAAATACTGCTTTTCGTTATTAGTCGTACTACGTTTTTATTTTATTTAATACGCATTTAATTCCGAATTTACTTATTTCTTTTATCATTCATAACTTCTTATTACCCTTATATTTATTACAAACTTTACTAACTTCATATTTATCTTATCTATTTACATTACAACTTGATTGACAAATTTTTTTATTAATTACACTTCGTCAACAGCTAGGTACATATATATATATTGTAACATCACAAAATGTTCCATAACCATAATGAACACCAGAAGGGTGAAGTATACCACTAGAATTGTAAATGAGTAAATAAAATGAATGTAACAGTGAAGAGAATGGGCCAGCAAAGAAGAAAAGAATAGAAGGAATCCCAGAAAGCAGTGATGAATCCACTACAGGGAACGAATGACACTACAACTTAAATAAACTGACTATGACAAATTGACAAGCAAAGTTTCACAAATAAGCTGTCAAGTAAGCCAGATAAAAACATTGATGAGTAAAGTCATACAGAATAAACAAATCAACCACTGACTTTAATAACATGGTAATAAATAACAGCATATTGGCTAATATAAATAGGACCATTATATAGAAATAACAAATACCATGTACTATACTAGATGTAGCCACAAAATTGTAAAGGATAGAATAAAAAACAAATATGTGGTAGTATAAATTAAGAGTATTTATAAATGGAAGCACTATATGTATGTAGGCAACTTCCTAAGTGAATAATGTGTATATAAAAGATAATAGTAGTAGTAGTCAGGAAATAAACATTATAATAGAATTATACCCAGACCCTGAATGACCGAGATTATGTCAATGAAATGATAGGGAAATAGAACCCCTAATTAGCATAAACTAATAGAATTATAACTATAACGAATAAAGTGTAAAGTACCACCACTTGGGTAATATTATACGCTTAAGAAATGAGAAGGACATATAAGAATATAAATAGTGAATTAGGAAAGTTCAAGTTAATGTATCAACTTAATTAGACCAATAATTAATACTGTTCAGCTGTATTAATTCAGCTGCATTTAGATATAATAATGTATTCAATTTTAATCATTTTATAATGTTCGAAATAGAAAACAAGCATAATTAATCAAATATTAAAGAAAAGTAAATAGTTGAATTTGCATTGTTAGCAGACGACACTAGTAAGCAATGTCTTAGGACAGTAAATTAATGAATTGTTAATGAAAACTATGTTTAAACTGGCCTCAAGCCACATCAAATTAAAGATAAGGAAATAAGCTATAATTTGATAGTAATAGATTCCGAAATGGATTGTAATAGTCAAGTAATTAACGTTAGCGAAATTTGGCGAAATTTGAAGAAGTACATACAAACAAACAAAAACAACAACAGCGTACGAAATACAGATATGTAATGTCTATTAATAGAATTTACGTCATCATGACATAATTTCGCACCAATCACCGGACGAGTTTAGTAAGACCGAATATTCTCTAAGCGGGATGATGAAGAACTATATAATCGAGACACGGCGAAAAAACGAGGCATTTTGTCAATATCACTCAACCAGCAACAACAGTCCAGATTAAAATAATCATCATAATTTTGGAAATCAGTCACTGAGAAGAAGTATAATTTCACCTGGGTCCATCGAGAGTTAGTAGTGTACTTTAACTAGCAGTCACGGATACTAGAATATACGGTAGGGATCATCAGCGAGGTGCGCAGTAGCAAGCTCCGCCCACTGACGTAGCGCGGGACCCACCGCTGTGTTCAGCCGTGCTGTTTCTCCATTTCTGTATATTGTAGTGCGTGTTGTTAATCAGGTGGATAATATTTATTTTGAGTTGTCTGGTTCACTGAACCAAGAATGGTTTGTTGTGCTATAGCCGGCTGTACGCGCCATACCAGACATCAAAAAGAGTTGGGTTTCACGTTCCACAGGTTTCCCAAAAACAAGGAGTTAACATTGAAGTGGATACATGCTTGTAAGCGTGCAGATTCGTTTTCTGTTAATGAAGCCCGTGTGTGTTCAGAGCATTTTGACGACTCTGATTACTTACGAGATTTGAAAAGTGAATTGTTGAATCTTCCTGCTAAACGTGTTTTGAAACCAGATGCTGTTCCACGTTTAAATTTACCTGTTAGCAGCGTTGTTGCTTGTAAGGAAAAAATCAACGACAAAGTCCGTGAGGTATGTTACAGTCCTACAATATTGCATTCTTTTTAAATTTTGTAATGTTTTAATCAAAATACTTAACTGAACTATTTAGGCCTAACATTCAATTTAAACCATGCTTTCAGTAATATTTAATGCTATAAAATGTTATCATTTTACCATAACATTTAAGCACTACTTACTTATATTTAGACCGTGGTCTCGAGGTAGCATTCCTGCTCCTCGCACGTGCGGAGCATCGTGTATGTTATGGCATCAAGATGCAACCAAGACATTATTGAGAGTTATTTCTCACAAATCAGGGGTCTCGGCCGATTTTATGATCATCCTCTACCAATTACTGTATCGCAAAGGATTAAACATTTGATTCTGAGCCGCAATGCAGGAAAGATAATAACGAGTACCAGTTGCTTAACTGAGAAGGAAATTGAAACTTTAAGTGCAGACATTCTGGCTGATTGTTCCGAATACCAAGTTTCCGACCTCTCACTTTCAGAAGAAATGAAACCCGGAACGAGCAATTCATGCGGACAAGTTGAAGGAGAGTACAGTGATGATGATGACGAAGAATTAACATCAGCAGTCGATGGACTCATCAGGCACTTCCAAGAAGAAAACGAAGAAAGGAATATCCAAGACAGTGGTGCCTCAGAAAAACCAGAGCTACTTGAAATGATTCCTGGTTATATAGCTTACAGGATGAGGAAAAAATACCCAGAAAGAGGAAATGTTTAGGAAGTTTCACAAAGGATATTTCCTTTGCCGGCAAGAACTGGCTACAGAACATTTCAAGAGGGTCGTTGGTGAAGCCAACAGATGAATTCATGCAAAATGTCTTTAAAATAGAAGAAGAGTTTCAAAAGTTCCACGAATGTTCAATTAACAAAGAGCCCAAAGTTTTCAGAAACCTACAAGATAAGTTATAATCAAAAGTAAATATCCAGAAATGGACGATTTCATGGTCAAATGTTTTGTACGGACGAGGACTTTCGTAAGAATGAAATCACTGAACAAACGTTCATCAAAGAAGTGGAAAGGAGCAAAGCGTAATGAAAGCGAAGAAAGAAAGAAAACGAAAAAAATGAAGAAAGTTGTGTCACAATAAAGAAATATTCTCATGTATGTATATATGTACCAGATATAGTTCTTAGATTTCTTCTTTGCATCTGCAATTCAATTTTAAAAACACAAAACAGCTATTCAGGTTTTTCCGTACCACAGGTCTATGATGGCCTAAGCCTGTGGGAGCCTTTTTATCCTTAAAAAAGTGCCCTCCGAGATGGTGGAAGAGGTAGACGTCCTTCGGAGGCTTTTCACCAGCATTCCACCGGCCATCAGCTTAATAATGTTATTTGCCAGGGGAAAAAGACCAATGGAAGTCGACCCCTCTAAACAAATAACAATAATGTTATTTGCAATTTTATTAATTCTTTTATAAATCACGTTAAAGGAATTAATTGCAAAGAAAAATCAATGTATTTATAAACGGAAACAAAAGCTCCTTTTGTAATTTATATTCACCGTAAGACTATATAAAACTAAAGATTTTGAAAGCTAGATAGTAGACAAAATTAATACGAGGACTGAACAGGAATATCTGTACCTAATTTAAATAAAAATCGTATTGAACGATGCGAAGTACATGCGACCCGCTTGGCTGTTAATGAAGAGCGGCAACGGGTGGGTCCCATGTGACGTCACCGCTCAGCCTCGCGCCGAGCCAGGCTGCGCGTGATCCCTACCGTATATTCTAGTATCCGTGCTAGCAGTGCGTGCATCTGAACGAGATTTATAATCATAACCTCAAACGGCGATAGCCTATCTATTTAGTAAGAAGCAAATTTTTCTCATTCCAAGTGTGAATTAAGTGAAGTGATTTAACGATCATTATAATCCGATCATTAATGTGTTTATAAATTAATCGATACGATTAATACACAGGTAGTACAGTGAAAATATTTATTTGTTTACATTTTCATCAGATAACAGTAGAACCTAATACACAATTGTACTGACGCAAAACAATAAAACTATATGTAGATAACATTGTATCGAATTTATTTAGAGGGATTAACACATCCCGAAGTAAGATTATATGTATTAATATTTTTATAACTAAACTCATTTTGAGTTTGAACCAACGAACTTTTCGTTATTTAACTGCAAATTATCAAAGGTGTCTAACCTAACTTATGATATCATATTAGTGTTTTTTGAAAGAAAATAATGTTCTATTCTGTAGCTTAAAAGAAGCCACCCTTGAGGTAAATAATTAAAATAAATAATTTGTTAATAAGAAATAAGAGTTTTCATTGTACTCGAAACTGAGCTAGGCCAGTAATTAAACCGGACGACTTGTGATCCGTAGATTGTTATTTTTGAATGTATTTGTTAACCTAATTCAATAGGGAATAATAAAAAAACAGTATTATACAGCAACAACATTTGTTATTAATTATTTTAATTAATAATCAGCAATCAGTATTACAAAACACTGAGGTGCATTTAACAGTGAATAATCAAGTAAAAACTTAATGAATGATCTCAATTTAAATAACTGATCAGTGATAGAATCTTTAAAGGTCAATACTCACAATTAATAAATCAGAAGTTTTATTTTTATGGAACATTTCTGTTGAAACCGTATGGCGCCCAAGTAATATTTAAAGTGTTGTAAAAATTTTACAGTAATAATATACTGATCAACCAAGGACTTGACAGTTTATTAATTAACTGTGAACAACTGAACATCCAGTACTTCAACACAGGTACGTGAAGTGTAATTTATATTAATAACCTTGTCTAGACAATACTCTGACTTACATAGACGACACTTTTAACAGAAGAGGATATCAACTTCAAGAGATCTACGCATCAGTTACATTCATCGACGGATCTACAAGTAAACATTTACTCCTAATAAAATATAAACATTGATTAAACGACGGCAAGTGTAAGTAAACCGATTTATCTATATTGGATTCTGCAATAGGTTGAATTGAATTGGGTAAATCAATAAACCAAATCATTAATAATAACAACAGACTTTATCAATTATTAATAATAATTACTGCAACAGTAGAGACCCTGTTAAACAAACAAAATTTTAAACAGGAGGATTTAGTCATTTAACAATATATATATTCAATCACTTTCTGCTACAGTCCAGTTCTTGATGTATATAATACATTTAATATTTATAAAGAATTTACCTCAAGATATTTTTTTCCTTATTAGGAACATGTTTTGGGTACCATCTTGTACCCATCCTCAGCCTTCCGGTTTTTGCGTCTGGTGAAGTACATATGTGTTGGTTGACTATTATTATTGTGCCTTCCTGTTGGCTTCTGGTACTTCAAATTGGTTTTATTGTGTGTGATTGTGGTGTATGTGTTAGTTTTTTGTGTATTTTCGATGTCGAGCGCCTTGAATATTGTGTCATGCTTTGTATTGATTTGTATCTGTTCAGGTATTAGCTTGTTTTGTGTTTTACGTTTGTATATTTGTAAATTTTCCCAAATGTTCATTATGGTGCCTTTGTGTGGTATATGTTTTATTAGCGTCATATTGGTTATGTCTGGAAATTCATGTCCTGTGTTTATTGCATGTGTGGCTAAATTGGATTTATATATTTCTGGTTTTTTGTATGCGTTTAGGTGTTCAAAATAACGTTTTTTCAGCTGTTTTTTTGCTTGTCCTATGTAACACTTATTGCAATCTTGGCATTCAATTTTGTATATACCGTTAGTTGTTGTATTATCTTTGTTGTGTGGGCTATTTAGTTTTTGTAAATTATTTTTATTAGTTTTGTATGCTATTTTTATATCTGTGTTTTTAAATAGTTTTGTTTGCAAAATTAAATTATAATCAATGTCAACCATTGTAGGCAAGTGTAAGGCTAAAGAAATGTGAGAAAATTGTAAAATGTAAACAAATAACAACATTCAGGTAGGGAAAAAGTTAGGTAAACATGATATATTTAGCCAAGGAACATAAAAACACAAAATACTTTCAAAAACACACTTATAAACCAAAATAAGTATAAAAAACAAAAGTATCAAAATACTAAATCAGCCAATACTGAATAGAACATAGTCATGTTTGATTTCAAAATAATATTAAACAGAAATGCTATTCAATGGTACTAATAACAGAAGTATTAACAGTAATACAAGGAAATTATCTTAATTAGAAAATATTTATCCATTTTGGGCGAAAACACAAGCTATGTCTAACAATGGGTACAAAATTGTTTCAACCAATGAGAAGGATAGGTTTTGCAGTTAGAACCAAAAAACCGTTACAAATTTATTGACAGTCCATTATTAGCTTTAGTAGAGTATAGATGAAAAAATAGCTGCTCCATATAATTAGCAAAAAGAATCAATCAAATGATATAAACCATATAATAATTAATGAAAATGGAATACAAGATGGGCAAAACATATTAACAAGATTGAAATAAACAAAATTTTGAATTACAGAAGATAAAAAATATAAAACAAAAAAAGAAACAAAAGAAGGAAAGACATAGCCACAAGCATACATGAAAATAAGTTATCAGATGTTAAGGAAGGAGTAAAGTATAAAATTTAATTAATTAACAAAACAAAAGACTGGATTCACTACACTTTAACACTGATGCACAATATAATTAACTTGGTTCAAACACTCAAACACTGAATGGCTCTTAAAAACCAAATAATAATTATTAAAAAACTGTTCAATTCAATTAATAACACATTTGGAATTACCAAAATATTTTTTCAACGATATAAAACTTCACCTCTAGTTACGAGTTGAACTCGGAATTACTTTAGTTAATAAGAGTAGTAGTGTAAAGAAAAAACGTAATATTTGATTGAGTTTATGTGAAGGATTGTACTTTCTCGAATTATTTTTGTTAACTTTTGCTGTAATCCAAAGAACTTTTGACTGAATAACCATTGTAAAATTAAATTCGACATTAGACGCTTGGTGCTCAGTCAGCGACCCAAACAAACATAGCCAACCGCTGAGTTATAAATCATTCAAAGCCGGACCATAACTTTATATATTTTCATAATTTCCTGTAATAACCAATATAAAAGGTAGAACCGGTATCCAATAAACCAATACTAAGAATTTATACCTGTTTATTATTTCATGTGACAATATGTGTGTGTTAATTTATTTAATATAGCACAGTGAAAATATTTTACCAGAATTACAGGTTGGTAATACTGCTGCGAGAGAGCGAATTTCGAATTCAGCCGATACAGAGCGGTAAGTAATACGGTTTCATTGAGAAAGAAGGAAAAGCTACGAAAAATTTTTAATTGTTTTAAAACAAACAATTTGGCGCCTAAAATCGGGAAAAATAATAGTTAATTTAAATCAGGTAAGAAAGAAGAGACAGGTATTGGCGAGGTCGCGAGAGCGACAGATAGCAGGAAATTTACGAAGTTTTGGACTTCGTTAATATAACATCAGAAGGAGTCAAATTAAAACTATCACGACCCGAGCTGATTGTTATAAATTGCCGCAGCCAACGCGGGGATTGATAGAGGAAGATTACCACGGAAAGAGAGTGTTATAACGTGTTATTGTCTGTATTAGTATGTCGAATATTTTCATCAAAATGATAGCAGTCAGAAACAGTGGAGATGTTGAGTAAATGGAATTGCAAAATCAAAATAAAATATATAATTTTCATCATTAAACAATACAGTAGCTATTCAGTTTTAGGAAAAAATGTATTATGTAATGTATTTATGCATGAGGTTAGAAAATTAGTTTGAGTCAGTTCATTTGCATGTGTCCAAATTTGGTTCATATTGTAAGGGATGTATTTTAACATACGACAGTGTTTTCCCGTGTGGTATTAGCTAAGTTGGGTTTGGTTTTATTTATTTTATGTGAGAATGTGTTAAATTGAACCACAACCAGCTATTCAACCTTATGCTCAAATATTTATAAAACTTGTTCCATGCTTACGTACCTTAAACTAAATACTAGATTTACTCCCTCTGATTTATCCTATATGCTATGGGTTCAGTTGTCCTGTCATTGTTCGAATTATCCCAGCCAAGTGTAGCACAGTTGTTAAAACAATGAATAATTGGTATTGTAATTTTATGGTGTTGAATTATTACATTGATATATGGTAGATAAAACTTGGGTTCTGTTTATGTGCGATGTTAGAGAAATTACTTTTGGTCCCATTCCTTTCTACCTGTGTTTCTGAATCGGTTATATATTGTATAGGTTGTATGTCAGCATTATGTAACGGTACATATAAGCCCACCTAATATTTTGGGGAAAACAACATAACTTTTATTCATAAATTATAACGACGTAGGAAGCAAGCGAGTGGAATCGTGTCAAGGTCAACATCCAGATGCATGGAGAACAGTTATTTTTAGCCGCATGACCTGTAAACTAATGAGATAACGGATCATACGATTGACGTCAACCCAATACGTCACTTGGAATGTAGGGCGTGTATACAGCATCGACAGCGTTCTGCGTTGAGAACAAAAGCAGTCGTCATACAACATCTCATGGCGTTGGACGCGGGCAGCTTTCGCCCCAGTTAAAATCTAATATTTTAAAGAATAAGCAGTTTTATTTTACTAATATAAAACGAAGTGACAGTGAAAAATGGTGAAAAAGGAAATGTGCGTAGTGAACGAGAATACGGGCGGAGCCTGGACTGTTTCGGACTAAAATGTCAAGATAAGAAACACAGCAGGGATAAACCAGAAAATTTCTAAAAAGGGTTAAACAAAATTAAGAAAATCATGTATTCCAATTAAATTTTGAGATCTCAAAGGGTATGGGGAGGTATAAATGTGTGTGTGACTGAAGCGCTGGTTTGTTTTAAGGATAAAGTTAATTTGTATAATGAATATCTTGTTCTGTTTTTGTTGGAAGGAAGTAAACTTATAAATAGAGATATATAAGAAAATAAGTGTTGAGTTGGTTACAGTTAATTACTAATATGTATAAAGGGAAAGAAAAATCTTTTGTGATGGAAGGTAAATGATTAAAAAATTTTACATTTGAAGAGAGTAATTAATAAAACATAATTCAGTGGAAAGTAATAAATGAATTATTTATTTCAAGCAACCATTACTTGTTCTATGAATACGTCCAAAACGAACTCTGGGCTTGGGTAAGTATTTCGTCAAAGTTGGCAACGATAAAAATGGTGTTGTAAATAGACGAAGCTGAAATTCTCAAGGTAAATAATAGAGTATAAATAAATAATTAAGTGAGTTATTTAAAACTTAACAATTAGCTTCGTGTTTTCATGCATGAGGTTATGTAAATTGGTTTCTTGGTTTTATTTATTTATATCTTGGTGGGACCAAAATCAGTTTTCGTAACCTTTCACAAATTAATCCACCCAATATGGGTTGTTGAATTGATGTCAAGCACAGAATGTATCAATGATCGATACAGGTGGGAGCTATATTGCACAAGTACCCTTATAGTAAATTGTACCGGTTTATGGTTTGAAAGTCAGCACTGTCAGTATATGTAACTAGCAGGTACCCGCGTCTTCGCACGCGAATATTTGTATATGATTGTTGTGGTAACTGTCGAGTTAGTAGTTTGTAACCCAATCTGAGGATCGACTAATTTTAATGTAAAATGATAACCATCTTCTCCTCTGCAAAACATTAAAGGGTACTGTAAAGCATCATAAGCTCGATGCGTTTCTGCAATTCGATGTAGCTTATGATCCCTCGCACGGATTATTATATCGAGTTTATCGCATTCCTGGTTAACTAAAACTACTACCACCTCATTAGTTGTCGGTGCATTGTAGCGACCCCTGTGCTCTTCATTATTTTCTGTTCGATCAGCATGAATCACAATATTGTACTGATTATTATTCGCAGATGTTACAAATTCAAACGCATTTTTCAGTTCACTAACATATGGGTTGATTGCGTGAAGTAAATTTTGAAGTTCTGTTACTAATGGCTTATCCAAGTTACGAATATGATCATTCTTGTTTCAGATTGCTGTAAATAATCAGCTATGAAATACACCTGTAGAAATTTTGGTACTTCGTTTTGTGTGGGGAGTAGCCTAATGATCCCATGAGGTGATATACTTGCCCTTGAAGTTTGAAAAGGGGGCATGAAGCTCCCTTCGACTATTTCATTGACTCCGAATGATGTAAATTGAAAAGCTGAATTGTACGATCTTAATGCATTCAAAATTTTTTTCGATAAAAGATGTTCTCCATTTAATAATGATTTTAACGGTTCTGGAGGAGGAAGTATGGGATCTAATCGCATTTTTCCTGCAGAGCAACATAATCCATGTGATTCATTTTTCCACTTTAAAGCTTTGCAATGAGGGCAAACCATACTCGGTAACCCGATATCTGTTTCATTCGCGTAGTTAATAACTGGATTATAATTGAAACCACTATTTAATTTTGCATTCCATCGTAAAGTAGGACCTCGTGATCAGAGAGTCGCTTGCCTGCGTCTTTGTGCCGCTAATCTATTTTCACGAATCGTAGGACTTTCAACCCGTGAGACTTCGTCTAATCCAGATCTTTCTGAAGAGTTTCCAGGAGCTGATTGCATTTCGACTCCTTCGACGTCATTTTCAGATGCTCTAAGACGCCTCTTTCTTTCCGCAGCAGCAATAGATCTTCCTAAACATGATCGTCTTTTTGGCATTGCAAAGCTAAAAAAAGGGAAATTTATTTATTTGATCTATACTAATAAATCTGTAGGGGACAATTAATAATTTATACAATACAATACATATTGCACATATTACTTACCGATGACGTAAAATTAACGAAAAAAGGCACTGATACTACATCACTGACGCTCATCGCATAATTCTCGATGAAGTAGGTTAAGTATAATTCTCGACAATTAATTATTCCTACTGCACATAGGCCTACTGAATATTCAAATGTCGAAGAGTATGGTTTGTCAGAATCAACGTGTACTATATAATCAATGTTACAATATAATCAAACAATGAATTATTGTATTGTTTATACGAATTCCATATGCTGATAAGAATTCCATAAGAATATTATTAATACAGATGTACCATTAGCAATTTACCAACTCGACAGTTACCACAACAATCATATATACAAATATTCGCGATCGAAGCCGCGGGTTTAAAAAAATGAGTTTTTTTTGCTATAACTTCGGTTCTTTTTAACCTATCGTTATTCGCGATCGAAGCCGCGGGTTTAAAAAAATGCGTTTTTTTGCAATAACTTTGGTTCTTTTCAACCTATCGTTATTCGCGATCGAAGCCGCGGGTTTAAAAAAATGCGTTTTTTTGCAATAACTTCAGTTCTTTTTAACCTATCGTTATCAGATAAAGTAGAAAACCTTCAGTTGGGTACCTGCTATCAGCGTGCAAAGTTTCATTGAAATCGGTTCAGTAGATTCTGAGATTATATTCGATGCCGGTAAATATCATTTGTTTATTTACTTGTTACTATGGTAACATACTGATGATGGACACACTACCTAGCGCGTTATATTATAGACAAGCTATTGCTGTATATAGAAATTACAAAGCCTGTGTGATTAAGAAATCTCAAAATAGTGCTGAAAAATATTGTGGATGTGACATGTTAAACATACAATCATTATGTTGTGAATGAAGAAAGTAACTAACAGAAAGCGTTCAAAAGCAGGATACTGTGTAGCATATAGAGTCTAGCAGAGTGTAAATGAGCATGTGGGTACTGTTGTCAACTAATATTAGAAATATGAAACCAGGACAAAGGTTACATGTGTAAGTACAAAGTTAATTAGTGTACAAGTGAAATTTATAGGTAAGTATTTCTAGCAATCCAAGTAAGGATAAAATAACTAACAATAGACTATTCTCATGCTGAATTTAATGGGTCAAGCTCAGATTCTCCCACTTCTTCACACCATGTATCCTGCTAGCTGCTACTTTACACAGTTCCGATTCATGAACTGTACATATTGTTCCGCTCGCATCAAGATATTTAAAAGACTAATTTAGATATTGTGCATTGGAAAGTTTAGTTTCGTTTTCTTTTATTGTAGTGCTTTTTAATTGTTAATGGTTTAAAATTACTATCTATGATATTAAAGGTCAATTTAAAAAAAAAAGTTTTCGGTATTATAGTTTAATTTAGAACCTGATAATGAACTGACCAGACGTTACCGTAAGTGAAGTATTTACCACAACGATAATATAAAGATCATTGTCAGCAGTCTTCAAGAAAATTACAGTGACAGTGACAGAGATGGACTAGACATAAGTGATGACAAATATGGCATTTAAAAATGAAGAGGTTGATAAGTAACACATATAGTGAACGGATAAAGTAATAATCAGTATTATTTGATGTTTACAACAACAAAATGTGATAATTTTTTTTTGTAACAACTAATAAAACTTATTATTTTTTATTTATTTAGGTTAGGTGTATTAGAAAAAGTGATATTAATCTACAATTACTTTCATACACTTAAGCTTAACAATATCCAGTAGCATTTTGACAGTAGGTATATAGTAAAACGTCAGAATTTAATTTGCAATGTGTTTGTCAGTTGAATTGTTTGAATTGACTTTCAGTAACAATTTCAACACTGTCGTCTACATTATTTGTTTCTTTTCATTCTATTCATGTTTCTAAATGCCAATGTCAATTTTACTAGTTTATGTTTGATATTGTACTCAGTAATTAATGGTTAATTTTGCATTACCTTACCTTTATTTGGACGTCAAATGTAAATCTTGACGTTCATGTGAAAATTAAACAAGGTGTCGTCTAGTGTACTTGGCAGAGAAAAACAGGTCAATGCAAATAAACAAGTACATATTTATAAGATCATATAAAACATTACTTTATTTCTTTAACATGACATTCATTTCTTTTTCTATGTATTTTTATATAATTATATTACGACATACTGTGATAGCCCATTATTGGATGTTATCAACTAAACATATTAAAAGAGAACCAAGTATTGAAAATACACATTATAATCGGTATACCTTAAATAATTGACGCAACCCAGTGTTTTTGTTCATTACGTAATTTTCACACTCCCATACATACATATATATATATATATATACTATTTCTTTAAATCCCCATTTTCTTTTTTAATTAATAGCTTTTTTCTTTGTTTTATCAGATTTTAAAAGCTGTATACGATGTTAAAATTTGTTCAAAATATAAGAAAAGTTCAAAAGTTACTCATCCTCGTTGCTAATCCTTACGCCACCAATTCGAATTTGTTATTCGCCACTCCGATATTATTTTAAACTGTTAACATTGTTATTAATGTATGTCCACTTGTTTCTCACTCCATTATTATTTTAAACTGTTAACATTGTTATTACTGAATGTCCACTTGTTTCTCACTCCATTATTATTGGAAATACTTTTAAAAATTACATTTTATATTAGTCGGCCGACTGGATATTTTGCTTGGGAGCACTGTTTCCTGACCGCGCGGTCTGAGGGCTTTTGTCGACTGAAGATTTTCAAAATGGACAAAGATCTTCTGTGTGCGGCAACTTGCGTCGGGATTGGTGGAACGCATCTCGAGGAGCTTACATCATCTAGCACCTGGTGAGAAGGAATTTTTCAGGCGTGCTTTTTCCGTGTGACCGTTGGCCGACTTGCGCGCGCATACACATGAATTCGCACCCCTTCGGATAATTTACTTCCCAGACTCTTTAATTGCTTTTGTGCCTCGCACGGCTTGGTATGAGGGGGACTGCAAGGTGTTCAAAAATGTCATGCGTTTGTGATCAAAACATTGTTCAGCTTAAGTTGCTACTACTTTTTATAATTATTAAAGAATGAAATAAATCCCAATAGTTTGTCCCGTTACAATACCCTCCCAATGAGAGGTTTTCTGTCGAAACAGAAAAACTCTCATTGCCTAAAAACCTAAGAGGATCATCTAGGATATAGCGCCAACAACCCCCCTTTAATCCTTATTACAATCATGGGTAACTTACCCCTCTAGTCCAGTGACTATGGCTGCACCTGAATGACATTACTGGACTTCTCTGGTCGAGATCCCAACACCGCAAAGTCAGACAGGCACCCGCCACAGTATCACCAAACTCTGTAACATTCAATAAAAATATCAATTACGGGCCTTCAACATACCACATCCTTAACTGACTTGTTTCCTCTTAGTCGTACTGGTTTGCGTTAAGAAGCACTGGTTGCATCTATTCGTATATTCTTACCATACGTATATTACATTTGTATATTCAAATAAACATTCTTATTTTACAAAAACCTAAACTCAAAATAAGCAATACCATTTAGGTTAATATCTGATTACAATTTTTTAGCAGTAAATAACTTTTATTTCAATTTCCATTAATTAAATATTTTACGTGTTTGTCTGGTATTATCATTTCAAATAAAAACTAGATTATTCAGTTCCCATCATTGCATTTCTATCAGTTATCATTTATTTTATAATTTAAATCAAAAGAAATCTAAGTTCATTACCAAAATTAACATTTTAATTTAATTAGATCATCTCTTTCCATTAATTACTTTAATTACATTACTTAAAACTTTTTACATTAATTAAATCCCTTCACCTAAATTTTAGTTACCTTATAATTAAATGCTAAGTTACTTCAAAACAATCTTTATAACCTGCACATCAAAACTTTCAAATTTACTACCAAATTCCTATCTTTTAATTGAATTGAATTTTCATTCTACACACATTCATAATTATATACTGTCAATTATTAAAAAATAAAAAACTTATTACTACCATAAAATCGATTGCAACTATAAATTGATTACAACAATATAATATACACAAGATACTATTAATCAGCTGATATCCTATCAAAGTAGCATAACCTCATATAGAGAACGTGAAAACATAATACAACTTTAATAATTCAATTTTTTTTTTTTTTTTTTTTTTTTACCTCTTCTATTTCCATTAAGATTCATAGTTATTATCTACATTATAAAGCATACTACTTCGGTTATTTTTTATACAATAGAAAATGTGATTATATACTACACAGAAAGTTATTCAATACAAGAGATACATAAATCAGTACGATTAACACAATTACAATAATTATCAACGTAATTTTCTCTTTATTTAGTCAGAGCTTACATATTAACAACTTAACAACCTTCTTCCACACACCCTATGGCCCCCCTGGACTGTAGCGCCCAGTTGCCTCCACAAGAACTGAAGTTTTTAGGGTGTAGACGCTGCCTACCCCGTTCTTGCTTCGGCGGTACAAAACATTCGGTATTACTGATGTCCGAGGACACCAGTAATCCTACTAAAACTTAGGTATATGCCCTTAAACGGTCTACCATCCCATTCGATGGATAGCCGCTGTTCCAAAGTTATGGTGATTCCCCTGATTTACCCCCCAGTTAATTTCTAAATTCACCTCTTACAACGATAACCAGCTATGGCCAGACTTAGGCAGCACGTGACGTAATGTGCCCTGACCATAGCCAGTCAAAGCTGAGCCAATTCCACGGTCAGGGTTCGGTGAGGCCGTGACCGCCCGAAAGTGGGGAATCACAAAGATTATACTTTTATATACCCCCCTTTTTTCATTTAATTATACAATCTGTGTTTATGTATCAAAATTTTAATGATATATATTATCAACGATTTTAAAAGAATAACTAACATTACTCAGATAGATAATACTTTTTTAATTGTGTCACATTATACATTCCTTTTATTTCTTTAGTTTGTGGGTCTATTAATACATAAGTGTTTTCCATTTTTATTTCACTAACCTCATATGGACCTGCGTATAACAAGAAGAATTTTTTTATCTCTTTATCCAGAGCTGATGACTGATCATGGTTTTTTACTAATACTAGTTGCCCTACCTCATATTTGACGGGTATTAAATTTCTATCATGCTTTCGTTTCCGTTGTTCCGCTTTACTTAGGAGCCGCTCCTTGGCAAGCACCAGCTTTCTCCCATGTGGTACCTCAGTCCATGTCAGAAATTTTATTAATTCCTCTATTATGCGTGATGGCCTCCTCTGAAACATTAACTCATGAGGACTATAACTTGTGGACTCATGTAAGCTACAGTTAATGTACCCTTCTATTTTATTTACAAATGTGGCCCACAATGAATGTTTTTGATGGCAAACTGTTCTGAACATACGCCCTAATTCCCGCATAACACGCTCACTAGGGTTTGATTGGGGATGATATACTGATGTATGTTTAACTAAGATATTCTCCCAGCCTAACGTTTCCCTCCAAGTGTTGCTGGTAAACTGCGACCCATGATCCGATAATACTATTTTAGGTCTACCCACTTCAGCAATGTATTCATTTACTATCTTTTTTGCTAGCACCAGAGATGTAGCCTTTTTTACAGGGTACAACTTTACAAATTTAGTAAAAACATCTAATGCTACGAACAAATAAGTCACTCTGCCTCGACTCTTGGGTAGTGGACCATATAAATCAACGGCAACTATCGCCAACGGTCTGTCTGGTATTACATGTTGCATTAGACCCTCCTGTTTACGATTATTTATTTTGGCTTTCTGACAAATTTCACACGTTTTTAACATTTTACGCACGGTTCTTTCCATATTATTAAATTTACATGATTCTTTTAATATGTCACTGCATTTCTTAGGACCTACGTGGCCATTAGGGTGGAACGAAAATGGCCTTTTTTTAATTTTTTTTTTTTTTAGTTTTGTAATAGTGGGGAAAAGTTGCCTTTTAGGTTTAAAAAGAAGAAGAAAAAATTTGGTTGCTATACTACAACATCTTGAGGTGCCGCAAAGAGCTTAAAGTTTGTAAAAAAATTGAAAAATTATGAACTTTGATAAATTATTTTTTATGGTTTTCTCGTACATATAATGTTACAAAAGATAGTTGTAAATACATATATAAGCATTAGAATTGGAAAAAATTATTAATTACAAAATATAATAATAATAAAAAAATATTTTTTAATGTCAAAAAGTTTGTATTTTTGCTAATTTTGAAACTTTTGCGAACATTTTGGTTGTTACAAATAGTAGTAAATAAGGTTGAAATAAAAGCTCGTCAAATCAATTATATATTTTTTTATTAGAGCACACGTAAAAAAATATCATAATACACTTTTAAAGACATTGAAAGTTCATTTTTTATGATTTAAAAAACCCTTAATAATTACAAATGTTACAGCTGCAAAATGTTTGTTTCTACTTCATTGACACATTAAACTGTTTTTTTTGTATCAAATTTTGGCATGTTCTCACGTGAGTCAATTTTTGCTCTTATATATCCTTCTCTTGCGATTGAACCACAGACATTTTGAGCCGATTTGGTCACCAGTTTCACAGCTCTTTCCACTGCTTGCGTGTGACAAGGAAGCCGGGGAAAGTCGATAAGCGGGTCCACTTTACTATTTGGTTGAGCTTCAGATGTCTTCCGTATAAAGTCTTTGAGAGAGTCAATGGAAACATGTTTTACCAAGGGGGTTCAGTTACGTCATTTTCAGCCCATGAGATCATGTCGATGTAATCCTTTGCGTCAAAGTTTATCTTTGGAACTTTAAACTTCCTGACTCCGCCTCTACTTTCTGTTCTCGCTTTTAAAACCCGTCGTAAACCAAGTTCTCTTACATGTTTGCGCTCATCACATAGCATGGACAAAAGGAGATTTTCTGCAGCAGCAAAGTACCCATTTCTTTGAATAACCGGGTCTAGAACGTTCTTGATATCATCAGAGAGAATGCGTGAATATGAGATAAGCTTAAACAGATGTTTGGAACCATAAGTACATGAAGGTTTTAACTTAATGTTAAACCACACAGGTGCATACACTTTCACAATGTACTCAGCCAGAGTCTTAAGGTTTTCAGTTGGATTTTCAGTTGCCACATACAATCTAAGTATACGGTTTGCTAATGTAAGCCACCTGGAGTGAGCAGGTTTTCCAGGGTTTCTTAAAGATAAATCTAGTGAGCAATTTCCACTTGATACAGCGATACACATATCCAATAAATACTTCTGATCTGTACTTAAATCATTTATGTTCTCCAAAAGAGGAAGGTTATTTTCAGTTGGCAAGAAAGTAACCACAGGAAGATTAGCACAGTTTTCCAGCTGCTGACCTATTTCGCCTTTAAACTCATTGGGTCCCTTCGTTTTACCATCTAAATGACAAAAAAGATGTCGCAAAGGTAGCTCATTTCCATGGAACAAACAAACTAACCATTGTAAAGGTCTTCCTGTTTCATTTTCCATCAAAGAAATCACACCATTATTATGTCCAGTGTTTACAATGGTTCCATCACACCCAATAGCAGTAAAGTTCAAAAGTTGTTCGTTGTGTTCTCTATCTTCAAGAAACTCCAGTATACTGTCTGCTATGTCTTTTCCAGTGCCAGATTTAGGTGTTACGTGGCCTAAAAACTTTAAGTTTGGTTCCTCTATTAGTGAAACGTGCTCTTCTGAAATAACTTTTCCGCCCCCTTCCCCCTCCCAACATCCGCTACGGCGATGACTCATGCTCCCGGATGCCAATGCAATAGTTAAACTGTTTTTATCTTTCTATTCATATTAAAACGCCTATTTGAAACTTTTTATTGCATAATCGAGACACGTAAAATTCTTTGAAAAAGTTACAAAAAGTGTGTTTTTATAAAACTTTACCGCTCTTGCGGCACCTCAAGACATAATCCAAAAAGTTAAAAAAAAATTGTATGTCTTTTTTGATATAAAAACTGCTTTTTTGACAGTATTTGAAAAAAAAAAAATGTTTTGACCACTTCTTAAAAAAACTTTAAAATGTAGTGAAAATTGCAATTTTATGAAAATTTATCGTCCTTGCGGCACCTCAAGACGTACTCCAATATTTTTCATATCTTTTTTTTATCTTATCTACACCAAAAGGCAACTTTTCCGCGCTATTACAAATTAAAAATCCAAACTTGATTTTTTCGTTCCACCCTAGTGGCCATATCTCAAATGACAATCTTTCACTACTTCGGATATTAAAAACTTAGGAACGCATAACTTCCAATCATCACCTTGTTCATTTGTTCGGTGAAATAAATGTTTATCATACAAGCTAAAATGTTTTTCCCATTTGTTAGGTGTATTTGGCATCTTATTTAATGCTGTTATTATTTTACCAAGTTCTGGATCTTTTTCTTGTTCCGCTGCCAGGTTGTGCATTAATTTTTTCATATTTAACCCCTCCACTTCTTTGATTACAAATATTTTATAGGTGTTTGATGTGTCTACATCAGTATTATTATTAAAATCGTCTTAGATAGGATATCAGCTACTACGTTCTCTTTACCCCTACAGTATTCTATGGTTAAGTCATACTCTTGTAATATTAACATCCAACGCACCAATCTACCATGTGTTAGTTTACAGCTTTTTAATAATGCTAAAGCTTGATGGTCTGATCTTATGATTATTTTATTTCCCAACAAGTATGTTCTGAATTTTTTACAGGCGAAAACTATCGATAGTGCTTCCTTTTCCGTTATAGTATAATTCTTTTCACTAGCTACCAAGGATCTACTGGCAAAAGCTATCACATTATGATTACCTTCCTATCCAGTTGAAATAGTTCTACCCCCAAAGCTATGTCGGATGCATCGGTGTGTATATAAAATGGTTCCATAAAATTAGGATGAGCTAATATGACAATGGTTAAAAATTTATTTTTTATTTGTTCGAATGCAGTTTGCTCTGGTAAACCCCATTGCCACTGATTACCCTTATTTAATAAATGCCCCAGTTGTACGGTTAAATAGGAGTACTTTTCTACAAATTTCCTATAATAATTACACAGGCCTAAAAAACTTTGCAGCTGTTTAATATTCTTGGGTGCTAAAAATTTTGTATTATTTCTACCTTTTTAGGATCTGTACTGATACCCTTAGCTGAAATTATGTGGCCGAAAAAATTTACCTGTTCCCTTAAAAACTCTGACTTTTTAAATTTAACAGTTACTCCATATTCATGTAATTTGCTTAACACTATCTAATCTCTCACAATGTGTACTAATGTCTGGTGAAGTTATTACTATATCGTCCACGTACACAGTGGTAAACTCTAAAATTTCTCTCCCTAGCACGTAGTCCAAACATTTAATAAAAATTGATACACTTACGTTCAGTCCAAAAGGCAATCTACAAAACTGATAGTTCCTTCCATTATACAGAAAGGCCACATACTTCTGGGACCCTTGCTGTAACTGGATTTGCCAATACCCAGCCGTCAAGTCCAAAGTCGTGATGTATTTGGTACTGCTAAACCGTTGCAAAATTTCTCCCACTGGTTCTGGTGATTCTCTATCTGGAATAATTATTTTGTTTACTTGTCTAGCGTCTAAACATAGTCTTATTGATAAGTCTTTCGTAGTCAACACTACTAAAGGGTTCAAACCCTTTAATACTCAAGTATGGTGAGGTGGATTTTTCTATTATTCCTTCGGCTAACATTTTATTTATTTTTTCTTGTACTAACTCCCTTTTAGAGTATGGTACCGGATATGCTTTAGGCGCGAAAGGTGTCTTTTCTTTAACAATTAACCTACCCCTAAAACCTTTTACTAGACCGTTTTCATCTACTACCTGTACTATCCTCTCTCTATCCTGATAACTAAACTCCCCAGTTTGATATAGAATTTTATTCATTCTTTCACCCCAACTACCTTCAGTTTTAATTAATTCATGCTTATTTACCTTTAAATTACAACAATTGATCATCAAGGATCATTTATTTCGTTATCGGATACTAATATTCCTTTACTACTTATTTTTAATGCTTTCATTTCCACATCTCTCCTTCGTATAAATGGTACTTCAATTATATTGTTTTCATCTTTTAATTTCATCGTTTGTGTATAATAATTTAATTCAGCTTTAAAATTATTTAAAAAATCATTTCCCATTATCGCCCCCATATTCAAACCTGGAATTACTAAAAAAGGTACATCTATTTTGTGCTTATTTATTGTCAGCTGTAACATTATTTGTCTAGTCACCCTCTTACTCCGAACACCTGTTACACCTATAACGCTAATTCCCAATACTGGTAGTTGTGGAATGGTTTCAGTGGTCTGATTTTTTATTTTTTCAAAAATTCTATCATCCATAGCGGTAATCTCACTCCCTGAATCTACTAGAAAAGTGTACTTGGAATTGAATACTTCGGCTTCGAATTCAGCCATGCTAAAGTTACTACCGTTCTCCTCTACTTCTTCTTCCAATAATTCATTATGTATATTTGTAATAAGTGACCCTATTGTTATGTTACTACTAGACGGCTGGGGACCTTCCTTTTCAACCGCCCTCATTAGTTTAACTGTGCTGGAGGTGGTGGTTCGTTGTACGCCCCCCCCCCTATGATCTACTCTACTATCATGATTATTAGAAAATACTTCCGTACCCCTAGTCGCATTCATATTACTAACATATCCCCCTCTCCCTCTATGGTTCACCCCTCCCAGCATTCCCCTACTACTAACAAAACCTCTAAACTCTATTATTCCCTCTAAACTCGTTACCATAATTCTCCCTTCTACTATACTCACTACTATCAAAACCTCTATTATAATTATCTTCTCTCCCTTGGGCACCACCCCTAGGACCCCGACACCTATAACACTGATTTTGAGAACTATTATAGTTGCTAGCTCTACAATTAGGGTTTGGACATAACCATGCACCCCGCTCTGATCTACTCATGTTATTAACAAAACAGTCTGGTTGTCTTACTTCGGTATTTATTTGCCTCAATTCATTATCTCTAAACTGATACTTATTATCTTCTTCTTCTTTCATACTCTGGTACGCTTCTAGTATTTTTTCTAACTCGGCTATATTAGCAAACTCCCGGGTTCTGATTGTGGACCGTATGTCCTTAGGTAAATGTTTACTAATGTATCTTATAAACGATGACAGAGGCATTGGTGGTTCTAAATATTTAACCTGACTATATAGTCGCGTTACGTACGCAGTAATGCTCATATGTTTAATATTAAAATTACCCCATCCCATTATTGTGCTACGTAAACCCTCTTGTTTTTCTTCTGACCAGTATTTATTTTTAAATGCTTGTTCAAATTCATTGAAATCTGCCCAGTTATCATTATGAGCGTCTGCCCAAATTTTAGCATCCCCTTTAAAATATTTCAAAATGCGTACCAATTTTATTTCCCAACTTTCTTGGTTATATTTATTGAAACTTTTTATTGAGTTTAAAAATTGTATGGGGTTCACCCCTCTACTTTCATTACTGAAATAACCTAACTCAACTTCAATGTTCACTCTCTCACTCACATTAGTTCATTTTTGGTTAATTGCTAAACTTGCTAAATCTGCTCGGACTTTAATTATTTCTTGTTCGTGTTCTGTTTGTTTACTTTTCAAATTAATTACATTAGTTTTAATTGTATCAGTTTAATCAAATATATTGGAACTTACCGTCTGCGGCTTTTCAGAAACAGCGTCTTTATAAAATTTACATGTTTCGGGACCCTTGTCCCATCATCAGAATTTAAAAATAATTGTGTATCATTTAAATTTGATACACTTGTCAAACACTTAAAATATTAGAATCCAATATAAAAATAACTTAATATAACATGATATTATAATATTTACAGCGAGTGCGAAAGTTACTGATGTACATCGTATCAGTTTTTTCAATGTTATTTTTAAATTCATTATTAATATTTTCTTGTATCTTATTTGCTTCTTTAATTCGCTCACACTCCTCAATCACCCATTGAACATTACTATCAGTTTTGTCATTTTGTTTTTTTAAATTTATCGTTAAATTTATTTGTTAACGCATCAAATTTTTTGTTTGTCTCTAGCATTTTTTTCATTCTGCTTTTCGTTAATTATTTTTATATCATTTTTCATTTCGGTTTGTATTTTGTTTATATCTATAGTCAGTTCATCTTTCACTCCCACAATAGTCTTATTTTGTTCCTCTAATTTATTATTTATTTCTCTTAATTTTTCATCTTGTTTGTTTATTTCCGTTTTCAGCTCTGTTACTAGCATTTATTTCTGACTTGATTTCAGGTTTAAATGCATTCAAACTCGTGTTCAAATTATCGTTATTCTTATCATTATTCTTATTTTGTTGTTCAAACTAATTATTCATCTCTGACTTGATTTCAGTTTTAAACTCATTCAAATTATCATTATTCTTTTTCATTACTTCCATAATCAATGCTAATTGATTAAATATATCTACGTTATTGCTTTTGCTATTCTTAGCGTCTACCGTTTCAATTTCGTCTGTTATTTCGTTTACGCTCTCGTTAATATTTTCGTTCGTCGATACTAAATTGTCTTGTGTAACGTTTAAAATTGACCCCCCCCCTCTACACTCTCACATAAATTTGCATCCGTATTTTTCTCTGCCATTTTCGACTAGGTTGTAAATTATTTAATTTTAATTTACAACGTCGCTGTACGGGTGCCAACTGAGATCGTACTCTGTAATTAATGATTAATTTTGCGTTACCTTACCTTTATTTGGACGTCAAATGTAAATCTTGACGTTCATGTGAAAATTAAACAAGGTGTCGTCTAGTGTACTCGGCAGAGAAAAACAGGTCAATGCAAATAAACAAGTACATATTTATAAGATCATATAAAACATTACTTAATTCTTTAACATGACATTCATTTCTTTTTCTACGTATTTTTATATAATTATATTACGACATACTGTGATAGCCCATTATAGGATGTTATCAACTAAACATATTAAAAGAGAACCAAATATTGAAAATACACATTATAATCGGTATACCTTAAATAATTAACGCAACCCAGTGTTTTTGTTCATTACGTAATTTTCACACTCCCATACATACATACATACATATATATATATATATATATATATATATATATATATACTATTTCTTTAAATCCCCATTTTCTTTTTTAATTAATAGCTTTTTTCTTTGTTTTATCAGATTTTAAACAGCTGTATACTATGTTAAAATTTGTTCAAAATATAAGAAAAGTTCAAAAGTTACTCATCCTCGTTGCTAATCCTTTCGCCACCAATTCGAATTTGTTATTCGCCACTCCGATATTATTTAAACTGTTAATATTGTTATTAATGTATGTCCACTTGTTTCTCACTCCATTATTATTTTAAACTGTTAACATTGTTATTACTGAATGTCCACTTGTTTCTCACTCCGTTATTATTGGAAATACTTTTAAAAATTACATTTTATATTAGTTGGCCGACTGGATATTTTGCTCGCGAGCACTGTTTCCTGACCGCGCGGTCTGAGGGCTTTTGTCGACTGAAGATTTTCAAAATGGCCAAAGATCTTCTGTGTGCGGCAACTTGCGTCGGGATTGGTGGAACGCATCTCGAGGAGCTTATGTCATCTAGCACCTGGTGAGAAGGAATTTTTCAGGCGTGCTTTTTCTGTGTGACCGTTAGCCGACTTGCGCGCGCATACGCATGAATTCGCACCCCTTCGGATAATTTACATTCCCAGATTCTTTAATTGCTTTTGTGCCTCGCACGGCTTGGTATGAGGGGGACTGCAAGGTGTTCAAAAATGTCATGCGTTTGTGATCAAAACATTGTTCAGCTTAAGTTGCTACTACTTTTTATAATTATTAAAGAATGAAATAAATCCCAATAGTTTGTCCCGTTACATGTTCTACAATGAAAAAAAAACAGTTATGAATTCTGCAGCAAAGGTGTGACAAGGAAGCTGTGTAGTAGGGCAGATGAGTGCTGATTGACCTCTGTGTGCTAATTACATTCAGCATGAAATTGTGTGCCATAAAAAATGCATTTCTAATAGTATTTGTAGCAAATACATTCATATATGTATAAAAACTTGCGATTAATTGTATTTTTAAGGATAGAAATAGTGATAATTATTTATCATCTGAATTTGCTCCTTATGAGCATGCATTTGGTGATCCCCTATGAGTTGTGTCTATCAGCATCTCAGTAGTCATGCAGTTAAATGATTTTGTAATAATTTGCCCTACAATTTTGTAAAGGAACTAGTGGCCATATTGTACAAAGGCTAGTAATGTTAATATGTTATGCTATGTGCGTTTTTAAATATTTGCTGTGAAACAAAAAGTAAGGTTACTCATCCAATTACAGGTGGTGTACCTTTTGCTTTGGTGAAGTTGAACATTGTAAACCTGAATCGACAGAGTAAAATGTACAGTCAAGGTATGGCACCTGTTTTTCGTGTCTCTCCTGGCCGAAATCATTGGGAAAGAATACGAGAGAAGCCCACTTTCAATGTAAGTGTACAGATTGTCAGCTACAAATTGATGTTAACTATCTTCTTTTAACACTTTCAGACCTATGCACGTACATTGTACGGGCACACGTGGATTCCATTCTGTCTGATGCACGTATGTCATATGGGTGTCACTTTTACTTAGTTGATTTTCAAGTTGTCGATTTGAGAGCAGGAGAGCATAACTCAAATATAGTTATTTTATTATTTAGCAGATGGTGCTGAATGTGTGTATATGAATAAACAGCAAGCACTTTGTGTTTTATTTACATGTTTGGAGACTATTGTTTGTTAGTTTATCAGCAAATATATTTGATTGAACAACATGTGGCTTGGTACTAAACATTTGGAATTTATTCCTTTTTATTCCTTTTAAACATGTACCTTTTCCTTTATTTTTCATATTTAACGTAATGTGTAGTGTAGACTAGTATCCAATGATTACATAAACATCATAAATATGTGTTTGAAAGTGAGTTACAAAAATTAATTAAGACTTCCAAAATATTTTTTTTGTAATTTTGTAGTGTATTGTAACTTAATTTTTTTTAATAATGAAAAAGTATATAGTGTTATCTGTACATCAGATTAAAGGGGAAGAAAGTAACTAAAAGACAGTGTAAGGTTAAGCTGACAAAATAGAATTGGCTAATTTGTTGCATCGTAATAAAATATACTAAAAGAATCCGGGACACTGTATATCCTATATGGATCCAGGTCTGAAAGTGTTAACTATTTAATAGTGTTAAGAAATTATGTTATGTATTGTGTACAATAGTTATTTCCTTGATGATACTGTTTTACTTGTGTCACACACATATTTTGTTTGTTTGTTTGTAGATAGAGGATAACGTGTTCATTTTAAGCTTCAAGTATCGAACTCTAGAGAATTTGCGTGCTACCACATATTTTGCATTCACATATCCATATTCGTATGGAGAATTACAAACTAGTCTTAACATGAGTGATTCCAAACTGCTAAGGCTTAACAACTCATTAGCACGTAAGTTCAAATATATTATTTAATGTACATCAAATTTTTTTTTAACTAGTCATTAGAATGGAATCAGTTTGGTAATAACTCCTTAATGGAACAAAATATGCCTACATGTATGTGAGTGACTGTCCACATCTTTCTGCTGCGTTTTGCTGTATTATATACTATGCATTCCTTTTTTTTCTTTGTATAATCAATTACTGTTGCTGTCAGAATATTTTGTCACATAATCTGCATGTGTTTGGTCTTGATGTTTATTTTCTTGTCTGTCTAAATTCAGTTTGTGCATATTTGTAAACAGTTCAGTTAATAAACTATCTGTTTTCATCATTTTGAAAGTAGATAGTCATCATTATGAGTGTGATACATCATCCTATTTGCAGCATTTTGATATGTTAGGTTATGGTAAAAACAGTGTGTGCAAGAGTATTTCTTTATTATTTACTGTAATTATTTTTGTTGTGATAGTTCTGTTAACAACAAAAAACAGTGTGCTTGCATTCTACAAAACATGTATAGTATTTTTAGTGAACCATTAAGGGGATTAATATCAGTGATAAAGATTAAGATTTTAATTTTGAAATGATATTGTCCTAATGGGAGTGTCTGTGGTGTTGTAAATACTGTATTGGCCTTCTGCACCTTGGTCGAGTTCCTGCTGCAGGCAAAATGTTACTTGTTTTTATTGTTAAGTTTCAACCAAATTATAAATTAAAAAAAATAATAAAATAATACTGCCAGAACCTTACCTTGCGAACTTTTTCTCGCTACTTACCTTTTTATAAATTCCACCAGAAGTTCAGAGTCGCCACCAATATCTTTGCAGGACAGATATGGAAACCTTTATACATTACCTTAATTAAAACTGGACAATTTTGCCATCTGACCACCCCAATTCAGAAGATTCCACGGAAAACGTTTAGACGAGTTTTTCAGTACAGAACACTAGGAAATGGTAATGACGAAATAACTACGCTAACACATGGTTATATGCTGTAAAACAAATCTTATTTATTAAATTCAATGTTATATTTGATCTCTATTTCTTACTTCTATACTTAAAACATGAAATTGCTTATACAAATACCCTATATCATACTATTTCTCGACCAACCAGTACTGTATAATTTATATTTTCTCTTATTCCCCATACACACTCTCTCACTCACTGCCCTGGTTACTGTCCCCCGTTTTCCGAGCTCTTTATATAATTATTAAGTTTAATTTTTATACCGCGGACAGTATATTATACCTGTATGTGTTATTCCGTCATTGCTGGTAATTCACTTAACACTTTGTCACCAAACACTGTTCTAATTCTTCCCGTTTACTTACGGATTAGGTATTGCACTGACACTTTTCTTCTCTTTTATTTACACCAGTTTCGGTAGACCTCGGCTACTCAATTCACGTTGGTCTACCGAAATTCCAAGGCCGCTGTATGTGCGACTGTACCGTGTGATAGTTTGTAGCGAACTGCTTAAGTAATGGTGTCCGACTCTGTGTGTGCGTTTGGTTGCCTACCCGCCAGGTGTTAGGTGTCGCCGTCAACGTGTACGCTGTGTTTCTTTTTTTCCATCACATGTTCGGCTCGGGAATGTATGTACGTGTCTTTTACGCTGGGAAAGTTGGCCCATGCATGCGCGCGTACGCATGAATACGCACCCTCGTTGATAGTCTGCATTCCTGTACCATTTCGTACCTCACACGGAGCTATAGTCAGTGACACAAAAATATACTCTGGTTAAATAAAAGCTTTTGATTGTATTCGCTCATCGGTTTGTACCGTTACATTATGTAGCCACTTTCCCTCATACATGCCTATGTAGAAGGCATACATGCCTAGTAGAATCTGAGTACTATTTGGAACCAGTGTTAATTTGTAGATTTCATATCCCTTTGAGAGAATTTGTAAACACACATACCACAAGTATATGCAGAGGTGCATCAAATCAGTTGTAGGACTGACAGTCTTAGAGGAGAGGAGAAATTATTATTAATTTCTAAGCTGTTAATACTATTGAGACATGTTAATCTATATTTTCCTATTAATTTTTTATTGTTACTATATGTACTATTGTATAAATAATACAGGTATTTGTTCTATTCCATACATTATGTGGTTCCCATGTGCCCACAAGAAGATCAGTAAACATGTGCCTTGTGGATATGTACGAGGGTTATTCAGAAAGTAAGTTCCATTTGTAAATATTGATGCCGTCATGCTGTTGCGCATGCACGACCAGTTTGTTGATTTGTTGGCAAACCAACAATGCCAATTTTAAACAACTGTGCACTGAGTAGGCTTTGTTGGACATGTTTATAATGTTGAAGAAATTAGAGACACCTGTCGCGTGTATAAGTAGGTACGTGATTCGGTTCTTGAATGTGATAGACATTAAAAAAGTGGAAATTCATCGTCAGATTTTCGATATTTATGGAGAAGAAGCAGTGAGCGATTCAGTGGTACCAAGATAGATACAACTCTTTTGCTTAGTCCGATCAGAGTAAGCGACGTAGGATGCTTACCCGGGACATTGCGATGAATCAGGACACTGCACACACACACACACACACACACACACAGCCGCTGCAACACATCTCCTCACAAAGTTTGGCTGGCAACAATTTGATCGTGTGCCTTACAACCCAGACCTCACACCAAGCAAATATCACCTTTTCAAGCTTGAGAAATCTTTCGTTGGTGACCAGTGATGTCAAACAAGCTGTTAATACATAATACATACATCACAGGCAGGAAATTTCTACGACAAAGGTATACAACGCCTCGTGCCTCGCTATGAGAAGTGTTTAAAAAATGACAAACTATATAGAAAAGTAGTTTAAGGTGTGTACTTCAAATAGCAGTAAAAATGTTTTGTAAATAGCCTATATTCTTAGTTTTCTTTAATACCCTACTGGAACTTACTTTCTGAATAGCCTTTGTACACATAGAGAGGTAGAGTAATGTGGATTTGAGTAAGGACTTGGATTTGACTGTAAAATTAATGATTTTAACATGAACATCTTGGAAAACAATGTAACTTTACTTACCTTTACTTTCAAACTTCCCTCCCAAAATACAACTTACCTGGTCGATCTCACCTACCTTATAATTCCACAGCACGTCATTGGGTCGCCAGCATATGTATAGTCATATGCAACTCCTTTCTCTCTGCCCTTAAAAGAAACGCTTGACTAATGTGTATTTTATTTCCCTGTATTCAGAAAACTCCAGCATCTGTTAAGCAAAAATCAGATGTCGGAAACAGATTGAGGTGGCTGTGCAATAATTTATGTCTAACACGTGGTCATTGTAAAATACTTGTGATATTTATTTGCATTTACTAAATTCAAAGGTTTTTTACTCTATTCATTATTTCATTAACAAATCAATACTGATCCTGCATAATTATTTTTTCATTAAATTAACATTACTTAACTAAGTAAAAGCCAAACAGTACTCTGTTTTTCACACACTCATTCATTCTATTTAACAACCCCTCCCCCATTACTTTCGAGATTTCATTATTTGACCGGTTTGAATTTCTATTGACCATATCGCCATGACTGGTAATGTAGTTTGCGTAGGTCTTATTTTACTTATCTGGAAGGGTTATCCATCATGAGGCACAATTGCTCGTTCCACTGATTTCTTCTATAATATTCACGAACACTGTTTAACCTGTTAGTTACTTGTAATGATTGAATCGCACACTTGGAGAAAATTAATTAATGCTGTTTTATATATTTTTCACTGGTTAATCGCCAAAATTGAGATTGGTCCGCGGACTTTGGTTAAAACACCCCCGGCTGGGTTAAGATGTTGCTCGACACAGTATTATTAATTTTGATACTTTCAGGGGTTCACTTATGCCGGTTTTAAATACATTTTGTCGGCCTAAACCGACCTTGTCCACGGACTTGGGTTTACACACCCGTACATCTCGGAGATGTTGATCGAAACATAAACATGGCGACTGGTTGTGCGAAGTATATATTCATGGGTCATGTGATACCCCCTCTTGGCTGAACGTTCCACGTTGGCAGATTTCTAAGGCTGGTTGTCGCCTGACTGCATTCCAATTTGCATAAACAAGGGTTAGGCCCGTTTTCGTGACGTCAGTCGAAATACAATGCTTTACGAGCTTGACACAGCTAAAAATAGCCATCGACTCACTTGTTTACCACTCACACCCAGACCTCTTACGCCGCATTTTACCACTGTTCTCCATAAATGATTTTATTTCCCAACTTTGACATGATTAAAAACTGTGAACCCCTTTTTACTTGTGACCCTGATTTGTACCATCACAATACCCCCTCAATGAGAGGTTTTATGCTGAAGCATAAAAACTCTCATTGACATAACCTAAAAGGATCAGTCCAGATATGGCGCCATGACCCCCTTAAATTTTATTTAAACTATGGGTAACTTTCCCCCCTGATCCAGTGACTGCGGTCGCACCTACATGATTTAACTGGACTTCCTGTCAAGATCCCAACACCGGAAAGCCAGGCAGGCACTAGACGCCCCTGCCCTGACGCACTGGCCAGCACAGGGTCGCCACCACAGTATCACTAGACTCTGAAACAATTAAATAAAAACATTACTAATGTGCCTTTCACTTTTCCAGATCCTGAACTGATTTGATTTCCTTTTAGTTGTACTGGTTAGCCTTTTTTGAAGTACTAGCTTTTCTTAACTTATAATACACACCTTATAGGCTAACAGAACTCCTTAACCTAACATGATATATTTTAATTCAAACATCCTACATGAACATATTATTATAATTTGTTATTCCAAATTCAAAATATTTTCCTGATTCCAATCAGAATTTAAATAACAACTTCCTATTACTCTTTTATTTAAACATCTCATTTTATCTCTTAATTTCTTCATCATCAATCTGTATACTACACATGACGAACACAAAAATCAAAAATTATACAATACTATACGTACAGTCAACCAGATATGTATTTTAACACTATATTATTACTCATATTGAGATTTAATTATCACTCTCTCTATCTTATTTTTCATTTTTCATTTTATATTCCTCCTTCTACACTCACTACTGTATTACCCCCTCTGGACTGTCTCGCCCAGTTGCTTCCACACGGATTGAAGCGGAAGGGGTGAACATTTTTTCTTTTATTTCACCCCCATCCTTGCTTCGGCATTACAAAACCTTCAGTATTACCGGTATCAGTGTCCATGATACCAGTAATCTTACTAAAACCCTTACCAGTAATTTATGCACCCTTAAGTGGTCTGTCACCCTTCCTATAGGTATATAGCCGTGTTCCAAAGTTATATTATATTAGATTCCCCTGACCACCCCTATTAAATTTCTACGTTCACCAATTTAGAAAATAACCAACTATGGTCAGGGTACAATAAGCCTGGCCATAGCTGGTGGTAAGCCAAATCCATGGTCAGGGTTTGGTTCAGCCGTGACCGCCCGAAAGTGGGGAAATTGATAGTTACCATACATGATATATGTCATATCTATATATTTATATATCACCCTTAAATAAACACTTTATATGTTTCACATGATAAACATAATACAACATAATAAACACTCAAAATGAACATTACCATTATTACATTAACATAAACATCTCAACTCTAAATTTGCATAAAAACAAACATAATTACAAACATTACAACTTTAATATTCATTTTCTATTAAAGATTCAAATTGTTACATTATAATTTCTACTCTGAATTTCTATTTCCTATTTTCATCTACTAATAAACGAGTGACTCCCTGTCAGGACTAATGATCTGATTTATCCACGGGCATCTAGACATAACCGTACTCTCCCATCTTTCTTTATTACAACTAATTGGATTTGCATAGGGTAACACCGACCTCTCAATAATATCTCCCTCCAACATTCTATCTAACTCTACTTGAACCGCTCTTCTTTTCGAATAGGGCACCGGATAACTTCTTTGTACGTAGGATGTGTGTTCCCTTACCTTATACTCGCACCTTTTTAGTTCCTGGCTCTACCATGGTAACTCCACCACTTCTTTAAAACTTTTCACGACCCGCCACAACGCCTTACGTTGGGGACTCCCTACACCTCTACCCTCACTACAAAACTTATGTGCCCTGTCCTCCCATATTCACTATTTACTTTCATCACTCTCCCTTTCTCTACATACATTCACTCTCGCTTCTGTGTCCCTGCTATTTACCCGTTTTTGTATCACTTTTACTCCAGAAATACTTACTGTGTCTAATACCCGTTCAAAACTAGTTCTGACTGGTTTAATTTCATTGTCTAATTCTAATACCCATTTATTTAAATCAATTACTGCTTTTATACTTATTAAAAAAATCATTACCCAAAATCCATCTTTTACAACCTTTTAAATTCATTTACTTTCATTATAGATTTCCATAATTATATAAACGTCAATTGTTCATTCAAATAAAATATTACTGTCATAAACTCAATTAAAATTACAAACATTGATTACCCACACAATACAATGTACATACCACCCAATGTATCAGCTGATACCTTATCAGAACTTCAACATAATCTTACTGCATAAATACATTTAACACGTATACAAATTTATCTACAATTTTCGTCATGTCATGTTATTGTTTACCACACCTCATTACATAAGTTAGCCAAGTAATTACCATAAACTAAAATAATTAAATGTTCATTCACTATATATCTACCCTCCATCATCAAAAATTAATCTAATCTTACTCGAGTACAATTCATTTTTATTTAAGTCCATTATATTATTACTGTTAATATAATACACATGTAAATTTGTTTTATTCATTATACCGTAATAATAATCTATAGGATTACTCCATATGATTTCCTCATCAAGTCTGTCAACATTGGTTATATCCAAGTCGCCCTTAGTATTTTTAGTCATCACCAGGTAAGTTATGATCTCATCATCATAGTCATCTACTACATCAATTACATCGCAAGGTAAGTGCTTATTACCAACAGTGGTATCATCAAAATATTCATCATCATTTACTGCACAAGGTAAGTCTTTCACCCCCTTAACTAAGGTAAAGGTAACCCCCCTACCTTAGGGGGGGTAGGGGGGTGTTAAGGTAATTTTAACCCCTTAACTAACTCTTCATAACCTCTGTTTAACCTGAACATCTCTATTACTCTCTCACCCTCTTTATAATCACTTTCCCATCCCCATCTAACTCTCTCATTCCACGCAAAGGGCAATACAACTTTGTTATAACACCATCTGGCTCTTCCAGGTACGTTATGACAACCTAAGGGATTATTTGTAGGCCATTTGTCTCCCAAATACACTCGTGAAGCCTTTACTTCACCTACAACACCACGGGAAAAATTTGCCCTCCACTCTCTTTCAAGCTCATCAACACCCATTACCACCCCCTCGTCAACCTCTACTAACTTTATACTCTTATCATCTCTACTATCACTTACCGTATCATTCTTAGATACCCAATTTTCACTATATTACCATTATTATTTGTTATTTCACTACTATGGTTATCACTACTTTCTCTATCACCACTTACCTTGTTATCTGTTACCTTCTTTATATTTAAACTATCAGCTTTATGATTGTCACTTGCATTAATATCATCTACCTTGACGTTTTTTATCTCCACTGCACTTAAACTAACACTATTGTTTGTAAAAGTATCGTCATTATTACTCTCAGAACCAGTTACCTGGTGCCGTTCACTTTCTGTATTCTCCTTTAATTTATTCTCTTTTCCACCCTTCGTTTTGTTCCTCCATTTTCTTAATCATTCTATTTTGTTGCTCTAATATCAGCTTCAACATATTCATTATATCTTTATTATGACGACTATCATTTATATTCACATCACTTACCTTATTATATGCTACCTGATCGTCTTTATTCTCGTTTAATTGATCTGTCTCTCTACCGTTTTCTATTCCCACTACACTATCATCATTATCATTATTATTCAATGTTCTATTCTCTACCACTACCTCTTCAACTATTTTACCATTATTATTTGTCATATCACTATGCTTTTCCATTTCAGCAAATATTCCCTCTTCTTGTTCTTCCATTCATCTCAGATTATCATCCAGTTTACGCCACTCATCATCCGTCGTTCTATTCACAATCCCTCTGAACTTGTCCTCCCATGCCTCCCATGAGAAGCCTATTTCGGTTTCTTGTGCCTCAGCCATGCTTACAAAAATCTTTTATTATAACACCCTTAAAATAAAACTGCAACCGTCCTAATACACAATACTTATACCTCAGATCAAAATACGTAATACATAAAATCTTTATCAGCATGTAAACATAAACATATAATAATCAAGTGCGTTACCTTATGAAACATAACCTTATCACACGTACTCAACATAAATATTGTAACGATCCGGTTACAAATATTATAAATTGTGTTTATATTTAAAAATAATGTTTGTGTAAAAAAAATTTTTTGTTTATAAATTTTTTTATATAATTAATTAAAATCAATTAATTAATTATGTTCTGTGGTGTTCCGAATCGTTTGTTAATGATTTTAATTATTTTAATGACTTTTCTGTATTTTTGAATTCTCTCGCCACTTGACAGAATTGTCTCCAATAACAATCGATTTGTGTATTTTTCTTATTTGGAGGTTATCTTCCTTCAGGGTGGTGAGATTCTGGTAGTTTTCTATTAAATTTAATTATTATGTTAATTATATTTTAGGAATGAAAAGCTGTGCAATTATGAAATATATAAGAAATTTTATTAACAATTAATTATCTTTCGACTCTTTATCGATATGTCAATCGATTCTCAGGGTGTCGTTAAATCGTACAGTTATTTATATAAGGATTCTTTTAGCAGTTATTTTAGGTAAAGTCAGAGAAATAAGGGCAAAGTTTATAAAGTATAACATTACAAATATATCACCTTAAAGATTAAAATACAGATATAATAGTTAATATATAATGGTAAGTGAGCAGTTTTCAAACCATTCAGTTGTCAAGGCAGTGATGCGTTGTATTGTGGGTAATCAGTGGTGGCTGCTTTTCGTGTATAGTTGGAAGAAGGTCTCACCTCGCTGATTCAAACTTCAAATAAAGATGCTTTCCCTCTGAATTTTCGTCCTTGTGGCTGCAATTCTTCCTTCTTGTGTTGGTGGAGTGTCTCTGGTTCAGTTTTAGTGTTGTACTTGGAAAAATAGTGTAGTATTAAGTAAATCTCACTTTTGTCTTGTAATACACTTGTTGATAGGCCTTTGTAAAAGAATTAAATTATTTATTTGAAAATTATGTTGGCCTACGAGCATGTGAAAAATAAGATCACAAACTATCGTGATCAAATATGATATATAATAATTTATATAATAGTTTATGGTACTTATTCAAGTGTACCAACTCTTGATTTACCTCAGGGCGCCAGTAATAATAAACACAAATTAAAGTATGTTAATCAACTTTTTAATGAACAATTTGTATTTATACATTACAAAAATTTCTTTATATGAATTGAATTGTTTATCGTACAAATTGAATATTATTAATCAGCAGTGAGTCCTTTATGACAGATTGAGTCACTATGTTGACTACAACATATGTATAATTTTCAAAACACAGAATTAAATATTCATTATTCTTTACTTGCGTAAGATTCCTTCCAAAGTGCGTGGTCCTGAAGCTATTGTAGATCGGTGATTCGTCAGCAGCCGTCGTCGTATTAATCCTGGTTAAAACTGCACAATTCACTTTATCACAGGTGCACTACACTAACATATGGATTATACCTATAACTATGTTGTATAATTACACTCTGGACACAAAGATGACTGAATATAACTTAAGTGCATTTAACTCAGTTCATGTCGCATTTGGCTCGACAAATTGATACCGTCGTAACTTTCTTTCGAACTCCTTCGCCTTCTTCCGCTAATTACCGCCACGTATAGAATTAATAGAACTTCGTATGTATTATTATTTCTTATTGTTTATTATAACTCCGATCATCCACTCTTTGATTTATTACGATTTATTGAAACTTTATTTATAACTCTAGTATTAATAATTATCGTGTTCCAGTACTTTGTTACTTCTGAGAAATTTACTTATTCTTTATGTTATTTATAACTGACGCAAAACAACGTCGCGAGTCTCTTCGTATAATTCCGCCGATATAAAGAAGACTGCCCTTATTTCCCTCTAAGTTCACAATATATACTTGCCTCGAGTCTCCCTTACTTACGATCTACAGCAAAACGTTCCTATAGGTTCAAACTACCGCTAAATACAAATTCACCCAATCTGCTTAACTAAAACCTCCCACGCAATACATGACGCTTTTTCTGATTCGCCCAACGTTTTTCTGTGTCCACTTGTTTAACGAAACTAGCGTCTATCGCTATCTTTCTCGCACAACTCTCTCTCTTGTCTAACGACAGCTATTGTTATATGCACTTAAGTTTTACAACGTTTGGCAAACACCCTTACTATCTTAACAGATAATACATTTTATGACAGTAGTGTCCCAAATCGTGCCTTAACATAAAAGTACATTCATTATTTTCGTCAGCCACATTGCCGGTGTTATTAACTTACTGCTTTACTCTACAGGCTTTTAACAAGTAATTTTCTTTCAATTATTGCCGCCTACGGTTCTAGCGTCTAAATGCCTCCCTGCTTTCTAAAACACACCCTTCTTTCTGCTTTCAGCATAGTTGTTATATTACTTTTTATTGCTGATAATAAAATATAATATCTTTACACTTTGCACTTAGCCAATAATCGTATTTAATTTCAAAGGTCGGGCGCCATCTTGATATGCAAGAACGTAAATATAAACGTGAAGTTTTACTTACCTTTAAAGGGCAGGAATTCGTTTAAGCGAACTTTAGTAGCGGAAAGTTTTATTTGAAATAATGATACTTTGTTAAATGGTTTACCATATGACATTACCCTGTTTATTTATGAAATTCAATTACATCTATTCTCCGCCAGGTGGCGACAAAATTACGTTAAATTTCCCTTTCACAAGCCCTCCAAAATACCTACACAGTTATTTATATTTTTTAAACTCTCTGAAACATTAAACATTTTAATATGTGTTTTATATATATATATATATATATATATATACACATTTACTTGCACAACCCAGCACTTTTTAAATAGTCTTTGTTATTCACTCTCTCTCTCTCTCTCTCTCTCTCTCTCTCTCTCTCTCTCTCTCTCTCTCTCTCTCTCTCTCTCTCTCTCTCTCTCTCTCTCTCTCTCTCTCTCTCTCTCTCTCTCTCTCTCTCTCACTCTCTGGTACAATTATTATTTTTTATGAGCTCATTTTTATGAACAAATTTTATTGAAGTGCATTTACTGAATGTTGGTCATTTTACTATTTTCTTTGATAACAAATAGTTGTAGCTGATACTTAGCTTCGCGTTTGAGTTGATGACATCGCACTACTCGAATCCTTGCACGTGCAAAATCTGATCATTTACATCGTCTTAGGGCACACACTCTCGAATTGTAGTGTCTCCCCCGGATCACACTTTGGCAGATTTTATGGCTGCACGTAGAAGTCTGGACCGTTACCAGATTCTTGTCGGTTTCACTTGGCCGATGACACCCACTCAAGTTTAGTTACAGTACCAACATTATTATTATTTTATTAACAGTTATCGACTTTTGGTGGTATAAAATTTACATAAACACACTTAGTGAATACGCCGGCCGGCTCGATTCACTGTCCAGGCGAAAATGACACAGTTTCTTTGTTAAACATTGCGGAGGTGGGGCAAAACTACGTCACTGGCTCATTGTTCAGCAGCCCAGCCCAGTCGCATACAATGCGTCTTGCATTCCTTGCGTCTGACGTAATCGTGTGCTTGGTTGTTTACTGCTTATTGATGACAGTTTTTTGCGACATTTGTAGCTTTCCAGCGAATTCGACCGAAATCCTATTAACTCCAAAGTGCGTTGTTTAAAATATTCTATAGTTTATTCACCAGAACGTTATAGGGATTATGAAATAAAATTATTATTATTACAAAATAAATGGTTAGAGAATAAAAATACAATAATTATGGTTTTTAGGACCATAGGTTTACAAAATTATTATCGTACCAGAATTGTACCGTCGCAAAACCCCCTCAATGAAAGATTTAATGCTGAAGCATAAAAACTTTCATTGACACACTCGTACTTCCTAAAGGGATCAGCCAGGATATGTCGCCACAACCCCCTTACAATTTATATGAAATGAAATACAATAACTCACCCGTGGTCCGATGATGATGACAGAACCTGCATGACCTTACTGGACTTCTCCTTCGAGATCCCAACACCATAAGGCCAATCAGGCGCGTAACGCTCCTGCTCTGACGCGCTGGCAGGCTCAGGACCGCGTCACAACATCACCAAACACTGAAACAATAAATCAAAAATATCAAAATAGTGGCTTGGTATAATACTATATCCCTAACTGATCTGTTTCCCCTTAGCTATGTGCTGGTTTGCGTTAAGAAGCACTGGGTTTGCTTCAAATCAACAAGAATTATATAGAAATGCCATTCTCTTCGTTGACTATCCTTTATTTTAAAAAATCTTTTCGATTCCCATCGATAATAATTAACCCTTTCTGTTTTCATAATTAATATAATTATAGAAGAAGCAAATATCTAAATGAAATACATGGATATAATAAATATATATAAATCCCAAATTTATGGATATAATTACCAAAATCTCCCTTTAAATTAATTACTCAAACAGGGAGAAAAACATTTTATTAAAAAAAATAAAATCTTATTATTATTAAAATTAATATTATTATTATTAACAGTTAATTAAACTGGTGCTGTTAATAATATTTACCCCTCTTTCTCCTCCACACACACTATTTCCCCCCCTGAACTGTTGCGTTCAGTTGCCTCCACAAGGACTGAGGCAGAAGGAGTGAGCACTTTTTTCTTTTCTCTCTCTCCCATCCTTGCTTCAGCTTTACAAAACCTTCAGGGTATGTACCCCTACTTTCATTTTTATAATATGCCCCTAAGGTCTACCACCCCTACTGAGGTGAAGTAGCCTATGCAAACAAATGATCTTAGATTCCCCTGAATCTCCCATTAAATTTCTAAGTTGAACCAATTTCATAGGCAACCAACTATGGTCAGGTTAACAATTGCTGGCCATAGCTGGTTGTCGTCCAGAACCACGATTAGTGTTGGTAAGACAGTAATCGCCCGAAATATGGGGAATCGCAATAGTATGACACATTGTGTCTTATGTAGTCCCATTTGGAACTACCCTAAAATTAACAATTTATATATATTATATAGATATAAATCCATTACAAGACTAACACATATTATAAACATAATAATCATATTATCACTGTTTATAAATCAGTCTCAATATACTACCATAGTATCACTATGTCCTTTTAACCACTTAAGGTTGTTACTTCAACATAAAATATAAACATGATTTCAAAATTTAAATATCATCTCCAAAAAACAGCTGATTTCTTTCTTTAGTTTATATAATTAAATTTGTAGATACTTTTCAAGTCCCAACTTTCACTTTTCAAAACCAATACCTTCTCACTACAGAATAACAAGTACAACAATGGATCATCTTATATTTCTAGGTTATACAGAAAAATAACTCCTTAATGAGTTAAAATTTTAAGTTACAAAATTTTATATGTTCTATTCTATAATTTTTAGAATAAACTAATGTTCGTGGAAAAATGCCAACCATATAGGTTTTATTTTTTCACGAACTAGGGGTCCCCCTCCCCGTTTAACAATTAAAATTAAATTTCTACTTGCACCAATTTGTGGAGTAAGACCATCGTTGCTTTCACCCCCAGATGGCAGTTCCGGCAACCATGGTCCGCCTCCAATATGCCAAAATCCACGATCAGAGGTGGTGAGTCTGTGATCGCCCGAAAATGGGGGAGAGTCCCTTCTGAAAAATAATATACACCAAATTAATACTCATGCACTCGCTAATATCAAAAACAAAAACAACAATATTTATAATACCTAAGATGACCAGTACAATTTTAAATTTGTAGCATTGTGTGTTCCTACTATCTCTCCAGTTACGTTGTTCTGCAACACATAAGAATTTTGCATTTTAATCTGTACTACCTCATACGGTCCTTCGTATAGTAGAAAGAACTTCTTGATTTCTTTGTCTTGCGCACTCGATAAGTCATGCCTTCTTACCAATACCATTTGTCCTATATTATATTTAACCCACTTACCTCTTGCGTCGTGTCTACGTTTTCTCTGTTCACATTTGCTGATTAAGTTTTCGTTAGCCAACCGGATTTTAATGTTTACATCAGTTGTTCTGCTCTCAGGTGGATAGTCGAACAGTTGTTCCAAAATTCTTGGGGGGCGTGTTCCTCTTACCAACTCATGAGGTGTATAGCCGGTGGACTTGTGGGTGGTACTGTTTAGCCAAGTTTCTACCTTTCTTACATACAATGGCCATTCGCTGTGTTTAGCGTGACAATAGGCTCTGAAGATCCTGCCTATTTCTCTCATTACACGCTCAGCCTGGTTGGACTGGGGATGATACACAGCCGTATGCTTCGTGAGGATGCCTTCCCATCCTAAGGTCTGGCGCCATCTTCCACTGATGAACTGCGGCCCATGGTCTGATAAAATTACCTTTGGCTTACCCACGTTAATCATATAATCTTTTGTCACCTTTTCACTCAATACCTTACTGGTAGCTCTTTTCATGCTATACAATTTTACATATTTTGAGAAAGTGTCAAGCAATACAAATATATAAACTACTCCGCCTCTACCCTTCGGCAATGGTCCAAACAAATCCACAGCAACTAAATCGAAAGGTCTTTCTACCTTAATATAATTTAACTCTTCCACTCTGTAGTTTACCACCTTCGACTTTTGACACAAGTCACAACTCCTCAGCAGCTGTCTCACTCGTCTCTCCATATTCCTGAAAATACATGATTCTTTTAAAACATTCACACACTTTTTAGCCCCAAAATGACCATATCTTATATGACAATCCCAAATAATCTTCTCTTCCAACACTGCTGGCACTACTAATCTCCAATCACGCTCACCCCCTACTACCTTCTTGAACAAGAACCGTTTGTAAATTTGAAAATATTGATTGTACTCTGATTCATCCAACTCCGTCTCCAAACTGTGTATTATTTTCCCAGACTTACCATCTGCTCTCTGCATGGTTTTGATATCCTTCAACTCTTCTCCAAAGATCCTGTCTTCTCTGCTAATCTGAAAGATTTCAATTTCCTTTAAATCCCTACCTGTTTTATTATTCTCGCAGTCTACTCTGGAAAGAGTGTCTGGTACCTTATTCTCTGTTCCTTTAATATACTCCCACTCGAAGTTGTACTCCTGCAAAACAAGTACCCACCTGGTTAAACGACTGTGAGCAAGTTTACAAGTGTTGAGGAATGACAAAGCTTTATGATCTGTTCGAATAATTGTTTTGTTGCCTAAGATGTATGTTCTGAATTTGCCGACTGCGAACACAATACTGAGCAATTCTTTCTCCGTTGTGGTATAATTCTTCTCGGCTGGCAACAATGATCGGCTGGCGAACGCAATGATTAGATGTTCCCCTCTCATCATCCTCCTGATACAGTTCCGTGCCTACTGCTACATTGCTCGCGTCTGTCTGCAAATAAAACACTTTATCAAAATCCGGATGGTTCATCGTAATCATTTTACTAAATTTTCTTTTTATTTCTTCAAAAGTTCCATGCTCCACGTCTCCCCACTTCCATTGCCTGTTCTTTTGCAATACAGCACTTAACTTTGCTGTGATGTGTGCGTAGTTCCTTTGAAATTTTCTATAAAAGTTGCACAGCCAAGAAAACTCTGAAGTTGCTTGATGTTTTGTGGTTCAGGAAGCGCATAATAGATTCGACCTTGTCCGGGTTGGCGGAAATTCCTTCCAATGTAATAATGAATCCTAGAAAATTAATCTTTGTTTGTAAAAATTTGGACTTGTCCCAATTTACAGTTAAGCCCTCCCGCTTCTAATTTTTCTAACACATACTTTAAATGTTCTAAATGGTCTTCAAAAGTCCGTGATGCTATCAAAATGTCGTCCACGTATACTGTGAGGAAATCTAAATCTTTTGGTCTCAAAATTCTATCCAAACATTTAATGAAACTAGCTACGTGGTATTTAGCCCAAATGGTAGTCGCTTAAACTGATAATTTTTCCCATTAAATAAAAATGCTGTGTATGACCTACTTACCTCTGCTAATGGCACTTGCCAATATCCGGCCGTCAGATCCAATGATGTCATGAACCTCACTCCACTAAACTTTTGAAATATTTCATTAATTGATTCCGGTGATTCCCAGTCTGGTATGATGATCTGGTTTATCTTCCTTGCATCTAAACACAATCTTACTCCTCCGTCTTTTTTAATTACCACCACCAATGGATTTGAGTAGTGAGATACTGGCCTCTCGATGATTCCACCTTCCATCATCTTATCCAACTCTTCTTGCACCGCTCATCGTTTAGAGTAAGGCACTGGATAGCTCCGCTGCATGAATGGTGTGTGTTCCCTAATCTGTAAACATACATTCATAATTTTTTGCCCTTCCTGGAATATCGGCAAACACTCTCTTAAACTGCTCTATTACCTGCCATAACGCTATACGTTGGCCACTCCTTATCACATCACCCCCACTACAGAATTCATCCACCCTTATCTCCCATACTGTATTATTAATATTGCTCATTTCATTATCAACATCTTCAAAATACTCACCCTCTCTACAAAAATTTATTTTCGTATCTATGTTATTCTCAACTACTCGCTTCTGTAACAATTTCACACCAGTTGTTCTAACTTTATTTATCACATTTTCAAAATTAACTTTAACAGACCGATCACCCCCCATCTAGCTCTAACACCTTCTCTTTAAAGTTTATTACAGCTTTATTTCTTTGTAAATATCATTTCCTAAAATGATATCTAAACTTAACCCCTTGACTACCAAAAATGTATTATCAAAATTCATATCTCCAATTGAAAAACTTAAATGTATTTGTTTGGTCACACGTTTACTACGTACTCCCGTGACTCCTATTACTGTAACCCCTGCTACGGTAGAACTGGAATATTCTTTTTAAAATTCTTTTAACTCACTTAAAATGTTCTCAGCTATTACTGAAATCTCACTTCCCTATCAACAAGTGTTTTAAATTTCCTATTTTCTATTGTTACCTGGATTTCCGTGAGTCCAGCTCTCACCTCCAAAGTTGTGTTACTTTCCTCCTCCAACAAGTCAGCAATGATATCGGTTGTTATAACGTTAGATTGTACATCTTCCTAATGGTCGGACCTCATGAGCTTCCCTGAACAGTGGTCGGGTCCTAATTACCACTGTCGACTTCAGTTTTCCGGCTGTGGCTTGCTGTTACTGGTGGTGGGTACCTGGTGTCCCCTTGTCGGTCCCTGGTTATGGTTTGGTGTCCTCGGGTACTCGGTGCTCCTCTGGTTGTAGGTACGAACTGCTTTGGGTTGTTACTCCTTGGTTCGTTTCTTGGCGTTTTGTATTTGTAACAATGTTGCATGTGGGCACAGTTCCCCGTTCTACACCTAGAACAACTCCACTCGCCTGGTTGCTGTAAATCAGTATGATACGTATGTTTATTATCATTATTACTTCCATTATAATAAAAATTCCTTGGTCGATTAAACTCGGTGTTTATTATTATTATTTATAGTCTGTTGTATGGGGTTCGTCTACCCATTTCACGGTCATTAATGCTTTGTAGTATATCTAATACTTTTTCAAGCTCATTTAAATTTTCTATTTTCTTTAGTCATTAATGTAACCTGCACCTCTCTTGGTAAGTGCTTACTCACGTATCTAACAAATGATTTAAACGGTATGGGCGGCTCTAAGTACTTGGCCTCGTTAAAGTTTTGTCACATATATGGTGATATTATTGTTATTAGGGTTACGTCCCATGAAATTACCCGCTCCCATAATGCGGCTTCTTAAAGTTTCCTGCTCTTCTTCCGTCCAATATTTGCCCTTAAACGCTTTCTCAAAAGTGTCATAACAATCCCATTCTAACCTATGAGCCTCAGCCCATATTACTGAATTACCCTTGAAACACTTGACTATTTTAGTTAATTTTACTTCCCAACTACTGCTACTAAAATAATTATAATCCCGTGTCTGATTCAAAAAACGCATGGGATGTATCACCCTGTTTTCATGGCTAAAATTTTCTAATTCTATTTCATTATAGAAATCCCTAGTCACTACCACTCTATCATTAATACTTGAAATATTTTTATGAATTTCCCCCCGTAACTCATTTTTCACACTGGTTAAACTATTAGCAATTAAGTCATATTTATCATGCACATCAGTATTATTTTGTATAGCTAAATCATCGATTTCTTTGATCTTATTTTGTAACAGACGTATTCTACTCTTGGCATTTCTTTCATGTTCTGATATGGTATTATCTATAGTTTCAATATTTTTTGTAATGTTTACTATATTTGATTCAACTTTCTCTAATTGACTTTGCAAAACATTTGTTTTCAATTCTATTTGGTTACTCACTTCATGATTTGTTTTAATCTCTATTTGACTTTCTACATAATTTAAACATTTCTTTTCTATTTCTGTATTTTGCGATTCTATCTGATTTTTAACTGTGCCATTAACTGTCTCATAAATCTGATCAATTTTAGTATCCAAATTACTTATTTTAGTATTAAATTTCTCATTAACAATTTCTACTGTTTTTTCTGGATATTATCACAACGTGTTTCTATTGTGTTAATTCTTTCATCAAAGTAATAATTTTGGCTTTTAATCTCCGTCTTTAATTCATCAAAATTTCTGATTTCATTTTTCTGCTCGTTAAATTGTTTATCGAAATTATCGAATTTGTCATTCAAGTTAGTAAACTTTTCATCAAATTTGTTACTTTGTTCATCGAATTTATTATTAATTCCTTTAATTTCGCTTAATAGTAACTGCATCATTGCAGCTGTATCATCTGGTTTATTTACGTCTTGAGTTGAGATGGTGGTTAACGGAACTTGGTTTAATTCAGTAACACTGGTTTCACTGGTCTGACTAATTTGTTTCAGTTTAACATCCATCTCACTCGCAACTGTTTCATCTACGTTATCACCTTTATTGGTATTCATTTTACTTATTTTAATATTACTGCATGCATACAACCTTATAACATAACCTCTTGGAAGTTAGGTTATGTTTACTTATTTAATTATGTCTATTACTTCAAATAACTTTTCCGCTCTCTCCGTAGGCTTACCCACATAAAATAAAATTTTACGTAGTGTCCCTGGTCGGGAAAGCCAATGTTATATTATTTTACACTTACACTTAGCCAATAATCGTATTTAATTTCAAAGGTCGGGCGCCATCTTGATATGCAATAACGTAAATATAAACGTGAAGTTTTACTTACCTTTAAAGGGCAGGAATTCGTTTAAGCGAACTTTAGTAGCGGAAAGTGTTATTTGAAATAATGATACTTTGTTAAATGGTTTACCATATGACATTACCCTGTTTAAATTCAATTACATCTATTCTCCGCCAGGTGGTGACAAAATTACGTTAAATTTCCCTTTCACAAGCCCTCCAAAATTCCTACACAGTTATTTATATTTTTTAAACTCTCTGAAACATTAAACATTTTAATATGTGTTTTATATATATATATATACATTTACTTGCACAACCCAGCACTTTTTAAATAGTATTTGTTATTCTCTCTCTCTCTCTCTCTCTCTCTCTCTCTCTCTCTCTCTCTCTCTCTCTCTCTCTCTCTCTCTCACTCACTCTCTGGTACAATTATTATTTTTTATGAGCTCATTTTTATGAATAAATTTTATTGAAATGCATTTACTGAATATTGGTCATTTTACTATTTTCTTTGATAACAAATAGTTGTAGCTGATACTTAGCTTCGAGTTTGAGTTGATGACATCGCACTACTCGAATCCTTGCACGTGCAAAATCTGATTATTTACATCGTCTTAGGGCACACACTCTCGAATTGTAGTGTCCCCCCTCGGATCACACTTTGGCAGATTTTATGGCTGCACGTAGAAGTCTGGACCGTTACCAGATTCTTGTCGGTTTCACTTGGCCGATGACACCCACTCAAGTTTAGTTACAGTACCAACATTATTATTATTTTATTAACAGTTATCGACTTTTGGTGGTATAAAATTTACATAAACACACTTAGTGAATACGCCGGCCGGCTCGATTCACTGTCCAGGCGAAAATGACAGTTTCTTTGTTAAACATTGCGGAGGTGGGGCAAAACTACGTCACTGGCTCATTGTTCAGCAGCCCAGCCCAGTCGCATACAATGCATCGTGCATTCCTTGCATCTGACGTAATCGTGAGCTTGGTTGTTTACTGCTTATCGATGACAAACAGTTTTTTGCGACATTTGTAGCTTTCCAGCGAATTCGACCGAAATCCTGTTAACTCCAAAGTGCGTTGTTTAAAATATTCTATAGTTTATTATTCACCAGAACTTTATAGGGATTATGAAATAAAATTATTATTATTACAAAATAAATGGTTAGAGAATAAAAATACAATAATTATGGTTTTTAGGACCATAGGTTTACAAAATTATTATCGTACCAGAATTGTACCGTCACATAGTTTATTTATTAAAATTATCAATTGATCAAATTTTCCGTTACATAAGTCCCCCCATAGAACTAACGTTCAATTTTTTTCAAAATTGTAAACTAGTTCTATTGATGCGTCCCTAAAATTATTATAATTATAAGTATCTTGTTCATATATTCTATTAACTTGACATAATTAATATATTCATTATAATTAAAATTAACAATGTATTCAATTTAATTAATTGCTTTAAATTTCTTAGTATAATTGGGTGAGTATTTTATTACAACACTACTACGTTATTACTGAATACTAGACATTAGGGTTGGTCTGGTTTTATGACTTGTTTACAAACAAACTATCCGTCCCTCTCTGTGCCTGACTTGTCAAACTACTCTTTAAATGTGGGTGGTCTACTTTCCCTTTCAATAACAATCTGTTACATTTCTTATTTACTTATTTTCTAAACATTCGTAATTTCTTATATAACTAACTTTCATTATACGTTATTACATTGACTTTCCTTACATGTAATTTGCTACTTATTACTACTGCATTAATATACGGATGTGTGCTATTACATTATGTTTTTCAATTTTTGTGTGGTGTTTCTGTGTGTGTGTGTGTAAGTTTTGGGCTCCGTTCTCATAATACGGCTTTCTATTATGCTGTGTACCGCTAGTCGAAGGGATCGGCTCTGGTTCATTTCTAAACTTGTTTGGTCGTCTATTGTAATGTTGATTTGCTGTTCGGTTTTCACTTTCGTGTGCCCGTGCTTGTTCTATCCTTTTTCCACTCTCCTCTTCATCTCTCACCCATGGCTTATGTTCACGTCGAGTGTCATAATGTGTCCGAGTCATTGTCCTTGTTTCACTCCTCAAATCCATGAATTCTGATAGTACTTGTTCGAATTCATTAATAGTCGTAACCCCACGAGTAATAATGGCGATCTGTACTCCTTGAGAATAATGTTTAGCAATTTTTTTGATTAGGTATTGATCAGGTATCGGTGGAATTAGTTGTCTGTTTTCTAATAATTTTCGTTCTAGGTATTGTATCATGTTCATACCATTCTCCGTCTGATAACGTCCAAACTCGAGCTCGTGTCTTACCTTTTCTTGGATCATATCACTCCAGTATTTGTTCGTGAATTCTTCTTTGAACTCTGCGAAGTTGGTTACGCTATTCTTGATCAATCTCCACCACACTGCAGCCTCTCCTTCTAGGTGCCTTCCGATCCATGCGACGTTGCCATTATCTTGGTAGTGTTCCATGTAGACATCCTCCATCTCCTTCATAAACTCCATCGGGAAGTCTCCAGTCCCATTGTATTTGATATTTTTTAATTGTTCGTTAGTAATGTTATGGTTGCATTGTTGGTTATTAATTGATGCTAATTTATTACTAAATTCTCGTTATATTTTTTGTATTTGTAGGCCAGTTTCTTCCGACACTTTCTTCACTTCTTCCATCTTTTCAGCTCGTAATTCTTGAATTGCTGTTGTGTTATTTTCACATCTTTTGTTTATGACTTGAATGTTATTACTATACCGTTCGTCCAACTCTACGAATTGCTGTTTAGTATTTATACTAAGTTCAGTAATTTTGTCGGTATTGTCTTGTATTTTGTGGTTCGTCTCTACTTGGCAGTCTTGGAACAGTTTTTTGTTGTTTGTTCTTTCTTGTTCTATTTGCATGGCGACTTCGTATCTTATTTCTACATGTTGTTTATGGATTTGTTCGTTCATTTGTCCTAATGCTTGTTCTAATCTCACCTCATGTTGTTCTAACCGTTCGTCTGTTTTTTTTCGCATGTTCAGCAATTTGTCGTGCTATCTGTTCTTTTGTTTGTTCTACTTGAAGTGCCAGTCGTTTTTCTGTTTGTTCTGTTTGAAGTGCCAGTCGTTTTTCTGTTTTTTCTGATTGTTTTTGTATCTGTTCTTCTATTCATCGTGTGTTTTGTGACAACTGTTGTTCTAGTACTTGTAGTATTGTGTAGATATCAGTGTTTTTGCCTGTCTCTGGTGGTGTCTGACTTACCGGTCGTTCTTGGACTTCTGTTACTACTGTTGGTATAAATTGTTGTGTTTCTGCGTTTTCATCGTTCTGTCCGTTTAGTCCCTGACGCTTGAACCTCCTCTGAAATGTCTGCGAGCGTGTCTGGATCGCCTAATTGATTATTTCTTTTGAATTCCATATCGTTGTTTTGGGTATTTGTGTTTGTGCTCATTTTGTTGTATAGGTTGTGAATGTTGTTTTGTATGTCCTCGTTTCTCCTACTCCTACTTCGCATAATCATAAAATCATAAACTATGTTTTATACTATTTCTTAACTTCTATTTGTTCTTAATTTATAATTTATTTAATAGTGACTCAATCGTGTCCCACGTTCCGGGCGACAGAATGTAATACACTTGTTGATAGGCCTTTGTAAAAGAATTAAATTATTTATTTGAAAATTATGTTGGCCTACGAGCATGTGAAAAATAAGGTCACAAACTATCTTGATCAAATATGATATATAATAATGTATATAATAGTTTATGGTACTTATTCAAGTGTACCAACTCTTGATTTACCTCAGGGCGCCAGTAATAATAAACACAAATTAAAGTATGTTAATCAACTTTTTAATGAACAATTTGTATTTATACATTACAAAAATTTCTTTATATGAATTGAATTGTTTATCGTACAAATTGAATATTATTAATCAGCAGTGAGTCCTTTATGACAGATTGAGTCACTATGTTGAATACAACATATGTATACCGTATTTTCGCGTGTACCACGCGCCCTCGTGTAACACGCGCACCCCTTATTTTTAGGTCCTACAAAAAAAAAAAAAAAAAATCGCGTATTCAAAATGTGAAAAAAAATCATATACCGGTATTTGGAATAGTATTACCATATATCTATTGTAAGGGAAAAACTGTAATAACTAATGAAATAAACGTCAAGTTACTTTTTTTGTTACACTAACTTACGGATTTATTTTTAATTACAAGTAAAAAATGTATGTTTATTACAATGACAATTAATATTTATTACAACTAGATACAGTAATTAGAAGCGAAGGTTACAGCAATCGTTACAGAACCAGCCGTAATTGTAAATTCGGGTTTGCCAACCTAAAGAAAATTAAGAGTGCATTAGAACAGTACATCAATGAAAACGAACACAGTTATAAACCCAAGGGATACCGGTATGTTTGATGTAGTTTATGAAAATTTTTTACTAGTGTCTTACCTGATTTTCATTCGTCGTTGCTACTGTCGAATGGGGAGTCTTCATCAGAAGCAGACGCTGCCTCATCTTCACTAACGAACAGTTTATCATCTTCACTGCCATCCAAGGCGTTGGAAATGCCAGTTTTTTTGAAACTTTTCTTTATTAAGTCTTCTGGTATACTGTCCCATGCTTTGATGATCCAACTGCAAATCAGCGTCAGTGATGGCCTTCGGAGTCTTCCTGTCGGCGTCAGCTCGAGTGGTGCAGTACTCATCCACTGGGTGTACATTTTTTTTAACTGGCACTTGAAGGGCTTATTTATGCACACATCAAGTGGCTGGAGCATCGAAGTCATTCCACCTGGAATAATCACTTGTTCAGTCTTTGTTTCTGATAAAACTTTCTTAACGTCGTCAGTCAGATGGCCACGAAAACTATCCATAACAAGCATCCCTGGGCGTTTTAATAATGCTCCAGGTCGCCGATTCCAAACGCGCTTTATCCAGTCAAGCACTAACTCATTGTCCATCCACCCTTTTTCTTGAGCTTTCATTATCAAACCTGGTGGGAAACTTTCATTTTTTGGAAGGTTTTTCCGCTTCAAGATTACATAAGGAGGCAGTTTCTTTCCATCGGCTAAAACAGTAAGCATTACAGTGCACCGTTGTTTCTCGCAACCAGCTGTACGAATTTTTACAGTTTTGTCACCAACTTTATTTACTGTCGTATCCACAGGCATCTCGAAATAAACTGGAGTTTGATCCGCGTTGCTGATCTGGCATAGTGGATAATTGTTCAGTTTTCTTAACTGAATTACGTAACGCTGAAAACACAAGAGTTTATCAGTGTACGCCTCTGGTAAACGTTGAGATATCGTTGTTTTCCGTCGAACAGAAAGGTTACTTCTTTTAAAAAACCTTTGAAGCCATCCCCTGCTTGCTTTAAACTCATTTATGTTAATATTCAGCTCCTTCGCAATCTTAATTGCCTCTATTTGGCACATTTCTGTGGAAACAGCATAACCATATTGACGCTTATCATCTATAAACGCTGTAAGTTTAACTTCTAGTTGAGGATATTTTGCAGCTTTACCTCGAAAAGCTCTTTTCTTTAAAGGAGCTTCCGTTAATTTTTCTTTTTTCTTACGCCAGTCTCTGATACACGATTCCGGCACGTCGTATATTCGACCCGCTGCTCTATTTCCTATTACCTCTGCTTCGTTTATAATTTTTAACTTCTCTCCGGCAGTAAAAGAACGCAATCTTTTCCCACATTCCATTGTAAAACGAAACAACACCTTGATAAATTAAAAGAACACAAAACACAAACGAAGACAAATTGTTTAAAATGATATGATACAGTACGATATACCGTAGTAATTACGATTGCCGTAAATTCGATATTGAATAACGTAAATACCGTAACACAATAAACATTTGGTGAATACCGTAAAACACTTCAAAACACAGCTTACGTTTTCACAAACCGGTACAGAACGAACCGAATTTTAACAGTAGACTGTTAGAAACACTATGAAATGCTACCTGCTATTTTGCAGTGGGGGTTGAAAGTGTTGTCTGTGCAATGCTTTAGTCAAGGTCAATATCCGCCCGATGTACGGTACATAGTAGTGACTGAGGTTTGAACAGGAATTGCGGTAGCATAAGGTCAATGACAACTCTGATGAAGACTGGCAAGTTAGTTTCCTCGTGTAACACTCGCACCCCATTTCTACGAAATATTTTTTGGTAAAAAAGGTGCGCGTGGTACACGCGAAAATACGGTAATTTTCAAGACATAGAATTAAATATTCATTATTCTTTACTTGCGTGAGATTCCTTCCAAAGTGCGTGGTCCTGAAGCTATTGTAGATCGGTGATTCGTCAGCAGCCGTCGTCGTATTAATCCTGGTTAAAACTGCACAATTCACTTTATCACAGGTGCACTACACTAACATATGGATTATACCTATAACTATGTTGTATAATTACACTCTGGACACAAAGATGACTGAATATAACTTAAGTGCATTTAACTCAGTTCATGTTGCGTTTGGCTCGACAAATTGATACCATCGTAACTTTCTTTCGAACTCCTTCGCCTTCTTCCGCGAATTACTGCCACGTATAGAATTAATAGAACTTCGTATGTATTATTATTTCTTATTGTTTATTATAACTCCGATCATCCACTCTTTGATTTATTACGATTTATTGAAACTTTATTTATAACTCTAGTATTAATAATTATCGCGTTCCAGTACTTTGTTACTTCTGAGAAATTTACTTATTCTTTATGTTATTTATAACTGACGCAAAACAACGTACGCGAGTCTCTTCGTATAATTCCGCCGATATAAAGAAGACTGCCCTTATTTCCCTCTAAGTTCACAATATATACTTGCCTCGAGTCTCCCTTACTTACGATCTACAGCAAAACGTTCCTATAGGTTCAAACTACCGCTAAATACAAATTCACCCAATCTGCTTAACTAAAACCTCCCACGCAATACATGACGCTTTTTCTGATTCGCCCAACGTTTTTCTGTGTCCACGTGTTTAACGAAACTAGCGTCTATCGCTATCTTTCTCGCACAACTCTCTCTCTTGTCTAACGACAGCTATTGTTATATGCACTTAAGTTTTACAATGTTTGGCAAACACCCTTACTATCTTAACACATAATACATTTTATGACAGTAGTGTCCCAAATCGTGCCTTAACATAAAAGTACATTCATTATTTTCGTCAGCCACATTGCCGGTGTTATTAACTTACTGCTTTACTCTACAGGCTTTTAACAAGTAATTTTCTTTCAATTATTGCCGCCTACGGTTCTAGCGTCTAAATGCCTCCCTGCTTTCTAAAACACACCCTTCTTTCTGCTTTCAGCATAGTTTATTTATTAAAATTATCAATTGATCAAATTTTCCGTTACAGTCTGTTAGGCGGATATTTGCACTTTTGTGTGGTTAAGTTTTCTACTGTTTTAATGGTTTAAATGTTATATACACTGGTGTTCTGTTCTGTGTAGTGTTAGTTCAATGTCTATAGATATTTATTTCACTGGGTTTACGTTTAAGAATGTGTTTTGACTGAAACTCTCGTTTTTCACTTTAGGCTTTGCAACCGTTCGCCATTACTGTATTAGCAACTAGGTTAAGGTTTTCAAGTACACGTATCAAGTGTCCTATTCAACGTCTAATAATCAACTAACTTACTTTCTCCGTCTTCGGTTAAAGTCTTAGCCCAACCAATATTATTCAATACATTGTTCCAAATTTACTTGCATCCTGTGCATGTGAGAAAGTTACATTATATAACTGATTATATTTTTCATGGTGTCCACATTCTGGAAAGTCAGGGAGAGTCAGGGAAAGTCAGGGAAAAAAAAGTTGGTCAGGGAAAGTCAGGGAAATAAACAAAAAATGTGGAAAGTCAGGGAAATCTTCCCCAATGACAGACTTGAGGGTAATTTTTTACTCTAGTCTGCCGCAACCTGTGAAAAATCTGAAAAGTCAGGGAAATCTTTCCCGATGATGGATTTGAGGGGAATTTTGAATGCTCTAGTCTGCCGTAACCCAGACTATTGTAGCATTTTTTCCAGGTATTTTTCACAAGAAGTGCACAACAATTATATATTTTTTGTTGTGCCCTTGTGTCCTTTTTTCAACCGATTTAGCTAATTCTTTTTCTATTTACAGTTTTTTTAGGCTGCTGACTTAAACTCATTACAACGGCTAACAAGAAATGTTTGTTTAATAAACTTTGGCTGGACAGTAAAGTGTTTCCGGAATTTAGTGGTTGGTTGGACTTGGTGGTTAGTGATGCAAATTCGGCTTATTGTCAAGTGTGTCTCAAATCTTTTAAACTAAGCAATATGGGGAAACAAGCAATTGTTTCTCATGCTAAGGGACCAACTCATGTAAAAAACATGAGAGCAAAGGCTTCCCAGCCGGCAATTTATTTTTTTACTACTCCATCTCCATTAAAAGATGTGCAGCCAACACCTTCAACTTCAGCTACAAAAGAATTATTAGTAGTGCCAGGAACTAGTCAAACAAGTTTAAAGAGTTTCAGTGTGAATGAAGATGATGTTACGTCAGCCGAAGCAATATGGGCTCTCCACGTCATCACTGGGAAAATGTCTCTAAACTCTTATGATGAAACCTCTGCAGCCTTCAAAAATATGTTTCCAGACAGTAAAATAGTTCGGAGCTTTTCTATGGGCAAGACTAAGGCTTCCTATGTAATAAATCATGGGTTAGCCCCATATTTTCAAGAAATGTTGCAAAATAACATGAAACAGTGCTCTGACTATGTTGTTTGTTTTGATGAATCTCTGAACAAATTTGTTCAAAGAGGACAAATGGACTTGTGTGTAAGGTTTTGGGAAGTAAACCTTCAGAAAGTTTCAACACGATATTGGAATAGTGTATTTTTAGGCAGGGCAACTGCAGATCACTCGTTAGATGGGTTTATTCAAGGGCTCTCCTTACCTTTAGGAAATATTTTGCAAATCTCAATGGACGGGCCGAATGTTAACCTCAGTTTTATGAAAAAACTCGAGAGCCATTTGCAAGTCTTAAATCCAGAGGGAAAGTCCCTTCTTGATATTGGCATATGCAGTTTGCATACAGTTAATGGAGCCCTGAAGACTGGGATCTCCAAAACTGGTTGGGAACTTTTTCACTTTTTTAGATCTCTCTACAGTCTTTTCAAAGATAGCCCAGCTCGGCGAGCAAAATACTCAGATATTACAACCAGCACCTCTTTCCCTTTTAAGTTCACAGCAGTAAGATGGCTGGAAAATGGTTGCTGTGTAGATCAAGCTCTCAAAATATTTGATCATGTCGATAAATTTGTAAAAGAATACAACAAAAACTTGCAATACCTTAGAGAAGCTATGAAAAATCAATTTTTTAAGGCAAAACTAAGTGCTTTCAGAAGCATATTGTCAGACGTTGAGGCGTTCCTGAGAAGGTTCCAAAGTCAGAAGCCTATGGTCCCTTATCTCTTTACTTCACTTGAACAACTTATGAAAAACCTAATGATGAGATTTGTAAAATATGAAAAAATAGCTGAAGCAAGTACTACTCAAAAATTAATGAACTTGGACTTGCAAGACAGTGCCAATCTGGTTTCAGTAGAAAAGGTGGACGTTGGTTATGCTGCAGAAAGCTTAATGAAACAAATTAAATGCTCAGAAAAAGAGAAACTTGTTTTTAAAAATGAGTTCAAAAATCTCCTTACCACCATGATAGAAAAACTCAGAGAGAAAAGTCCTTTGAAATCACATTTAGCACGAGGCCTCACTGCCTTAGACCCTAAAATGATAATGCTCAAACCCAGTTTGGCAATAAAAGGATTGATGTTGTTCTAGAAAACCTGCACAGCCATAGAAGAATATGTGATAAAAGTGCTGAAAAGGCCAAACGACAGTTTTCTTTACTAACTGAAGAAGCTAATGATTTCATTTCCAAAACATCTCATGACATGGGATTGGACGAATTTTACTACGGTCTTTTAGGAGAAGATAAGAAATATGAAGATCTCTGGTCTGTAATGAAGCTGTGTTTCATTTTATCCCATGGTAATGCATCAGTTGAATAACTTTTCTGTCAATAAGCATTTACTAGTTGAAAATCTTCTAGAAGAATCCCTTGTGTCCCAAAGAGTTATTTGTGATAGCATAAAGCATCTAGGTGGTTTGAGGAATGTGACTATCAACAGAAGTATGCTTACCTCGGCCAGATCTTCAAGAAGAAGATATCAATCATATTTGGAAAAGAAAAAAGAAATGCAGTCAGAAGAGGAAAAAAAGAAAATAGAGAAAAGGAAAATTGAATTACAGTTGAAAGAGTTGGAAGAAAAAAGAAAAAAGTTGAAAATTGAAAGAGAAATGGAGGATGTAGAAATTGGGGAAAAGAAAAAACTGCTGGAGAACATGAAGAGATCACACTAGTAAATTTTGAAGGAGTGCATATTTTTCTTTTTCATTCTCATCCTGTCGGACTGGTTCATTTTCAATTTTGAAAGCTATAGCTGATTATTATAATTATTTGTTACCATGTAAGTTGTTCTATTAATTGTAACGGGGCATTTTGGGCCTATTTTGAGGTAATATAGAGAAATTTGTATTTTTTTTTGTAATAAAACAAATAACATTGTTTTACTATGATAGGGACAAACGTAAACAAAGGTAAATTCAGTGGTAGCGACGGTAGCGACAGTGGCAGCACTGCTGGTGACATTATAAAGTGAAAATTATTCAGTAATATTTTATAAAACGAGTAAACAACCGACGAAACTGTGCCAAGGTCAGACAATGACACACAAAACCGCGTAAACAAATTATGTAACGGAATATCAGGCGATGTTACGTCAGCGCCTTACATAACCAGGAATGTGGGTGTAGTGTGCCACTAGTTTCGTCAGACACACTCACAGAACAAAGCAGTCGGCAAACAACAACTACCAGTGTCGGACGCAAATAACATTCGCGTCCGCCGGCTCGCCGGTTTAGACGAAGTTTACGTCGCCCGCAGTACAGAAAAATGTGATATAAAATCGAAATTATGAATAAATAATGTAAATGAACAGTTTTCTTAATACAATGACAGTTTCGGAGGTGTAAAACAAATTATTCATCAACGTAAAATGTGTGTGTGGAGAAATGCGACGTCGTCTGGACTCAAACTCAGCTAAGTTGTCTACAAGAATGAAATCAAAATTTTCAATTATGATTTAAATAATATTCACATAACTAATATAATTGTAATATTCACTTTTAAAGATTTTCACGATTAATAGAGCGCTCTTAGAATCCTGGGGTAGATATGTATGTGTGTGTGAGTGAAAGCGCTGGTTTCCATTGTGTTAGTTAAGTTAAGTATTAAGCGAATTATTTTGTATGTATATTTCCTGTTTTATTTTGACTATTGCGGAACAAATTATATTCAACTTAATAATGATCCATTTTATGTCTATATTTTACTTGTTGGGAACAAAATGTAAGCGAGGGAGAAAAGAATAATTTGTGTGATGAAATTGAAATACCAATAAATTTTAGATCATGGGAAACAAAATAAAGCTTTCTTTATTTTGAACAACCAATTCTGATCTCCTGTTCGCCGAAAAGAACCCGAAAAAATGGTAAGTACACATATTTTTTCATGCGTAGTTGGCAAACTTTAAAGATGGCGTCTGAGAGAAATAGACGTTAACCAGTGTTTATGTAAAATTAAAAAATTAAAGTAATAAAATTATGTTACATAATTAGTCCATTTTATCTTGTTCATATATTATTTTATTAAGTTCTAGTGAAAATACTCTCATTCTTACGTTACCTAAGTGTTACCTTTAGGTAATAATGGAAATATTTATTTTTAAAATACCATCAATGTATTTGTATTTTTCAATAAATAAATAATAAAAAATAAATAAAATAAAAGAGGAAGAAAAAAGAAAGTGGAGAGAGAATTAGGCCAGCTATGGGGAAGGTGGAGGCTGGGTTTTCTTTTTTCTTCCTTGTAAAATATAATGCTCAAAGAATTAACGTACTATGCATTTTAGTGAGTCAGGGAAATTTCTGTAAGTAGGTCAGGGAAAGTCAGGGAAAATTAAAACAGAATTTCTGTGGACACCCTGATTTTTGTTATTCTTCAAATTTATTAACTAGTAACTACTTAATCTTCTTCTTCAGTTCATTCTGCGTAATTTGATACCAAATAATGTAGTTTTATTAAGTTTTTGATCTAAAATGGTAATTTTTACTTCATTTTGTAATGGTAAGTTTTTAAAAGCACTTCCTGTCATTGTCTTCCAAATGAAGCCATATTATGAGTTATATTAATGATTATATTAAATCTCAGATTGTAATAAAAGGTTTATCTTCCCTTAATTTCTTGCAATTAGATTAATTGGTTATGTTTTTAAAATATTATACAGTAATATATGACTCCCCTCTCTAAATTTTGAGTTTTTACATTTCCATTTTTAACAATAATTCTGGCTATAATTTTACAAAATCTTCCTTACTTATATTTCCAATTACATGACTTTATTACTGATTTACCTTATATAAATTCCTTCAGTTTAATTGTATTTCTATACTTATTTAATCAAACTTGATGCTGTTTAGTTTTTAACATTTGGCCTAGATTTCTAACAGTTTTTACATACAAAGTTTTTTTTTTAAATAATACATATTGGTTTATACCCTCTCTGACTTTCATTGCTATTGTGACATAAATTGACATTTTCTTATTTTAACAAGTTAACAATAAGTATATGGTTCATACTATTAATACATAACATATTCTTGGATTTCGTTGTCCATGACGTGTCCGTTACTTAACTAAATATCACTATAATATTGACGACTCGGAACACTAAGTTTTTTATAAAAAACTTAGTGTTCCGAGTCGTCAGTATTATAGTGATATTTACATAACATATAAATCAAATTAACATTTGTCTTTGCAAATCAGACATTTTGTACTTATTGATTAATAAAAATACATAAGAAATATTATAAATAATGAATGTTAGATTCTGACATGTTTAAACTTAATTATTTCTAACACCTTATTCTATACAAACAAACATAATTATCCCAATCTTATACTATATTTCTTAAACTAGGTTTGATTATCAGTTTTCATCTGTTATATGGTTTTTTGGGGTAATGATACCTTGTCACTTCACTTTTATTATGGCCTACTCTTGTTCTATTTTATTCATTCTAATGAATGTTATTTAAAAAGAGTGGCAGTTATCTACAAAAAACACATGTATTATATTATAGGTCATGATAATACTCTATTTACATTATTCATGAACACAAATTAAAGCACTTTAAAGTTGTAATATTTCACCATCTACTTAGTTTGTGAACATCAATATTGAAACATAAGGTTTATTTTCTATAACACGAAAACTTGCACTGATTCTCTTTTTATTCCTTGATTTTATTTCTAAATAGTTATATAGTTCTACTAAAATCAAGAAATCTGTTTATAGAGTATAATGAAGATTTTTTTTTTTTTTTTTTTGTATTATATTATTATCTCACATTGGTTCACTTTCAATTCTTACTCTATACACTTTTTGGCTTACATCTATTGTACATGTGGTTTTTACCTTTGATATCTTGTTATACTTTTATTTATTATTATTATATTTATTTTGGGGTTCGGGTTTTTTTTATAAGAGCACTCCTTCTTCTTGTGGATGCTGTCTTGTTCTTGTTTCTTCATTGATCCCTTCTGTTCTTCTTGTTTCTTATAAAACTATTTCCTTCATCTTCTTGTGGATGTCATCAGGTTTTGTGTTTCTTCCTTACCTTCTCTTCTTGTTTCTTACAACATATTTTCTTTTCTTGTTGTGGGTTTAGTCATTTTCTGGGTTTCTTCCTTACCTACTCCTATCCTACCTGGGTATTACCTTTTTTTCTCATTTTTAGTTTTTAAATTGGCTTTGATGATTCATCACTCCTCGTAACATTTATTTTACATGAACTTTTATTTTAAACAATGATTGTATTCCACGGTGGTTCTTAATTAATTCTTTATATTATTTTGCTTTCTCAGATTTAACAATGTTATTATTTTATTTTTATGATCATTTTACCATTCATTTTTATGGGCTTATCTGTCATGCTACAATATATACGATAATTCAACATTTACGCCATTTACCAAAAATCATTTCATTATTCAGTCCAGTATTTAACTTATTTTTGTTACTTACTGTTTACTATTTACTATTGAGATAAATATGAGTGTTTATTTTTTCTAACCAAAAAATTTTTTTCGACCACGTGTTATTTTGTACGTCTTAACATAAAATTTCAACTTCTATCTTATCTCCGTCTGTTTCTGGTCATCCGCTTTAGGCTTATTCCTCATAAAATGTACGTAAAAATCCTGGCAGGGTCGCCATTAGTAAAGTTTACTTACCTTTACTTTCAAACTTCCCTCCCAAAATACCACTTACCTGGTCGATCTCACCTACCTTATACAGTAGAACTTGGCTAATTCGAAGCTGAAGGGACCAGTAACAAATTCGAATTATCCAAAAATTCGAATTAGGAAAGTTTTAATAAGGGTAGAAAAATGAAATCAAAAACCAAAATTCAGTAAAGCAATATGTTATTTTATTAAACAATTTCCTTATACATATGTACTACGCGTAACCCAAAAGTAAGGTCTCCAAAGGACTAGAGCCGCAGGGAAATATTTTGGGCGGCAGTTGGCAGCACTGTTGTGTGCGGCCATCTCCCCTCTTTCAAACAAGCGGTCGCTGAGCTCGCTCGGTCGATTAGTCTTGGCTTGGCAGCCGTTAAGAATGGAGCTCCCAATCGCTGTTCCCGCCAAGTGCGGACTTCGCGAAGTCATTCGATTTCTTAACGCAAAAGGTGTCAAAAATGTCCGCAAGTGGTGTAGAGAGTTTAAAGCTGGTTGTACAGAAATTCATGATGACGAAAGAAGCGGGAGACCGTCAGTGTCAGACGAGACGATCAGGAAACTTGACGAAGTCGTGCGTGAAGATCGGAGGATCACTATCCACGAGCTCTCTTGTTTCCTTCCTGACGTTTCGAAATCCACCATTCAGAGGATTGTGACTGAAAAGTTTAAATATCGGAAGGTGTGTGCAAGGTGGGTTCCACGAATGCTCACAGAAAAGACCACAAACGGCAACGCGTCGAAGCTGCCCGCGAATTTCTTGAGCGCTATGCAGACGAAAGAGACGACTTTTTGAATTCTATTGTCACAGGTGACAAAACGTGGGTTCACCACTTCACACCTGAATCCAAACGACAATCACTTGAGTGGCGGCATCCAACTTCGCCAAGGCGGCGAAAATTCAAACAAACACAGTCTACCGGCAAGATCATGGCGACTGTGTTTTGGGATCGGAAAGGTGTATTGTTGATCGATTTCATGCCTACTGGGACCACAATAAACGCAGACGCATATTGTGAGACACTAAAAAAACTCAAACGGGCGATTCAGAACCGGAGAAGAGGAATGCTCACCAAGGGCGTGTCCATTCTTCACGACAATGCTCGCCCTCATGTCGCCTGCATAACCGCCGATCTTCTGAACCAATTTGGATGGGACATAATCAGCCCCCCCCCTATAGTCCGGACTTGGCACCTTGTGACTATCATTTGTTTACACATTTGAAAGAACATTTGGGTGAAATGCGATTCGACGACGATGACGAGGTGAAAGACGAGGTCAAACGCTATCTCAATGACATGGGGGCGAGTTTCTATGACACTGGCATACTAAAACTGCCACAGCGGCTCGACAAATGCATTGAACGTAACGGCGATTATGTTGAAAAATAGTGTGTTCTTATGCTTCACAACCATGTAAAAAGTTTTGATAATAAATTTTTTGTTTATTTTTAAAAAATATGGAGACCTTATTTTTGGGTTACCCCTCGTATTACAAACGTATAAAGACGTTTTAGTACAAAATGTAGCATTTACAGTTTATTAAAAAAGCTAGAAACTTTTGATTGCATATTGCAATTAATACACTGAGTTGTAGTAAACTCTTCAAGTTTATTAAGTGCTTGGAAAATAGCGTCACTTACGTTCTGCTGTCCTTCAACAAACCGTCTCAAGTCTTGAATGTAATTTGATGCCTGTGAAGACGTTGCAATCGGTATCTCTGGAAGTTCTAGCTGGTCCCCTTCTTCATCTGAAGATGCACCATCATTTCTTTTGTTCATAACATCAGCCACGATCTCCGCATCTGTCTGTTCACCGCACACCGCCAAGTCTTCATCCATGTTTACAAACACTTCGTAACGAATGCCTGCGTCATGTCCAATATCTTCCCAGTTATCCGCAGTTGGTACGACTTCTCTAGCAGCTTTATTCTCCTCTTCATCTTCAATGTGGTAGAAACCACCTTTACGAAAGCAATTAGCAATTATTTTTTGCGTAACTTGGTCCCAAGCACTGTTGCACATGCAGGCAGCTTGAAGGATGTTAATCGTGATAGTATTTTCGTGCTCATCTAAATAAGCACCTGACAGAATGTTTTGGCCCACAAGCCGTCTGAAAAATGCTTAAAATTTGTATTGCACCTTGGTCCATAGGTTGAACAACTGAAGTCATGTTTGGGGGGAGAAACACAACCTTTACATTTTCCATCACAGGAATAGTGTTGTGCGCTCTACAGTTGTCAATAAACAAGACGATTCTTCTGTTTTGATTCCGAAATTGCCTGTTGATTTTCAAAAGCCATCTTACGAAAATTTCACCTGGCATCCAAGCTTTATTGTTTGATTCATATTCAACTGGTTTTGTTTTTACATTTTTGAAACAACGTGGGTTGGCTGACTTCCCTATAATTAGCAAAGGCAGTTTTTCAGAGCCATCCATGTTTGCTCCGACTAAAAGTGTTATGTACTCCTTGCTGTGTTTGCCGCCACTACAACTTTCTCCTTTAAAAGCAAGTGTTTTGTCGGGGGTGCATTTGAAGAATAAGCCCGTCTCGTCTACGTTAAAAATGTCTTTAGCATATCTGTCAGAAATCATTTGCAACAAATTGTCTTTCCATGAATTTGCAGCTTCAACGTCAACAGATCCACTTTCCCCATAAACAGTTTTGAAAGACATGCCATTCCTTTCTTTAAAACCATCGAGCCAACCAGTGCTGGCCTTAAAATCATTTTTACCTAAGCTAGATGCGAATTCCTCAGCTTTGGCTCTGACGAGGGGCCCACTGACTGGAATTTTTTTGTCCCTTGCTTGCTTAAACCACTTCACTACACATTCATATACGTCAGGATTTTCTGGTCCTCGGGTTTTTTTTCTATCTTTGTCGCTGGCTTTACACACACTATTCAAAATCTTCTCTTTATTTTTTAGATACGTTGACAGTGTATTTGGCGGTATCCCGAATTCCTTAGCAATTTCAGATTTCTTTTTTTGTCGCTTTTCCACTTCTCGAATAACGGCAACTTTTTCGGCAAATGTCAATGATTTGTATTGGATCCATGTTGGTTTTGAAAGGGCCATTGTGAACACACAACACAACAAAACTGCACAATAAGCGTCACTAAAACACACCAGTCTGTATATACAGTACTGTATAAAGAAAGGAACGGTCTCTCACTACAGGACACAGCTCGCATAGTAGAAACTCAAAAAGACTTAACCCTTCCACGAATGCAGGCAGACTGAAACTAAACTGAAAGCAACAGTGATGGTGGCTGACTGACAAGGCGTGGAACAAGGGACAATGGCGGACGGTACCGTTACACGAGCCAGTCATGTGTCATCGCGAGATACTGGCGCCAATTCTACGAATTTGACACAAAGGACAAGCGTCTGTTCATAAAGGTCCCCTGCTTGTCTGTTTACAGTCGTGTCTCTATTGTTACGTGGTCTAGCCCATACTGCAGGCGATTTTTTGTAGTTTGAGCAACATTTTTATTTCGAATTAACCAAAAAAAGTTCGAATTACAGACGATGTTTTTACACGGTTTTACATAGAATATTCAAGGGACCACGGTAAAAGTTCGAATTATCCACGAATTCGAATTATACACGTTCGAATTAGCCAAGTTCTACTGTAATTCCACAGCACGTAATTGGGTCGCCAGGGTATGTATAGTCATATGCAACTCCTTTCTCTCTGCCCTGAAAAGAAACGCTTGACTAATGTGTATTTTATTTCCCTGTATTCGGAAAACTCCAGCATCCGTTAAGCGAAAATCAGATGTCTGAAACAGATTGAGGTGGCTGTGGAATAATTTTATTCTAATAAATTATTTACCTTAAATTATCCGCCGTATGATTTCTTGTAACTTCGTCTATTACGCGTTTCAGAGCTTATGCTCCATCATCAGATATTAAAAAGATAAAACTATCACTCTTGCTAGATCGTTAAGTAGTAAAAAATGTCAAAATTTGCATGTGAACCGTACGTGGATTTGGGAGCGCACTCGTTCAAGTTCATTCTGCCACTGAGTGGTAGCTACCTTATCGTAGCCCCAGCGAGCAGACTCAAGGCGGTATCGTACAATTGGTTGGATACAAAGTTCAGGTGGTCATTTAACATGATATCGCGACTCCTTGGGTTTGCATGTGCACTGTAAATTTCAAATTCCTCCAAGGCATTCATGAAACGGCCCTTCTTACACACATGTAACGGTATTAAACTGGATAATATTAAGTTTTATTTACAGTACCAAGCCACTTGTATGACAATCAAATAAACTACGTTACTCACCGTCAGAGGCTTAATTCTTATACTTGCGATGTTATACAATACTCAACATGTTTTGGGACAGCTTGTCCCATCTTCAGGAGTAAAACACATACTCTTCAACCAAGAGTGTGCACCTTGGAGCCTACACGTGCGCTTAATGTTGTAGTTTCATTAATTTATTCAATGTTTGTTTTGGATTTTAATATTTTATAATGTTTGACTATTCATCCTCAATTGAGATTGAAGGAGTATGTGTTTAACTCATGAAGATGGGACAAGCTGTCCCGAAACATGTTGAGTATTGTATAACATCGCAAGTATAAGAATTAAGCCTCTGACGGTGAGTAACGTAGTTTATTTGATTAAATTGGAACTAAAATCTGTGTAATTATCATTGTGTGAAGTCAGGTGTCGGGCGTAATTTGATTTGATGTCATTGTTTCTTATTTTCTTAGGTAAATGTTCTCGAAATCGTTTAAGGAAACCTCTCCCAGTCTGTCCAATGTAGAAGCACTCGCAATCATTGCATGTTAACTTATATATGCCAGTTTTTTCTTCTGGAGGCATGTGTTTTTTCGGTTTGAGAATATCCAGTAACTTATTATTAGTCCTGAATGAAATAGTGAAAGTATTATTATTCAATATAGAAGACAAAACCTTAGGCATAAAGCTAGTGTAATTAGTAGATATAAAAATTTTTTGCGTGTTGCTGTTTATTCGGGGTTTAAGCATTCTTTTTCATGTTTTCTCAACAGTTTGTCAATGGTTAGACTATTGTAACCATTGGCAACCGCGATATATTTTATGACATTTAGCTCATCACGAAAGTCATTATCATCCAAAGGAATTGTCAATAATCTATGAATGGAACTATTGTACGCTGCCATTTTATGTGAAAAAGGATGATGAGAGTCTGCGTGTATTGTGGTGTCAGTGGTAGTCGGTTTCCTATAAATGTTGAACTTTAGTTTATTCATCTGTCGAGTGATGGTTAAATCTAGAAAGTTTATCTTGTTATCAACCTGTTTGAAGAGTAAACTGGATGTTTCTATTTATTTTATTTAAACAGTTTTTAAATAATTTGATTTGTCTTATAGTACCATCAAAAATTAAAAACGTATCGTCTACATACCGTGCATAAAATATTATTTTATTTGCATATATATTATTGTTCAACAAGTGAGTATTCTCATAATAATTCAAATAAATATCGGCTAGTAGGCCGGAGAGGGGTGAGCCCATAGCTAGGCCATCATCTTGAATGTAAAACGAGCCATTAAAAGTGAAATAGTTTTGTTTCAAAACAACCTCGAGTAAATTAATTCACTCATTTATCGTCTGTGTGTTCATGCAACTATTGTCAGATAAATTGTTTCTCAAAATCTGTAATGTATCTATGACTGGGATGTTCGTGTATAAATTAGTTATGTTGAACGATGCCAATTTGTGGTTAGGTTGTAGTTCAACAGATTTAATTTTATTAATAAAATTATTGTTGTTCATAATACTATGATTATTACGTAATTGTAAATTATCTTTTATCAAACGAACTAGTGCTTTTGCAGTTTTGAAGCCAGGAGCAGTGGTAAAGTTCATGAGCGGTCTGATAGGTATGTTATGTTTATGAATTTTAGGCAGTCCTGTGAATATCGGGGCTTTAGCGTTGATGGGCTTTAAGTAACGTTGTGTGCTTTCATTGAATAAATTGATACATTTAAATTTATTTCTAACACGTGGTCACTGTAAAATACTTGTGATATTTATTTGCATTTAGTAAATTCAAAGGTTTCTTGCTCTTATTCATTATTTGATTAACAAATCAATACTGATCCTGCATAATTATTTTTTCATTAAATTATCAATACTTAACTAAGTAAAAGCCAAACAGTACTCCGTTTTTCACACATTCATTCATTCTATTTAACAACCCCCCCCCCCTGTTACTTTCAAGATCTCATTATTTGACCGGTTTGAATTTCTATTGACCATATCGCCATGACTGGTAGTGTAGTTTGCGTAGGTCTTATTTTACTTATCTGGAAGGGTTATCCATCATGAGGCACCATTGCTCGTTCCACTGATTTCTTCTATAATACTCACGAACACTGTTTAAACTGTTAGTTACTTGTAATGATTGAATCGCACACTTGGAGAAAATTAATTAATGCTGTTTTATATACTTTTCACTGGTTAATCGCCAAAATTGAGATTGGTCTGCGGACTTTGGTTAAAACACCCCCGGCCGGGTTAAGATGTTGTTCAACACAGTATTATTAATTTTGATACTTTCAGGGGTTCACTTAAATGCCGGTTTTAAATACATTTTGTCGGCCTAAACCGACCTTGTCCGCGGACTTGGGTTTACACACCCGTATGTCTCGGAGATGTTGATCGAAACAGAAACATGGTGACTGGCTGTGCGAAGTATATATTCATGGGTCACGTGATACCCCCTCTTGGCTGAACATTCCACGTTGGCAGATTTCTAAAGGCTAGTCATCGCCTGACTGCATTCCAATGTTGCATAAACAAGGGTTAGGCCTGTGACGTTTTCGTGACGTCAGTCGAAATACAATGCTTTACATGCTTGACACAGCTAAAAATAGCCGTCGACTCACTTGTTTACCACTCACACCCAGTCCTCTTACGTCACATTTTACCACTGTTCTCCATACATGGTTTTATTTCCCAACTTAGAAAAGGTAAAAAACTGTGAACCCCTTTTTACTTGTGATCCTGATCTGTACTATCACATCAAGATCAAAGAAGGAAAGGATGAAGAAGACCTAGCAGATTTATTTGTAAGATCTAGAAACAGAGAGGTGAGAGTTACCTCCAAATTAAACCTAGCAGCAACAGAACCAGAAGTAAATGATTACAGCAATCAGAAGCAAGTGATTAAACTATACTGCTGCTGCTCCTGCTGCTGCTGATACATTAGTTTAGATTATAGTTTGACATAAAATTATAATATATTTGTTGATAGAAGCGAATGTCGAAGATGTTGTATGTGTGTTTTCTAGATCCAAGGCCAGATGATATTTACTACCATCGAGAGGTTGCATGTTATTCTTTAGAAGGCAGGCGGGTTGACTTACTGACAATTTCTTCCTATCACAACATAACGTCAGCAAGAGAAGTGAGGCTGCCCAACCTGTTTCCTGATACTGACACACCTCGACCATTCCAGTTTGTAGACAAAAAAGTAAGTTTTTGTACTAATGTATGTGTAAATTAAAAATAAGTTAACTTAGTTATAGTTGTAAGTAAACACAAGTTGGATTTAACATTTGTTTGTCAGTCCAAGTCCCAGTTTTTGCAATAATTGTTTTTGGTTATGTAGGTAAAACTTGAGTGTTACTTGACACATGATTTCTGTTTGCCATTGTATATGATTGGACCTTGTTTCATCTCCCAGTGCATTTTGGACTAGCTTATTCCAGATTTCATGAATCATACTCTGTTACCTCCTTGTATAGCAGTATTAAGGGTTATAAGGGAGAACCCAGTGTACAAATTAATAAAATTCTCAGCAGTGCAGGAGAATGAAGAATCAGCTGTTACATTATGTTATATTTATTAATTTTATTATTTTATATATGAACTTCGCTTGTTTACAGCTCTACACTTTCGGCTCTGGTAGTCTGCTACCAACTTAAAATTTTACTTACCGGGTCCTGGATTCGAATTAGACGAGCTGAAAACAAGATGGTTGCTTTGAAATGATTACTTCAAATCTACTTCTATTTACGCAAACTTGTGTTTATTCATTATTTAGCTTTGCTGTTGTATGTTAATGACAATGACAAAAATAATCCCTCCATCTCTTACACTTTTACTATTATAACATTAATACAGTACGTTATTTATCTTAACATCAACCCTTCTTCAACAATATTACTGAAAATTAACTTGTTAAACACTAAAACAGATACTGAAAAAAAACTAAACTACATTCTCTTAACGAAAACCAGTGCTTTTTTAATTACGTAATTCAAAACTCGCCCATACACCCACACACACTTTCCCATTAGATAAGTTATATTCCCCTTAGAGCTCATTTTTTATGTTGCTTTCTTTTATTTTATGTTAGAATAACAAAATTGTGTAAGTTACTTCCCTTTTGTCATGTTGAAGGTACTCTCTTACGATGTTTCCTCGTAGACACGCACTACCTTATCGCCGAACTGTCATATTGCTTAAATTTTCTCACTGTATCTACTTGGTTTATAAAATACTGTTTTAGATCATCAAAGATCATCAAAAGACCCAAACTGTCCCGTTACAATACCCCCTCAATGAGAGGTTTTATGCCGAAGCATAAAAACTCTCATTGACACTCTCATACTTCCTAAAGGGATCAGTCAGGATATGTCGCCACAACCCCCTTTACGTTTTATTAAAATCATGGTTAACTTACCCCCTGGTCCAATGACTGACCACACCTGAATGACCTTACTGGACTTCTCTCTCGAGATCCCAACACCGCAAGGCCAGACAGGCACTTGACGCTTCTGCTCTGACGTGCAGGCCAGCACAGGACCACCTCCACAGCATCACCAGACACTGAAACATCAAATCAAAAAATCAAATAGTGGCGTTGTATAATACCATATCCCTAACTGATCTGGTTCCCCTTAGCTGTGCGCTGGTTTTCGTTAAGAAGCACTGGTTTTCTTGACCTAGTAATAGATAATCTTATATCTACTGCATAGACTTTCATCCCCTTAATTCGTTCCAAGTATTTCATAAAATTTTTCGATTCCAATCGACAATAAATAAGCCTTTCCCATTTTACAAGAAGATATATAAATCCTTACATTAACACAACAATATCTCAAAATATTTAAACACATTATCAAAAGCTTTAAAGATCAATCAATCAAATACAATTTATCTATGTCTCCCTTCTTCTACAATTCTTAACCATTTCCCATCTATTTCCAAAACAATTCAAAATCATTTAATACATTATAAAATATTATTATTAACAAATAAAAAAATTCTATTTATCCGGTGCTGTTAATAATAATCATCCCCTTTTCTCCTCTACACACACTATGGCCCCCCCTGGACTGTTGCGTCCAGTTGCCTCCACAAGGACTGAGGCGGAAGGAATGAGCACTTTTTTCTTTCCTCTCACCCCCATCCTTGCTTCAGCGTTACAAGAAACTTCAGGGTAAGTACCCCTACTCATTATTTTAATATATGCCCATAAGGTCTACCACCCCTATTTGGTGAAAATAGCCTGTGTTCAAAATAAGCTGATTCCCTGATTAAACCCCACTAAATTTCCAAATTAAACCAATTTCCAGGACTACCAACTATGTTCAGCATATATTAATACTGCCCATAGCTGGCAGTCAGCCAAAACCACGATCTGGGTTGGTAAGGTTGAGATCGCCCGAAAGTGGGGAATCTATTTAAAAACATGTTATACATTTTTAAGATTCCTACACACTAACATAATACATAATACAACATAATAAAACATAGTACACTCATACTTAACATTGCAATTATTACATCAAAATAAACAATTCACCTTTAAATTTGCATATAAAATTATAAACATTACACTTTAATTTCAATTGAACTTTTTACTAATCAACCATCAATTATTTATCATTTACTATTTATTATAAAGTTAAAATTTCAGAAAATCATTTAAATTTATTATCAAAGTTCATTTATACAACATTAATTAATTCCTCTCAAATTATTTAATTCAATCTTTTTCAAAAACACTCAGTTTTTTAATTACAATAGTCCGAACAATTCCAAATCAGTTAATTTCATTATAAACACAATTATTCTCGTTATTTACTTAGTTTGGTGAAATATTATTATTTTTATTATTATTAAATCAATTCCTACTGCATATATACATTGTTTACCTAAAATACAAGGTACAACATAATGTACTACACAAATACATTTAACATCACTACACAAGTATATACAATCCAAATTATTATTCATTATTGTTTACCATAAATCATTTCACAATACAGTCCATTTCGAAACCTCTTACTCACATAATTAAATGTTCATGAACAACAACTGTTTAACCACCATCATCGAATAATACTCTGATCTTATGTCTACACAAATCATTTACAATTAAAGATTTATTGCTATTATAATTATAATAATCATCATCAATTTCTCCATTTTCTCCATTGTATCAATATAGTAATTACAAACTTTATTGCATACCATTATTTCAAAATTCCTGTCGACATTTGTTATGGTCAGTTCCCCCTTAGTATTTTCTGTTAAAATCAGGTAAGTTACACTATTATCATCTACTGCTGCTATATCAGTTTCAACACAAGGTAAGTACGCAAGATAATTATCAACTCTCTCTATATCTAGCCTCTCTACTAACTCTTTATACCTTCTACCAATCTCAAATAACTCTATCTTCCTATCCACATACAACTCTCTCTCAAAATATCTCTCACCATAACGCCATCTCACACTTTCTCTACTAATCCATGCAGAGGGTACTGCTACATTAAAACACCTCCTGGCGTTTCCAGGAATGACACTAAATTTCAGGGAACAACTTGAAGACACCATGCATTCCTCTAAGGGACGTTCACCCTTCAACAACAACAGTGAACACCTTGGTTCACGATAAACCCGGGGAAAATTCACCCTCTGCCCCATATCCACACAATAACTCTCTTCATACTCTCTCTCTAATTTATAAACACTTGTTTCTACCCCTTTACAACCCCCTACATTACTCTCTTACTACCCCCTACTGTCTCCATATTCTCATCATCACTATTAATTTTCATTATATCATTTTTATATATCTCATTTTCAACTATCTTACCACTACTATTTGTTAATTCATTTTGATAACTATCACTTACCTTCTTATTTATATCTGATTTAATTTCCTTTCTAAATTTTTATTCATTTCGTTCATCTTCTCCTCGAAATTGTTACTTCTTGATTCTATTATTTTATCAGTTATTGTAAAACATTTTTCATCAATTTTTTCGAATTTACCGGTAATTTCATTTTTTATTTCGTTAAAATTACTATTTATTTCATCAAACTTATTATTTTGTTCTTTCAACTTTTCATTTAGATTACTATTTATTTCTTTATTTTGCATATCAAATTTATTTAACAGTAACTGCATCATTGCCGTTATCTCATCTGTTTTATTTTCATACCGAGTTGAGATGGGTGTTAATTGAACCGTATTTAATACAACTTATTCGGTAGCGCTAGGCTCACCGATCTGGCTAATTGGGGTTGAGTGAACGCCCATCTCACTCGTAAATGTGTCGTCAGTTAAGCTGACTTCCACGTTCTTATTTGCCATCTCCAAAATTTTTTTTCCAAAATACTAACTTATATAACACATACTTATTACCTAACAAAGTATTCTATTTACCCACACTACACATGACCACAACATAACCTTATACTTGTACGTCTATTTTTACGTACATTAAAAACAAATTTTTTTATTTCATCTCAAACAACCATCCTGTTCCTCAAAACAGGGTCCACATTTGCATAAATTTATTTATGCAAATGGTCCCTGTTCGGGTGCCATTTGTTATATTTATTAATTTTATTATTTTATATATGAATTTGCTTGTTTACAACTCTACACTTTCGGCTCTGGTAGTCTGCTACCAACTTAAAATTTTACTTACCGGGTCCTGGATTCGAATTAGACGAGCTGAAAACAAGATGGTTGCTTTGAAATGATTACTTCAAATCTACTTGTATTTACGCAAACTTGTGTTTATTCATTATTTAGCTTTGCTGTTGTATGTTAATGACAATGACAAAAATAATCCCTCCATCTCTTACACCTTTACTATTATAACATTAATACAGTACGTTATTTATCTTAACATCAACCCTTCTTCAACAATATTACTGAAAATTAACTTGTTAAACACTAAAACAGATACTGAAAAAAAACTAAACTACATTCTCTTAACGAAAACCAGTGCTTTTTTAATTACGTAATTCAAAACTCGCCCATACACCCACACACGCTTTCCATTAGATAAGTTATATTCCCCTTAGAGCTCATTTTTTATGTTGCTTTCTTTTATTTTATGTTAGAATAACAAAATTTGGTAAGTTACTTCCCTTTTGTCATGTTGAAGGTACTCTCTGATTATGTTTCCTCGTAGACACGCACTACTTTATCGCCGAACTGTCATATTGCTTAAATTTTCTCACTGTATCTACTTGGTTTATAAAATACTGTTTTAGATCATCAAATATCAAAATTTTCACATTTTTTTACGTACGGGCGCCCGCGATTTCTTTCCGGAACTTATACGTGCTATTCGCACGAGTTATTATTGTAGACTGGGGCGAAATTTAGAGTCTCAATTTCCGAGGTAGTGAGGGAAGTCACATGATGGCAAACTTTTGTTCTTACAAATTTAAAGTCAGATTTTGGCGAAGTGATTAATTTGGCTCTACATTCCAGCAGTGAATCATAGCTGGGCTCATCTCTGACGTAACATGGTCTGACTGCTGAATTACATAACTTGCATGTCATGTGGCTAAAAATAACTGTTCATCCTGTGTCTAGAGCTGACCTTGACACAAATCCACTCACTTGCTTCCTACGTCGTTATATTCATGAGTAAAATTTGTTTATTATCCCCATAATTATTATTTATACTTTTATGTTTCCCCTTTTCCCAAATTACCCCGGGTAGACCCAAACTGTCCTGTTACAATTAATCCCATAAAGTAAAGGCGTTGCTATAATTGTGTGTCACATTCTAGTTTCATTGCTCGTTAAATTGTTAACTGTCATCTCAATATAGCTTTTGGTATTATTATTTCAATCTTAGTCTGCGTTATCTTTATTGACATTACTAAAAGACCAAGATATTGTCCTCGGAGAGTGCCTCCGACCTCGGCTGCACATGGAGTCTGTGGGGATCTTCAAACATGATTCTGCCGCTGTTAATCGAAGGGGAGAAAGCCTCCTATTAAATAGGATTTGGCATGCTGTTCTCCCAAGTCAATCAGATAGCACTTGATTCTGATAGGTTGATGGTGCTTTCCAGCCTAGATCATGCTGGTATGAAAGTTTATATAAGTGGGCCTTCGTAGACAAATACCATGGTCTCTACTTCATCACTGGGGTGAGTTGGCAAACATCTATCCACACAAACAGTAGACCACGGCCTAAGAGCCTGGGAAATGTTTCCAACTATGATTGTCTGCTTAGTATCTTGAATAATAACACCTAATCCCACTTAGTTCATCATCTAGTTAGAAGAAGTTCAGACTATATTGAGGAAAAGAGAAATTGAAGAAGATCTTTGGATGGACAAGCAGCAATTGAAGATGATAATTCAATCAATTCTGTAATGTTTGGTTCCAGAAAATGTTTAAACATCGTACATCCAGAATAATAATAATCTAGTTCAGGCATGGTTGTATTGCCATTATTCATTATAAATGAACAGCGTGTAAATCTGTTGAAATCAACGAACAAACAACAATTTCAACAAGGCCACAGCTGTTCCAAACTTTTTAATTTTTTGTAAAAGTTCATTTGCTGATTATATAAACAGCCTTCAACATTGGGCTTTGATCTTGTACCATATATAATTTGCCTGATGATGATTAATATTGTCGTAACTTAGTAGGTTGTGATGGTTGGTATTATTATTATTTACTATTATTATTATATTTGGCTTATTAATTTATGTATTTATGTTAATCTGAGTTGAAATAATTTTACTTTATTTTTTTTTTATTTTTTAGGATTGTTTGTTACCATCATATAGTATTATTGTTATCTGATACTGGTATTTTGTATTAAATAAAATTTTCACACTCTGTTCCTTCTACCAAGTTGCTTAGAAGATACTGTATGTTTGCATGCGACATTACACTGTATAAATTCAGCTAGTATGACCAATTTTGTGTTTTCTTTTTTAAATGGTATTTCTTGTTCATCATTACAACTATTTGTGGGTTTGTGCCCTTTCAACAATAATCTTCCACTGTGTTCTTCTTTCAGAAGGCATTTTCCAGTTCTTACTCCTATTTCCATCAGTACTTCTTCAGTATAATCTATCTGTCTTCTCTTGGTCTTACTTTGATTCTAATGTCCAATGTAGCCAATAAACAGTGATGTTAGCGCTGTACTATATCAGATCCATGTATAATTTCTTCTAGGTCATAATTTGTGTGAATTCACTTCATGTAATCAATATTTCTGACAGGTTCATAGTGCTTTCCTAATGCGTTACATTCACATACCGGAAGTAGTTGTTTATAACTGTTTTTCATAACCCATGTCTCCTTTTCAATTTATTAAACTCTTTCCACATGTTGTAACGTCACAAAACGTTCCATAAAGGAAATCATTTATATAGTAAGTTAGCATAAGAGGAAAGTGAGGTGAACAGTATCGAACCCAAGTAGTACCAAAAAATTGTGTAATTTTGTATAATAATTATTTCTATCAACTTGAAAAAACGACCAAACTATGACTAAGACAAAACCCCATATATATTATTAAAGTGAATAAGAGTGAAAAAACCATAAGACACTATAAGAGAGAGAAATAATGTCAGAATCAACCAAAATGAAGTCAATAATTATTAAGTTTTATAACTATGAATAGAGTATTAAAAACTATTTTTTGTGAATGAATGGACATGATCCATTATTATATTATGTGATGTAAATAAAATAAATGTATTAAATGACTTAAATACATTATTCAAAAGAATCTAAGTTAAAATAAAAATTGTATATTTGCAATGACAAAAAATATTAATGTGTTGGATTTGAGACCATACACCAAGATTTCATGAAAAAATTAATTATTATCCGATTTAAATAAAAACTATATGTAATTGTCAAGCAGACAATAGTGAACAATTTATCTTAAATAAAGGAAGCTGTCAAATGAATAAAAAGCAGTCAAAATAGCCAAAAACAGTGTTAACTAAAAACATGTAATAGGCATCTAATATTGTATAATTTATGAATTTAATGTTGCCAAAATGCAACCAAATTGAATTAGAAAGCTGTAATATGATATAAAGCAACTATACTAATATACCTGACTAACTTTAACATTTTAATAGTCAAGTTAGCAAAATATTTACTTATACCATGTATGGCTGGAACCAATCATCCAGTACAAAAATAATCATATCTGCCTAAATACTTACATAATGCTAACAAAAATAAGATAGAAAGGTACAATACATCAGTATACCTTAATAAGAAACAAACTCAGTTGAAAGTAAAGTCAATTCTAAAAGAATTTAACTAATAAGAGTGAGATTTGTCACGCCATAAAAAAGGACATCTCTAGACCAATCAATGATGCTATGTCATCTTGGGATAAATATAATATATGTACAGAGTAACCAGGTATCACAAAAGATAGACAAAATAATAAACTCTGTGTGTACAGTAGTGAAATAATACATATATTAAAGAAAAAGACTAATCATTGTATTAGAAAACTGACAAGAATCTAGGCCATGAGCAGAGGCCATATAAAATTGTATTTATTTGTGTTTTATCTATGTTAAAATTTGTTTATTTTGTTGTAGGAAGGTAGTAGTATTAGATGTTCAGCTTGTGGAAGGAACTTAGTAACTCCACAACAATTTTTGTTATAAAAATTGAGTTTCCAATGACAACAACTCAAGGTGAGGGTTGTATATTGTATTGTTTATTAGACTTAAGTTAATTAGAAACCAATCATATTTAGTATCGCTAGATTCAGTTAAAAACAGGGAATCTAAATGTATTAATGGCATACAAATTGTGAGTACTAATGTAAAACTGTTTGATAAATACCAGAGTAATTTTTGAAATATCCTTTGTATGAAGAATAAGAAATTCGTTCTAAAAGCTTCTACGGAAGTGAAAATTGTTCTATGACATTCCATTTCGTTTATTCTCGAACAATCTAGAAAGAATTTTTACACAAATATACCGGAAGTTGATGAAAACAGTCAACCTGAATTAGTATAAAAGAGAGACCAAATCCGACCGAAAAACACTTGAAACTTGAACTCCAGAACTGATGCATCACCCACAACACTGATCAACGCAGCTAAGGCGAAACCGAAGAGGCGAGAAATCGACAAGACACGGAGAAAGGCTTTTTCCCGTACATAGACATAACCGACTGACTTAACCTCAACGAGAATCTACGCCAAATGTATCGCTGAAATAGAGCAGCGATACGGCAAATTTTAATAGAAATCACGCAGCCAGAACGTCAAGCGGCCCAGGAGGGACCAAAAATTTAAATAGAGAACGAATTCTGCTGTGTTCGCATAGACTGACTATCGTGACAATAATTCCCCCTAACGTAAAAAAACATATACCCAACAAGCCTTTCTTCTCGACACTGAATGGGAATCAGCGCTGCGGCGGATAATTTCTAAATCAACGCGGAGCAGCTGATGAGCTTTTGGCGGCGTTTGAACGAGATTCTACTGCCAAACGTTTTTACAAAAGTGCGGAAAAAGTAATGATCGCAAAAATTGACTTTAAATAGATTCAGTGTACACCCGAAGAGGCGAGATTGAGAAACTACCCGAAAGGAGTGTCCAGTGCGAGAATAAATAACCATTGGAACGTGAGTTACCAAAATTAAAGTCATTTGTTACCTGGTTACATTTTATCACGCACTTGTACTTCACACGCCACACATACACCTTCAAATCACTTAGTTTTTTTTATTGTAAGGCATCTAATTGATATGTCTTGGTAGTTCAAAGGAGTCACGTCCTGAGAGTAAAGATTTTTTCACGTATTAAACTCATGCTTTTCAACTGAGTCAAAACCTGAAATATGCTAGCCGATACTTGATTGGATATATAAAAAAAAAATTGTCAATAATAATAACTTGTAAAATTTTTTCTCTGCAATTTTATAATTTTTTTCTATGAATGTTAGTCCTTCAGACGATTTGTTTGTTTTTGAAGAATCATTAAACTTAACTGATTTTTCCAAGCTAAACTGACTTGTTTAAATTTTTTCGTAGATTTAAAAATTTTATCAATCACATTTTTTTCTTGGAACAAACGTTTCCAAGTGGCGCCCACAGAAAGCATAGTATTAAGTTGTGTTACAGGACTACATCACTGCAGAGGATCCAGTCAACAGAGTAAGTAACAAAAGTGCACGGAGGTAACGCCCGACATTTTACAACACACAACACCACCCATTTTTTTCGTTATAATGTTAGTATTTCTATCTGTGTCTTCTATATACATCTTGTTTGATGCTAGTTCCTCTTGTACCATAACAACAACAATTTTCACATTATATATACTATTTCTGTTCTTAGGTCAATTCTGATGTAAACAGACCCATGTGGCAAATCTGAAATGCTATTGGTCAGGGGCGTTGACACTGCACATACAGTAATGTATTATGCACATGAGCAGAATGTATAGTGTTATGGTACATTTCATCACATATGTATAAGATATATTATAATGATAAGATATAAATAACAAGTACTAGCACAAGCCATGAAAGGGAAAAAACTTATTAAAAAGTATGTAATTAACATTAAATTATCAGTTCCAACATCCAACAAAAGTAATCAGAGAAGATTAAATAAATATTTTGTAAGAAACAATAGTTATAAAAAGAAATTCAGAAAAGAACAAACAAAGAAAAATTTCTAATAACGTGACAAAACCCAATAGTTATGGTAGGTGAGGGGCATGAACAGATCCTATATGAACAATATAGCATGAACTACAAATGGACTGATAATAAAAGAAAAATGAAACGGGCGACAATGAATATCACAAGAAAAAATCAACATTGAATAGAAGAAATGAGAAGAGCCAAAGAACTAGAATTAGAACTGAGAAACAGAAGTTTGGACTAAGAAACATGACAAATTGACCCAATTTAATGAATAAACTAATCCCATTCTTTTAATAAATAATACAATTGATAGGAGTGCCCAATAAAGATAAAATAAAATTAAGAATGCAATGCAGTAGAGTAAATAATAACAAAATATGTAATAATTTAAGAAACCAGTGTAAATCTATGAGTTCAAGCAAGTGAAGATAGTGAGAGCCCAAAATAATTAAATGATGATCAAAAGATCATAATATAAACCAGTGGGGAAGTGAAAGCCAGCGGGGGTTATCATTGAAATGATAAAGGTCTTATGAACCACATATATGGAAATAAGAACCAAAATATAGTGACAAAGTATTTTTTTATTAAGTGTTTTGATAAAATCCAATGTTCTATGTCGTGTATAATTATTTATTTATAAGGATTGAACACCTATTCATTTTTAAATAATGCACAGTTATTGGCTTATGCTATAATTTAAATAATAGATGTAGTGACATACAAAAGAGTTAGGATAATAAACACCCATGTTCAGTTATATTAGAAATAGTTAATATGGGAGCCTGTTGCACCATTAATTTATATGTTATAAAAAGTCTTGTTAAAAAAATGTTAGTTATTTAGTGAACAGAATGTTCATAAACTGTTCAAAATGTTAATCAGGTAATTGGGAAAGATCTAATATTATAAAAAGGATATTGTACAGAAATAACTGACTGCTAGACATAATAGGCCCAAGGATTTGAGCCAGACTCAAGCAACATTGAAATATTTAGATAAACACTACTAAATTAAGTAATACAAAAACAAAAGCTTGGTTTTGATAAAATATAAAGATGTTAATGGAGGGAAATGTATAAACCATCCATTGCTATCATAATATAGATAGTGAACATAATTGTAAAGTGTTTAGTAAGCCACTAAGCTGACATGGCTTCAGTATTATTGTTATTGTCAGAAAAATAAGTATAGGTATTTAAATTAATGATATTGTATGTAAAGTAGGAATACCCAGGATTATATTTAGTAGTAAGAATAACAATGTTAGAAAATATTAGATCTATAAGACATATAATAAAAATGTCTTATAAGATTAGGTCAATGCCTCAAAACACAAAAGTATAAACCTGTCAAAACAGCCGATAAGAGGCCAAAATGGGGTGAGATTAGTATCAAAACGATTTAATTTTAATGAACAATAAAATGGTACTAATTAAAGATAAATTTAAATCAAAATAAATGAAACGTAATCTGAGGTGACAAATTTAAAAAACGCCAATTTTCAAAAATAACTTAGTCATGTGACGTGGGGTCAGGGCCTTAGACCAATCACAAACACCAAAAGCTAGGTCACCAACGAGATTTAAATATTTTTAGAGGGACAGTTGATTGTTAGACATAAAACTATAAACTTCAACAGCATAATGCTGGCAGTAAAAGATTAATATTAAATGAGAGAAAACTTACTCCAGGAGAGGTACTTCCGATAAAAGTAATACCGAAAAGATCGACAACACATGACACGACACCAGAACCAAGAAAAACCAACACACTAACGAGAATCTAAGAAAATAGATACCAAACTCAAAGCGTCCATTCCATATATACGAAGCCAACGGTAAGAAATTTTGGTTAATTCCAGGAGAATACTATATAACATCACAACACAATTTCCACTAAAAAACATAACTGTTCCAGATAAAGGAGGCTATACACAAAATATTACTATAAACTACTATAACTAAGACTTTATTTAAAACACTTTAATTGGGATTTAAAAAACATATTTTTCTGAGGTGAGAACCAGGTAGTCCGCCATGTTGTATTACTAAAAGCACTGTTGCAACCTATGAAAGTGAACAATTTTGGAAAACATTATTATATACATTTTGTTAGTTGGTAAGAAGTAAATAATATCAGGGTGACCGAGCTTTGCTCGGTTTTCACATTTATTTATAAATATACAGATTTAAAAAAAAACTTAAAGGATTTTGAGATCTTACAATATGTTCCAACAAACTAATCAGACCTTCGCTGATGCCATGGTTGATAGGATTGTGTATGCGTTCACTAACAGCATCGTCGTTATCCAAGAAGTATATTTGTCCATATTGAGGTCTTTCAAATTCACCGTCAGGATTTTGAGTGGGATGAGCTGCCACATTAAGTTTGTGATAAACTTGACCGCTGGCAATATAGCTATATACACCTCGGTTGTTAATTGTTCGGTCGTCGTCTATGGTGGAGGAAGCCATTGCGAAACATGCGTTCAAATTTCGAATCCGTTTATGAAATTCACCAGAAAATGGATGACGTCGAAGGAACAGTCGCACCAGCTCATTTGGAAATTCTGGATGTGGTACATCAATCCTACCATGCAAGCAACAGCTCCCAAAGGAGTCTCTTTGAATTCGATTCGTTATTCGTTCTTCAGCAAAATGTAATGCTCCACAGTAAATGCAAGCAACATTAAAAGGTTGTAAACTGTAATAAGAAGTATCCGCATTCGTGGCTGCTTTGTAGGTTCTTAGCCCGTTTAGTCGAAGAGCTTGTTGACGTCTAGAATTTCTACGGCGTTCTTCCAATCGCTGCTGCCGGCGATCATCAGTTTCATTTGCTCGTCTTTGAGCTGCTAGTTCGCGCATGTCTTGGAGCCGCTGAGTTCTTTGTTGTTCTGGTTCTCCTGCTCGTCTTTGAGCTGCTAGCTCGCGCATGTCTTGGAGCCGCTGAGTTCTTTGTTGTTCTGGTTCTCCTGCTCGTCTTTGAAGTGTACGTTCGCGCATCTGATTTAAGCGTCGTTGACGATCCTCAGCAGGTTCAACATTTCGTTTTCTTCTTTTAAGATAGTTAGTCTCCTAAGATTGAGAATCAATGAGATCATTAATGATCCCAACTAATCTATTGATACATGTCGTCTTTGCTTTCCGGCCCGGTCTTACAGAAGTGGGAAAATTTTCTTCGTTCGAAGGTCCAAAGTCCCTTGAGGTACCAGGAACAGGGTTATCAGCCAAACTGGTCACATGTTCCATTTGCTCCCGACGTTCACCTTCTGGCTGTTCCTGTAGTCGCTGGTTAAAGTTAAAAGTTCCTTTTTTTGGAGGACGTCCCTTGGTAGGCATACCACTTACCTCAGAGAATGCAAAAAACACAACAGCGTATAGAGAACACTTAATAGTTTAGATTATGTATATACCTCAGAGAATGCAAAAAACACAACAGCGTATAGAGAACACTTAATAGCTTAGATTATGTATATCAGATAGATTGTACAAAAATCGTTGCGCAGAAACCCACAATTGTATGTCTCAACTCTTAGTTTGTTTATTTACAGTCATAGCAACATCTGTTTATATTATTTATAAACATCGATACTGTGCCGTTTAGGCCGCAGGTTAAAGACCTATAAAGACCCTACGGTATCGTTAGAGCCATTTCAAGGACATACATAGATTAGATTGTATATGTCTCAACTCTTAGTTTATTTACATTCATAACAACAGCTGTTTATATTTATTTATCGATACTGGGATTGTATGTCTCAACTCTTAGTTTGTTTATTTACATTCATTGCAACAGCTATTTTATATTATTTATAAACATCGATAAGATCTATTCTTTATGAATAGATTAACGTTTTAATTTCAAATAAAAAATATTTTTTTTAAATATTTGTTGCTGGGTGACAGAGTTATAACAATAGCAATTGTTGTGTGAATATTTAAACCTACATGAATTAAAATGTATACTTAAAAGACCCTACGGTTTAGGCCTTAGGCGATTTTTGCGGAAAGTGAGACCTAGCCCAATCGATTTTTAGTGTCCAAATACGCTTAAGTACCAAATTTCGAGAAAATCGTTAGAGCCGTTTCCGAGAAAATAAGAACATACATACATACAAAGATTGCTCGCTTAATAGTATAAATTATTTATAAACATCGATAAGATCTATTCTTTATGAACAGAATTAAAATTAACGTTTTAATTTCAAATAAAAAATATTTTTTTTAAATATTTGTTGCTGGGTGACAGAGTTATAACAATAGCAATTGTTGTGTGAATATTTAAACCTACATGAATTAAAATGTATACTTAAAAGACCCTACGGTTTAGGCCTTAGGCGATTTTTGCGGAAAATGAGACCTAGCCCAATCGATTTTTAGTGTCCAAATACGCTTAAGTACCAAATTTCGAGAAAATCGTTAAGAGCCGTTTCCAAGAAAATAAGGACATACATACATACAAAGATTGCTCGCTTAATAGTATAAGATATGTTTGTAATGTATTGTATTTTTAAGTGAAAGCATATTTCCTATCTTTCCTAGCACCCGTTACCTGAGAAACATAAAATATATATTTTGTGAATTTTTGTTGTTGTTACGGACTATTTGTCATGGTGGATGAACTCATCCAATTGTAAATGCTCGACTAATGGAACGGTAATTTGACCAATGTTTCAAAGAAATTACGAATAAAAGATATAATTTGTCAATCATATCAATCCTATTTTATTCCAGTGAAGTAATTATAAAGACTATTAATTACAGGAACCAGAAGAGAAAATTTGAAGTGGGCGCAAGGACATCCAGACACGAAAGTAGATCCAGTGGGCTGCATACACGATCTATTTGACCACCACTGAACAAATATTATTCACGCACCGATTTCAAACGAACGGTGACACACTAAATTCTCGTTCCTATAAAATCGTTTCTAATCATCGAATACTGAACAACAACACAGTAAACGATAACAAAATAACTAATATAAATAATAGTCGCAACATAAGAACATTTACGAACCGATTAACGAGTACAACCAAGTTTTGAAGGGTAAATTATTTCGTTATCCGGGCATAAAATACAACCGTAACAAAATAAAACGTTATAGATTTGACGCATCCAACGTGGGCTTTAAGACTCACAGATAAACCGTAACAAATCTGATTGTTACAATAGTCATATGAGAGTTATCTTAACCCCTTATAAATTAGGGCACGTCATTTTAAGACTTCCTCCTTATCACTGTATCCTGAATCCCATTGAATTAATATAGAACCAGTTGAAAGAATATGTTGCGCCCATCACAACCCAACATATATAAGGTGGCTGATATAAAATAGTTGATAGAGACGGAGTTAAATGAAATAATGAAGACAAGTGGCGTCATAGTATTAGCCATATAATCAAGGAAGAAGATAAGCTCTGGGAACTAGTCCACATTACTGATGTCGTTGTGGACAGTCTTATCAATAATAATGCTGACTCAAGTGATGATACAAGTTGTGACGCGGATATGGAAGGGATTGAATTACTTTCTGACAGCAACTGCTAATATACAGTACACTGATAATTATCACAGATTCTATTTTTGGTTTAAATAACCTTTACTTTTTTTCTTTTGTTGTGATTTTCAAATGGTTAATAAAAAAAAACCCATTAACTGGTGTTAATGAAATATTTCACTGTTGGTGTGACACAGTCACACAAATTTTACTTTGGTCAGGACAAATTATTTCAATTTACATGTGTTTATACAGTATCAGTATTATATGTACCCTGACAGTACTCTTTCTGTCAGAGTGACACGCCTCTAATTCAAGCAGCAAATAGTGCTTCAGATGCGCCACACCTGTTTGTTTACATCAGGATTAAACTAAGAACAGAAATGGTATGTGATTTGATTTCAACAGCTGTATTGTTTTCTTTCTGTTGACATCAGTCCCAATGTGTGACAAAAATTCAGCATGTTTCAATGCTTCAGTGTAGTTAAAAATATGATAGAGAAATATAACATACTCCATTTAAATTTGAAATTGTGGCAGTTAAGAAGATATAATATTCCATTATATAGGGTAAGGATGTGCACAGAATTAATAAATGGGTCATTCCATGTCAGTTCAACCAGACCATCTCACCCACCATCTCAGATTTTGATGAAACTTGGCTTATTTGTTCTCCCTACAGAGCTAAGTAACCACACCAAATTTTAACCCTCTATCTCTCTCCTTTTTTATTGTATAGGCTATCAAAGTTTTGAAATTTTGGTGTCTTAACAATTGGCTGTCGCGGAACGAGACTTGCTAACCTTTTGAAAATAACTTGTAACTTTTTTATTTATCATCCAATCTTTGTGAAATTTTGTAGTTATATACTCTAAAGTATAAGGATTCTATAAAAAAATACACAATACCTTTAAGTAAAACTACTAAGGCTGGAAAAAAATGTTTTATTTGTATCTTTGTAGTCTTTTTGTAAAAAACATGGTTTAGCATGAAATTGAATATCACAGAAAGGGAAAGGGATAATCACAAAAACTTTTTTTTTTTTTTCAAAATAATCCTCAATACATGGGCTATCATGAAAAAATAAAATTGACGGGGTTTTCATTCCTTTGTTGTTGTTTTTTTCTGTTAAATGTACGAATTTCAGGCAAGTTTTTATCACGTTGTTTTACTCAGGGGTGACCATCCCCCCCAAAGGCTATGGCGCATGCCCCCCCAAATTCAGTTATCCCCTAGTCTTTTATTTATTTGCCCCCCTTGTATCATCAAAAATGCTGTAAAAACTTGCCCCCCCCCAAAGTTTGATGGCGCAGCTTGCGCCATGCACCCCCCTTCTGGGCACCACTGGTTTACTAATGCATTATTGTTAAAGGGTTTTAAAAATATTTTTTTTTAATATAATTAAAATTTCTGATTATTATAATAGTAATTAATATATTTAAAGACAATATAAATTAAACTAATATAGGCCTACATAAATTAAATTAATATGGGGTGTAATATGACAAATATGTATTAATAATGATGTAAGCTGTGTATATATAAAAGTTATAAGAAATTAAAAATTATTAGTAACTATTTTTCGATTCATAGTAGTCTCTGTCAGCCTGCTGAGCAAGTAGCAACAGGCAGCTGTACAGTAGCTAGCAATCTTTGCTCATTTGGTCAGTCTGTTTCTGGTGCTTCTTGATGAAATAGTATTGTGTTCTACTTACAGTATTACTTGCTGTAAACCTGTGTATGTGTGTTGCTTTTTTATCCAACATATATGAATAAATTTTTTCCAAAGTGATGAACAGTCCAGGGTTTTGCCAGGTATAGAGATGTTGTCAGCATACGGAAAAAATGATATGAAAGGAAGCGGTTGATTTTAGGCAACCTACACGAAGTTTAGTCAAATTTTAAATGGGAGTATCCAGAAATTAAAGTAGGTTTTTCTAAATTCTGTCCTCTCCGCCCCAATTGGTGTGTTTTAGTAGGTGCCAATGGTGTCCACTCAGTATGTGTGTATTCACCATTCATCAGAATGTAATTTTATTAATTTATGCTGCACAATTTAAAGAGAGCTATAAAGATCTTACAAAAACGCTAGTATGTGAAAACACAAACCGTGACTTATGCTAAGGCATTGTAACAATTGCCCACCCAAAGAAAAACTAACAGACTTTTTACAAACAAAATTTGAAGATTGTGATGAAGACGACACCATTGAATTTAATCAGTGGATTTTAACTGACAGAACACAAATGATTACATGTTCTGTAAACATTGATGAATTTATTGATGACCTTTCATCTAAATTGGAAAAACTTGTCCCACACTCTTACATTGCAAAGTCTCAATCAAAATATTTCAAGACACTTGAAGAATCTTCTGATGCAAACGTTGACACGTATCAATGGATTTTAGTGAAAATTACTCTTTTACTATCCAGAACGAAGCCCAAGGATACCACTGGACATCTGACTCTTGCCCTGTGTATTTCTATTATAATTGACCTTAAAAGTATTGAAGGTGAAAGATTGGTTTTGTCTCTTTGTGTCATATCTGACGACATAAAACATGATGTTTGTATGGTCTACAAAATTCAAGAAATTGTGATAGAATTCATTAAAGAAAAGTATTCACATGTTACAAAAATCCGCTATTTCAGTAATTGCTATGCAGGCCAATATAAAAATGAATTTAATTTTATGAACCTTTGCACGAAAAAGATTTTAAGATCAGGGCACAGTGGTTGTTCTTTGCAACTAGCCATGGGAAAACTGAGTGTGATTATATATGAAGCACTGTTAAAAGGCTAGCACAAAAGGAAAGTCTACAAAGACCTCTTGGGCATCAAATATTATCTCCATCAGATTTGTTTAAGTTTTGTAAAGTAAACATCACCAAAATTAATTTTCATTTTATTTCTAAAGATTCTGTAAATCAGATACATTCTGACCTTGCGGAATGGTTTGAAGATGTACAAACACTTCCAGGAACCAGAAGTTTCCATAACTTTAAGCCATTAGATTGCTTAGGGAACTTGGAAGCAAGGAGGATCAGTAGTGATGAGAAACCCACCCTTACGTATAATTTAAGGAATAAATTGATATCACTTATAAGAGAAGAAAATTTGAACCCATCATGCTACATAGCTTGTAAATATGACAATCTGTGGTACTTTGGAATCATCACTGAAGTAAATAAAGAAGGTGATGTGACTGTTCAATTTTTGCATCCTGCAGGACCATCATCATTTCATTGGCCCAAACGAGAGGATATTTGCCCTGTGCCAATTACTCATGTGCTTGCAACTGTTGAGCCTCCTCACACATCAACTGGAAGAACCTACCGATTCTCAGAGGAGTGTATGAGTTCAGTTTAGAAAAAAATGTTACTCCATTAAATTTCTTTGACTGTATATACTGTAAATACCAAATATTGGAATGCAATTTTGGAAACTTTCCAGACTTTGTTATCATTTCTTTATTAAATGTACATAATGTTAAAAAGTATTTGATCTTTTGTGTCAGCATTAAAACAAATTCTTGAACACAGGCTATTTAGGTTAAAATAGAATATTTCCTATGGATAAAAATATTTATTAGTTATTAATTCTTCAATAATATCAACCTATGTCTATACCTCAAAATTCAAAAGCCTCAAGAATATGCAATTAGGGATTTTTAAAATTTTGATTGATTACTTGAGAAGTTGTTGATATTGTTCTAACTTATATTTGTTTTAATATAGGGTCTGTTTGTTTTATAATCACTTAAAATTTTAGTTTTATTAAAAAAAAAATACTTAAGACCCTTTTAAATTTCTATGACTTAGTAAAATCGCTCAATAAATTAAAAAAAAAACTTACATTTAACAGAAAAAACAACAACAAAGGAACGAAAACCCCATCAATTTTAATTATTTTCACTGGTGTGTGCAAAAAGACCCATGCAGGTTTTGCAATTTTTGCAAATTTTCTTCTGTAAATTTTCTTCACCCTCTTACACACACACACACACACACACACACACACACACACACACACATATATATATGTGGCTGTATAGGCGTGAGTGGTGTTTTTGTTAAGTCACAAGGTGGTTGTACAAAATACAATATTTTGTTACATATTAATTAATTTTTTAATAAAAATTTTAATAAATTATTTTACTGATTATCCAGTGTTTGAGAGAAAAATTGTGTTTAATTTATTCTTCAGAGTACAAAAAAAAACCTCTGGCTCTCCAAAATACTACAGCTAATGCATTCACATGCCATTTAAATATATGAGAAAATAAATGCTGTATTCATAACAGAAGATTTATAGTCCATACCTCGCACCAACCTAACCTAATTTTGAGTCATAGGTGTCTGTACACATAAGAAAAACTAAAGACTAAAATCGAAATAATCTTATATTAAAAAGAAAGTTGTAATGTTTTATATATTTTTAATTAATTACAAATGATCTTAAAATCCCACTTACCTTCTATTTGTCACTCTCTGGCCAGATCGTCTAGTGGTGTAACTCTATTTCGTACAGCGAATTTACCAGCACAGAAAATGAAATTAGGTACTTGAAATGATTATTCTAACACACATATATCAGGTGAAATAAAGTGATGGATTTATTCTTTTTAATACATTTCTTTATATTCTCTCTTTTCAAATTTCTACTCTTTATCTTTTCTTTGAACAAATACTGATGCTAATGTTACATCGGATATTTAATATAGCTTTCCTACTCTAGTTAGCTTAAATATTTCTTTCTTATATCTATAGATAAGACAGCCCAGTATCTGCACATTCTCTCATTCACACCCATACCATATTTAATTTAGCGCTTTTCTTATTTAAATTCTCATAAGTAAATTGTGTAATATACGGTTACGTGGTATCGGCGTCCCTGCAAGTCACTTGTTGATCTCGAGAAATTTTGTTCACTTTTGTCCGAATGTTTCCCACTGTTAATTTTCAGTACTTTAATTCGTTTTAGTCACTGTTAACTGAACTCATACTCTTGGTATAACTCCGTGTTTTGTTATTCGTTCACATAAAATTTTGGAGATATTACACTAAAGTTTAGGCTCACGCCTACGTGTTCACCCGGCCGGGGAAAGGTTTCTTAGTCGACTGATTTAACTATTTGTTCATTTGTAATAATAAATAAAACTTTGCCCGGCCGGCGGCGCACACCACTAGTGGCGTCCGCTGCACATAGTTCTTTTTCGCCGACTGATGAAACGGCGGGTAATTAAATCCCCACCTTGTCTGACTGTTTCCGGGTACATACACGGCCACTGCGATTACACAGCTTTTCGTTGCCATTTAGGTAGCATGGTTTGGCATTGGGCACTGGCATCGATGATGCTGACTGGCGAAAATATTGAGGCTGTGGAAGGCGTGGCCTCTAAGAGTATCCGTCAGCAACGAACCGCATGGAACAAAGTTTTCGTCTCGCCATTTTTTGTGGTGTCCCTTTGGAGTCTGATCTGCATCGTCCACACGCGCATAGTCATGTTGCGCGTCTTTGTACGTGCCTCAATGCTTAATTACCGCCGTGTGTTTAGACTAGGCATCGCATTCCATTGCCAACTCGCCGTTCACAATCTCACTTCATTGTTCCTTGGACGACAATTTTACTTCACATAGGGACTGACCGTGCAGAGGGAAAATATAATATTATAATTTTTTAATAAAATGAAAACCCTTCCCTTTTGCCCCGTTACAATACCCCCCAATAAGAGATCTTCTGTCGAAACGGAAGAAATCTCATTGCTAAACCCCTAAGAGGATCGGTGAGGATATGGTGCCAACAACCCCCCATTTGTTCTGACACATCATGGGTAAACTACCCCCCTGGCTTGGCGACTATGGCCGCACCTGAACGAGATTACTGGACTTCTCTCTTCGAGATCCCAACACCATAACATCGAACAGACACGCACCACAGCGCACCTAACCTTCTAACATACCACCCCAAAATCCAAATCCCTGGCCTTACTCCATGCCAGATCCTCAACCGATATGTTCCCCCTTTCCATGCACACTGGGCTGCCTTTAGCAGTTACTGGACTCGTACACACACTCATAATTACTATATCCTAACAAAATTTTATTCTCACATTCAAAAGGTTCATTTAAGTTGAAAGCAAACTGCTCTATCTCCATTACTTTCTTCAAAATCAAAAATCAAAATCTTTTACCTGAATTGATTAATTCTCTTCGTTACTACTAATAATCAGAAAAACAAATAGATTGAACATCTAATTAAACATGAACTCCCTTATCCTAACATTTGATTATACATACATACTAAACAATACAATTCAATAAAAAACACTAGTACTACACATAAACAATAATACACTTGAAATTCAAACATCGCCTATATGGCAGGCATAAAATAAAATTTTTTTTTTTTTTTTCAAAAAAAATTAAATTTATTAAAATATACTTTTCTCAATATTCAGAAAATTTAAAATTATTTAAATCAATTAAACAACAAAATTTGCATCACTTCATTGCCAAAACTGGTCTAGTTTATAACATCAATCATCAGCTGATCAAACTGGGTCAAGTCAACAACCTTGACCTACATAGGCTACCTCACAAAGTACATAAAACATCTTTAAAATTTCTATCTTCAAACATAATAACATAATAAAATATGACAGTTAAAATTAACATAGTATTATTACAATTAACAATGAAACTGACATTTAAATTAATCAAAATTACACATTTTATAGCTTTACATTATTCTCAAATTCTATTAAAATTTGTCACTTGTTTCCATTAATTTTATATTTTTACCATGACTCTCTTTCTTTAACATTCTCAATCTCCATTAGTTTGGGTGATTGAATTATTCACAATAACTTGATTGTATCAACTTGGCATTTATATATACTCTTAATCCCGTCCTGACTCTAATATCACTAACAGCTTTAACTAATATGACACCCATCTCTATCAAAAACATCTATCAAACATTCTCTAAACCCAGCTTACTACTCAACAATTATCGCAACATTCTACCCTTATATAAAAATACTCTCTACCCATTTGTACTCAGGATGTGTGTTCCCTCCCCCAAAAGCTCATTCCCTTATGTTGGTCCCTGGATTCTACCTAGGCAACCCTTTCCGGCGCTAAACGGTCCCTTCCCGTCCCAACCCTTTTGTTGCGGACTCCTACCACACCACCCCCTTTACAAAATTCCCATCAACTCTAATTATTCTCCCAATACAATACTTCAATTACAACAAAATATCTCCACTTATTTATTACATCAATATATCAATCAATACTCTACATATTTTCCCCATAGCTACTGTGTCACTATCAATACTTCTCAAATTCTACATTACATTATTCACAACCATATTTATTCATCTCTATTACCCCTTTAAGCTCAACATGGACTGAATTGTCCTAACAAAATATTAATCACCCAAAATCTACCTTTTACAAATCATTTAAAATTCTTAACTATATCAAATTACTTCCAAAATTTTAAACCAAAATCTTTTAACACATTAAAATCATTATATTCAAACATTAGTTACCTTGGAAATTTACAAACAATTTATAAGTGACATTCTACAGCGGATCAGCTGATTTTCTAGGCAAGGTGAATGACCTTACTATAAACACATTTCAAAATTATATCAAGTTTTACTTTACATATTGTATTAGGAAATTTATACTTACAGAATATCACTCATACACTGTCCTAAATACACAAATAAAAACACCAAACACCCTGTACCTTCTGAAACAATAACAACAATGTCATTTCATACTAAACAAGTTAACATTTATTTATTTATTAATTATTGTCAAATTCACATCTCAATCAAAAATATTTAAACACCTCCAATTATTTTAATTAAATTAATTATTGAAAACACAACATTTCTAATTACTTTCACCAATTATAATAATTACAATTCCTTTGTTATCCTCTTCAAAATTATTTTTGTTTTTTATGTAGACTGCAAAAATATTATTATTATTATCACAACAATTTCTACTACATACACACATTGTTTACCTAACATTTTACAATACACACAATTAATTTCACTAAATTATTTACAATTCTTCATCATTAATTGTTTAATTTTACCACACTTCATTTCCAAATTCGGCAAGGTCAGAACCATAAACTAAAATGTTTAGAATGTCCATACACTGAGTTTATATTCAACCCCCATCGTCAAAAATTAGTCTTGGTTTCACATCACATTTTTCAATTTTATTTACACTCCATTTATTATTATTATAACCCTTATCAACATAATATTTGATACCATTATAACCTATCGACTCATAAAACCGGTCTACATTTGTGATTACCATTCTGTCTCCGTACGTATTTGTTGTTACACCCAGGTAAATTATTTTCTCATCATATGCCTCCACTACAAGTACACTACTTCTTCCTACCGGTACATGTTTATCATCAATACACTCATTGTTTACTACTGCACAAGGTATGTCTACAGTATTTACCATAATATGAATATTCAAACTCTCCATCAACTCTTTATAACTTTTGTTTAACTTGAAACACTCTAACTCTTTCTCTCTCTCATAATTACTTTCATCACAATACTTCTCACTACATTTCACATTCTCATTCCACACAGAGGGCAATACCACAAAATTCTTTAAACACCATCTGGCCCTACCAGATAAACACAAAAAACCTATTTGACCATTTGCCGACCCATCGTCACCCAAATGTCCTAGTGAGGATCTTTTATCCCCATAAACAACTTGTGAAAACTCTCTTTCACATTTAACCCCATAAAAATTTTCCCCCTGTTCACCCTTTAAATTATCTCTCCCTTCTTTCTCCAACTCATCAATACTAATCATTACTCCGTTCCTAACACCAACTAACTTTCTACTCTCAATATTACTACTGTCTACTGTATCATTTTTTGTTACCCTATTTTCAATTACATCATCATTTTCAATATCATTGTTATCACTTGTTAACACATCATTATAATTATCGGTACTCACCTTGGTCTCAGTTACTTCATCAATTATATTCCCACTACACTTACCGGTATTTCTTGTAACATTATCATCATCTTTTATTCGTCTTATATCTATCTGGAAACGTTCATCAATACGTTTACATAATTCAGTACTCATAAAATCAAACTTTAAACTAATATTCTGTTCCAACTTAATATTTTGTTCTTTAAGTTCTTTAAAATTAATATCATTTTTAATATTTTGTTGTTCACATTTTATTTTCTGTTCTTTAATTTCATTACTTAACTGGTCAAATTTGGTATCAAATTTCTCGTCATTAGAATTAAAACGACTCTCAACTTTTTCGTCAGTTGCATCAAAACGTTTATTAAAGTCATTACTTTGTTTATTGAAATTGACTTTCATAAAATCAAATATGTCATCTAATGACAATTCTTTTTCTTTTATATTTGTTTTGATCAATACCGGAGTAGATTGTGCTTCTGCGTGATCGATTATAATTGACCCGGTTAGGTCAGCGTTAGTTACGGATTGCACGCTCAAATCAGCTGTTAGCATTGACTGACTTACTTCACTCACACTTGGTGACGGGTTCATCGAACCAAGGCCACTCTCATTCATAACTGAATCTATTACATCGCTTTTTTCTGTGTGCTCAGACATTTTTAATTGATTTATAACGTATTTTTTGCTTATGTTATAACTATAATTGGTTAATCTTCCCTTCAAAACATTATACTACAACATACATAAAATAAACCTTACACCATAATTACGTACATTTTACGTTAATAAAATTTCGCTTTCATAACCGTATTTCATTCTCTGTACTGTCAAAATAGGCCGGTGTAATATAACTTTTTATTACATTACATCCTGCAGTCACGGCACCAATTGTAATGTTTTATATATTTTTAATTAATTACAAATGATCTTAAAATCCCACTTACCTTCTGTTTGTCACTCTCTGGCCAGATCGTCTAGTGGTGTAACCCTATTTCGTACAGCGAATTTACCAGCACAGAAAATGAAATTAGGTACTTGAAATGATTATTCTAACACACATATATCAAGTGAAATAAAGTGATGGATTTATTCTTTTTAATACATTTCTTTATATTCTCTCTTTTCAAATTTCTACTCTTTATCTTTTCTTTGAACAAATACTGATGCTAATGTTACATCGGATATTTAATATAGCTTTCCTACTCTAGTTAGCTTAAATATTTCTTTCTTATATCTATAGATAAGACAGCCCAGTATCTGCACATTCTCTCATTCACACCCATACCATATTTAATTTAGCACTTTTCTTATTTAAATTCTCATAATTAAATTGTGTAATATACGGTTACATGGTATCGGTGTCCCTGCAAGTCACTTGTTGATCTCGAAAAATTTTGTTCACTTTTGTCCGAATGTTTCCCACTGTTAATTTTGAGTACTTTAATTCGTTTTAGTCACTGTTAACTGAACTCATACTCTTGGTATAACTCCGTGTTTTGTTATTCGTTCACATTATAAAATTTTGGAGATATTACACTAAAGTTTAGGCTCACGCCTACATGTTCACCTGGCCGGGGAAAGGTTTCTTAGTTGACTGATTTAACTATTTGTTCATTTGTAATGATAAATAAAACTTTGCCCGGCCGGCGACGCACACCACTACTGGCGTCCGCTGCACTTAGTTCTTTTTCGCCGACTGATGAAAAGGCGGGTAATTAAATCCCCACCTTGTCTGACTGTTTCCGGGCACATACACAGCCACTGCGATTACACAGCTTTTCGTTACCGTTTAGGTAGCATGGTTTGACATTGGGCACTGGCGTCGACGATACTAACTGGCGAAAATATTGAGGCTGTGGAAGGCGTGGCCTCTAAGAGTATCCGTCAGCAACGAACCGCATGGAACAAAGTTTTCGTCTCTCGCCATTTTTTGTGGCGTCCCTTTGGAGTCTGATCTGCGTCGTCCACGCGCGCATAGTCATGTTGCGCGTCTTTGTACGTGCCTCAATGCTTAATTACCGCCGTGTGTTTAGGCTAGACATCGCATTCCATTGCCAACTCGCCGTTCACAATCTCACTTCATTGTTCCTTGGGCGACAATTTTACTTCACATAGGGACTGACCGTGCAGAGGGAAAATATAATATTATAATTTTTTAATAAAATGAAAACCCTTCCCTTTTGCCCCGTTACAAAGTAATGTGGATTGCTGTTATTATAGTATGAAATAAACACATAAGTGCTCATGCAACTTTGAAGTTTACCTGATTTTTTTATATACAATAGTACAGTAAAATTTGCAATTTTTTGAGTAAACCATTTATAAAAAAAAACACAAGATAAGTGTTACAATACGTTTGTTAATAAACAGAATTCATATAAATAAGAGCAATTATGCCAAAAACAACGTTAAATTTTGCAAACACAGACATAACCTGGAAACGACACTATACCAGTACTGCCAGTATAATATCATGTTACTGATAAAAACAATGGTTTTTGATGGCTTGATTGTGAACAACTCATGTTTATTTAATGTCTAATCAGTTTGTAGATGTAAGAAATGGTTCCTGTAAAAATAGTGACAATTTTAAATAACATCCAATGTATTGAAACCATTGGGATGACACCATTATGTCCAGTATATTCAGTGTTGGTCCCCAAAGGGTTACTGCAAATAGATTTGATAACATAGGAGCTATTCTATGGAATTCATTATATTGAGAAAGCATTTAAGTGTTTATTTCCAGGGTTTTGTGGCCTGAATCACATGCATTGATGAAAATTTGAAGTATCTGGGTTGTAGGGCTGTAGTCATCCAATTCTTCTTCTTGTTGCATTTGACTGTGTATTGGGGGGGGGGGGGGCAGTCATCTTAGTGTAGGCACCAACTAGGTCTCTGTGAACCACATCTATGCACACACATAGGATGACTGGCACACCCACAGTTAAAACATCTGCATCAAGAAGATTTTGACTACAACCATATCTCAAATTTGCATAAAAAATTTTTTATTTACAATATAAAAAATTAAATTTATAACAATAATTTAAAAAGTATTTATAATACATAAAAATATAAAAAGTAGTAGAAACAATGTAAGATAAAACTATTAATAGAAGAACTTTTATATTAACTGATATCTTGTTTATATGAATTTATATTGTGTTTTATTTTGTGAATTTGTAGGTTATTTTTCTGAGTGCCAGAGTACATCCTGGTGAAACACCATCCAGTTTTGTATTAAACGGCTTACTGAGTTTGTTATTGTCACACGATGATCTAGCGGGCCAGGCTTTGCGAAGACTGTATGTGTTCAAATTGATTCCTATGTTGAATCCAGACGGTGTGGCAAAGGGACATTACAGGACGGACACACGTGGTGTTAATCTCAACAGGGTGTATACAAATCCTTCCCCCAAACTGCATCCTTCTGTTTATGCAGCAAGGTAATTTTGAGATAGTATTTGTTAAGTGTTACTTGTTTAATTACTCCTTCAGGTGTGTTCTCTGTAAGAATATAATAATAAGGAAACACTTGGTAGAGTTCATAATTTGATTACGAATGTGCAGACTGTGTACTGCATGCATGTGTCTGTGATGTAAATAATATATCTCTATAACTGCCGCGTGACACATAAAAGTATCAGTGGACAAAAATCACTGTCATTTTGTAGAGAAGATAAGGGTTTACCTCATTGAAATGTATAGTTGTCAACCTTTTTTATGCCAGGGGTTTACAGAGTCATGTTTGCTTGCCAGAGCAGATTTTTTATTTTCATTTTTTGAGAGATGAGAAATGACTTGAAAAGAATTCAGTCAAATATTTTCAATTAATATTTTCTTTACATCCTAAAATTTGATTACTATAAAAGAAAATAAACCAGCGTATTGCTACGTTGAAATAAACGACAATTACATGATACTTATCATGTGTCAACAATCTGTAGGTACATTACCATTTTGTATTTGTGTTTTTGCACATTTTATAATTCATTTGTCACTTGTCTCTTGCATTTAAAATGTCAAAAAATTGTCAGTAACGCAAGGTGTATTTTAAAGTAATGTCTATTTTGAAGTAATAAAGAGAACTATGATTTACTATAGCCATGAAAGAGATCTGTATTTTTGTATTATTTTGACACATTGTCTCTATTTATTCTCATACTTTTTTTATATTGTGTACCAGTTTCCATACTTTGTTTTCAGATTGTGCTATCACTGTCATGAATTATCAGTGTCAGACAAAACTGGTCAAGAATTGCCCCAAAACATTGTTTTGTTAATTGAGTAGTGTATGGTGTTGAAAGAACAGAGAGTGGTCAAGTTTTATTGTGAAAAGACCACAATCCCACTGGACAAATGTGTCGTTTTTATTTTGAATAGCACATGTGTTTCTCATATTTATAAAATTGATCAGCTTAATAGCAATTTTATATAAAAATTTTGTTGTATTTCTACAGTAGTCAATGTGGAGTTTGTGTTTAAGTTTCATTTCTTTAGCTGTGTAGGGTCTTCCTTTTCTTTTAGTTCCATTCTAAAACTATTTGGCCATCTATTGTTCATCATCTTACTAATACAGTAGAACCTCGTTAACCCGGACCAGTTTTGGGAAAAAAATTATGTTGTTTAGTGTAGTAAATGAAGACTTGTTTTACAGACGATAAATCGCTATTCTCAGTAGGTACATTACTCGAATTCACTTGTCAGCAGGCGAGTTCATTGCACTCACCCCACCTGCCAACCCTCTCCTTCCCCTCCCCACGCCTCGCACTTGACATTGACCTAGAAACAACATTCCTCAGTTGCGCTGCAATCTCGGTAGTGTTCGCGTGTTGTCCTAGTGTCACTGTCGAGGTACAGTATCGTTGTGCTGTTTCGTTGTTCGCGATGGCGACGAAATGTAAAAACATTGTTGTGACTATGAAAAAAAGGATGGAAGCATTGACAAGAATTGATAAGGGAGAAGTTAAAGAACATTGCTGCTGAGTTTGGAGTAGGAACATCGACCGTATCTGATTGGAAAAAGAACAGAAAACGCATTGAAGACTTTTGTTTCAAAATGATTTCTAAGGACAGTTTGGATAATCGGTGTAAAGCAAAAACTGCTAAACTAGAAACTCTGGATGAAGCATTGTTTGTCTGGTTTTGTGCTGAAAGAGAACGTGGTTTGCCGATTTCTGGACCCATCATCCAACAGAAAGCATTGAGTTTGAACAATCAGTTGCCCCATGGAGACCCGAGTTTTACAGCTAGCCAGGGGTGGTTGGACAGATGGAAAAAACGGCATGGAGTGCGTCAACTTACAATCACTGGAGAAAGCTTGTCAGGTGATGTTGAAGCGGCAGAAAAATTTAAAAAAGAGTTTGAAGACTTTATTAAAAAGGAAGAACTGACGGCAGATCAAGTTTACAATGCCGATGAATCCGGTTTATTTTACCGGGTGTTGCTGAGTAAAATGCTAGCCTCAAAATTAGGAGATTCAGCGAAAGGGTATAAAAAAGGGAAAGACCGCCTCACCATAATGGCTTGCGTCAGGAAAGCACAAAATTCCCCTCCTTATAATAGGGAAGTGTAAAAACCCCCGTGCATTGAAAAATGTGAAACGAGGCTCATTGCCTGTCGTTTACAGCTCACAAAAAAGTGCTTGGATGGTTAGTGACACTTTCAAACAATGGTTTTTCAAGAATTTTGTGCCGTCAGTAAAAAAATATTTGAAGAACTGTGGCCTTCCCAACAAGGCGGTTTTGCTGATTGCCTTCGCATCCGTCTGTCAATGAACTAGTCAAAGATGACATTTCAGTGAAGTTTTTACCACCTAATGTAACTTCTCTCGTTCAACCGATGGACCAAGGAGTTCTAGAAAAAATAAAAAAAGTGTACAAAAGGCAAATGCTAAGTCAACTGGTAGAGGACGAAGGAGAGCATGGTGTGGTAGAGGTGCTGAAATCTTTTAACGTAAAGACTGTTATTTATATGATTGCGGAAGCTTGGGACCAGGTTGGAAGAGAAACTTTGATAAAGTCATGGAAAAAGTTGTGGCCTGGTGTGTGTGACTTTCCAGAAAACAATACAATTGAAGAAGAAGAAAAAACAAGTGTGGAAGAAGATTTTATAGACATTTTTAAAAATATCGATGGCTGTTCCGATGTTGATGAAGAAGACATTGACAATTGGTTGCAAATTGACAAAGACGGAGGTTATAAAGCGATCACAGAGGAAGAAATTATTGCATCATGCAGTGTTACAGAAAATGAAAATGAAGAGGATTCAGACAGTGTTGATGAACCAGCTGTGGTTATGACCCACGCAGAAACAGTAGCAACCATAGATAAATTGATGGTTTATTTCGAGAGTCAAGCCGAAACATCACCAAACGAGCTTCTAATGCTAAAGTGGATGCGAGATCGCGCTGCTCATAAGCGATACACAAAACTGAGGCAGCAAAAGCTCACTGCCTTTTTTACTACCGACTAGTTTGTACCTATATTGTGTACAGTGTAAATACATATTATGTGTTTTTAGGTGAAAGTGTGCCGATAATAATTTTTAAACTCCATTAAAAATATTTTTGGTAAGTACATGTTCTTTTTTATCGTTTTTCCCTCATTCTCTGGATAACCTGGATTTTCGTTAACTCGGATCGGCCCCGGCCCCAGTTGATCCGGGTTAACGAGGTTCTACTGTATACCCAAATGTTGCGAGTTACCTTCTTTTGATCCTTTGTGTTATGTCTTTTTGTAATTTTTATACATTAGTTATTACTTGGTTTTTAACATGTGTGTGTGTGTTGTTATGTTTTTAGGAGTCTAATACGTTATTATCACCATGGTTTTCTTGTTCCCGATGAAGTAGATGTAGCAAATGGCTGTGATGGAAAACTGAACCAAATCTCCCACCGAGTGTCCGGACTGAGTCTTGATTTGTCAAACAATAATATTTCATTGTCAGAGTCTTCACAAATGAGGTATTTATATATTTTTTAAATACACATTTTCCACATATTATGAATGATATCAATACATGCTGTTTTATTCTGAGTTTTTATATATAAAATGTATAATCGAATTTGAATATTTGAATTTGTGGTTATTTGAATCATATTTATGTGAGCATGTTTTCGCCCATTTAAGTGCCAGTTACAATAGGATGTCTCATAACAATGTATGTAGTTAAAATGATATAGAAGAAATAAACTAGAGTGCAATGAGCAACAAAGGTTCGTTTAAATACCACAGCTATCAGAAAGTTCCCGGACTAGGTCTAATAAATTCTTTTTTCTTACCTAGGCCATTAATGGCTCCCATCTCCTTCAAAGTAGCCTCCCTGCGAATTGATACAATGAATCCAGCGTTGTTTCCATGCCTGAAAAGTGTCAAAAAAGTCTTTTGCTGAAGGCTGTCAAGCACCTCCTGCATTTTTGTCTTAATGTCTTCTACAGTGTCAAAACGGTGACCTTTCATGTGAATTTTTATTTTCGGGAACAGAGAAAAATCACAGGGGGCTAAATCTGGTGAATATGGAGGGTGTGGGACGGTGGCCATATTGTTTTTGGTCAAAAACTCTGTTGTTTTCAGTGAAGCGTGAGCAGGTGCATTGTCATGATGCAACAGCCAGTTTTGGTCTTCCCACAATTTGGGCCTTTTTCATTGCACATTTTGTCTCAGCCACCTCAAAACGTCACAATAAAAATCTGAGTTCACTGTAACACCAGCTGGCACGAACTCGCAATGGACAATGCCTTTGATGTCGAAAAACACAATGAGCATGGTTTTTGTTGCACTTCTGACCTGCCGTGCTTTTTTTGGTCTCGGTGATTGTGGACTTTTCCATTGTGACGACTGCTGTTTTGTTTCTGGATCATAACCATAAAACCAGCTTTCATCACCGGTTATGACCGTGGAGATGAAGGTAGGGTCATTTTCAGACGTTTCTCTGAGTTCACTGCACACATCAACACGGCGCTGTTTCTGATCCACAGACAAAAGCCGAGGGACGAATTTCGCAGCAACACGACGCATGCCTAAATTTTCAGTTAGAATTTCTTGACAGCTTCCATAAATTATTCCGGCACTTGTACACAACTCATGGATTGTTTGACGACGGTCTTCGTGAATGAGTTGTCGAATTTTTTCAACATTTTCATCCGTTTTGCTCGTGGAAGGTCGTCCTGAACGGTGATCATCTTCAAGTGACATTCTGCCGGCCTTGAAACGAGCGTACCACTCAAAAACCTGTGTTCTGTGTAGGGAATGTTCTGCAAAAGCTTCTCGAAGCATTGCAAAAGTTTCAGTAGGCGATTTACCAAGTTTAAAACAAAACTTAATGCACGCGCGTTGCTCGAATTTATCAACCATCATAAAATTAGCAAATGAACGTTAACACACGATTACAAAATGCAACGCGTAGACCGAACACAACCTCACAATGCAACGAAACTCGGCAGACTGACTCATTACGTATTACGGAATCAGACACTGGGACGCCAGGTTGTACAGTCACGTCCAACAGCTGTGCCAAGTACAGTCCGGGAACTTTCTGATAGCACCTCATATTAGCAGAATAAATTAGAGCCAAATATATTATTTGACGGCTCAGTAGACCAGTGGGTATGGCTACTAATCTAGAGGTCCTGGGTTCGATTCCCGGGCCCGCACCATAAAATCAAGGTGCGTTTTTCAGCCCCCAGGTCGACAGCCTGTGAAAATGAGTACCTAGGATAACATCCTGGGGATAATAATGGGCAGCTGAAGCGTAGTGCTGGCCATACTGCCTTCCTTGTATGCCGTACGGCTCACATAAGGCATCCTACCCTGTCTACTCCTAAGCTACTTCGGTGGTACACATGGGAGCCATTGTTATTATATATTATTTGTGTCCACATTATTTACTATATCAGCATTTATGTACCACTCGCTTAATCTATTGTCAATCCATCCCTTATGATAAGTGTTTTTTTTAATTTATTTAAATGCTAATAAATATTTATTAAAATGTATATTAAAAAAATAATTATATCATATTTTACCCATAAAATCCTCTCCTGCATTACAAGAGTGAAAAACTACTGCACTGTTGGGCTGTGGTCAATCGCTTATCGATTGATACATGTTTTTCTCTATAAACATTTTGGCTACCCACCAGAGGAGGACTCTTCAGTAGTAAAAAATGTTCGACACAGGATGGCAGGCTGAACATACTCCAAGCTTAGGTATAAACTGAGGTACATTCGGCCTGCCATCCCATGTCGAACATTTTTTGCTACTGAAAAAAGACTCCAGTGGGTTGTCGAAATTTTAAGAGAGAATAACATGTATCAATTGATAAACAATCAACCACTCTGCATCAGCCCAACAGTTCTTGACTCTTATAATGTTGATTACAAACATGATGGCCTCCATAATTTATGGCAAATATCTGCTAGTACTCTTTACCACTGAAGATGGCCTCCGCTGGTGAGACCGAAATGTTGATTCTTCAAACATGAGACCACGGCCTAATAGCCCGACATTCAACTGTTTCAATAATATAAAGAAATGTTGAGACTTTTTCTGAGTGTTTTGGCAGAGCTTTTAATATAGTCACAGAAATTGTATGGAGTACCAAGTAATCTGTTCATTAATTTAGTTTTTCAATATAGAATGCATGGAAAATGTATTATAAACAATGTAAAGAAATGTTGACTCTTTTGTGTGTTTTAACAAAAGCTTTGAATTTAATTTAGAATGCCTTGCTAACAAAATTCATGTCTACTCTGTAATTGAGAATATTCAATTCTATGTTGCAGGAGTAGTAATTCATTAAGTACAAGCTCTGGTAGTAGCTCAAGCCCGATGGAAGAAAACGACGATGTGAAGGAAAACAATCCAACTTCATCAGTACAATCTGATCCATCGAATGAGACAGTCTGTTCTCCTTCTGTAGTCCCTGCTCTGTGTGTAGACAAAGTTATTACAGACCCAGCTCATTCTGGTTTGTTTTTGTATCTTGATTTTCATGGTCATGCTTCAAAGAAAGGTTAGTATTTTAGTATAATTGTGAACACAATAACCACTGAAATTAAGTACAGTGTAAATAGTTGTACACACAAGCTGATGAGTGTATTCTTGTTAAACATGTCTGGAAGAATTTAAAGTAAATTTTTACTCTCCTGTACAAGAGATATTATTCTCTCGAATAAATATTATTGTTATGTTATTAGCATCATTTTTAAAGTGAGAACTTCCTGTAAGGCACTGTGGTCCCCGGCTCATTCTGTATACCTCGCGCTCCTAGGGCAGGAAACTGATTCAGTGCGTCAAGAAGTAGCTGAAACGAAAATGCAGTGCTGCCAGCTCAATCAGACCTCTTTTCCCCACACAGATACCCAAAATTTCCCCACTTCCACAAATATATGTTTTTTAAGCAAAGCGTAATATTGTAAAGAATGTCAGCATATTCTAAATGTTTAAATACTACTACAAGAATGATGTAAATATTAAAAATAATGTTACTTATGATAAAAGAAAATACATGCTGAGAGACTGAGCTGAATACTTTTGAAATCCTTCTCTAGTACTTAGTTCATTATAAGCTGATGTATACAACTTTCAAATTGTTTAATTCATAAAAACAGCTTAAAATCAGTAACACATATTTTTTATTATACTATTTGTAATATCATCAATGAGAATGTTTGGGTACATGTTTGAAATGTTGAATGAGTATAATTTTGTATATTTCATTACTTTGTACGTTTTTCTTAGTTGATCAGTGACTTCGATTCTGGTTTTTATATTGCATTTGGCTGAAAGTTTTTTTTATGTTCAAAATTCAGTTTAGTAATTTAGCTATTTTGTAATTTGTAAATAATTGAATTATTATACTACCCACATCACTTTCAACTAAATATTACATAAATTATCCCATTACATGGAAAAAATTATATGTTACATATGTTTGTATATGTATGTATACTGAAAATAATATGACATGTGATATGATTCTATTTATTGTTCATTGTATATATATATATATTGTAACGCAACAGAAACGCAGTCCTCAATGTTATATAAATAGAATATTAGCAAAATAATAAGTAAATCAATATTTAACTCCCGTGATAATACAAAGGTCTAATAAATACATTTATAATTATATATAAAAATGAATAAGGATGCAAGGTAGAGATAACAATAAAAAACAAACCTGTAAAATAGACAATAGTAAGAAAGCCATGTTCAGTGAAAAGTAAATAAATATTATACTGATGAGAATTGTAAGAAGGAAACTAGTACAGAAAATGTCAAAGTAAATGACAATGAAATTAAATAAAAGCGAGACAATAATTTACCTTATAGCAATAGTAAGTAAGGATTATGAATTAAATGATATTATTTTGTGACAATGAATGTTATGTTAAAGTTTATGTTATATTATGCAAATTACTTGTTGAATTAATGGAAAGTAATGAAGCAAAATGTATTATTCAATTACTGTTATAGAAGGATGTGGGAAGCAGTTAGTTAGTGTTAATGGATCTCAATTTTCTTATATGTGATCCATAGATCAAGATAAAATTGTTATTAGTTATGAAAAGAATAATTATTTGTGTAAATGTTAATAGTTAAGATTTGATTATATGTATGAACTTATGTAAAAGGGCTATAGTTGTTCACCAGTTATAATCAACGGTAGGTCCATATACAATAAAAGGCCTAACAGCCAATGACACTATATAACCACTCATAACATAAAGGTTAGGTACGGAAGTTAATAATAATTAATGAATACGGTTCAAAGAGCTAGGAAAAACATTTGATAAGTAATGATATATAATAAACCACCTCAATTTAAACATATCATGATAATGCCACAATGCCATGATATCGATTGATAACGTTTGATATCGAAAAAATAATAAATATAAAAGAAACAGACTAAGATCAGAAAACCAGCAGAATATATGTAGAAATTAGTAAACAAACTATAGATAAAGTTATATTCTGATATGATGGAAGATTAATAAGGAATGGACGAAAAATATATGAAATAAACACTATATACAAAACATTGAGAAGGAAGAAAAATAATGTGTTGCTAAGGACAACAGGAATGAAGAAGATGTTGATTTCAATTATTGCCTTTTATGATCTGAACGTGATGAGATTAAAAAACCAAAGAAATATTTAATATAATACAAATACTCTGAATTAATTTGATACATCTACAAGCCATAAAATTCTAATGATAATCGTATTGACTTATGCCAGCAAAGTTTAACCAAATGAGATCATAGTACAGTATCACAGTACAAAAATAAATAACTGGGTTCCACAAGGAAGGACTTGAATTGTCCTATACCAGAAAAGAATTAACGATATATTAAAACCAATACAAAGAGTCAACTGTGTCACAACAAATAATATACACCACATTGGAACTCATAACCTTTTAAATACACGGAACATCACTAATTACTTCAAACGATAGAAGAACGTATTTGGATCCAGAATTTGCAGAAGGACCACCAGTCTGGCCGTAAATAAACCCAGGGAGCTGTATTTCCGAGGTGACCAGGACAAGAATTCCACTTTATTGAACCGAAGAAAGGAATCTCGAACAACATATCCATTCTGAGCGACGAGGTTATCAACCAACTGCTTACCTGAGTTGCTTCGTTCTAGTCTGGTAAATTATAATTGTATAAATCCTATTAACAACACAACACTTCAAATTTGTAAATCTTGCATTCTTATCTATGTATTTATAATCTTTCCCACAGTTACAAGAACCTTCACACCCTATACCAGGGTGTAAATTCACGGTAAATTCAGATTAGTTGTTACTTACCGTTACGAAAGCTCTACAGGGTCACAGGATTCGATCACATGTACCTAGATACAAACATGGTCTATGGGTTACGCAAAGTACTGACACAACTCATTTTGGAAGAGAATTAATATTTATTATTATTTAATCTTGACTGCTTGTAAACTCATGAAGATTCATTTAGATACAGTTCTGCAAAGTTGTGCAACACTAGCATAACACTTAGGAACTACAGCTTACCTTATTATTTCAAAAGACACAAATGCAAATATCATATACAAACACAAATATACACAAAAGCTGCCCAGCTTTGCACACACACACATTCACTCGGTAAATTATTAAACCCTGAACATTTTAAATTATAAATTCCAAACCCCAAATGCCGGCCACGCGGTCACCGCACACGCGCATCTTCTCCCGAGAATCGGTGATTTTAAATTATTCCAACGTTATTCTTGATGATGTTTCTTCTAAACACGACCGCGGTCTTATAAATTTATACTGTTTTACACTGTTATATTAGTTGTTACATTAATTTAAAAAAATTTGTTTCTGAGCCCTGGTTGTCGGGCAGCCTGTGCAGGCGGGAGTCGACCAAGAACTGCCGGCGTCTCTCAGTTCCCCACTCCGGGAGCATTTTAGTCAAGACGACGGACATCAATGCCTTACAGTTAGTCGTCACAGTTTCGACTCATGCTAGTCATGTAGTTGTTGGAGTGACGATAGCAGACGATTTCAACTAGGCACTGGCGAATGTCATAAAAGTGGGTGGGACTTAAAGCAGCACTTCCGCAAGGTCTTGAAGAAGGCGATGAATATTATCCTCTCTAGCCATCTTGGTTTTTTACCATCGCTTGGGTAGGCGCTCACGCGCGAGTAGTGGCGTGTGTGCACTGCCACACAGGTACAGAGTTCTGCGAATTTTTAGGGTGGCGCGAATTCTCTGCCGCATTCCTTGACAACAACTGCGCCTTACTTCTTTGTTTCGAACTGTTTCTTAACACAGGTCTGTTACACAATGGAATGAATTTCGTTACATCATAATTTTCACAACTTCTTTTTTACAAGTCCGCCCAAAATGAAAGAAATAAAAATGTACATGCCCCATACGGTTAAAATAAAAATACCCAAAAATTGACACGCTACAATATCCCCTCGATGAGAATTCTGCTGTTCATGACAGAAGAAATCTCATCGATAACCCCAAAGAGGACCGGTGAGGAACTGGTGCCAACAACCCCCTGGTTCTTAATCTCATCGGTACACGACCCCCCTGGCTCAGCGACCATGGACTCATCTGAACGAGATCACTGGACTTCTCCGTAAGAGATCCCAACACCGAGAAATCGAGCAGACTCGCACCACAGCGCACCTCGCCTTTTAACATACCACCCCCAAAAATCCTCAATCCCTGGCTAGAATTATTCCAGCTCCTCCGCCGATATGGTTCCCCTTTTTGCAAGCTGGGCTGCCTTTAGCAAATACTGGGCTCACACACACTAACATTACATGTTACCATAACACATTAAAAATAAAAACTTTCTTTTAAAATTTATTATAAATTTAAAAAATTCAAAATTCAAAAAAAAATAATCTTTTATCAAAAAATTCTCTTTCTGGTTTTTCTAATTTTTTGTTTCAAATGACTTAACCTAAACATTCCTATTAATACAAACACATCCTTACTCTAACATGAGAACCATTTATAGTCTACCAATACAATGCAATACAATAAAATAAACATGGTTAATGCACACATCATTATCTAAAATATTCATTCGCTGGCAGGCGAAAAATCAAGTTTTTTTTTTTTTCCAACAAAAAATTAAAATTCCCAAAAATTTTAAAATTCAAGAAAAAATCTAAATTTATTTAAATGTTTCCCTCTATGTGTAGAAATTATTAAAATTTGGTTTACATAGATTAACTAAACAAATTAAACTGACTCCCTATTATACAAGCTTAGTCTGTGTATGACCCCATCAGCTGATCTAAACTAGGTCAAGTCCAAGATCCTTGACCTACATATGTTATATATAAGTTCTGAAAACACATTGAACATCTGTAATATCCTAACTTGAAATACAAAACATAATAAAATACAACATTTAAAATAAACAAAATATTAATATAATAATCAAGATGACATTTAAATTATTTAAAATAAACAATTCTTGACTTTACATCATTTTCAAATTTTATCAAAATTCTGTCACTGGTTGAAAAAAATAAACAACTGTATATTCTTTATCATAAATTTTTTCTCTTCTTGCTTACCAATCCTACTTTAATCTACTGAAGGTGATGTGAATTATTTATTCTCATTGACTGTATTAGATCTGTGTACATATATGAACTTTCTCTTTGACTCCAACACCTACAACTTTTAGTAACATGACACCCATCTCTATCAAAAGCTCTATCCCAAAACACTCTAACCCCAACTTACCATTAAACACAAATCGCCGCCTTCACTACATATATAAAAAATACTCTCTAACCCTTTGTACATAGGATACGTGTTTCCCCTACCCAAAACTCAATTCCCTTATTTGGCCCCTGGATTTTACCTAAGGCGGCCCCTTCCCCACTAAAATCTATCCCTATCCCGTCCCAACCCTTGGTGCGGACTCCTACATTACACTACCCTCTAATACAAAATTGCCATCCCCAAAAATCTCAATCTCATTACCTTACTACAAATACAACAAAATAATATTATTAATCATAAACATAAATATATATCACTCAGAACTCTACCATTATTCTCCACAACTACCGTGTCAACATCAATATTTCTCAAGATTCTGTTACATCAAAACAATCATATTCATCTCTACTATTTAAAATTCAACCTTTAATTCAATTTGGACAGGTCTACATGTCCCACAACATATTTATCACCCACGAATTATCTTTTGTTAATTTGCATCAATTATTACTTTATTTCTTATTATCATTATTGTTATCATTACTCCAAAACATCAAACATTACATTGAACATCAATTACTTAAAACAATTATAACTAATATACCAGTGACGTGTTATTACTGATCAGCTGATATCCTATCATAATGAAAACACATATCAATTTGAACAAATTACATGGAATACATTATCAATACTGACTTCTATTATGTTGATTGCCTGCCAGGCGTCTAATTATTGGCTTACAAAAAAAAATATACATATAATAAAAACACATATTCTTATCAATGTCTATACCTAACATACAACAATAAAATAATACCTTTAAAATCATATTATGAACACCTTATATTGAAAATATGAGCATCAGGTTATTTGAGCAGAGTGCAAACATTTTTTATTGGATCAAACTTTGAATGAGCAAAAAAAAATTTTAATGTCATAAAATTTAAATTCGTGACTCCTTTGCGTCACCTCCCAGCCACACACACTATTTCAGATTATGGTGGACTGTGGCGCCCATTCGCTTCCACAGAGACTGTATATTTTGGAGCAGGGTTTTACCTCTCCGTGTCTCTGCTTCCGCTATTAAGTTTTAAAGTAGTGAACATCATCATGTTCTTGTTCTATAATCATACACCCTTAAAACGGTTCTGCCACCGGTCTTGCTACCCCCAGGCGGGCAGAGTGGCAGCCGCTGTTCCATAGTTCCGGAGAGATTTCCTCTAATGTCACCCCCCATTGAATTTCAAACATATACCAATTTCAAGTCAGCTATGGTCAAGGGACTTGATATGACCATAGCTGGCCGCTAGCCAAAACCACGGTTAGTGCTGGTAAGGCAGTAACCGCCCAAAAAGTCGAGGAAATCTAAACTTTCATTTCACTGCCTGTTTCACATCAATATCATTATGTGCGACACGTTATTTAGTATTGTGTGTAACAATTTTTATTTACACGGATAAGGTGTGCCGCACATTTATCGCCAGTTTGGCCTCCGATGGAGGTAACACTCACTGCTACCCCCAACCCATTTCGCTATTTGCGAGAGCACAGGCAACCCCCACAATAGCCACTTAATAGCTAATTAATAGAATTTTTATATACAACATTCTAATGTGACATTTTCATCAATCATCAATCATTAATCATCCTTCATAACTTTCTACAATTAGATTACTTAAAATTTTTCAAATTCATAATTAATATTTATTTTTCATCATATCTCAGTTATTATTACCCTTTAAATCATTATCTCAAGTTATTTTCATTATTGAAGTTAAAATTCGTTCCATTGAGTTAAACATTTGTGTATATTTTATTATCTTTGACTTGTATCATAAAAATTTTATACTTACAGTCCATAATTCATATACTGACCTACACAACTATATACACCATACACCACTACTCCAAGTAACCTCTGAAACATTTAACAAAAAGTTATTTCAAATCAACAATTCATCATTTAATTACCAACTTCACTTCTCGTTAAACCATTTAAATTCATCAGAAAATTCAATTATATAATCTTTGAATTAATCAAAACATTTAAAACGTTTCAAATTATTTTAATTAAATTAATTAAACATGTACAATTAGCCAACTACTGTTTTCAAAATTAATTCGGTTATTTGTTTCAATTGCAAATATTAATATTATTATTACAACAATCATCTACACACACATTGTTTACTTAACATTCTACAATACACACAAATAAACTTATTAAACATTTATTTACAAATCTGCATCCTTATTTATTTAGTCATATCACACTTCAATGTTCAAAGGTTGCGAGGTCACAAAACCATAAAACAAGATATATAAAATTGTCCATTGATTGTTTATAGTTTAGCCTCCATCGTTCCAAATTAACCTTGGTTCTACATAACACTTTTCGATTTCGTTAACACACATACTGATACTTTGTGTGTCATAAACCCAAAAATCAAAGTCATCCGTCTTACCAAAATAATCTTGCAACCAGTCAACACTAAGTATATCTGTTAAGTCTCCGTTAGTAAATTTCTTCAATATCGGGTCAGTTACTTTCGTATTAAAAATCAAATCATTCTTATTTAAATACTCTTCTAATACTTCTTCCAACTCACCATAATCTCTCTTTAAATTATATACTTCTAATTCTCTCTCATCATAACACCATCTCATACTTATAAAATCGTTCCACACAGAGGGTATAATATCATACAAATAAAATAAACAACTCCAATCTTCTACTAGTACGGGACCCTTGCCCTTCAAAAACTCTTGTGACCACATTAAATCATCGTAAATAATAAAAGGAAAATTTCCCCTCTGTCCCCACTCTACTACAACATTATTTTTCCTCTCTCTCTCTCTAACTCACTGACACACATTAACATCTCATAATCACTACATTCTACACTTTCATTAATACTCTCATTATTTATTTTTACTGTATCAGTCTCTGATACTAACTCTTCAAACACATTAATATTCTCGGTATTACGTACATTGTTTTCGACATTATTGTCCTTATTTGTTAACTCTTTATCTGGCATTACATTTTTGTATTTGTCATTGTAATTTTCATTTGTATTATTTTTCTCTGTACTCATCACATGTACTCCCATTCGCTCAACACTCTGTTCTAATTTACTCAAACTGGTTCTTATCGTTTCCTTATTGTTTTCAAAACATTTATTCATTTCTTTAATTTGGTTTGTTAACTAATCAAAACTGTTCTTTTGAACCTCAAATTTCTCATCAAGTCTAGCATTTATGTCATTATATTTAATATTTGAATCACTCTTTATTTCGTTAAATTTTAACTCTAACATCGCTTGCATTTTACATAAATATTTCATCATATTATTGTTATCAGAGTTTTTATTTTGAACTGGGGTTGAATGAATTCCTTCATCCATAATTCTTGACTCTGTTTCACTTATTTCTATTTCATTCTGACTCGCACTTGGAGTCGCATGTTTCATAGTTACTAACGTTTGAGTCGTCGAAATTTTCGACGCTATTTTCATTTATTTTATTCTCGTTATTTGACATTTTGTATTGTTGATGTAAATTAAATTACCTAAATTGCTTAAATAGAATAGATTAATTAAATAAAATACTGTAATTACTTAAATTTTGTAATATACTGTTACGTTGCTAAGCTAACCTAGAACATGTTTGTATCTCTGTCGATGCGGAATTCAATTAATTAATTATAATTAATTCAATTCGTGCCTGTTCCATGGCGCCAATTGTGACGTACTGATCGATCACAATTATTATTATTACCAAATTTCAGATTAGTTGTTACTTACCGTTACGAAAGCTCTTACAGGGTCACAGGATTCGATCACATGTACCTAGATACAAACATGGTCTATGGGTTACGCAAAGTACTGACACAACTCATTTTGGAAGAGAATTAATATTTATTATTATTTAATCTTGACTGCTTGTAAACTCATGAAGATTCATTTAAATACATTTCTGCAAAGTTGTGCAACACTAGCATAACACTTAGGAACTACAGCTTACCTTATTATTTCACAAGACACAAATGCAAATATCATATACAAACACAAATATACACAAAAGCTGCCCAGCTTTGCACACACACACATTCACTCGGTAAATTATTAAACCCTGAACATTTTAAATTATAAATTCCAAACCCCAAATGCCGGCCACGCGGTCACCGCACACGCGCATTTTCTCCCGAGAATCGGTGATTTTAAATTATTCCAACGTTATTCTTGATGATGTTTCTTCTAAACACGACCGCGGTCTTATAAATTTATACTGTTTTACACTGTTATATTAGTTGTTACATTAATTAAAAAAAATTTGTTTCTGAGCCCTGGTTGTCGGGCAGCCTGTGCAGGCGGGAGTCGACCAAGAACTGCCGGCGTCTCTCAGTTCCCCACTCCGGGAGCATTTTAGTCAAGATGACGGACATCAATGCCTTACAGTTAGTCGTCTCAGTTTCGACTCATGCTAGTCATGTAGTTGTTGGAGTGACGATAGCAGACGATTTCAACTAGGCACTGGCGAATGTCATAAAAGTGGGTGGGACTTAAAGCAGCACTTCCGCATGGTCTTGAAGAAGGCGATGAATATTATCCTCTCTAGCCATCTTGGTTTTTTACCATCGCTTGGGTAGGCGCTCACGCGTGAGTAGTGGCGTGTGTGCACTGCCACACAGGTACAGAGTTCTGCGAATTTTTAGGGTGGCGCGAATTCTCTGCCGCATTCCTTGACAACAACTGCGTCTTACTTCTTTGTTTCGAACTGTTTCTTAACACAGGTCTGTTACACAATGGAATGAATTTCGTTACATCATAATTTTCACAACTTCTTTTTTACAAGTCCGCCCAAAATGAAAGAAATAAAAATGTACATGCCCCATACGGTTAAAATAAAAATACCCAAAAATTGACACGCTACACTATCTTATTTAATGTTAACGGAGTGAATAAATAAAGAAACCTTGTATAGTTGCAAAATCTTATTATTTGGGGTATTATTTAATGAGTTGGGAATAAAAAGTAACTGACTAAGTATATAATAATTGGTTACCGTAAACAGTGAATTAACCTATAAGTTTCGTTGTCCCGGAACTGCAGCGCTTGTTGCGGAATTCTCCGACACCAAAGAGAAGAGCATTAAAATACGAAATTTACATAATTCTCTTCGAGGTATACTAGGGCTGAGCGAAATTATAGAATAAAACACTAATTACTTAAGTTACAATCACACTAACACTGGTATTTTACTTAGAGAGATAAGCTAATATTAGTTAACGAAATTACTATATTCCCCAACTCCAGATATCTAAAAAATTGAATTAAATTGACACGATAGAAGAGAGGAGAGACAGAGGATCATACCCATTCCTATTAACAAATTGGTTTACATTGCGTGACACGAACGAGACGCAAGACTTCGTTTTATAACAATATATATATTGCAACGATACAGCCATAGCTGTATTAGGCATTAATGTAAATAAATGTAAATTTTGTATAAGTTACGGGTAAATGGACAGGTCTGAGATTGAAGAAATATTTCATTGTTAGATTAGGGTAGCAATTAACCTGTTCCGACACGCAGTGAACACCTGCTCAATTGTATGTGTGTTACACGTGTATCTTGTGTGTGTGAGTGAAGCAGGCATAGACAGGAAACTCAGCAAACCGCCCCAAGTAATTAATAAAATAATTGTTTTAATTCACTATGAGAAAACTAATTAATGTATGATCAAACCAAAGGCACCAAAGTGTGGGTAAAAATTATAGTTATCCCCAGTGAAAAGATGACGTTAATAGAACAAGTTATGCGAAGACAGTGCAAAATAAACGTGCTAAAAATACGCAAATTACCCTATGACGCTCAAATTAATATAGTGAGTGATTAATCGAAGTAGCTACGATTTGTGCTATCTCGATTCTGTGCAAAACAGTGCTATTTGCTAATAATTGCAAATAGATGAAAAGGTTCGGTAGTGGGGGCTGTCACGAGATACGCAGGTATCGACAGGACGATTTTGGAGCCGACCAGCACGGAATCTCGAGAGGGTATAAATTAGGGGTTTGACCAAAAACCCTTCTCTTCATTTCAAGACTCAGTTGCAACCGGACATGCTGTCCGTCGGCAAAACAGTTTATTTTTTATCCTATTACAAGTTGCAGTAACAAACGAAATGACGTTTATTAAAGTCACGGCAATATTACGGGAAAAGTAAATACAGCAATAGTTAGCCTATCAAGAGTGTATCCAGGAAATATGCTGTGGATCGACGCTGGACTCTAGACGTATCCAGGGAAGCTGCCGTAGATCGACACTGGACTCTAGACGTATCCAGGGAAGCTGCCGTAGATCGACGCTGGACCCTAGACGTATCCAGGACCACGCCAGGACAAGAGGAATGGAAAATTAACTCTAGACAACGCTGGAACCCCGGACAACAGTCGTAAGATCATCAGAAATTGAGGTGACATGCTTAATGCATTTTAAATGATTTATAAAAACAAAAGAGCTCATAAAGACGATTTCAAAAGACAGTAAATTGAAACAAAGAAAGTTTATATTTAGTAATAATATGTTAAAATGTAAATAGATGTTTAGTCGTAAGAATGAGCGATCGCATATACATAAAAGCAGTAGTAAATGAATGAGAATTTAAAGTAAAGAGAGTAGAGTTTATTATCAAAATAAATAGTAAAGTAATTAGATATTTGAAGTAAAGAAAGATTAATTTAAAGTTGAATATTAAAACAAAAGCCAGTCTACAAGAAATTAATATAAAGTTAAATTGAAGTCAAAACATTAGTATAGACTGAGCGAGTAGAGGTCAGATCTGAGATAAGACAATTTATTTCAATATAAGAATATTTTAATTTTATAATAAATTAATAAAAATTATTTTAACATGTTTAGATATAAGAATTTTTTTTAATATGTGTAATATTGCATATCGTAAGATATAAACATTAAATAATGAGCAATATCGTGACCGACCAATTAATGATGTTTATGAATAATTTTAATAATGAAAAAATAATAAATATTAGTTTTTAATACTGATAATAAAAATACTCTTATTATATTTACACCTGAACCCCAAATACACGTACATGTTGTTAGTAATGTTATATAAAGTGTATGAGTTCAATTAATGTACCAATTAAATTGCACAGAATATATAACTTGTTACATTTTTTAAGGGCGTCGTCGCCCTTGACGTGTGTCACGACACGCTTACATTTAAAAACATTGTATCGTTGTAATATATATATAAACACTACTATGCCCTCATCTCATTTAATTAACCGTTCACTCTTATTTGAGTCTTAATTCTATATAGCAAAATCTTACTCAAAATACATGTGACATGTGAGTAGCCTTTTACACGTTGAATCAGCTCGCTCACCACTTGACACCGAAGTTCTCACTTCTGCTGTGTGTCCCATCCATCTTCATTTTTGTGTATTTTAAATGAATAAGGTTCATTTGGTAAACGAAGGTAGTTTTGGAATCTAAATTACTGCAAAAGATTGTATGTTAAACTCACAGTGAATGAGTAGAAATACTAATCAAGAGTATGTGTAATGGTACAATAGGCCCGTGTAGGAATTTTTGGGTACATAACAAATATAATTTTATTGTAAATCTAATTGAATCGAATATGTGAGGGTAAATTTTTCCAACTATGATACAACGCAATTTGCCAGGACGAGTTGGCGTCAAGGTCAGTGGCATACGTGCCGATCGACAGCAAGTCAGACACAACAACGACCGGACCACTCCTAAAAACGTCATCATAATTATGTCAGACGTAACCGCTGCACCGTAAAACAGAGACGTCATCGCCACAAAACAATAGAATCGATGACGCCATTAACCCTTCCACTTGGGGAATATACGCCATATTGTCTTTCTCAGTTACCTCGTACTCCTTGTGCGAGCTGCACGCTACTTAACTTGCTGGCCAGCAATTGCCAGCAAAAGTATTCAAAAGTGGTAAAAATGTAACAAAAAGTGTAAAAGGTTAAATCAGTTGAAACTAACAATATAAAATGTAATTTAAAGTCAGTGTGCAGTAAGGAAAGAGAGAGACAGTTAATAATTCGGCAGAACACCGCCGGAGCAATGAGGGACGTCTGACTTGATCGTCACTCATCTAAATTCAGGAAAGTAGAAATTTTCGAAATTTCAATCACAACCCATTAAATTTGAGCTCAAATAAAAGTTGTTAAAAATGTACCGTTTGCAGTAGTGTGTGTGTGTGTGTGTGTGTGCGAGCATGGGTGCGTGCGTACCGGTACACATATAAGAAAAATCACGAGGCATTGGTTTATGTTACGTGATGTAGAAGACATAACAAAGTAAAATAGTAAACTGCCGTATCTTTCTAATTTCATTTTATAGTAAATCAGGGTAAATTGAAAAGAAAAATATATGTATGTAATTGTGACGCACATAGGGTTGATGCAGCGAAAAATACTTCGCCGCCATGTTGTTTTCTATTTAATCAAAGGAGGATGACTCCATCTTGTGTTGTTTGTTCAAATATTTTAAAATATTCAGGTCATTAAAACACAAGTTTGTAATCAAATGCTATCTGAGTTTATTATTTCTAAAAACCATTCAGTCTCTAGCTCGCTTAACGAACCTGGACCCGAACAAAAAAAAAATGTTATGTTGGCAACAACGCCACATGGTGAAATCCACATGTAAACCAAATATAAGTGTCAACGAGATCGTAAAAGGTAAGTCAATTTTCAGAACAAAAAGGTGTTAAGTTAACAAATGACGACCCGAACAGGGACTATGTATAAATGTGTATTATTAGTTAAGTTACATATGAAAAAGTAAAAGACACATATTTATTACTGGCAGTTGTCAAAATATACTTGTTAGAAGAGTAGATGTAGGAGGAGTTAGGGATTAAAAGAAAGTTTAATAAGAATAGAACTTTTTGGATTATATGTAATGGTGAAGTAATTCATAATTAATAAGAAACCTGTGTCTCAATAGTGAAGGAGTGAGTAAAAACCTAAAAAGCTTTTTCGGCAGTGACAAAAAAAGAGTTGGATGTAAACAAACCACAAAGGGTAATTGACTTCTTTTGGGGCCAGTTGAAAATTGAGGCCTATTGTTGGAGAAAGTTTCTAATGATGGCATCACCCAGCAACTGGAAGGCACTCGAAAAAACATCTACCATTTCTTACACATTACTTATTCTTTGTATTATTAGTATTATTTTGTGTTTATGATAATACAGCTTTTAAAATTATATAATACGTATTGTTAAACTATTACATTAACTTACTTTGTTAATTATTAATTAGCTTTTATGAATTACTTAATTACTAGGAAATAAATCAATTTTTAATGGAATTTATTTTATATAATATAAATTTTTATTTATTTTATATAAGACAGTTTTAAATGATGAGAATGAGTTTAAAATGGGTTTTCAACGTTTTGCACATTTTATTTTAATATAATAGGTTTTGATTTCAGTTTTTTGAAACAAACTTTTCTGCATTTGTTAACTGTTTTGTGATGTGTACACAGGTATTTTCATGTACGGAAACCACTTTCCATCAATACAAGACAATGTAGAGTGTATGCTGCTGCCTAAACTTCTGTCCTTGAATTCATATAATTTTCATTTCTCCGCATGTAACTTCTCAGAAAGAAATATGTACCTCAGGTTTGTATGTAGTAAATACATTTTCCATAAATTTAGTTGCAGTAAATTTTATTTTTCTGTACATTGTAAATAGGTATACACTGTCGTTTAGTACTGATAATGTGTAATAAAAAAATTGCTTGTAACTACCGGAGTTCAGATTTTAGTATAATACTTGAATTTATCACAGCAGATACTTTTTTACTACTGTATGTATATGGAATGCTGTTTTGTATTAACGTGTTTTAGCTGTAAATTTTTTAATAAGTAGCTGTTATGTAGTAATAATTTACTGCAGACAAAATCATGTATGGTATAAAAATATGAACAATGTTAGTTCAGTTGTGTTATAGCCCCACCTGTCCAATTAACAAAGAACATAAATAATTAAAATCTCTTAGTCATTCAAATCTGAATGAAATTTTGTGTATAGGTAGATTAATGTATCTTAAGTAAGATAATGAATAGTTTGAATGACCACCAGCATTGGAACTCTGGAAAAATATTGAATTTTTCATTAATATTTTGATAAAAAATAGTTTTAGTAACAGGATGCAGATTTATTTTGTAGACCAAAATTGCATCAAAAATTATTCTGGTAACATTTTTTTAGGTGAAGTGGTTTGTGCAAACTTATGATTGAATTAATTGCTTTCCATTAATACCAATGAATATGGCAGACCAAAAGTAATTGTAAAATCAAACCTCAACGTGTGCTGGTACATAAAAAGTTAAATAATTTGTATCTAAATTATTGTAATTATATGTAACAAGAATCATTTTGAAGAAGAATTTGGTTTTTAAGACATGTATTGTTAACATTATTGCATATTTTGGGAGATCATTGAAATGTTTACTTTCTTTTATTTTTGAATTTTGAACACCAATGACTTATTCTTTACCTAAAATCTATTTCTTGTCACTGCAATCGGATAGCTTTGTCTCCAGCTGCTTTCCGCATAGCTCCTAAACTGCATGAGCCTCATGATGTTATCTATGCATTTTCTCCAAGCCCTTACTTGTTACTTTCCTTCCCGTGAGCTTTCACTGTATTATATTTTCTGGAAATGTTTTTGCCGTGTAATATGACATACAGCTTAAGTTTTCTCTTTCCCTTTTTTTCACTGTGATGGGTATGATATTATGCATTTGATTAATTGATGCTATTCATCTGAGAGGTCCTGCCAATCTACTGATAGTATTGGTTTTCATGTAACAGTAGCTTTCATTTTCATTTCGGAATTTACAGTCATGTATATCTTATGTCTCGCCAACATCATCAGATTCAATGTGTAGTATTTTTGTTTTCAGCAGTAATTAAAACAGAAAGACAATTAGAAATTACACTGTTGCAGACCACTATAGACAAAATTCCCAATTAGATCGGAAATATGTTGTTATGACGATATTTCTGATCTGATGATGAGCTGTGAAGCTTGAAAGCGCTAATCAGGAATTTTTTTCTATAGTGGTGTGCAACAGTGTAATTTCTGTTTGTGATTATAACCACCAACACAACTTTATTAATTAAATAAAAGAGAATGCTTGTAATCAGTGATAGAGTTGCACAGTGGCAGATCATTCAACTTTATATATCCCAGCGTTCTATTTTACATAATACTGAATTGCATTTCTGTTACTCCAACTTTGGCAGATTTTGTTACAGCTTGATTCAGTTCGTCCCTACAACAATGTGCAAACAGACCTGACTTAAAAAATAACAGTTCATATAGGAGTAAACAAAAACGTACAAAATAATATAAACTACAAAGTTCATAAATTTAAAATCTTGACTATGGACATTTACAGGAAAACAAGAAAGCATTTACTAACAATCAGATCTTCATATAATGTAAAATTCATTGTTTCATAGAGTTAGCATTGTTATCTAGGGATAGGCATGGAGGCCTAAGTAGAGAAGGCTCAGGGCGTGTGGCAGTGTTCAAAGCTACAGGGTTGGTACGCAGTTACACGCTGGAATGCAACTACAATACAGGCCACATTGTCAACGTTCTTCCACCGCCTGCTAAAGAAACACCAGACAAGAGGTCTTCAACGTTTTTAGTTCCTCCTAAATACAATCCACATGTTTTCGAGGAGGTAATTTTTGTTGTTAATTTGTCATGCTGGAGAGGTACTCACACGTGTGCGTGTGCGTGTGTGTGCGTGCGTGCACGCACTTGTGCCTGTATGTGTTTTACCACTAATATAAGTGTAAAGTAGCAAGTAATTCAGAACTATATAACTAGCGTTGAACAGAATAGACATTAAATATTTAGATCAAACACTGGGGTAATTTAATGGGAAGAACAAAAATGTCAAAGAAAGCTATAAAGACATGAGATTTAAGCTGTAACTCTCCAAAAAATTAGCATTAACTGTATTTAATGTATAGCAGATTTAAAGGCAGTTGAAGCAGTGTATTGAAAAGAATCCTCAGGGCTTATATTAAATGTGGTGGAGAGGGATTTTCTGTTAATCCACTCATGTCCATATTTGCAATGTATACTGTCTTCTTATCTTCTTAGACTACAACGTTTTTCTATTGAAAGTATTACACTTCATTCTGTGTCAGCACCAGAGAAGAAACACAAAACTATGAAAATTTCAGATCTGCAATTGAGGGATCGTATCTGAATTATTTGACAATTCTGAGCCATTCTCACACAAAACATACTACCATTCTCACACAGTGACCATACTAATGTCATTGGATTGGAAACGCTTACTGGAACTTGCAAACTTCCTTGGGTAACCTGTCATCTGGCATCTTGTTGAGATGAGCAGTCAATCTCTCTTTGTTTTTCACAGTGCGATCTTGAATATTAAAAATTTTTTAACTCTTTGTGTATGTCGTCAGTGTGCAGCCTTTAACAGATGGCAAGAGTCTCATCTCTAATGCATGTATTCTAATAAGATACTCATTTCACCAGAGCCCAAGCTTCAATCATACAGCAACACCACAATAGCTGTCACCATATATAAAATTTTTAGCTGAGTCTCGTTCATACTTTTTCCTTGACAGTGCTTGATGAATTCTTCCACATATTGACTGAAATTTGGCAAACTTGTGAACTAACAATCAACTCGATGATCTAAGTCACAACCAAGATAGCAGAAATGAGACTCCTACTTTGTACTTTTTTTATCTAATATAAGTTTAGTTTGCATGGGTATTTGCCCACAAATGGTCATGCTGTACTTTGAACAGACTTGTAAGTGAAATACTGATCTATGGAGCTTATATTAATTGTTTTGGAAGATTACCTTATCACCTGGAAACATCAACGTATACAAATTTATTCTATTACTTTTTTTAATTTGTGAGTTTTCTTTTAATTTCCACTCTCTACATCATCAATTCTAAACAGTATCAGAGATAAGCTATACTTCTTGATTACAGCCTTTCCACACTTCTTGAATAATGTCAAATCCTCTCCTTCCAGTTCTTCCCATCCAAACCAACTCCTTTCTGGTTCTTCATGGATGAAATTACCCTTTGTGGTTCTTCAAACATTGTTGTATTTACACCTGTTTTCTCCATTATGTCTTCTACAGCTTCATGGGGAACATAAGGAAAATAATGCCATAGTTTCTTATAATTACCAAATGTTTATTAATATTTTACTAAAACCCACACTGGGTTATAACACCAGGAAAGGGAAGGGAATCATAGCTAGAATGCTGTCTGTTTCTGTTTGTATATTAATTCATTTCTGTTATGTTTTTCATTAGTAGTAACAACATCCAAAATTAAGATTGTTTCAGTATGCTGCCAGAGTATTCGTTAGGACTAGAGAATTTCCCTAGGAGTCTATGTGCATTCCCACAACTTTTTTTTGAACTGTACTAGATTTGCCAATAGGAGTTTATGGACTAGAAGGTTATTTCTCTTGTGTAATTTTGCTTTGGCATGATGTAAACTCAGCTATGATAATGAATTTTGCTTCACTAGTTTGCTGTGTTGTATAGATTGTCATCATCCTTACACCATGACATAGGTAAGGTGTTCCACATTCAAAGATCCTCCATCCATATCTTCCTGGATCTACCCACACACCTGTGTCTTATAGGTTTATATTTCGAGACTTATTTGGCCAGTCTTGAATCTGACATTCTTTCTAAGTGTTTTTCCGCCGTTGTTTGGCAAACATTCTGATTTTGTTGGTGGGAGAACAAATGACCTCCCGTCATAACTTTTGCAGTTCATGTTTGTTGACAACTCCCTCTTATCAACTAATTAACTTCTGTTTAGCATAGTGTTTCTCGATCTTTTCAGCACCACCCCCTTTATAAAGATAATTTTTTTATAACACCCCGTCAATAATGAATGTATTCGTATCATGGAAGGTGTTTTAAATAAATAGTAACTTCAGAGCATTACCCTTAGTGTGACCCTTGTACATTTGTAATATTATGTCCTTTTTAATGTTACTTCAGTGAACAAGTATTAACAAGTACAGTAGAATCTCTATTAACCAAAACACTTTTAACCGAAATACTGTTTAACCGAAACAACTGACCAAAAAATTATGTATTCCCGATATTAAAATGAAAATTTGTTTTCTGGATAAAACACGAAAACTAATATAATAAACATTGTTTGTAAAGTGTTATTTGTCATGATAGCTCAGTTCAAAACAAACAGGTTTCCATAGTTTGAAATAGAAAGCAAGCATAGAGCGTCACCCATCAGGTCAGCCACCTTGTGGATACCTTTTAGACAAAGGGGGTGGGTGAAAAGAAAAAGGTAAAGCAAAATAGAAGTTTTTTTCCAAAAAAATCATAAACTAGTGTTAAAATATCGGTATGGAGAACCATACATGACTTCCATATTCTAAGATTTATATTTAAAATCATTTTCGAAATGAAATATTACTATAGAAACTACTTCTTTCCACTTACTGCTTCAGCCTTAACCACAGTACTGTGGTCACTAACATATACCACCTCACGTTATCGCACTCGATTTTCACTGATGATGGAAGTCGATGGCATTGCCGAAACGTCTGGTTTTGTAGAAAACATTGGACTACGGCGAAATATCCCGGGAAGGAATTTTAACAAAAACTACTTCTTTGTTGCCGATAACGTTGTACACATATATATAAAAAATATGCATAAAATTAATGGCTTGTATAAGTTAATGATTGATCTGCATTAAGTAGTGCTCAAGTTTCCAAAGTTTTAATATTATGATGTCCGTAATTAAAACATCAGAGCAGGTTTAGTGTGTATGAGGGTACACCGTGGACAAAAATTTTCAACATTTCGTATTGAGCGTTGCTTAGAGTAAAGCTGCGAATCTACAGTGTACGTTTCACAGAACAAACACGCGGAAAAGAAGGAGCGCTCCGAAGTCACTCATGGACCCTCAGCATCTTGCAGAGGGTTCATTCCCTAAAGACGAAAAGTCTGTCTATGAATCGTTCCTCTGTAAACACGTGCAGTTACACTGCCCAGTGATCCACAGGAAGCAAATCGCTATCCACGCTGGACACTTGTGTGCGTGTGTGTGTGTGTGTGTGTGTGTGTGTGTGTGTGTGTGTGTGTGTGTGTGTGTGTGTGTGTGTGTGTGTGTGTGTGTTCCCTGCCTTTTTATTATGGTAGTCATAATAATAAAATGGAAACGTGAACATTACATAACTGAGATATGCTTGTATGCTTGCCTGCCACGAACGATAATTTTCTCCCATACATGATTTACATTAAAATGAAAAACTTACAACTTTATTGCCTGGCAACAAAATTATTTTATTTTTAACAATTACCATTGTTTGAAAAAGTTTAAATGAATTTTCAAGTACTTTACTCTTGTTAAAACGTAAAAGGCTGCAGGTAAACTGCCCCTTCCCCTTAACCGATCTTCACCAAAATCAAAAGGCCTTGAGTTCTCTACAATTCAGTGACGTATGCAAAAAATTATTTGATTCTGTTTGAATATGCGGCAGTTATCGTTCGTCATAGAAAAAATTACCCTTGTTAAAACGTAAAACGTTGCTGGTAAACTACCCCTTTCCCTTAACCGATCTTCACCAAAAACAATAGGTCTTGAGAACTCCATAATTCAGGGCTGTATGCGAAACATTATTTGATTCTGTTTGAATTTGCGGCTGTTATCGTTTGCAAAAAAAAAAATTACCCTTGATAAAAAAAGCCGTTGCAGGTAAACTACCCCTTTCCCTCAACCGATCTTCACCAAAAACAATAGGTCGTGAGTACTCTACAAATCAGGGCTGTATGCAAAAAATTATTTGATTCTGTTTGAATTTGCGGCTGTTATCGTTTGCCATAGAAAAAAAATTTACAGACACATAGACAGACAGACACACACACACACACACACACAGACACTTTTCGAAAACAACTTTTTTTCATGTTTTGAGTGTAGTACAATCAGAATCTGCAATAATCTCGAACACGATTTTTTTTGCCATCACCATACTTCCATTTCCTTAAGGAATATGGAAGTAAAAATGACTTTATGTATATAGTTTGATTTTTATTAAAATCTTTTGGTAGTATTGTATATTGCCTTGCCTTCAGTTATTGTACCTCAAACTTTAAAAAATTACATCTTAATTTGGTTATCCGAACCATCTCCCCCCCCCCTTTGTTTTGGTTAACAGAGGTTCTACTGTATAGCAAAAAAAAAAAATATCGGTATGGAGAACCATACATGACTTCCATGTTCTAAGATTTATATTTAAAATTATATTCGAAATGAAATATTACCATAGAAACTACTTCTTTCTACTTATTGCTTCAGCCTTAACCACGGTACTGTGGTCACTAACGTATACCACCTCACTCAAGACAATAGGTCTTGAGTACTCTACAGTTCGGGGCTCGATTTTCACTGATGATGGCAGTCGATGGACTGCCGAAAAGTCTGGTTTTGCAGAAAACATTGGACTACGGCTAAACAGCCCGGGAAGGAATTTTAACAAAGAACTACTTCTTTGGTGCCCATAACGTAGTACACATATAAAAAATTCTCCCCTCCCCAATCAACTATAATTTTCATTAATAGAAACTTACCCCCACCCCGTTCACCTAACCTCTTCATTTATAGATATTTCATCTACGTTTCTACAGTGGATTATTATGAGCTTCTTATTAGGACACATTATTTATCAAAATTAAGTACTTTACTCTTGTTTAAACATAAAACGTTGCTGGTAAACTACCCCTTTCTCTTAACCGATCTTCACCAAAATCAATAGACCTTCAGTCCTGTACAATTCATGGAAGCAAGCAAAAAAATATTTGATTCTGTTTGAATGTGCGGCAGTTATCGTTCGTCAAGGAAACATTTCTCTTGTTACATCATAAAATGTTGCAGGTAAACTACCCCTTTCCCTTAACCGATCTTCACCAAAAACAACAGGTCTTGAGAACTCTACAATTCAGGGCCGTATGCAAAACATTATTTGATTTTGTTTGAATTTACGGCTGTTATCGTTTGCCAAATATAAATTACCCTTGATAAAAAAATGCTGCTGGTAAACTACCCCTTTCCCTTAACCGATCTTCTCCAAAAACAATAGGTCTTGAGAACTCTACAATTCAGGGCTGTATGCAAAAGAGTAGTAGATTCTGTTTAAATTTGCGGCTGTTATCGTTTGACATAGAAAAAAATTACCCTTGATTAAAAAAAACCCGTTGCAGGTAAACTACCCCTTTCCCTTAACCGATCTTCACCAAAAACAATAGGTCTTGAGTACTCTACAGATCAGGGCTGTATGCAAAAAATTATTTGATTCTGTTTGAATTTGCGGCTGTTATCGTTTGCCATAGAAAAAAATCTACAGACAGACACACACACAGACACTTTTCGAAAAATGACTTTTTTTCATGTTTTGAGTGTAGTACAATCAGAATCTGCAATAATCTCGAACACGCTTTTTTTTGCCATCACCATACTTCCATTTCCTTAAGGAACATGGAAGTAAAAATTGGTGACTTTCTTATCTGAGGCTTCCATTAAACATATAAAAATAACCTAAAAATGTTGTTCTTTTTTCTAGGTTGGCCGTGCTCTTGGTTATTCAATTCTAGATCTGACTGGGTCAAATCCTAACTCACGGTTGTGCAATTCAGAGTTCCGAACAATTGCTGGTCTCCGTGAGTGGTTGAGAACTCACGCTGCTGCACCCGAATCAATAATACGCACAAAACCGATACCACAGGTATGTCCTGAGAACATTACCATCGAGCTTTGTGGAGTTAGTTGACTTGACCAATATAACAAGCATACTCTTTCTGTGTAGCTTATTTATGCAAGTAAGATGTGGCTCAAGCGATAGGAAATGTCAAGGAAAGTGTGATGATTTGCCAGTTTTTGTGTGTCCTGGTGCACAAAAATTTTGTGTTATAGGTGTAAAAATATTTACTATGTATGTACGTGTTCCATACAGTTCATATTTAGATTTCAACTGTGTATACATAAATACTTCCATATACAAAATTAGATATATTTTTTACATATGTATGTTATAAATGTGAATTTTATAACATTTAAAGTATTATGTAAATTTCAAATGAAACAAATTATTTTCATGTTGTGATAAATTAAGAATTGAGTTGTTTTGTGGTTCTAAATTTCTTGCTGATGAGTGTATATTGTGTGAACAGATAGTAAACAGATTGTAGAACATATGCTGAACACAAAAGTAATAAAATTTTATAATATTTTATATACTTATTATAATATAATATTTTGTTATTAGAATGATAAAACAATAACTTCCCATTAAAAATATTTTATCCTTTTTAGAAATTAATAAATTTTTATTTTTGTGTACCAAATGACTCCAAAAGTGGTTGAAAGATAGGGGAGTTGTAAAAATTGTTGAGTTTTACAAGTTTATAATAATCCGTTGACTGTATGAAAACAACAAAAAATTGATGTGGCTATTTAAAATACATGTGGTTATGTATAATTACCAAACTCTTTTGTTTTTTCTTAAAGTTAAATTTTTAAAATTTTAATTGTGTTTAATAATATGATTCTATGATTTTTTATGATTTTTCAAATCTTAGAATATATAGTGCCAATAATCCTTATATTGTGTAGATAAAAATTTAGTGTAAATGAAGTGGAAAGTAAAGTGCAAGTTTTTTTTAATAAACTAAAAAAAAAATTGAAATACAAGCACATTTTTAGAAATCAGGAGAATTTTGAGTTATTGTAAAGTTATGTGTTTTGGTTTATTCTGGATAATTGTTTTTGTATTCATGTTTAATATAGTCTTATCCTACATTAGCGATATGTTAACACTATTAAATTACGTGCTGGTTATGCTGATAAATTAGAGGGCATTGTGCGTAATTAATACGTGAAAGCCCCAAAGGATAGCCAGCAAATTTATAAAATGTGTTGTTCTGGGATGAAACAATTTTTAGAAAACAGACTTGTGCGCACACGTACACCGGGTCACACCACAAGCCCACAAATACTAGTTTGAAACATTTCACTGTAATTCACAGCATAATTGATTAGAGAGTTACACTTGACGTGACCAGAAATTTTCTGCTCCAAAGCAGGACAGTATTTAGGGGAAGAAGTGCAAGAATGGTGGATGAAGAGGGAAAGTTGGTTATTACTGAAGGAGACAGCACACAGTTAATTTGATAATTAATATTCTAAATTGAAATTTTTTTTAAAGTTTTTAGATTTTGACCACTTTAACAGTAGAATTTTAACAAAGTGTTTTGTACTAAACATATTATAACGTATTAATATTAATGTTTATCACTAAAATATATTATGGTAAACAAATTTTGAAAGTCTAAAAAATTTTCAATACATTTTTAAATGCTAAAATTTTTTTAACAAAATTGAAAATATTTAAGTATTGAAAATTGGAAGTATCATTTTACATTTTGTGATTTGTGTTTCACATTGAAACTTATCTATTTTGTGTATAAAATTTTAATCAAAATACCTCTTTAATTCAGTTTTGGGCTTTAAGTTTAGATCTAAGTGAATGTAAAATAAAGTATTCCATTCTCTTGTTCCCAGGTCATACAAAGAAAAACGAAATACATAGACATTTTGCTTTCACATTATCCCTTGATTTTTGCCATAACCGTTGTCATTTTTGGTGTCTTCCTAATGTATTACAATGATGACTACACAGCTTTTATTTATGATTATCTGCAGTTAAAATAAAAAGAAGTATTGTATCTTTATATTGTACAGAAATCTGTCTAAGTTACTGTTTTAAAAATTATTCCAGAAATAAAATTGTTCTTGTTTGTGTAATTACTCATGTTTTACTACACTAAGTGCTGCAGGTGTATAAAGTTACAAAGGAATCATTAAATCAACAAATGAAATGTTTATATCTTATATAAATGGAGTTTAGTACTTGTTTGACGTAAATACGAATCAAGACACTGCATGTTGGTAACATTGTGCAAATCCCAACCAAACAGTTCTGTTGAAAAATCCAGAATCAAAATCTTCCATCCCCTCGTAAAATTGGAATGTTAGTTTCCATCACTTAAATACAGTGTGTACGTAAACCGTCAGTAGAGAAATTGTGTTGGGTGTATATAAATTGACTGAACTTAACTTTATTTTCTTTCTGCAGCAGTATGGTCTAACAACAAATGTTTACTCCAACGTGCTTATTTGTACACACCCATTTTCCATTTTCTCACTTTTCCTTTTTATTGGGCTCAATGGCATATTATCTGGTTCTCTCATCGCCTGTCTAGTTGTGTTTTGGATTTATGTCCACCATGTGCTTATATATTGTGTATGTTAATATCTGTATTTCTGTACACTTGTGTCATTCTCTGTGACTATATTATATTGCTATATAATACACATATATAAACAATTGTACCTCTCTTTGCCTGTCTAAAACATTCAACACACTCAATTGTCGTTGGGGTTTAAGGATGCCAGTAAGTTACAGAACACATAAAATAAATTCATTTATTGTTTATATCTAGTAGCTTCCTGAGTTGTAGAACTCGCTCACTATTTTGAACAAAACAGATTTAGTATTTGCTAAATTTCAGTGTTAGATAATCTTTTAATTATAAAAAAGTCACAGAAACCTAGGTTACTCTTTATTTTTTGTTTTTGTAACAGTTGTAAAGAAGACAGTCATACAATAAACACTAAAACTTCCAAACTTCTGCTTTTGTTTTTTTTAGTGTAATTTATAACCTTAAAACGTAAATTACAAATAATTTGCACTTTGCTTCTAATTATATGTACATTTCCATAGATGCTATAGGCCTATATCTAATACTTTTTACAATATCTGATAACAACAGATAAATTATTTTTGTAAGCATAGTTTAAAAATTTTGAGTGGAATCCAAAATTTGCAGGGAGGCTTGAGATTAGTTCTGTCAAATTAATTATTAAAGATAGTAAGTCTGTATTTTGAATAAAATTCCTCACAACTTGATACCTTCATAGATTTTCACAGTTTTCTTAAAATTTTGAATTCCACTTTATGGCCTATGGTACCCCTGAGTAAAAATGTTTTATAGTAAATGCTACATTCAGATATAGGTTGAAGTCTCTTGAGTCTGCAAATTTGTGACCCTAAATTTTTTTAATTTTGAAAATTTTCCACTGTATTAATAATTTTGTTAAAATTCTCCTTAATTTGATGCCCCGTATTGATTTTTGTGGTTGTATCAAAATTTTGACCCACTGTTTGGCCGTGCCAGGCCAAAATTTTGAAATTTTCAAAAATCAACACATTCATATTCTGGTTAGAATTCTCTTTAATTTGATACTCCACATAGGATTTTTTTTTACAATTTGACCCCCTATTTGTGGGAGGTCAGTCTCAAAAACATTAGGGATATGTAAAGTGTGGGCCAAGTTTTATAGTAATTAATGATGCATTTAGGAGTTCTTGTGAGACATACACCAAATTAATAGTCAGACAAATGTCAGATGGTCAAGTTGGAACTGAGAACACGCTTTACTTGTTGAAGAACTTATAGTTTCATATTTTTGCTATTTCAGTATAGACAGTTAAAACAAAATGAAAAACTATCTAATGAACAACCAAAGTTGTACGTAGAGCATTGTACTCATCCCTTAAGTGCAAGTGTAGTCTCTTCTAGATTGTAAATAATATATTTTGTCCTTATTACTTTCAAGAGAATCAAAATTGTGTTTTGTTCCAACTGCAACTTTCTGTGTTGTAAAACATTTGTTGACTTATTGCAATAGGATGTGGATGCACATAGGCCTTTGTTTTGTACATACATGTATGTGTAATCATTTTCACATAAAATGGGGGACAAGTCAGAGCCACATGCTATTCAAGAACTGGGTTATACATAATATAACATAATATACAATGCTTTATTATATATTTATTCTGTCCTTCAACTTATACCCTTTATCGACTAGAATTTTTACACTGGTACTTGTGCAAAGACCCAGGCCGTTTTCGCTGTTTTTGTAGTGGCTGTGATTTTTCTTCATCTTCCACATATGAAACATACATGGGTAAAAATGGTGTTTTTTTAAAGGTATAATTTAGGGGCAAAGAATATAGTATATTAATTACTTTCTAAATAAAAATATTAATAAAATATTAAAACGATAATGCGCTATTTAGGCAATAAAGTTGTATTCAGTTCACTCCTTGTCTTACAAAAAAAAATCTCTGGTACTCCAAACTGTCATAATTATTTCCCTTATATATTAGTCTAACTGTGTGCAAAAAATTAATACTCTGTCTGTAACAGAAGAAAAGATAATGTCATAAATGTATGTACTATATGGTGCAAAATATATGGAGTCTGTAGTGCAAAATGTAAACGCTCGTGCAGCACCTAAGTTTAAATCAACTTTTTGAAATTAGTAGTTATTTTAACAAATCACTTGTAAAAACTACACTAGATAAACGTAGCATTATGTTTATTCAACAATATCACTTATAAAATTAGAAACACAATGATAAAACGATGTAAACATAACCAAAACTAATGCTAGCAATGAAAAACAACACAAGAACACTGCCATTTCAATATCACGTATCTTCTTAAAAAAAAAGAAAATTATGCTATCTGGTGGCTGGATTGAAAACTACGAATGTTTGTTTACCATCTGACACATCGACAGCACTCAGAAACGATTCCTGTAAAGAGAGTGGTTATTTTAAATGGCGTCCGATATGAATGACGTCTGTCCCCAAAGGGTTAATAAACAAAAATAGTAGTGTCTGAGATTCAGAACCAAATTTAAGTCTTCTAGAAAACAAATATCGTTTTACTGTCATTGCAGTAAGTCTGTTAAGTGATACTAGAATGCCTTTGAAAGTACACTGTTATATCATACAAGTGTTGATAAAACTGTTGGTAAAACATAAGGATTTAACATAATGTGGTTGCTTCACATAAATAGTTTGAAATATTGTTCCGAATGTTACTGTGTATGTGTCTTGAGGTGTCAAGAAAATGCAGTTTGGTGTGGTGGCATTTCTACAGACATTTTAATAGTGGCTAGAGCCATGGCTGTGACTATAAAGTCAGATGATTGGGAAAATTGCAGTGTTGTCTGGTATAAGAGTCGCCAGAGAGAGGGGTGGTTATCAAGGACGTTCATCTTGTGACAAATGTCTTGTTCACTACTTGCTTGCATGAATGTCATTGCCAGCACAAGTGTAATCCTTACACTGACCAAGTTATTGAACAGAACATTTCGAAAAAATAATTTTTTTTACCCAGTGACTCAAAAAAACAAAAGTAAAGAACAAAAACCTTCATGCAACTACAGGTCAGCAAGTTGTGTGTATGACCCCAGAAGTACTTCACAAAGCCTTAAAATTAACAAGTCCAAGGCCACTAGCTACTTTGTATAGACAGAAACCCAGCACCCTATATCAAATTCCTCGGTGGTCTGTTATGTAACTCTTAACCCTTAATTTATATGAACCACCCATGCCTATTGAGCAAAGCCAACTAAACGAAAAGAGAGCAGGTTGTGGTACAGATGACACAAATATGATTTAACTCATTACTTCGCCACTAAGCATTTTGGATTGTCAATCCTTATTACTCACACAAATAAAATATGAAAAATGATTAAATTATTCTTTAATTTGAATTAATTATAAATAAAATAACAGGAATAATCAAGTAAACTATGACAAAGTTAAAAGTCAAACAACATAATAGTAAAAGTAGCAGACTAAATTATGAAAACTACTCAAAAAGCACAAAATGTTTGCAAATATATGAAATAAGAGTCATGGAATTCAAGTAAACTGTAGTGCAATTTTCTGACGATATTAGGATCATAAATAACTCAGTGTAAACATTATTCACTGTATAAGCTTGATATTTCAGTTATTGATGTTCAGTTTTCTTTAATAATAAATTAAACTAAAAATTTCTTTAATAATAAATTAAACTAAAAATTACAATTTTGTTTAATAAAAATGAACCAACCTCAACTGTGTAAATCAGTACAATGTACATTGTACAGGTCGCAACTACAATAATAGAAATAAGTTAGTGAAAATTGATTCACTGTTTTCTATAAAATTTACAACTTTGAAATGTATAAACTTTATTACAAAATCATATAACTATTAATTAAAATAATTATGAAAAGCATTATATAATAAATTACATTGTGAAATGTTAACCTGTAAAACTTGCCAAATGATGAAAACTCAAATAAACTTTGTTACAAATCATATAGTTAAAAATAAATCATAAAAAGTAGACTATATAAAACAATGAAATTTCAATTTAACAAAAATCAGATCTGTACTTCTGAATTATCACTTTTCAGTGTACCTGCCCACACATTAAGCAAAGTCCCATGAATTATTTTCCTAAATTTTGCATATGTTTATATGTTCTTGTTTACACTTGTCTGTTATTGTTGTACTGTGGTTGATTGCCAATCCACATTGTTAAGTACAGAACACCATTTCACAGTGGCATGCTCGAGTCACTGTTGCTACTTACAGCAAAAGTGAAATTATGTCCATACCAAATAAAATCTGGCGAGCGGCTAACTGCTTCATTACAAAACTCATCCACTCTCATTGCATCCCATTCTCTATAGTAACTGATTGCGTAAGTGGTTCAGTCTGGTTCCAAGGCAGTTTTATTGATACATACATTTAGTGCATGTGAAAATAGACACCTGCAAGAGTGTCAAATGAATGACTCACATACAGAATTTCTGCAACACGTTTCTTTTATTCAAAGTTGTGTTGGCCAAACTCTCTCAGAATTATAAGTTCTCAAAACAAAATAAAACGTCCCATCACAAAGTAACAAAAGAACCTTGCCTGATTTTTTTATCCACACAGGTTCTCTACCACACTTTGTGTAAGAGAAAGTGGTAATAATTTAATTTCACTGAGCCATCTAATTTTACAGCTGCAACAATCTATTACAGAATGTTGCAGAATTTGTTATTGCTCTTTGGAATAAAATTCACTTCTTGGTGAATCAAAAAGTAAGTAGAATTTTTGTAAGAATTCAGTTGAAAAGTGCTTGTAATTTAGTTTTTTAAACCATGATATTGTAAAATATGGAGTCTAGGAAATTTGCGTCCTCTGTTATAAGTTGTGATTTCTTTTAATCTTAGACACTTATTTTCATATTATCTGTAGAATAATTTTAGTTAAAAAATAAAAATAATTTATTGTGAAGTTATAAAGTAATGTGGTGTATGAATAAGTGCTGGTGGTAATATATTCTCCAGAAATAATGTATAGTATTTAGGAATAATTTTCAACTGCTCTGAGTATATAGAAACTATTATTGTTTTGCCAAATATTATTTTACCTGTTATTGACTTTAAATATTTTTGAACCTTGAGCGGATGTAGAGTTAGAGTGTATATTTCTGGTGTTTGTTCAAGAGTCAAATGTGAGTGTGTTGAAGTTATTTTTAGGTTGGAATTTGTGACTATGAAAATGAAATAACAGCTAAAAACGTACAGTGTAACAATAATTATCTGGAGTGCCTCATTTACATGTTTTGTATTTAATTTCATATTAGAATTAGACTTAAAGGTTAGTTTAGAAAATAACTATTGCCAACATATCATTACTATCTTCATCTTCCTGTTTAATATTTTTGGAGGTGTTTCACCTCTTTTTGGGAATTCAGTCTTGCCATGTGCAAAAATTAAATCTTTAGTGAACAAATCCACATGCTCACTTGGAGGTATGCTTTCCTACAAAAAAAAAAGAAATACGTAGTTTATTTTTGTGAAAAGAACCAGGTAGTCTTTGTCACTGGGTATATCAGTAGATGTTTGCTTGCTGTTTTATAGTAATGCTCTTATGATTATTTTAATGCACTGGAACCATTCATAGTGTAATCATTCAAAAATTTGTTTTTAAAGTTCAGAACTCTATAGGTCATCTGTTGATGTTTTCAATTTACATTTAAATATACCATACACAGGTGCACTGTTTTCTACACTACACTATATAATGAGCACTACATCAGCTTTGTTTGTTTCAGCCCCTTGACTGGATTTCATTGACTAAGGAGTCAGTATTAACATGCTCCAACAAACAAGCATCCTACTTCATAACAAATCTTTTTATTTTGCTAACCACGTCCTGAATCCCAAGATCATTGTTGAGGCTGACATTATGTGTGTAGCATGAAACGTTTACCATGTTTTTTTGAATCTTGTTTTTAGAAGTTTGATTTCTTTTAATAACTCAAAACTGTTTGGTACAACCCTATAATTGTATGAGATTTGATCAAAAAGATCATGCAGTTTTTGTTTGAACAATTTGTGCCTTAATTCAGTTGCAGTTATATTGCCTCCTTCAAAGTAATCCCAGTCGGATATAACACAATAATTATGATAATATTATTATATACATCCACCAAACTCAGTAAATTTTTTTATTTTTATAAATAAGGCCTTTTCGAAATTATTGTAATTTCATCATCAGTTTACACTATAAAATGTTGTTATTTGTGTTCATTATATTTCACTTCACTTCATATTGAATCTTCCACTGCATTGGGCAGTGGAAGATTCAATATGAAGTGAAGTGAAATATAATGAACACAAATAACAACATTTTATAGTGTAAACTGATGATGAAATTATAATAATTTCGAAAAGGCCTTATTTATAAAAATAAAAAAATTTACTGATTTTGGTGGATGTATATAATAATATTATAACAAATCAGTGGCATAATGTTTAGCAAAATAATTATGATAATGTTTTTTTTTCAGTCTTCAAAACAATTCTTGAATGCAGTTTTCATATAGCCTCGACCTCGGTCAGCGATTTTTGTTCTGTCTTCAACAATTGTGAAACATTACCCCTTCATGATATTTTTCATTATTGTGAAGAGGGGAGATACCATTGAGAAGAGTTCATGTCTGGCAAATATGCTAGTTGCAGTGTTATTATAATGTTTTTCCCCCAAATTCCTAAAGAGGCCTAAATGAAAAGTCCATTCTGATGCATGAGTGGGATGTAATTTTCATAAATCTGGCTGCTTTCTGTAGTTACACACAAGTAGTGTAAAATGCCCTAGTAGTACTCTTTATTTACCATATCACCTAGTGACTAGTGACAAAACCACAATCTTCAACAATCATTATCTTCACTCATTGACAACCATCTTTGAAGGACTGTACTGTTTGTAAATGAGTTGTTCATGCTTAGAAGGTGCCACAGAAGCCTTCTGCAACATATTCAGTGCAATAGAGCAGTTTATCTTATTCCTTACACAAAACGTGATCCATGCTCTTCAATCTAAATCACCTATACACCAAAATGTCTTCTTCTTAAGCACTTTGCCTGTTCTGTCTTCACAGAGTATCTCTCCATCTCACTCTTGGTCTTTAAACTGTAAAGAATTCAAGTAACTAATTACTCTGGAAGAGTTACTAGCACTTCGCAGAGGGTGATGTGACAGGACTGCTGTCTTATGGCTTAATCCTAGCCATCATGCATACTATCCCCAACATGAGGGGGTTGCTCGCTCATCTCTTGACTGTTAGAGTCTTCACCTGTTTTACCCCGGCCACGGGCCTCCATATCATCTGGAAGTTGGGAATGAGATATCCATACAGATCTTTAATGTTACTGTTTATCCTTCCCTCCAACATCCTATGTCGTTGCCCAAGTGATAGGGCATCCGCCTTAAGGGGCAATTTCGTACCCCAAGGGCAAGAAAACAGCTTATACCGACTGTCACTTGATCCCGAGAGCCACGTTAGCCACCTGTAGGGATTGCCGATCATCCACGATGAGGAGGTGTGGTTAGATATTTCCCCTCATCGAGGAATGAGACCATAAGGCATTACTCATCTCCAGTACTTTGGGGGACACACCAAAATGTAAATTGAAAAATCTAAAAAAAAAGAAAATTGTTTATACACTAAAACAGAACTGACTCAGTTAGCTGTCAGATATAAGCTATGGCTATGGATCTAGGGCTGAAATTTTAGACAATTAAGGTGTGTACCAACATACATGAAAACAGTTTTTTTGTTAGGTAATTGTAGTGTGAGAAATTAAATAGCTTAATTACACAAACGTTTTGATTTAACCTTGTACATTATATGTCCAAAGCAGGCTTCAGTTTTTGTTATATATCAATATTTGGTTGTTGTTGAAAAGTTAAGACATTTTATATATTATTGACCCTAAGAGCTAGTACAACTTTTTATTGTAGTGTCAAAATTTGTTTCTTTTTGTATTGCCAACTTTAGCAGTGAATAATTTATTGGATATTATCATGATTTTTCTTTAATTATTCATTCAGCTTATTGATACACATCAGGTGTGGTTTTGACCAGAAACTAATAATATTTGTGGAAAAACAGAAGTGGATAGTTTTCTTACTGTGTTTCAAGTTTTAAATTCTTTCAATTGAAGTTGCACAAGGCATAATTTCAACACATTTTTTTAAATTATTATTTTTTTTTTGTGTTTGCCTATTATTTGAATAATGATTTTTAAAAAATTGTTCAAGAATGAAACGTGATTTTGGATTAGATTACTAATGGTTTTAAAGTTGAAAATGTAATCAACATTTTAAAGGTTTATGAGACAGGTTAATTTTGAGTGATCTGTACAAACTGTAAACAAACTTCCAGATAATATGTGTCCCACTGTGGGTTTCAGTTGCTCTGACATAATCCCACTGTGCTAATAGTATTTGTTGCCGTTACTATGGTGGTATAGTTTATCTCTTACAAAGCATTAAAAAGACAAGTATAAAATACAACTTTCCCAGGTATTATTCAGGTGGATAACATAAGTATAATTATTATAAGTTAGGAGAGTACAAGAATCTTGATTATAAGTTAGGAGCATTACTTGATGACTGGATTCCAGATGTAAAAGCAGAGAGTAAATTATATTTTGTAAAAGACATAGATTTTAGTTCAATAATTTCTCAAATAAGACTGGAACTAACATCTACGTTCCTTATCAACAAAACAGTATGAGGTGTAATCAGTGTTAATTTATAGCACCTGTTATGTTGAAGATTTAATTGCAATTCAGAAAGCTTTGCTTAGTTACAACATTATTGTTAAAAACTATTTGAAAGGCATATGAGAAACTGTGATGTGATGTCTTCCATATAAAAAAACTGTGCCAGAATTCTTTCCTACATCTGTACATATTTAGAAATTGAAGATTGAACATTGAATTATTAAAATGTCAATTATTATACAAAATATACATCTTTCCTGTTTAGGTGCATTTGCCTGTCCATGGGCATGTGTACGTGCATGCATACACACTGTTTATTTGGAACAAGTTAGGTGTATCGTGATTTTATTGCAATTCACTAATTTTTTCAGAGTTCAAGAATTTAGATTTTTAGGTTACTAAAAAGCTGTCAATATAAGAGAGAGTGGATGAAAAGTAATGTAGTCACTCATAACTTGGAAGCAAAAAGACATTCTTATGAAACAAGACAGGAATGAAAATACAATTTTTTTTTTAACTACAAGTGCTTACATTTATTTTTAAATGTAGTCTCCATTTACAGCTATACGTTTCTCACAATGGTGAGCCTGTTTTCTCACCCTGCCAATAAATTCCAGTGGTCTTTCCTTGATACACAACTCTGATCCATCCATGTTTTCCGTAGCCACGATGAAATGGATACCATTAATGTTTCTTTTTAAATACAGAAAGTGGTGAAAATTGTAAGGCCCCAAAGCTGATGAATATAGAAGGTGGTCGAATAGGTTTGAACTTCAACTTCACAAAAACCTTGGTGGTTGGATAAGGTGTGTGTGTTTTGCAGGATTATCAACTAATTGAATTTTCAAACACAATGTACACATCTTCTAAAGTGGTTTAAGGTCTCTGTGTACTGCAAAGAATTCGCAGTTGACTTAGCTTGCAGGTAGGTCACACACATTTGGCATCCCAGAAAACTGTCAAGAGGCAAAGTGTTGGGTTTTGAGTTTCTTGGATTGTGGCAAATCAAGATGCCAATAAGTTTAACTTTTTCTTCTGTGTTGTAATAATGCATCCAAGTTCCTTTTCTTATTGTAAAGGAAGTAATCTCCTTCTTCACAATAACATCTCAGATGTTGTTCACAACATTCTTTGCACTGTTGTTTGTTCTCTTTTGTGAGTTTGTGTGGCACCCACCATGAACAGATTTTATGGTAACCTGGTTCAATAATGTGTTCTACTCATTCTTTTAATAAGCCTACTGAGTTGGCAATATGTTGTTGCAGTCAAATTGAATGAATTTGTCCACTTCCTTTTGATGCTTCTCTGTGCTTCTCATCAGTAACAGAAACTGGTCAACCACTGTGAAGTTCATCCTCAATATTTGCTTAAGTAGATTCCGATGCACAAAATTTTACTGCCCACTTATTTCAAATAGTTTGGTCAAAATAGTGTCTTCACCATAAATATTTTTTAGACACCAATGAATGTCACTCTTGTTTACTTTTATGGCAGTTAAAAGTCAATATTGCATATTGTTTTATATGTGTTGTGATAGCAGGTGTATTTGACTGTGCGGTTACTGACAAAGAAGAAGTGGACAGTATTCAACAAGACTCAGAATGTTGTAGTGGGGTGGGGAAATGTATCTACAATAGCGGAGGACACATGCTGCTCTGTACGGTGTGTTGTTCTACGTTATGTGTGACTATGCATTATTTTTCAGCCGCCCTTCATATGATTTTGATCATAAAACATGTTTGAGGAGAAGCTTTTGTCACAAAGGGTTCTAGTATTTAGTTACTGATTTACGTGTTGAGTCTGATTACACCTCATAAATATCCCATTCATGAAGACTGATTAGGACACCTAAAAAGCACGCACATGCACACACACACACACACACACACACACACACAGCAAGGTTTTCACGTGTACTATCTATTTATGTGTGGTATTATGTTTATTTTTTGTACACTATACACATTGACTTTCAAATCAATATTTTGGACTAGTTTTGCTCGTGAATACAATCGTCCTTAGTAATGTTAATATTTTTTTGCCAATGCATATATATATTAGATATAACAATTTTGTGTATGCTAGTAGTAGTTACAAAATTAAGTTATTTATGTGTGACCTTGTTAGTCGGTTACAATTCTGTCAGTATGTGTTAAGTGAGGAAATTTTAACTGGTTGTGTCAATTCTACTGGATATTGTGCATCCCAGTGTTTACATCCATAAATTGATATGTATTATATGTCTGCAATGAGTGAACTTGGACCATTTTGAACTTTGTCAAAATCAGGGTTTAACATCTGTAGAGCTGTACAATTAAAGAATCTAGATATAATCAGTCTTAGATGGTTACGGTGCATATCATATTTTCATTTCCAGTATGTGTGTATGTTTGAAACATAGTTATTTTGTGCTAATGTATATATTTCAGTACATTAAATATATTTCACAAAATGGTTGAATCCGTGTGAAAATAGTATCCAACAAAATAAATCAAAGTTGGTTTGTCTGAAAAGTGTTAGGAAAACATTTGGGCATTTTCATACACTGCTTAGGGTGGCACTGTAATTAAAACCTATACAGACTTGCTCTGCATATTTCAGTTAATCTTCATATATCTTCCTTTGTTGGTACTTCAGAGTTAAGCAGTTTGTTTGTTTCACATACTTTGAACATCCTTTTCTTGTATCTACCTACATTTCTCTTTCCTCTCAGTTTATAATTTTTAGGACTTGATGATAATTTTGATCCTCCATCCACTTCATATACTATTTCTAGTGAACTTTGTTTTGCTCTGTAGGTCCCCAATTCTCTTTAAATGTCATAATTTTTTTATTCAATTTTCTCATGTGCATTTTTTGACCCACCTTAAAAAATATCTTTTCAGTGTTCTGGATTTTATATCTCTCCTTAAGTAGCTAACATCCACAAATTTAATTGCCATTACATTAACACTGGAGCTGCCATTACTTTATAAAATCATTTTTTTTTAGTTCCGTACAATATTTTTCGTTGTATCCTTATAAATTCCAAACGGTTAGTACAGCACTTGCCTTTATCACTACCAAATAAAGTTCTCTCTCTATTGGAAACTGCTTCTGTTTTATAAAACAAGTTTTACATATACAGTGGAACTTGGTTATTACGGCCTCGGCTGTTACGTCAACTCGGGTGTAGCGTTATTTTGTCATAAGTCCGGTCAAACTGATATCTTTAACATTATAAAAATTCCCGGTTGTAACGTCACTAAATATTGTACCACTCTGTTATAGCGTCAAAAATTTCTCAGATATTTTACTCTAAATTTCATATGAACGTATATATGTGCGCGCGTGTACTTCTAGTTGACAACTGTGCAGCCCATCCAAAGTTGGATGCGCAGCCCATCCATTAATGTTTGACAAACATTAATCTGGTCTTCTTACCGGCCAACTGTACGAGTGTCCTGCAACCTATGGACCAAGGCGTCATTAGAAGCCTAAAGTGGCACTACCGCAAGCAACTTTAAAAAAAAATTATTTTCTGTATGGACACGGTGCAACCTGCCACAATTTCACTCTTAGATGCAATACAATTCCTAGACGACTCTTGGAAGAGTGTAACACAGAAGACGATAGCAAAATGCTTTAGTAAAGCACAACTAGTACATGAAAATTTACCCGATGATGACGAAGATGATGACTTGCCGCTCTCGGAGTTGATTAAGAAATTCGACGTAAATGAATTTGGAAATGAACTTGATTCCTATGCATCAGTGGATGACCAAGTAGAAACATTCCAAGTGTTGAGTGACGCAGAAATTATCGCAGAAGTAAAAAACATAGAAGCAGAAGATAGTGTTGAAGAAGATGCTGAGCAAGAGGAGGATGCGGACATCATTTGTCCGACAGTACAGGAAGCAATGAGACCCGCCGAAACTCTTTCACGATTTTACTGCTTTAGAGAGACGTCTGACGACACGTTCAATGCAGCGCAGCATCTCCACAGCACAACAGAAAGAATTTATTTTTCAGAAAGGAGCGTTCAAAAGAAAATTACGGATTACTTTTGACAGTAAGCCTAAATGTAAGTTACATGTACTTTCTTTTTGATCTTTTAAAATATTCTTCATGCTGTTTGTATAAATGAAATGCAGTTTGTAAACTTTAGAATAAATATCACGAATAATGATTAAAAAAAAGATAATTTTTTTTATTTCTCCTTCCTTACTAGTGATTAAAAAGGGTCTTTTATAACGACTCTTTTATAACGTCACTCGGACATAACGTCATTATTTTTTTGGTCCCTTCAATGACGTTATAACCAAGTTCCACTGTATAAAGATATAAGCATTGTTGTTATTGATAGATATATATGTATTTCCGTTGTGTGTTGTTGTAGTGAACAACAAAGTTTTAAAGAATTTTTGGTACCCACAATGGTTGTGCTCTGAAGCATGTGAAGTCAAGACAGTAATACCAGACTGAAAATGTTAGACAGGTCTCCCATAATATCTACATATGCCCTTGTACTGCCCCGAGTATAAGTTAAGTGTTTTGTTTAGTATTAAAAGTGCTGTAACAGTATAATTAAAACATTAAAAACATCTGTTTTTTGTAATATTAATAACACGAGTCTTTCCATACTTTCCAGTTCTATGATGTTTTTCACATATGTTTACCATTGCTCACATTGATGTATGTTCAACTTCCAGTATTCACATACATAGTAAATTCTATAATGCTGTCGTAAGTAGTTTAACTGTTGGCTGTGGTAAACAGTTTTTGTCATGTGTTCAGCTTCCTTTATGAAGTTAAAACATTGCTTTCTCTACACTGCATCGTATCAATTATAAAGTAATGCAAAAAGTTGGCATTCATAAACTCTGAATCTCGTGTTTTTTTTCTGGTAGCTTTCTGAAACAAATTAGTTACATAATATTATTTTTAAAATGTGTCATTCTGCTTCAAATATTTTTAATTTGATCGTATTAAAGCATTTTTATTTCAACAGATATATACCATATTTGTGTACTCACCTCAGAATCAGCTTGTTTTCGTATATAAAGCTTCATAAGCCTATGAAGTGACACTTGTCTGTGAAATGATTTTTCATCATTATTAAATTTCCGTGTGTACACAGACAACTATTGGTGTAAATAAGTATTGTTGACTTAATAATACTAGTGTCGATTTTATCCTACTGTTTTATGTTGTTGAGTAGTGTGCTCTAAGACACAAAATGGTTTGGTTTTCAGTTTTTCTATGTACAAAAGATTGAAATCTTTGAATAAACAAAGATATTTGCACTTTTTGCTAGATATTTACACTTTTCCTAAGAAACATTTCCTTATGAACAGAACCACAGTCCTTATAAAATCCTTATGAAATCTGGTCTTTCATATAAAATCCTTATGAAATCTGGTCTTTATGAAATTTCTGAGCACCAGATCATATCAGTAATTTTCCTATAGACAGTAACTTTCATATAGTTTGCATGTGGCTGTACAAATATCCGCTTATATATCTCACTTATTGGGATTGTTTATAGCGTGTTCTGTTCACAATACTTTATTGTGTGTTTGAATACATTATTTAATCCTATTCAGTTTGTCTGACTTATTTAAATTTTTCATTTGTAGATTAACCATTTCCATTACCATTTTATAAGAACGTATAAATACTATTGTATTTATAAACGTATAAAGAATATTGTAGTCTTATAATCTGTTAGTATTAGTGACTGTAACCATCTGACAGTTGCTGCGACTTCATTTCTGATAGTAAGAATCAGGTGCTATAGTAATTGGTGTCAAAGTTCTTTGTTAAAAAAATACATACAAGTTTTATAAATGTCTTAGTATTTATATCATGTTTTATCAGTTAAGTGTCAGTGTACACTGTATTGCAGCATGTTTTTGATGGAGTGTATGTTTTATGTCTTAAAACGATAGTCATATATTTAATATTTTTAGTGTTGCTTAAAATATAGTACACTTTATTCCACAGTTCACTTAAATGTGGTAGCTATCAAATCCAATATCAGTTTTGTAAGAACTGAATTCTAAAGATTGATAGAAATTTAATTATTTTTTACAAAAAGTACTGGTATAGATGTTCCTGTAATAAAAGTGTATTAATGTTTGGATTTACAGTTGATTTTTTCCAAGTTGGATTGTCAGAGTAGTTAAATGGAATAGATTCATGTAGTTCTTTGTATTTCAAACCAAAAATGTTATTCCTACAACTAGGTAAAGAATAATTCTTACTACTTCCAAAATAGACTATAATTCTAGGTTAATGTTGACATAACATATGTACTTTCCCAGTATTTATAACATAAAAACATTATGCAATATTTATTTATATATTGAATAAATTAATGTATTTTCATATTAATTTTAATTGTTTTATTTACCATTATTTTTAACTGCCCAAAATGTGCACCATTTATTATGAGATTTGTAGGTTGCGAGTGAGCAGTCTTACCACTTCTAAGACCATTAAAACCTTGAAACAGACAGAAAGTAAAAACATATTAAGTGATGTGTTTACAGTAAAAAGTTCAGTTTTCCAACATAATATTACTTTGCATGTTTTTACCCTTTTCTCTGATTTTGCCACTTGAAAATAGAGAAAGGAAATTTTTGTGAAATTTGTCATATCTGAGGAGAATAAACTTAACTATACAGTGAAAAGAAGTTTGGAAGAGTCACTGAACAGACTTAAATACACATGAAAATAGTAGTGTAATCTGAGAAATTCCATAAACTAACCAGATTCTTGAATAAGATAATTTTTCTGAGTAATAGGGAAATTATGCAAGGAAATCAACATTTTCTAATTCACAGTTTGTTGTGTATTCGTGGAGAGAAATAGGTTTTATGTAAAGGAGGTGTGTTTATTTATTGGAGCCCTATTTAAATACAGTTTTGGATAACTCTGCTCAATTAATCCTCATTGTTGGTGAAGGTACACAGTTCACAGAGTTTAAAAAGATTTAACAAATGAAGACTGATGTATAAACTGTAAAAGTGATTCAAAACATATATAAAAGTTATCACATGTAAATAAATAAAATACTCAATTTTTTCTGTTTGTTCTGTGTCATTTGTCTTCTGCAGTCTAACAGTTTTTCACTCGTCTTGCAAATGTTTTCTTCAAGACAGTGTGTAACAAGTTGTGTTCAACAAGGCAGAAGTTCGCCAAAATATACTCATGTAGTTAAGGAGGAAGTTTTAAGAGTTCATGTGGAGATTGAAATATTGGGCATCTCATTTTATTCAGGTTGTAAACATGTTCAAATGTTTAAAAAAAATCAGATATTGCAAAATATCATTTAATACCAAACATCTTTAAATTTCAAAGAGACTCAGTATAAAGTGGGGTAAACTGTTATTATGAAAAAATAATTTTAGAAGTAATGGAAGTTTCCAAGCAACAGTTTCAGTAGAGATGAGATACAGTTGAGAAACAATTGAGCGTTTGTCCGACTCCAGTGTTCACTTCAGGCTGTTGCTGTTTATCGTGACACTTATTTGTTTATTTTGTAAGTTATTTTTAATTGAAATAATTTGTTGTTATATTTATTACTTATTCAATTGTATTTTCTGTTTTTTCTTTTCTTTTGTATGTTATTGTTTGGTATTTAGATAATCAGAGACTTATTCTATACTTTATTTTAATGATTTTCATTGTATATTATTGTATAAACAAACAGTACTTTGTTGTTAAGCATATAAAATATTTAAAGAACATAGTAAATTATCCAAACTTTGTTTTAATAACTCTGAAATGTCTTTCTTATACTGTGTTCCATATACAGAATTGCTTTGTGGGTTGTGTTTGGTTGTGTTTATGCCTTCGCGTGCGTGCGTGCGTGCGTGCGTGTGTGTGCGTGTGTGTGTGTGTGTGTGTGTGTGTGTGTGTGTGTGTGTGTGTGTGTGTGTGTGTGTGTGTGTGTGTGTGTGTGTTACAGCAGTTGCTGCCTTCCTTCTCTCAGCCACAATGTTTAGTCATCTGTATTTTCATGTTATAGTTGGTGAGATCTCGCCTTTCCATTGCCTCATTCTTCACCATCATCTTCTTCTTTGTCTACTTCTCCTTCTCCTTCTCCTTCTCCTTCGAGGAAATTTTTTGTGTAACTTTTTTTGAAAGACAAGCAGAAATAGTGGTCTAGTAGTGTTCAGTGTCTAATTGTTTTAATAAAGTCCCCCCTCCTTAGTTAAATGAGTATTTATAGTTCAATAAACTTCTGCCTCATAATATGCGTTTTAAAACTGCAGTATGCTTCAAAGTGAAGAAATCATTTGCAAGCTAGGTGAAAAGTTTTTATATTATGGAAGACGAGTGAAATGATTCAACCCTGAAGGAGCTTCATATTTTGGTAACATCAACTAATGCACCCTACAAAATAAGATACATGTAAATCATAAATCTAATAGAGTTGAAGTCTGAACTATAAAAAGAGAAATGCTCGGTTCTGTATAAAGAGAAATGTTCAGTATTTCTAATGGCTGTGATGATAAAAGGTAGAAGATTGTTGAGTACATACACAGTTGATTTGTGGTAGCAGTGGTGTATTGGAGTGATTTGTGTCAATAATATCAGTGTAGCTACTCAACATAATTTTTGGAGAACTAAACATATATGTACCTAGTGTTAGCAGTGTTTAATTGTTTTTTTAATTATATAATTATGAAAATAATAATAATTAATATTATTATGTTTTTGTACATCACAATTAAATGTGTGATAACATTTAAATAAATATGTCTTTAAAAAGTGAAACCCTTCATAAAATAATAATCATGTTGCTTGTAAAAATTGTTTATAATATTGTTTGTTGTGTAGATGAAACAAAGGTAAGTATTTTAAAGGCAAATATATGGAAACTATACGTGCTGGCACTCATACTGGAAATATGTTATCTTGTATAATAATAATTATTATTATTATTAATAATGCGCCTGGTTTTGAAGAATATTGTTTTAATTCTGTATGTAGTAAAACTCTGCGCGCAAATGGTAAGTATACAGTATTAAGGATATGTTGATGATAACCTTATATGTACTTTGGAGATTTCCAAATATTGTGAATTTGGACTGAGGTGTCTTGTTGAAGGTGAGGGTGGGATGTCGATTGACGCCACTGGCAGATGTTAAACCCTCGAAGGAGAATAACAGTGGTGGGCCGTCTGGAGTTCGAGGTAAAGCACGCTCGTTGCCGACAGTGCTTCAAGTACGAGCAAAATATGCAGCTGTTAATGCTGTTGCGAGCAGCTCCAAAACGCCTCACTCATTGCGGAGGGCAAAGTCAACACGTGAAGAAGTCTCACACAAGAAAGGAAATAAAAGGCTAAAAGTATCTGATGAGAACAAATCAAAAAATTGGAAGGTATCTCGATCAGAAGAAGTCATGGCATGGAGAACAGTAGGACGTCTAGAAAAGAAGTCAGTGGGAGAAACTGGACGAAGACATCTTGGTGCTGACAGAAGAAAGAAACCAAAACCAAAGTGAGAAGTACCTATTATATTTTCTTTGTATATAATATACAAAATGCTTATTTTCTTAATATTGCTTGTAATTATGATTTATTTTTCACATTCTTTTACCATGATATGGTATTTTGTATCTTCCAAAATTGTATTGTAACATATATACATTAGATAATGAATGTGGTGTACATTCTAAAATTTAAAATATAAACGTTTTGTTTATATGTAAATAAAAATAACAATAATATGCATCAAGGCGATGTACATTATTATTTTCAAACCATGAGAATATGCACACACACAAAATAAATATTTTATTTTTTTAAATAGATGAGTTGGTGCCTTTAATTCTTCATATCAGTCTAACATATTTATAAAATACTGTTTGTAAGCATTTTAATGAAAAAAGATGAAATACTTATTACTTTTATTTTGTTATGGAATGGAATGTATAAGTTATTGAAATTTATTAGTTTGTGACAGCCAGTTTCCAATTATCGACCAATGAATAATCTGCTTTGTGGCTTAATCACAATTCAGTGTTAATCAAGAACATATTCTTGATATACTGCTGACTAATTCATATTCCTAATGTTATTAAAAGTTGTAGAGATGTGAAAATGAAATCAAAATTAATTGCAGTAGACTCGTGACTATTCACTCTCTCCCTGGTTATCTGGCCCACTATATTATTCTGCCTGGTCCTCAATATAAAATTGAAAAAAAAAAATGGATTATGTAAATTGAGTACATAAAATAGTTGATTTGTCAAGATTTTCAATTCCAAGTACAGTACTTTAAAAGTCAGGGCTTTTCATTAAGGAAAAGAACTCAGCAAAAGTGGCAGACAACTGTCAAAAAAGACTTTCAAACAATAGTTCTTTATGTGGTAATATAATGCAGTTTTGTCTATTGTTATATTTTCTTGATTCTTTTATAAAAATGACATTTCCATTACTGTGTTTCAAATTAAATAGCCCAAATGAACATCTAAATCACATTAACATGTGAATAAAAATTACACTAGTACATAATATTTGCCATAGATTGTTATAGTATATTTACATTAGACTTTAAATAAATGTTAAGGTTCTCTGGATTCTGCTGCCAATTTTTATTTAACTTTTCAGATGTAATTAGTCAGTCATTTTATTGTAATTTTAAGATTTGAAAAGTATGCCGACCCTGTACACACAAATCAAGAATAGTGTGGGTGAGGTATGCAGAAGAAATGATTATCACTCTGCCACATTACAACTACCACCACATTAGGCCAGATAGTTGCAAGTCTACTGTGTTTGAGATAAAATGATCTGGGAGTAAGGAAAAATTTGTATCATTGATGAGGAAGTAGAACATACTGAATAAAGAGCAACCCATGGCGGGAGCACTACCTAAAGATCAGGACTGCAGTATAATGATTCTAGACTATTTCTGTTCGTAGTTCAATCCTGATGTAAACAAACCCATGTGGCGCATGTGAAACGCTATTGGTCAGGGGCATTGGCATTGTTCACACAGTAATGTATCACATGCATGTGCATAATGTCTGTATAGTCATGTGAGAGTTATCTTACCACTTAAAACGGGGCACGTCATTTTAAAACACTTCATCTTTATCAGCATATTCTAAATCCTACTGAATTAGTATGGAGGCAGTTGAAAGGATATGTTGCCCATAAGAACACAACGTATAGGTCTACAAGTTGCCTGATAAAGATTGATAGAGGAGGTAAATGAAACAACAGTGGACAATAGGCGCATTGTGTCAAATATAAATCAAGGAAGAAGATAAGCTCTGGGAAATGAGCCACATTACCAACGTCGTTGTGGACTGTCTTATCAACAATAACACTGACTCAAGTGATGATACAAGTTCCAACACAGATATGGAAGGGGTTGAATTACTCTCTGACAGCAACTGATAATATACAGAACACTGATAATTATCACAGATTCTATTTTCGTTTTAAATAAACTTTACTTTTCTTTTTTGTTGCAATTTTAAGCAGTTAATAAGAAAAGGCATTAACTGGTGTTATAAAATATTTCACTGTCGGTATGACACAATCACACAAATTTTACTTTGGTCAGGACAGATTACAGTTTTTACGTGTTTATACAGTATCAGTATTGTATGTGCCCTGTCTGACTCCTTGTGTCAGACTGACACGCCTTTAATTCAATCAGCAAATAGCATTTCAGATGTGCCACGCATGTTTGTTTACATCAGGATTAAACTAAGAACGGAAATAGTATACACAAGTCATGATCTTTCATTAAGAAAACATGCCTCACTGCTAAGAAACTGTAAATGATGATTTCATTGTTTAGAAAATAATAATCAAACCTGTTTTATCAATTACTTTTTTGTATACAGTTGCAAGTGTATTACGATATATATTTTAAATATGTGAAATCATTTTAAATATATCGTATCATCTTTGAAATCATTAATTAAAGTAATTGCCTTTTTCAAATGAATTATTTTAATTACTAGGTAGCAGTTTAGAGCATTGACATGAATTTTTTAATTGGCCATCATTTTTTCTTGTTTTTATTTATTTTATGTACATTACCCTTCCTGATAAAAACTCAGATAATCGAGAATTGGCTGTACTAAGATGTTATCAGTAGTATGATAAATGACACCTTTTCTTACATATGCGCTCATGTCTACAATCAAAGGCTAATGGTGACAGCTGTTAATGAAATAACATACACTTAAGTAATGTGTACATAAATGAAATCCAATGTAAACATTTCCTAAATATTTAATTTAATTTCTTTTTACCTTGTACAATAAGAGCATTTGTGAGTACTTTAAGAGGTATAATTACATCTTTACACCTTTCAAATTAACATTGCACATAAATTAAACATAAACACATAATATCATCAAATTTATTTGTAGAATTGTGTGTATGTGTGTGTGTGTGTATGTGGGTGCGCGCACGCATTCTAGTGTACTGGTGTAGAATTGTGTGTAGTATTGTACAGGTATGGCAGTAAGAAAAGTAAAATATTAACCTACCAATATTTAACACATTGACTGCAGGATAGGTTTTGAGTATTTTCTCTTTGACTATGTTACTCATCACGGGCTTGTATGCAACTTCTTGATTTAGCATTCTGCAGACCTGAAGGTCAGTTATTTTCTAATTTATGTAGTACAGTAATCCTCCATTATATCGGACTAATAGGCGCTCTGAGGCACTCTGAGGACTGAAAGTCCGTTGTAACTGTAAATAGCAAGTAGGCCTTACAATATAGATATGACTCATTTAAATTATGTGAATAAAAGTATAAACTAATTATGTTACTGTATTTATATGAAATAGATAACTGTACAGCAGTACAACAACAGAAAATGGTTGTATCTTATACAAATACTGAATACACAGTGTTTTTAAATTTGATGTATTTAGAAAAGAAACTTATACAGACTTAATTATACCTCAGGAATCATACCATCCCGTAAGTCACAAGATGGCTGCACTAAACTCATTTTGTTATAGGGCAATAAAATACTTAGAAGATGATTCATGTAAAAAAGAAGAGTTAAAAAGAGTAAAAGAAATAGGGAAAAATAATAAGTATAAACCGGAGATAGTAGAGAAAATTGTAAAAAGAATAGAAGGAAATAGTAGACAAGGAGAGAAGAAAGAAAAGAAATACATAGGATCAATAACGTATCTGGGATTTCAAACAAGGAACATAATCAAGTGTTTTGAAAAACACAATATAGATGTAGCGGTAAAAAAGACAAAGACAGTTTTTGATTATATAAAGAATAGTAGTACTGAAATAACGCGTGAATTACTGAAAAGCGGTGTTTATAAGTTCAACTGTAAACAGTGTGATAAGGTTTACCTGGGTGAAACAGGACGTAAGTTCGAAATTAGATTGAGAGAGCATGCGAGAGGAGAAGGAGACAGAACTACGAATTCGCTCTACGCGAGACCTTTTAGTGAAATGGGGCATAGGTTTTTAGACCCAACAGAGAACGTCAAAATAGTAAGGTTAGAGAATAACATATGTAAACGCAAATTGTATGAAGAATTAGAAATATTAAAAGTAAGGAAAAATAATAGTAATGCGCTGATGAACATAAAGACTGAATTTAATAATGACGATATATTTTACTATGTTATGTTAATTAATCCTTACAAATATAAATACATAATAAAAATTGGTTTTTTACCTACCTTGTTTATTTTGCCCAAGAACCCAGAATCCGACACACGAACGTTAGATGCAAACGTGGTTCACGGGTTATTGGAATAACTTACGCCACTCATGGTTTGAAGAGAATTATGATTTTATTTATTTACTTTAGCGAGAAAAAAAAAACGGTTGTTAGACTATTTCGTCAAAATTTGAAATGAAATACACATGTAATACTTTTCTGTTATTTACTCCATGCCTGCGACAATTACTAATGTTATCTTATTCTAACAGCTTACCTTATATATCTAACAGACCGCCCAGCCTGCTCATTCACACTATATTTAATACCCTCCCCTGATTATTTATCTAACAAAACCCTTAACACATTATGAAATACCCCTGCCGGCGACGTGGTGTCCACTCGAGCTCGTAACTTCTCATTTTTAATTTAGGCGTGTGTCCGAAATAGATTTTGATGTACTTTATTTGAATACTCACGCCACTGTCACATTACTGTTAACTGATAACTCACTTTTTACTTGAAACTTATAAAATTTTAAACAGCCCCTTGGGGCAAGTACCTGGTTAGGCACTGTCTGTCGGCGTACTGGGCAGAACGTCTCTCCGCTTACTATCAACTAGATTGCCGTCTCACAAGGTGGAAAACAATGCCTTCTATTTCTTTGCCACTGCTGTGTCACATTCAACACACGTGGGTTTTTGTGTGTTTGACGTGGATGACATTCGGTAAGCACTGGTTGACGTCACAAAAGAGGTTGGGCTTAGATTTACATCCGTCGTTTTGAGACCATGTGCGTCCAAACTTTCGTCTCTAAGCCATTTTGAGTTTTACTACCGTGGCGTCGTCTGCGCACCTGATGGAGTGGTGCGTTCGGGCGTAACTGCCACACACCCGCAAAGTTCTAAGAAATGACGCCGAGCACATTCTTTTGTAAATGTTTCGCAACTGATACTGCATACTGTTCCTTTGTCCGCACAATGCTTTATTCACCACGTGGCCGTAACCCAGTTGGAAAATAAATTTATGAATATTTTATAACAAGTCCCCAAAAAATTAATAAAATAAAATCCCTCAAAATTCGTCACGTTACAGTACCCCCCCCCCCATGAGATATCTTCTGCCGAAACAGAAGAAATCTCATTGCTAAAACCCCTAAGAGGACCGGTGAGGATATGGTGCCAACAACCCCCTTTAGCTCTTATACTTCATGGGTAAACAACCCCCCTGGCTCGACGACTATGGCCGCATCTGAACGAGATTACTGGACTTCTCTGTGCGAGATCCCAACACCATAAAATCGAACAGACACGCACCACAGCGCACCTCACCTTCTAACATGCCGCCCCAAAAAATCCAAATCCCTGGTCTATTTCATGCCAGATCCTCAACCGATATGTTCCCCGTTCCCCCTTATCATGCACACTGGGCTGCCTTTAGCAGTTACTGGGCTTGTACACACACTTATGGCTACATCCTAGCAAAATTGAAACATTCTTAGCTTCAAAAATTTATTTAAGTTAACAATCAACAGCTATTTTCTTTAAAATCAAAATAAGATCTTTTATCTAAATTGAATAATTCTCTTCGTTTTTAGTGATAATTAGAAAACAAGTAAATTGAACATTTATTAAAAACACGAACTTCCTTATCCTAACATGTGATTATACATATACCCTAAACAATACAATTCAATAAAAACACTATTAATACACACAATCAATAATATGATCAATATTCAAAACATCAATTAGATGGCAGGCATAAAAAATCAAATTTTTTTTTCAAAAAAATTTAAATTTATTAAAAATTTTTTTTTTCAATATTAAAATTATTTAAATTAATTAAGAAACACAATTGGCTTCACTTCATTGCCAAAACAGGTCTAGTATAGAACGTCACCCATCAGCTGATCAAATTGGGTCAAGTCAAGAACCTTGACCTACATAAGCTATACATAAGTTACATCATAACATACATTGAATCTCTTTAAAAGTTTGTCTTTAAACACAAAACATAATAAAATAAAATATTTAAAATAACAAAATATTATTATGATTAACAATCAAATTGATATTGAAATTACTCAAAATAAACATTTTACAACTTTGCCTTATTCTCAAATTTTATTAAATTTGTCACTTGTTTCAATCAAAATTTTATATTTTTACTATTACTCTCTTTATTTAACAATCGCATTCTCCATTAGTTTGGGTGATTTCATTATTTATAATAACTCGATATACCACTTGATATGTATATACATATAATCTTTACCACTCTGGCTTTAATACTCACTAACAACTTTAACTAACATGACACCCACATCTCTATCAAAAACATCTATCAAACAATCTCTAAACCCAACTTACTACTAAACTCAATTCGCATCATTCTCTCGTTATAAAAAAAAACACTCTCTAACCCTTTGTACTTAGGATGTGTGTTCCCCCCCCCCCAAAAAGCTCATTCCCTTAATCTGGTTCCTGGATTCTACCTAAGGCAACCCCTTCCCGCGTTAAACGGTCCCTTCCCGTCCCAACCACTTTTGTTGCGGACTCCTACACTACACTATCCCCTCTTACAAAATTACCATCCCCTAATTAACATTCTCATTACCTCACTTCAACTACAAAATAACATCAATATATCACTCATTACTCTACATATATTCCCCATAACTACTGTGTCCACATCAATACTTCTCAAATTCTACATCACATTACTTCACAACAACATTATTCTCCCTGTTACCACTTTAAACTCAACTTGGACTGATCTACATGTCCCAACAAAATATTAATCACCCAAAATCTACCTTTTATTCTTTTTCCATAAATCATTCAAAATTCTCAACTATATCAATTCAGTCTATCATTCAAATAAAATCTTTTACCACATTAACATCATATTGAACATTAATTACCTTGGAAATTAGTAAACAATTTATCAGTGACATTCTACTACTGATCAGCTGATTTTCTTAGCAAGGTGAATGACCTCACTACCAACACATTTCAACTCTCTACAAATTACATGAAATACATATTTTTATCAATCCTTATACCTAACACAATAAAATGATACCTCTATAAAACAGAATAAACACAGTATACTGAACATATGAACACCTATTTATCAAATGATAATACAAGCATTTAGTTAGTGCAAAAATGAGTTATCATCTTTAAGTTATAAAATTTAAATTCGTTGCTCACCTGAGCAACCCCCCACCACACACACTATTGTATTTCCTGTTGGACTGTGGCGCCCATTGGCCTACACAAGGACGGCATAGTTGGAGGAATTGAACATCTCCTTGTCCTTGCTTCGGCGTTACATTTTAAAGATTTTAGATATCAACATACCTTTGTCATATAGTTACTCGCCCTTAATGCGGGTCTACCACCTGGCTCTGCTGTCCCTACTCGGACAGAGTGGCAGCCGCTGTTCCATAGTTCCCGGGATTTCCCCTAGTTTCACCCCCCTGTTAATTTCTACTATCAACCAATTTCAAGTCAGCTATGGTCAAGGGACTTAAATTATGGCCATAGCTGACCGCTAGCCAAAACCACGATTAGTGCTGGTAAGGCAGTAATCGCCCGAAAAGTCGGGGAAATCAAACTCTACCTTCATGCATGTTACATCGTCATTAATTTGCACGGCACGAAAGTCTATCATGGTACAATATACAATTGTACAAAAAAATGTGCCGTGCATTTTCTCCATTTTGGCCTCCGATGGGGGTAACACTCTCTATTACCCCCAACCCATTCCGCTATCTACTGGGGCACATGCCACCCCAGCAATAGCACACTAATCACTAAATTAAGACTTTATTTAAAACATTATAATATGAAATTTTCATTAACCATTTTATCCATCATCATTTAAATCATTCATCACTTTCTACCATTATATTCCTTGAAATTTTCAAATTTACTATTAACATTTATGTTACATCATATTTCAGTTATTATTATCTTTTAAATTATTATCTCCAGTTATTTTCATTATTGAAGTTAAAATTCTTTCATTTGAGTTAAACATCTGTAAACATTTTATTCCATTTAATTAGTATGATAAATTTTATACTTACAGCACCTTATTCACCTACTGACATAAACACAACATATACACACCAATAACTCCACGTAACCTCTGAAACATTTAATCACAGTGTTATTTCATATCAAACAGTTTGACATTTATTTATTAATTAATTATCAAATTCAACTCTCATAAAATAATTTAAACTCATTGTCAAAATTCAATTATACAACATTTAAATCACTCAAAAATATTTAAACATTTCAAATTAGTTTAATTAAATTAATTATTGAAAATACAAGTTCCATTGCTATCAAAACAATTACAATTCGCTAATTACTGTCTTCAAAATTAATTTTGTTATTTATTTAGATTGCAAAATATTAAAATTATTATTACAACAATTACCTACATACACATTGTTTACCTAACATTTTACAATACACACAATTAAATTCCCTAAACATTTATTTACACTTCTTCATCATTGATTATTCAGTTATATCATACTTCAATGTCCAAGGTTGCGAGGTCTGAACCGTAAAACAAAATATTTAAAATTGTCCATTTATTGTTTTATGGTTTACCCTCCATCGTCAAAAATTAATCTTTCTTTCAAATAACAATTTTCAATTTCATTCACACACATATGGCTATCTTGTGTGTCATAACCATAAAAATCAAATTCATTCGTTTTATCACAATAATCATGAACCAAGTCAACATAATGTATTTCTGTCAAGTCTCCCTTAGTAATTATATTCAATATCGGGTCAGTTACTTTTTCATCATACATTAAATTACTATTGTTTAAACACACTTCTAACATTGTTTTCCACTCATCATAATCTCTCTTTAATTTATATAATTCTATTTCTCTATCAACACACAATTTTCTATCTAAATCTCTCTCATCATAACATCCTATCACACTTTCAATATCATTCCACACAGAGGGTACTAACTTATACAAAAAAGGAAAACAACTTAAATCTTTCATTAAATAGGGTTTCTTGCCCTCCAATAATAACACTTGTGAACACTCTGGTTCCTCACAAATAAGGGGAAAATTTACCCTCTGCCCCCATTCTACCACTATACTATCTTTCCACTTTCTCTCTGACTCGTAAACACACATTAACATTCCATTATTACATTCTACAACTTCATCAGTATTCTCACTATTTATTTTCAACGTATCACTCTCTGATACTACCTTTTTAATTACATTACCATTCTCAATCTTATTTTTATTATTTTCGACATCGTCATTATCATTTGTTAACTTTTTCTCTAGTACCACATTTTTATACATATCATTATGATTTTCATTTGTTTTACTGTCTACCACACACACACACACTCTCTTAACTCATCTGTTTCTCTTTTTGTTTCATTACATATTTCCTTTATTTTACTTTCAATACTACGCAATGAATTAGTTAATACGTCAAGCTTAGCATCATTAGTGTCAAAACGTTTGTTTATATCGATACTCATTACATCGAATTTAGTCTCAAATTGTTTCTCATTATTTGCTAAACGATCATTTAATTCGTTAAATTTGTTATTCTGTTCCTTAAATTGTTGTTGTAAAAAACTCATTATATCGTTATCAGACTTACTACATTTTGTTGAGGTCGGAGTTATCTGCACCCCTGAATCCTCCGTAATACTTGTTTCATCTGCATTATTTTTTATTTTATTCTCCCGACTCACGTTTGGAGTTGAGTGGATTTCAAAATCGCTCATACTATTTGATTCATTACAATTTTCTATATTAGTCATTTCATTAATTTCACTTTCATTATTTCCTGCCATCTCTTATTCTTTATAATTAATATTTGCTAATTACTTTAATTAATTTACTTTATCATAATACAATTTCTATCTTATGCCAATTTTGCGTAGATAACGCACTTTTACTTCATTACTTCAACCTTAAAAACACGCTTGCATCTTATTTGTAGGTGCGGTTTTTACATTAAGTTTTGATTTATAAAAACTGTCCCTGTTCAGAAGCCATTGTTATGTTAATTAATCCTTACAAATATAAATACATAATTAAAATTGGTTTTTTACCTACCGTGTTTATTTTGCCCAAGAACCCAGAATCCGACACACGAACGTTAGATGCAAACGTGGTTCACGGGTTATTGGAATAACTTACGCCACTCATGGTTTGAAGAGAATTATGATTTTATTTATTTACTTTAGCGAGAAAAAAAAAACGGTTGTTAGACTATTTCGTCAAAATTTGAAATGAAATACACATGTAATACTTTTCTGTTATTTACTCCATGCCTGCGACAATTACTAATGTTATCTTATTCTAACAGCTTACCTTATATATCTAACAGACCACCCAGCCTGCTCATTCTCTCATTCACACTATATTTAATACCCTCCCCTGATTATTTATCTAACAAAACCCTTAACACATTATGAAATACCCCTGCCGGCGACGTGGTGTCCACTCGAGCTCGTAACTTCTCATTTTTAATTTAGGCGTGTGTCCGAAATAGATTTTGATGTACTTTATTTGAATACTCACGCCACTGTCACATTACTGTTAACTGATAACTCACTTTTTACTTGAAACTTATAAAATTTTAAACAGCCCCTTGGGGCAAGTACCTGGTTAGGCACTGTCTGTCGGCGTACTGGGCAGAACGTCTCTCCGCTTACTATCAACTAGATTGCCATCTCACAAGGTGGAAAACAATGCCTTCTATTTCTTTGCCACTGCTGTGTCACATTCAACACACGTGGGTTTTTGTGTGTTTGACGTGGATGACATTCGGTAAGCACTGGTTGACGTCACAAAAGAGGTTGGGCTTAGATTTACATCCGTCGTTTTGAGACCATGTGCGTCCAAACTTTCGTCTCTAAGCCATTTTGAGTTTTACTACCGTGGCGTCGTCTGCGCACCTGATGGAGTGGTGCATTCGGGCGTAACTGCCACACACCCGCAAAGTTCTAAGAAATGACGCCGAGCACATTCTTTTGTAAATGTTTCGGAACTGATACTGCATACTGTTCCTTTGTCCGCACAATGCTTTATTCACCACGTGGCCGTAACCCAGTTGGAAAATAAATTTATGAATATTTTATAACAAGTCCCCAAAAAATTAATAAAATAAAATCCCTCAAAATTCGTCACGTTACAACTATATTTTGAAAGAGTAATGTATAAAAGGTGTAATACGGTTACAGGATATGTGTTCAGAAGGTAGGAAGCTGTAGGAGATTTCTAGAGGGTAATGTATGTGACGAGGTCAGGTTGACTGAGTAAGGGCCGGGGCTAACAAGGACTGGGCGATAAGTACTGCCTCCTATTGGTTGAATGTAACCGGTGATGCATGGGACAGTTAGTATATATATATATATATATATATATATAAGGGACGTAGGTATTTTAATGTTGTTTTAGGAAAAACTTGATAATGGTTGTGAAACCGAAAGGCCTCGTTCGAGGGAAAATTGTACATAGCAGAGAAGTAACAAAATTCGACAAAGTTGTTATGAAGACTGCTAACATAGAGAAAATAATTGATAATAGATGCGCGTTGCAAGCGGAAGAATTGAATAAGGTAAGCCTAGTGTTTAAATATTTAAAAACTAAAGTAAAATTGAAGAAAACTCTTAGCAAAATATGGTTTAATAAACAGCGTGAGTATAGAAATATAATACCGAAATATGAAAAAATTAAGATAAATAATAATGAAGTAGCAACAAAAGTGAAAAAATTTAGTTATAAATTATGGACAAAATTAGAAATTAGGCACCTCTACGGAAAACTAAATACATTTAATAAAGAATTATTTAAAAGGCACTTGGAATTATATAAAATATTCTCATTTATAGAATTGGAAGAAATATTACAGGTTTGGTGAGAATTACGTAAATAAGAAATTAAAGAATTTAAACTACAAATTACTTGGTAAATTAGAGAAACTATCCTAAAAAGGAAATATAAGGGTAGGTAACAAAAAGAGTAGTGAGGAAGGTTTTTCCCAATGAGTGGTTAACCTTACAGAAGTTACATTCACAGAAGAGGAACAAAAATTATTAGATAAGTGTTTAAAATATGCACCGCCTGTTGGCATAAATAGGGAAAAGGCATTAGTGGAGTGTGAAGTAATAGTAGAGAAAATAGAAAATGAGGATACTAAAAAACAAATGAGGTATGAGTTAAAATAAATCGTTGAAAAAATGTATAATAAAAGTAAAAATCGAAGAAATAAGGTGGAAGAACAGGTCACGAAGGATGTAAAGAAATTGAAAAATAAAATAAAAGAAAATAATCTACTAGTTACTAAAGCAGACAAAGGAAATACTTTGGTTGTAATGAAGAAATATTGGTACATAAACAAGATAGAAGACTTTATAAAAGAAGGCCCATATCAAGGAATAAAATTTGATTACACAAGCAAATACCAAGCTCAAATTAAAAAAAGTGTTAAAAGAAATAACATTCCTAAGTGATAAGAAGAAGAAATTACTTATAGAATCAAACCAGGAAGCGCCAAGGTTGAGGTGTCAACCAAAATTACATAAAGAAGGTATGCCGTTTAGGCCAATAGTTTCGTTTATTAATTCGCCTAGTTATAAGATATCGAAAGAAGTGAGCAAGTTGCTTAGGAGGTTATACGATTTTGAGGTAACATATAGTGTAGAAAATAGTAGAAATGTAATAGAACGGTTGAAGTTAGTAAAAATAAGTGAAAATAGGAAACTTATGTCGTTAGACGTGTCAGATATGTTTACGAATATATCGGTTGAACATACTTTAGAAATTATTAAAAATAACAATTTAGGACAGTATCAGTATAAAAGTAATTTAATAAAATTTCTGACAGTGTGCGTAAACCAAAACTACTTTAGGTTTAATAATAAGTATTACATTCAAAAGGAGGGGCTACCAATGGGTTGTCCATTGTCACCAGTAATGGCAGAAATATATATGAATTGTTTTGAGAGGCGTGTCCTATGGAATCAAAATATAAGGATAAGATAAAGGAATGGATAAGGTACGTAGACGACATTTTGGTGGTGTGGGAGGGAACAAATAAAGAATTCGCAGAACTAACGAATGAAATTAATCAAATTGAAAATAAAATTAAGTTCAAAGAGGAAATAGGTGGAGTACACATAAATTACCTAGATCTAAATATAAAGATAGAGTGTGGTGTTTTTAAATGTGATGTATTTAGAAAAGAAACGTATACAGACTTAATTATACCTCAGGAATCATACCATCCCGTAAGTCACAAGATGGCTGCACTAAACTAATTTTGTTATAGGGCAATAAAATACTTAGAAGATGATTCATGTATTAAAGAAGAGTTAAAAAGAGTAGAATAAATAGGGAAAAATAATAAGTATAAACCGGGGGATAGTAGAGAAAATTGTAAAAAGAATAGAAGGAAATAGTAGACAAGAAGGGAAGAAAGAAAAGAAATACATAGGATCAATAACGTATCTGGGATTTCAAACAAGGAACATAATCAAGTGTTTTGAATAACACAATATAGATGTAGCGGTAAAAAAGACAAAGACAGTTTTTGATTATATAAAGAATAGTAGCACTGAAATAACGCGTGAATTACAGAAAAGCGGTGTTTATAAGTTGAACTGTAAACAGTGTGATAAGGTTTACCTGGGTGAAACAGGACGTAAGTTCAAAATTATATTGAGAGAGCATGCGAGAGAAGAAGGAGACAGAACTACGAATTCGCTCAACGCGAGACATTTTAATGAAATAGGGCATAGGTTTTTAGACCCAACAGAGAACGTCAAAATAGTAAGGTTAGAGAATAACATAAGTAAACGCAAATTGTATGAAGAATTAGAAATATTAAAAGTAAGGAAAAATAATAGTAATGCACTGATGAACATAAATCATCTAATCATTATTGATTATTGAACATTATGAATCAAATCATAAATGATCTGCATTTTTTACCATCAAATGTTAAAATGCATGATAAACACAAAAGCACTATTATTTTTCATGTAATTGCATAGGCTGTCACACCCCAAGTCAACTGTGTCGTTATATAATTTTTTTTCATGATCAGCTGTTAAAAAACAATGTTTTCTGTTACGTGTGGATGTTTTGGCGGCTTTGTTTCTGAGACCAGATTGTAAGAATTGTTCCAAAATCTGGTAACAAAAATGTCTCTAGCAATGAATACAAACTTCCTATATAACTTCTTACAAAACAGGTCTCATCTGGTTGGCTCGCTCAAACCATCAAATGAGCCCAGCATGGTGTGGTCCGATTGACCTGCTTTAATTCCTGGAGTATGGTCAACAGGTGGTCCACTGCTTTTCTGTAGGTATGCTGTTTATGATGTAGCAGCGCTGCAATGCTTAAGGATTTCTACGACCTCTGGGAACAGATAACGGAAGTAACTCCAAGTGATGGACTACTTCAGCTTAATCAAACAAGCCATATACTTGCCCACTCAAGCAGGGCACCCCTTAGACATTCCACAGGAGGAGAGTGGGCCCCTGGTAACTTTTATCAGTTCAGGCACTGCTGGATCTTCTTTATCAGCGTGAAGCTGGTCCGAAGACCTAGTCTCTCCTGCAGCTGGTTGATTGGGTCCATTACAATACTGAATAACCCAACAAAACCAAGCCTACTTGTTCTGTATCGAACTGGCCAGCTCTTCTTGGCCACAATACTTGCTTCACCTCTGTGACATCGTAGGTATTGGCCTGCCAGGTGGTGTTAAGGTGCTTCATTTCTTTAGTGAGATATTGGAGCTTGAAAATATGCACCTTGGTCCACAAGCCCACAAGCATCTTTACCACTGTACACTTCTTCATTAGGTGATGGTTGGATATTTTTATTTATTCGTAAAATTGGATGAATTGAAATTTAATGCAGGAAAATGTGAAATACTTATACTGCATGCATTCTTATACCGAACAATTATAATGAATAGTTTGTAGGTTTGCTACTGGAGCAATGAGTGTATCATAATCATTGATTGGTGTTATAATGTTTATTTTGGTTACTCCTAGAGGACATTTTTGTCTGTACTAATGGCTGCTCGTGTAGGGGAACTCACTATATACTCACTCAACTCACCATACAAATGCTGCTATATTTCTTCGGATTTAATGTTAACTAAGCTAGTAATTTATATGTTTAATAAAATATGATATGCATATCATGTTAATACGTTCCTTTCCAACTATTCAGAATGTTCATAAATTGAAATTGTTTGTTATTTTCAAAAGACTCATGTGGGTATATTCTTTTTCAAGACCCATGAGGTAATAGTATAACAGTGTTCTTGGGTTTTCTTTTACACCTAAAATAGGCAAATATTTTGTATTTAAAATAGGAAAAATAAAATATACCATAGCCCTGTATATGCGTAGTTTAGGTTCATACAAATATATTTATAATTAAAGTAGAAGGACAACTGTAATTAAGTGGTTCTACATATCTGTTGTAAGAGGTGGAAAGAAAAAGATAAAGAAAGAGGAAAATTCAACAACAACAGAATAACAGATTGGAATCTATTTTAGTAGGATGCATAAAATGAATACACAGAGGCATAACAGATCCTAAATACATGGTTGAGGAATAGCCATTATTTTATTTTTTTTAAATCATCTTGTAAGGGCCATGAATATGTGTGAACTACAGTACAATCAACAATATAGAATTAACAGACATAACTAAATAAGTTTTTACCTCAAGTCAAAACTACCATTCTGATAGGAAACAAATATCCTAAATATGTATCATCATATTCTCCTTTAGCACTACAGCACAACATGAGCCCTGACTTCTCTAACACCAATCTTGTCTGATGTCTCCTATTCATTGTCATCTCGGTGTAACCCCTCACATCCACTCTTCTTAGATCTTACAGCACATTATCCAACCATCTTATCCTAGGTCGGCCCCTCTTTCTGCTGTTATAGACTTGGTCCCTCAGGATTTTCTTTGATATACGCTGATCATCCATCCACTGGAGGTGACCTAGCCATTGTATTAGTTGAAAGTGTGTAATGTAGACTGAACAAAATAACACAAGAATATTGGTAGTATTTTATTGAATATAAGTTTCCATTAATACGTGTCAACAAAGCCAAAGAACCAATAAAGCATCAACAGAAATGTCAGGAAATAACAGTGAAGTTTTAATTACCGGCATAGAGATTAATTAACCATTATTCTGATATTCAGGTATTTTATTTCCACTGTTCAAACACAACAATTCATGTTAGCGTTATGATGTTGAAACTTTCTGTCTCTTCCAATCACTGTCAGGCCCGAACCGATCTCTAAAGAAGAGGTCTCGGATTGGCTTGCTGAACTGCAACCAAGAAAAGGTCCTGGCCTGGATGGTGTTTGGGACACCATTCTAATGTGGATTCTGGATTCAGCAATCCTTTTTTTGGTTGTGCTGTTCAACATGCGTCATTGACTGGCCTGCTTTCCCAAGAAATGGCAGAAGGCAACAGTCATAGTGATTCCGAAGCAGGGGAAGGATGCTTCCCATGCTGACAACCTCCGGCCCATTAGTCTCCTGTCAGCCATGTCAAAGGTACTTGAACATCTCACACATAGGTGAGTACAAGATCATCTAAGAAACTTTGACATTCTGGTCCCTGAATAGTTTGGTTTACATGTGGAGCATTCCACCACTCATCAGCTGATGAGATTGGTGGTTTACATTACGGACACCAGTTGTTCGAAAAGCAGACCATAGGCTGTTTCGTAGATGTAGAAAAAAACCTTTGACAGTGCCTGGCACAACAGGCTCTTATGCAAGCTCCAGGAAATCCAGCTCCCAGACTGCTACATTCGTTTGATTGCTAGCTTTCTTACAGAAAGTATCTTCTGCATGAGAATATATGACCACATCTTTCCAAGAGACATATTACAGACAGGGTACCTTAAGGTAGCATCTTAGGGTCTCTCCTGTTTTCAGTCTACGCCATCGACGAACCCAGAGAGCCTGGAGTCCAGATAGCCCTGTTTGCCAATAACATGGCAGTATATAAAGCTGAGCACAACGCTGGCAGGGCGATATCGGATGACTTCAATGTGCACTCAATGCATTTGCACCCTGGACAGATAACTGGAAAGTTGCTGCTAATGAAACTAAGAGACCCACAGTGCTTTTCCCAAGTGCTGGAAGAAACCACGAGGACGAGTGAGACTCAGTAGGACATACCTGCCTTGGTCTAGAGAAGTCAAGTACCTCAGTGTCCAACTTGACCGTCGGCTAACCTGGCATACCCATGCCCAGACAGTTAAAACTAGAGCGTCAGCATGTCTGGGCTCTTTGTTGCCAAACATCACCTACACTGCCCCGGTCTGGGGATACGTTGCCGCTGTTCATAAAAGAAAGTTGCAAAGCATTCTTGACAGGGGGCTTCGGCTAGTGGCGAAAGTTCTCTTCTCATCTGTTAGTAGTGGTCTCGTTCGCTCCTTGGATGACACCATGTGGCATCGTGCACATAAATTTTATGTTAGACAAATCCCCTCTTAGCCAGCATTGGCACATACCGTATATAACCATGTGATTCTTGGAAACAGCTTTGGCAAATACTGTACTAGAGTGATCTAGTACAAGCATGCCGTTGTAGTGGCCCCAAAAACAAAATATATTGTTCTGGATCAGACCACATGGCAGGAGCTCCTTCCGGTAGCTCAGAACATGTAAACCTAAGGGATGTTATCAGATGCACATCTTCACAGCCCTGAATGGTGTCAGCGTTGTAACAGTGCCATATACAAAATGAAGTATGTAGGAAGTACAAAGTTAAGCAATGGAATGAAAAACAGCAAATAACTAAAATAATGTTGCAAGTCCTAAGAACACATTTTGTTACAACTATACTGAATTTTCTTGTGCTCTGCTGTCACAATCGTTTGCCCTCAATTAAGAAAAATGTGTTTGGAGGCAGAACGTTTCAAGACAAATACAGTTGGATATTAACAATGCACAACTTTCCTTTTTTTTAACATACATATAAATCAAATTGGTTAACAAGCAGACAGAAAAGAAGTGTAGACATATTGGATTTTGCTGCCCTTCAGTGCCTGCTTGAAGTTTGGCCAAAAGCAAGATTCAAGCCCAGTAGGCCTGGCTATAATTAACTATATTTTCAACATGATTAATATTATCATATTATATTCAAGTGAGTATAACCAAGCTTCCATGTGTTGTTGAGACATACAGTGGAGTTGATGACCTGCCACTAATTAGGATCACCGTATACTCGGAATTATCAATTCCCTTATATTTTCAAATTTAAAGTATCTTAATACAATATAGTACAAGAAAAAAAAAACAAAAATAAATTTATCTGTGTTAAAACAGTAAATACAAGTTGTTCTTTTGTTTTCTTTGGAAAGATGAAGACAAAAAGCCTATTACTTGAGGCAGTTGCATTACACTATGTACTGGATAGTTTCAGATTTAAAAGCAATGCTTTCAAATTGTTTTCGTCGCACTGAAAATCAGTAGGTAACCAGTGGTATTCATTTGTTTGTGTCAATTTGGCATTATCGTGTACTTTACAGTACAACAGACCATTGTATTTAAAAATAGAGTAGGTAAATGGTACATGTTTGAGTAGTATGTGTAGACACAACAAGATTTCAATGTATAGGGTGATTCGAAATGGACTTATCAGCTTCAAAAGCATAGAGAAATTTATTCAGATGACTTTCAGAGTCGTTGAGGTGCCGTTTATTCCCTCACTTCAAGTTTTTTGTCATTTTGGTTCAATGTGACCACCATTTGTGATACAAATATCCCACCTGAAGTGACTTTCATTCCAGACTCGATCCAGTATGTTGGGTGTTACTTCTGCAACTGCGGCATAAATGTGAGTTCTCAGCTCAGGGAACTCAGCATATAATGGTGGAACTAACAGTCAATCTTTAGCGTTTAGAAAAAGTAAAGAGGGGTTAAATCTGGGGAGTGAGGTGGCCAAGCAATACCCTATATGATCAACCAACAACCTGGGAATCGCTTATCAAAGAAATCCCGGACGTGTTAGCTCAAGTGAGGTGGTGCCCTGTCTTGCTGGTAGTGTAGTCAGCAATCGTGCTTATCTTCATCTAACTGTGGAGTGAGGAAATTTTCAAGCATATCCAGATACATGATACCATTTATGTTTTTCTCCATAAAAAAGAATGGGCCATGCACTTTAAATTTACTGAGGGTACAAAAAACACTAATTTTTGGGCTGTCATGCACATGCAGCAATGTTTAATGTGGATTTTCACTACCTCAGATTCAGCAGTAGATTTCTGGCCACTGATGTGACATGTTAACTCATTGCTAAAGATTACAATCTCCAGGAATGTCTTATCGACTTCTATTTGATACAACATTTCTGCACAGAAGTGCTGACAAGCAACTTTATCTGTTTCATTAATTTTTTGTAACATGGAAATTTTGTATGCTTTCAGGTGCAAACGTTTGCATAATACGCACCAAACTATTAGTTGTATCCAGTCTCACGGGAAGCATGTCATGTTGATTTCTTAGGGCTATGGGCAAAGCTCTCTCTAAGTTGTTCCACAGAAACTTGGGGACTCCTGTTGGTTTTGTATGTCAGATAGAAAAACCAGTTTCAACAAAGGTTTGGTCCCACAAGTAAATTGTAGGCGTACATGGTGGATCTTTACCATACTCAGTACAAAAACTATGTTGGACTACAGTAGCTGACTTTGTTTCATGAAACCAAAACACACGTTCCGTACCAGTGAAAGTAGCCATTTTGAACAACAGTGGTGCTAGCGCTCTGGTGGCTGCGTTTGGAACTATGGCACTTCATGAGACAAACTTGATGTGTTTTGCTTTAAAATGACACCTCAACCAACTCTGTACAAGTCATATAAATAAATTTCTGTATGTTTTCATAGTTATAAGTCCAATCACCCTGTATTGTATAAATCTAAAATAACTCAGCAATAATTTTGTATGCAGATGTGCCTTTAAAAATCCGTTTTTGTTGATGTTTTGATACTGATGTGTATTTGTAACAAAGAATAAATCCTCTACTGTGGTACTCAGCTTCTGTCATGTTAGGTTTTATATAATGCATATTGAATTTTAGTTGTGATACCACTGGCATCATGTTTCACTATTCAACAAACAAAATATTGTAAAAGTAAGGAATAGTAAATATAAAAAGCATCATGGAGACAGGTATTGAAGAGATGACAAGCAGCATTTACTATGTGCACAAAGCCTTTAAAGGAAGAACATTTAGGACCTCCAAAATCTATCTAAAGAAGAAGAGTTTTTAACATAATGTCTGTCAGCTCTATAAACAGTGATTACAAGATTCCAGTTTGATACAAACAGAATTTGCATTGGCTATCAGCAGGTATAAAATTTTGTCACTAGGAGAAGACCAAATACCTAAGCATATTCTCTAAAATTAGCCACACAAATGTATAGATTCTTATTTCTTATTATCAAAAACACAAAAGAATTTCTGTCCAGCTTTCTACAAGGTGATGGCCCTTCCCACACTTCTTTATGGGTCTGAAAATTGGACTTTAACAAAAGGCCAGGCCAGTCATATCCAAGTGGCTGAAATGAGATTTATCAGGCACATGGCAGGGTATACTCAACAGGATTGCCCAGTATCGGCTGAATTGGTGGGAACATCTTTGCCGAATGGATGACTGCCGCATCCCCAAACAACTATGGAACTATAAGCCGAAGAGGGAGAGAGGTGTGAGATGTCCGAGGAAGCGCTGGAGTGACCAGCTGAGACTGGAACAAACCATCCTTGGTTTAATCCTAGCAGATGATGAAAAAAGAATTTCTAAATACAATAAAACAGCAATGAAGTGGTAGACAAAATAGCCAAGAACAGAACAATGAGAGAAAGGGGCAGATTATACATTATCTTTTTTTTTAAGATGAAACGGAATAGATAATTGATGAGCTACTGTAAATATATTTCGTAACACATATTCCATCCATACATTGTGATGAAGACTTCTACCGCTACTGCAGTCTCTCACAGTCTGCATGGTGAAGAGTTTTGTTATACCATTCACTACATGGGAAGCCGCAAGCCTCTTTCGCCATCTTCTCAAATATATCTTCTTTCCATGATCTACTGGATCTACCCTGTTTCTGTTATATAGGTGGAATTCAGTCTAGAACCTTTTTGGACCAACAATTATCAGGTGACCGTTCTGCATGTCTGTACCATAGGAGGTGCTTTGTATTTATGGTGTCTAAAAGTGTTTTGTCTACATGCAGCTGTTTAATTTGCACGAGCCAGGACACCCCACATTTCCTTCTCCAGAAGTTCATTTCCACTGCTTGGAGCGTTCAGAAGTTTCTTTGATTTATATCATCCCACATTTTGGTGTGACACTTTCTAAGGTGACAGAGTAAATCATCTTTTATAGTTATCATCCATAGTAATTCAGCTATATCACCACTTTATTGAAATTAAAATCTGGGCTATTGGGATGTGGTCTACTAAAGTATTCTAAAAGATTTTTAATGATGAGGGGTTTGCGAGGATAGGTCAAAAAGTATAACTCAAATTTTAAATTATTTGTGTCGACGTTTTGACAGTTTGTTTTATGCTTTTTTACAGATCCTCACAAACCCTTCAGCGTTAAAATTCATAGATTGACGGTCACTAGAAAATAAGAATTCATTCGAAAGATGTTATTCTCAGATGTTTCAGATGTTATTCTCGTACTGTGGCATACAGAGGTGAGGCCAAAATGTCTGAGAATAAAATCTTTCAGAATAATAACTTCAGTAGACCATTGCCCAATAGCCCGGATTTTAATTTCAAACTATATTTAATATTACCTTGTGTATCCAAGTACACTGGTGCTCCTCCTTGCAACTTCAATGTTTCTTTAAAAAACTACGCGTTTCGGGACTCATGGTCCCATCATCAGGTTGATAAAAAACAAGAATCACTCACATGGAGTACGTCAACTTAATAAGAAATAAATAAAAAGTTTCACTCGCACATACCGCGTGTATACAATTACACAACTACACGATGCGCATCGTATCGGAACTTGCAAGCGACTAACCGTTACGCGTCGCACTATCTCTACCTTTATCTATGTGTTGTTCCAACACGCGTATGGCCGTGTCATACAGTCCGTTGGACTTAAAAGAAAGCTTGTCGTTCAAGAGCTGATTACCTTGGGTTTTTGAGGCCTTATAAATTTCAAATTCTTCCAGCGCGTCCATAAGCCTGCCCTTTTTACAGAAATGCAACGGCTTGAAGCTACTTCGAAAACTCGAGTAATTATGGTTCTGGTTGACTATATGCAAGGCAAAGTTTGATTTTATCTTCTGGATATCACCTCTAGGGAGATGTTCTCTGTACCTATCCAGAAATTTCCTGCCCGTTTGTCCAGCATAAAAATTATTGCAGTCCTCGCATTCTATTTTATAAATACCAGAACAGTTTTCTACTAGTCTGTTGGTCACTGGTCTCAAAGCGTTCAAAATACAATTACTCGTTTTGAAAGAAACTGCAAAACCATGTTTTTTAAAAACGTTCTTAATAGTATTAGGCAAAAGATTTGTAAATTCTGTTGGTATATATTTAATGTCACTGTTGTGTGTTTTGTTTATGCTCCTATTTTTATATATGTTCCTCCTCAGCCTCGCTACTATTTTGTCTACAACTGTACTATTGTAACCGTTGGCCACCGCGATATACTTTATCGTATTAAGCTCATCGATGTAGTCTTTCGCCTCTAACGGAATTTTTAGTAATCTGTTAACCAACGAGTTGAATGATGCTGCCCGTTCGTTATTTAATTTAATTTCAATAATTTCAAAAAACCGTCGTTATTTAATTTCAATAATGACGATGCTGCCCGTGAAATAGGTCATCACCACTTTCTCATGTTTTATTTTCCAGCAGCTATATTCATCACATGTGATCATCTTTTGATGCCATTCCAATAACCAGCTGTTGGATTTTCCAAAATTTGTGTCAAGGCGCCAAGATTTGTATTCTTTATGGACTTTTCAGGTCGTGTAAATGGAGTCCTGTAAATGTAAATTTTGTTTTGTGTATTCTTAGTGTTATGTTCTATACATCTTGCTTGTTCTTACAAGTTATTACACTTCTGTAAAAATATGAATATCACACCAAAAAAATAAATTTAAATATATAAATACTAACATATCAAGCCTTTAATTTTTGTTACTCTATTTTCGTAAATTACTCATTTTTTTAACAGTTAAGTAGGTAAGTTATATAACTAACTACACTAACAATACATAACCTTTGTCAGGCTTGTGAATGCATTTTTTTTTTTATTTTGTAGGCTTAAGAGAAAACAAGTATTAAATTTATTGATTAATGTATTCATAGTATAATTTAATGAAATCCCTAACCAACATTGTCAGTGGCATTGAATTCAATAAGGAATTAAATAAATAAACTATTAAATATATTTTTAGAGAACAGTTGTAGAAAGACACAATTAGCAAATAGAAACAGACAAGAAAGTAGTTTTGTGAAGTTAGTGTGATAGTACACTGTACAGTTTCTGATATAATGATATATTTAAGTAAATGCTGTAGATAACTAAACTGAATTAAAAAATAAATTAGATTGCTCTAAAGCAATAAGTAATTTAGTTTAAATGTTAAAACTAAACATTTACAAAAAATTGTAATTTAATAGTTACAGTTACTGAAAAAATTTCCTAAAAAGCGCTCTATTTAAAGCTGCTAAAATATTCTGCTCGAATTGTATCACGCTCTTCTGGATTTGGTATATATGGATATATGTATTCCCATCTGACGTCTTTCATGATAAACTGAATCCGAAAACTTACGGCATGCTTTGTAATTTTCAAATTGAAGCTGGCAATTTTCATATTTGTACATGTTACGTTCCAGACAGTCGAAAGACATATTCTGTTCTTTCAAGCACGGATTGTTGTAAGGATTGTTAAGATTTGTTGTTCGTTTGCCATCCCACTCTTTTCTTTCAGCAGCTGACGACCCGGATCTGCTGCTAGTCGAAGTCATTGGTCTGTAATCTAAAGCACATTTGTCTCTAAAATAGAGAAGTGGAAAGTAATCATGAATGTTGAAGAGTGAGAATATTATATAAATTTTATTTTGTTTGTTTGTTTGATATAAGTAGTTTGGTACAGGAGTAAATGTATTAACCTCAACAAATTTTTTAATATTTCAAAGAGTGTCAGTTTTACAGTAATAAAGGTGTATCATTCAATGTTTTGAAGTGTTAATTTTTTTATTTTCTAATTAAAGACAAAAAGGTTTTTTATAAGTTTTGTTTTTTTAATATAGGTGTTTTCTTAGGATTTCCGTATATTACTTATGTAGACTTTTTAAAATGTTTGTAACACAGTAATTTTTATTATGTTTTATGTAGGCACATAAAATGTACAGAGGTAATGCTAACTTTATGAAATTTGTAGTTCTATTAGTGTTATAATTCATTTAGATCATTTTAGCTGTAAAAACTTGAGACCACTGTAGAAGTAAGATAAAATAAGCAAGTTAGAATATATTTGAAAGCCTATAATCTCAAGATAGAGAAGTTCAAAATTAACTTGAACAGTGCATATCTATAATGAATGGATGATTGCAGGAAAATAGGCTTACTGGACTTTCAGTAAATAGATAATCAACAGCTCAAACAAATTATGTTACTATCATATTCCAATAAACTATCAATAATCAGTCATTCATAGGTTGCATCAGCTCATATCAGTAATAGAAATCAACAATGGATGACGTGGATTTGCTGATGGAAAAAATGTATGCGTGCTCCATTACAAAAATTAAAAGTCACTACACACATACCTACATGTGAAAAATTAAGAATCCTGTAACAGAGTCCTTCCAGGAACAGACAAAAGGTCTTCTTCTTACTCAGGAATCCCGTTGGGTGTCGAGGTTTTCGAGAGAGCTCTCCATCTCACCCTGTCCATTGCAAAACCCCTAGCATATGCCCAAACTGCTCCCCTGCCTTCTAGATTCTTCTTATGTTATCCTCCCATGCTCATCTCAGGTACCTTTCCTCATTCATCCTACAGACGTGGCCAAACCAGCGCAGTTGTGAACTTTCAATTTTATCATTTAAAGAGAATGTCATCAAATTCTTCTGGATGTTAATGTTTCTCACCCTATCTCTATGAGTTTTCTTCTCAATTCTCCTCAGGAATCTCATCTCCATTGCTTGTATTCTCTTTTTATGTCTGTCATTCAGAGTCCATGACTCACAACTGTATGTCAGTGTTGAAGCATATACAGATTTGTATACTGCCAGTTTGGTTTTCTGTGACTCTTCACTTTTTCCCAGAAACTTCCTGTTGATATCATTGTAAAGCTTGCTTGCAGCTGAGATCCTCACATCTAACTCTGCCATCCTCACTGAAAATGGCACCTAAATATTTGAATGTCACCACTTGTTCAATTTCCTATTATCGATTACTATTCTGTGTTGTCTTGCTTGCCTATTAATTATCATTGTCTTTGTTGGTGGGGTAAGTAATCATATTCCTCCTCCTCATCGTTGCTTCCCACAGATTTATGTTATGCTGCAGATTCTGTTCTGTGCTGGCAATCAGAATGATGTCGGCAAAAGCAGGGTCTATAAATACACTGGTTGTAGCCTCCAGTTGCCTACCTTAAACTTCCTACTTCTTTGTTGACTCTCCTTGATAATAGCATCCATCAATACAACAAAAAGGTAAGGTGAAAGAATATCTCCTTGTCCCAGCTGAGGTGCTAAACTCACTTGATGTTTCATTTGAAGTTTTGATCCAGACAAAAGGTGCTACAATAAATACAAAAAATTTAAGGTAGGCCTACTGAAGATACAAAATGTTTGTTAAAATGGCTTTGATTAGAAGACCAACACAACCAGGATTGGTAATATTTTGAATCTAGGTGCAGTTAGGTGAACAAATAGTGCTATTTTTAGTATATTAGCTGTGATTTTCATAATTTTATTGTAGGACTACGTTCCAGAAATTACACTAATATCTTTATCCACACCTTAACACAGCAAATTTGTGGAGTGGTAACAGAATTCAGAGTTACAAAAAATAAACTATGAGATCTATAAAATGTGTTTAAAAAATACAATGAGAATAATTGTGCATAAAAATTATATATAATTATCTGAAGTTTTCCGAAACGTTTACACCAAATTTTTGAGATTTCCTCCATGAGAACAAGGATTACAAGAATGTCTTACAATGAATGAGAGGTACAGTATCAGTTACTCTCCCATGCATCTTGAAGGAGGATGGATAACAAGGCCTTTTAAATGCAGGCTTCTGAAAATAAATATACTGGTTACAGGAAAACTTTGCAAACCTTTACTTTTTACAAACCTTTTTTTTCTTATGCATATTTAAAGTTGCAACTTGAAATTAAAATTCTGAATCTTTACGAACCTAATGTTTTCGAACTTAAATTTTATATTCATAAGGTTTAAGTAATTAGAGCTGCTTAAAGGATGAGATGGTGATAATTGAATTCTTATTGTCATATGCATTAAATATAAGGTTATATGGCTTTGTATTTGAATATCTACTTGAAATCAGAATCAATTGTTATCTGCAACTAAATATTTAAGTCTGCAATAAAAGCAAATTAATAAGTTTACTTTTATCTTAATTATTTTTATATATTGACATATAAAAGAAGCTAATCCATGAATCTACAAATTAAGGCTGTAACACTGTTGCCCCTTTCTGTTACATTTCTCAGCACATTGAGTTTTGCACTGTTTCACAACATTGTAACAGCTACTTACTCTTATATTACTGGTATAGTTCATTATGTATGTTTTATGTACTGTATATTACATTACATGTGGTGGTGTTGTCCAGGTTTCTCACCTGTATAGTTTAAGGCTCTGAAAACAGTTTAGAATTTCTCCAGTATTTCTATTCTAATGTTTCATGTTACAGAATTTTCTTTTTTGAAGAAACTCATTTTTGCTTGTACTATTCTGTGTTTGTCCTGTATGTCTTAACACAATGTGAAGGTGAATAATATCAACTCCAAACATTTTTTTTCTTGTGGTGAGAATAACATCTATGGATGTTATGTCATTGTAAGAACAGGTGGTAGTCCATATAGTCAGTAGGGAATTAATTTGGATTTTGTTAGTGAAATCATAAAGTCAAACTTTGCTATTGACATTAATAAGGAAACTCTTTAACATTATTTCTGTTATAATTTGCAATTTTTACAAACTTAATTTGTAAATAACATAACTCCCTCTTTTAATTGAAAGACAGAATATTAAAATGGTCATCTTGTGTCAAGTAGAAGCATGTAGATTCATTGTTTCAGTGATAAATGAACTTAGCCATTTGGGGGGGGGGGGGAGTGAGTTATAATTTCTGGAGAGGTACAGAACATGAAAAGGTGCTGAATTGCTTTGTTCAAAAATTTGAAATTCAGTTTTCTACCATTCTTACAAAATATTTTTCTGAACATCTTAAAAATGAAACCATAATTGTGATAGTAAAAAATAATTTTATTTTAATAGGTTTATGAAATTTTGGCGAATTTCCAAGATTGCCCTCTGTGTGAATTATATCCTGATAAATTTAGTTTCAACAATTTGTTGTTTTGATTATTCATAAAAGTGCTGTAAATATTTGTTGGGTGTGTTAACAATAATATATGTATCATGAGCATGTAATGTATTTATGTGGTTGCATAATGTGAAAAAGAGTATATATTGTTTTATTTATATAAAGAGCAATTATGAGAGACTCAGGCATATGTTTAGTGGCCTGTATTCTGTGCTATTGAGATATTTTGGGTTATAGGGATAAAGTCTTCCTGTCTTTTGTGTGTAAAGAAATGTCTCTATTGTGTGCTCTATACTAAAGCATACACTGCCAAAACCAATTTTCTTGTAGACACTGGTTATTATTTTTGTGTAACTTTTCTTTTCTATCCACTCTTACTTTTTATGTAATATATATTCTATAAATTAAGTGGATTCTCTGTTTTTATGTGAAATTATGTGCAATTTTTGTATTGCATTTTATGTGAGTTACCATATTATGTTTGTTTGTAAGGTAAAATGACATTTTATTGTTGTACAAAGTGTTTTTTGTGCATAGGTTGTAAATATGTATTAAGTGTGTACAAAACAGTTGAACATTACTAATGTTTACATGTGTATCTTTGTAATTAAAAATACGAACTTGTTAATGACTATTATTATTATTATTATTGTTAAAAAAATTTGTTTAATAAATGTAATACTCTTCATTTAATATTTCTGAACCAGCTGTTTCACAGTGTACTTAGAATATCACAAACATTGAGTTCAATCATTATAGTTGTACTCAGTGGCATCGACTTTTTCGAATATTTTTTAGAGGGGAAACAAGATTAATAAACTTTATATAAACTAAATAATTTCTTCTTCTTCTGGCACCACAGGGTCTGTAGAACCCTGGCCTGCTCAACTATTCTCCTCCGTTCTTCTCTGTCCAGAGCTTTACTCCTCCAACCTGCCACTTGCATCTCCCTCAAATCCCCTTCCACATCTCCTCAGATGTCCTCTCCTCCTTACTCCCTCCGGCTTCCTTTCCAATGCAATTTTGGGCCTCGGTCACTTCTCATTCTCACCACGTACCCCAACCATCTCAACCTATGCACCTTTCACAGCCGCAACTATGTCCGCTTCTTCATACAGGTCTCTTAGCTCACGATTCTTTCTTATCCTCCACATCTCTCTGTCCCACACTGGTCCACAAATTCTTCTCAGAATTTTTCTCTTGAAAACACCAAGGTTTTTCATATCTTCTAACTTTTCAGTACCCATGTCTCATTTGCATGTGTCACTATAGGTCTGATTACTGTGGTGTATATTTTCTTTTTGACATTTTTTGATACTGTATATTCCTGGGTTGGAATATATTTTTTAATGCATAGTAGCTTCTGTTTCCTGCTGCTATTCTTGCTTTGATTTCTTCGCTTGTTTCATTGTGCTTCCGAGATATTTGAATTCTTGGACCTCCTCAAAACTGTGGTTGTGTATTCTTATTCTTCCTTCCTTGTCATAAAAATATACTTTGTTTTCTCCTCATTTATTTTTAATCTGGCCTTTTGTCCCTCTCTTTCCAATTCCTGATATGCTGCTACTAGCGCTTGTCTTGTTCTTGCAATAATTACCACATCGTCTGCATATGCTAGGTATTGACAGGATCTGTTATATATATTTCCTCCAGGGTTTATTTCTATCTTTCTTACACATCTCTCCAGTACTAGATTGAATAGCACTGAGGAAAGCAGATCACCCTGTCTTACCCCTCTTTCCACTTTAAACTGTTTTGATAGAACTCCTTGTTTCCTCACCCTATTTAGTGTTTGCCATATTGTCATTTTTGTGAGATTAAACAACTTCTTGGGTATTCCAGAGTCCTCCATTGCCTAGTAAATATTTTCTTTTTAAACTGTTATACACCTGTTTATAATCTACATACAGTTGGTGCACGTCAATATTGGATTCATAGCATTTTTCCAAATTCATTCATATAGTAAATATATTAGTAGATCTTCCGCTTCTAAAGCCTGATTGGTACTCTCCTAAAACCTCCTGTGCATACGCCTTAATTCTCTCTGCTATAATCGTGGCCAAAATTTTATAAACTATGCCTAGCAATTATATTCCTCTGTAGTTGTTTCAGTTTAGTTTGTCTCCCTTTTTCTTGTATAAGGGGCATGTGTCCATTTGGTTGGCATCTTTTCCTGCATCCATATATCTTTAAATAGCTCATGTATCTTGTTTATCAATTCTTCTCCTCCGCTTTTGACTATATAGTTCTGCTGTCACTTCATCTTCTCTTGGTGATTTGTTGTTCTTCAATTTCTTCACTTCTTCTTCAACCTCCATACTCTTCTTCCCCAACACCCACCCACCTGTTAGTAAGTCTTCAAAATATTTTCTCCATCTATCTACTATTCCTTTATCATCCACTACTAATTCACCTTTCTTATTCCTACACATATTTGTTCTGGCTTTAAATCCTTCTCTCTGTTCCCTTACTTTCCTAAAGAAGGTGTTTACATAAACTAAATAATTACAGTGTGTAAATAAAATAACAAAATGTAAAACTGAAAATAAACATGCTTTATTACTGGGTAATAGTAGAATAAATAGTAATAAATAAAATTATTTTTATCATTTTATATTATGTAATATGGTAGAGTTTTGCTTTACAACATTTTCAAGCATCCTTTATTCCTTTAGTGTCAGTTCATCAATAGTTGTTGAGTATAGTGTATATCACGAACGTTGCAGAAATTACACTGTTGCACACCACTAGAGAAAACATTCCCGATTATTCCTTTCAAGCTCCACAGCTCATCATCATATCAGAAAAGTGAACATATTTTTATACATACGAAATAAAATTTTTTCAAGTTAAAGTAGATGCAGATTGAAAGTGTAAGTTTTTATCTCATTTAATGATAGATGTTATTGCTAAAATATTCTATTTTGATCGATACTAATATAAATGCAAACTACAGTGTATGCACCTGTATCTTCATTGATGTTATGTAGTTAGCTAATAAGTACATACTGATATGATAAAAGATCTTACCATATACTTTGTGTATATATACTATTGTTCAGCGTAGTGTGTATCCATTTGAAAAGATTTTTGACTGGCTGTGATTATTGGGATAAAACAAAATGGGATGTCTTGTTATGATGAGGGATTCTGGGGAGGGGAGATCAGAAAGTGTCTAGTCTCCCTTGCTAAGTCGGCGCCACTGATTGTGCTGATTGGAAATTTCATTTAGACTGCATTTTGCCATTTGTGGTGCCTTGCTACATTAACAGGCTGAGTGCAACCGTACATTTGTATGTCTTATCAGTGTTACACAATTTATCGTAGTACAAGATACTTGTTTTTTTGTTTCCAGTGCAGTATAATAAAAGTTAATAGAACAGAGACACTAATAGTTGAATAGTATTTATTGTGTTTTATGAATGTGAATTCTGAAATTTTAAATAAATGTGTATATTTTGTTTGTGAGTATTCATTGCGTTCCTGTGTAATTCCCATAAACCATGTAAAACTTGTAACTGTCAGTTTGTAATTATAATTTTATATATGTATATGTTGCAGAATTCAAGTAAGATACAGATTACTGATTGGTAAGACTGATAATGATTGTAATCTCACATACAACCTTTCCTGTGTTTTTTTAAATGATTTTTACTGTTTCACTAACATCTAGTGAACCCTGGTATTAAGTTGTCATGAGACAGACATTTGATGTGTTTTTGTTTGCTGATGACTTGCTTGTACTTCAGAATATAGAATCTGATTTGCATAAAGTTGTTTTTAAGCTCCATCAGATTAGAAAAAATCTCAACTACAGAAATAAAGGTAATGGCATTTTGAGGCAAGGAACCAATAGAACATAAATCATTAATGATGATTGAATTCTAGAACAGGTGAGCCATTTTAATTATTTGGGAAATGATATTGGCTATGACACGAATTATGATATTGATATTAAGTTAGGTAAGTTCCAGACAATCTGTGGGACAATCAACTGTACGTTTAGAAACAAGATACTTCAGGACACAAAGTTAAAGTTCTACAAAGGTATGACAGTCCCTGTACTGTCCTATGGGTGTGAATTATGGACAATAACCAAGAGCCAAGACAGTAAAATACAGGCCTCGGAAATGGCGTTCTTAAGAGGAATTAAAGGGTGTTCTAAACTTAACCGTATAAAGAGTGAGGCCATAAGAGAAGAGTTACAAGTTTGTAACTTGAATGAAACATTAAACTGACCAAACAACTCTGGAAGTACAAACCTATAGGACTCAGGTGTGTGGGTAGACCCAGGAAGAGATGGCTGGAGGATCTTTGAAGGTGGAACAGGCAGCACCTTGTGTATGCCGTGTTGTGAAGATGATGATGACTATTTCACTATTCATAACACTGCTTTCTGGGGAGGGAGGTGTTTAACACATTCCATTTTTCTGAGCACCAAATATTTTATGTATTCTACAGTGAATCTTGAGCAAGCCATTAAGGATGTCTTATTGTAGAGTTGGTGATATTTTATCTAATGAATATATTAGGAATATAATTTTAAAGTTTATGTAAAAGTTAGTATGTACAAATGTAGTTCCTAGTTCTAGCTCGAGCCTGGGGGAGGCCTTTACCCAATATGGGGACGTTTTTGCTCACCAAAAAAAAAATATTCTATTGGTGACAAGGAAGTCAATAAATATAAGCACAAATAAGACAAAAATACTGTTGATCGTAAAGTATCTGAGGTCACTTAATAATAGAATAAACACTGGCAAGGCAAATATTGAGAATGTTGCTTGGTCCTCCATAAATGCATTGCATGTATTTTGGAGTAATCACATGTGTAGATTATGGATCTAATTTTTTATAAATCTAAACAATTTCAAGTTGCTATTCCAAAAAATAATTAGTATTCAGATTATTTTAATACTTTTAGACAAATATTTCTTTACAAAAATGTTTTCTGAGCTGCGTGGACAGTACAGTGAACTGGATGGATGTGCTCAGTCCAATTCGATAGTGGAACCATGGTAGTGCCAAGAGTTGTGAAACATCAAGACAACATTTTTAGATTACATAGGCTGGAATCTATTTCTACAAATTGTAACTTTCAGGAGTAACATAAGTTTCAACATTTGCATTGTATAAACCCAGTGGCTTTATAGTCAAAAGCATTAGAGTATGAATTAGATGATTTCATAATTTATGTGGCCAAAACAGGACACATACCTAAAGAAATAACTTTTACAAACTCAATGGGTACTGGTATAATAATACTGGGAAAGATAACCGTGAATTTTAATTGACATGGACATGAATAAACCATGAATTTATTCATGGATACAGTTTTCAACAGTTTCAATCAAACTTGTTAAGAGAGTCTTTTCAGGCTGAAAAAAAGGCATATAATACCTAGTTTGATGCCAATAATGTGAAGTTTAAAATAGTTTTTTAAACCTTAATCAGATATTTTATAAAGAAAATAAATTTACCAAAGACAAGTCTATGTAACTAAATCATATGAAGTTGCAACATCCATATGACAGTAGAATGTGGTCAAAGCAAATTACTTAATAATCAAAGAGACTCCTAAATGTTTGACGAACTTCATCAATGGGCTAAGTTAGAAATAATTAGAGTTTGACTGCAAACTCTATTTTCTAGTGTGTTTGTAAAAACCAGCTACTCTTGTATAGTGTGGTCAGTTTAAAAAATTTTACAAGCATACAAATCCAGGATGGAAGAAAGCATAGAACAGCACTACACTCTCTTTTTTTCATCACAATTTGACACTTTTTTTGGTGTCACTATCAAACTAATAGATTACTTTTGTAATCATAAACCAGTAATTTCCCAACTTTGTTCACGAAACACATTTCAAGAAGAATTTCGTTTTAGATAACTAATTCTCACTTAGAACGTACATAGGTACTAAACGAAAAAATAGCACTGTTTAATAGAGAAGGTATTTTTAAACATACAAAATTTCATTCAAAAGTATATTTTCATTTTTAATAGGGACTTAGTCAACTACATAAATGAAAAACAATAACAAAAGTTTATCTGAGAAGAAAGCTGAAAGAGGTTTGTAAAGTCCACAATAAATATTACTCTCATAGGTATGATGTGTAAAACCATTTTTACAGTTTCAAAGCAAAAAATTCCTCTTGGAATATAAAAAAAAGATAATCAAAAGCTAAAGATAGTCATAAGATAAGAACTGGACTTGAATTCAAAACAGTAGGGTGTGCTTGCTTTGGTTTCCACAATACACCTGGTTTAATTTGGGACAGCTGCAATGAATAACCAGATAGGTTGTGCACTGTATTTGGTTTAGTAGCCACCTAAGCAGAGAGAGAGACTGATTCGCATAATTAATTGGTTACAAAAGAGCAAACGGGTGATTTTCACTTTATTTTATAAAATAAAGTGAAAATCATAAATCTTTTAGCTGAAACCAAAATTCTGGTAGAAATTTTTTCAAAATTCCTTTCTTGTCACAGAGCCTGATGTCAGATCAATCAACTGCTGTGATGTTACATAGGCTGGTTTTACCAACACATTAGAGTACTAACAGCCACAAGTTTTCTTTCATTTTTTCCAGTTCTTCAGGAACACCATTCAGACTGTCAAGCATATTTACTAAGTGAGTGCAAATTGCATTCAAGATTTTATCTTCAGGTATGTCAGATCTAATTCTTTTCCTGCTGGGAAGCTGTCTTGATTACAATTTTTCACTAGTTTTATTTTTGAGCTCTGGTACTGTATCATTATCATCAGGGGCTGTGATGTTCTCTAAATGATAAAATTTATTACCACAAAATACAAATTAAATTTTACCTACCGTTACGATCGCTTCTACAAGTCACAGGATCCGTTCACATGTACGCTGGATACAAACATGGTTTACAGGTTAAGCAAAACACAGACACAACTCATTTCTGGAAGAGAATTACTATTTAATAATTTAGTTTTGAATCATTTAACTTGTTTACACAGTTTACTACATATGAAATATTTTCATCAGAATGGATGCTTTGCCTGAGTTACATGATTATCACTCCTATTCTATCTTATACTACGGCTTACCTTATTTTCTATACATACACTCAAAACTGCCCAGCCTGCAATTTGGCACACACTCAGACACACATATAAATTTATTTATTGATTAACATATCTAATAAAGTCCCCCCAGCCCTTACACCGAAACCGACGGCACGTGTTTTGCGCGCGCACTCATTGATAGTTAATTCATTGTTTTATTTTATTTTTTTTTTAACCAAACTCTTCGATACTGTTCTGCTTGTTAAACTGACCACGGTCACATACTATTTACTGTTGCTACAACTTTTTTTTCTTTGTTAAATTAAAACTTTGGTGACGAGCCTACTTGGAACCAGCACGGTACCGTGAACTGCTGCTTGTCGACTGGGGCTGGAAACTTTTTGTTTGTACACTGTTAATACTTGTTAATGACTGTTTTCACACTTTCTAAGATAGGCCAAATTTGTTTTAACGGCCTATCTTGTAAATCCGAGGCCCCTGTTTTAAATTCACAATTCTATTGTCTGGTGCTGCTTACTCTCTGATACCAAACTGCACACTGGAGACTGTGTCACAAGGCTGCTGCTATGTGATTACGCAATGCGTCTGGCAATTGTTTTGACTGGCTGTGTGTATGTTGCATTGCTGTACTGGAGGCTCCTTACAGGTGAAGTCTGGCAATTTAAAAGTGATTGAATGGGTGATCTATGTTAATATAAAATTAAACTGTGGTAGCTCCCATATATGAAGTGAATTGTACACTTTTAACAAAATCAAAACCAAGATTAATAAAAATTAAAAAACCTTCTAATTTGACCCATTACAATACCCCCTCGATGAGAATTCTGCTGTTCATAACAGAAGAAATCTCATCGACAAACCCCGAAGAGGACCGGTGAGGAACTGGTGCCAACAACCCCCTTGTTCTTAATCTGCATGGGTACACGACCCCCCTGGCTCAGCGACCATGGACTCATCTGAACGAGATCACTGGACTTGTCCGTAAGAGATCCCAACACCGAGAAATCGAACAGACTCGCACCTCGCCTTTTAACATACCACCCCCAAAAATCCTCAATCCCTGGCCAAAATTATTCCAGCTCCTCCGCCGATATGTTTCCCCTTTTTGCAAGCTGGGCTGCCTTTAGCAAATACTGGGCTCACACACACTAACATTACATGTTACCATAACACATTAAAAATAAAAGATTTCTTTTAAAATTTATTAAAAATTTAAAAAATTCAAAATTCAAAAAAAAATAATATTTTATTAAAAAATTCTCTTCCTTGTTTTTCTAATTTTTGTTTCAAATGACTTAACCTAGACATTTCTACTAATCTGAACACATCCTTACTCTAACATGAGAACCACTTATAGTCTACCAATACAATGCAATACAATAAAATAGTAAACTAAACATGGTAAATACACACATAAATAAAACAATAACTACCTAAAATATGCATTCGCTGGCAGGCGAAAAATCAAGTTTTTTTTTTCTTTTAAAAAAATTAAAATTTTCAAAAATTTTAAAATTCAAAAAAAATTTAAATTTGTTCAAAGGTTTCATTTATATTTAGAAATTATTCAAAACTGGTTTAAAGTGATTAAATAAACAAATAAAATTAATTCCCTACTATACAAGCTTAGTAGGTGTATGACCTCATCAGCTGATCAAAACTAGGTCAAGTCCAAAACCCTTGAACTACATATGTTATATATGATTTCTATCTGAAATACATTTGACATCTGTAAAATCCTATCTTGACATACAAAACATAGTAACATAAAATATTTAAAATTACAAAATATTAATATAAATGATCATCAACTTGATATTTAATTTATTTAAAACAAACAATTTTTAATTTTACATTATTTTCAAATTTTATCAAAATTCTGTCACTGGTTTAAAATAAAAGCTTTTATATCTTTTATCATAACTCTCTCTCTTTATTCAACAGTCTTACGTTAATCTACTGTGGGTGATGTAAATTATTCATTCTCATTTACTGTATTACTAGATCTGTATACATATATAATCTTTACCTCTCCCTATGCCTCTAATATTAATCAACTTCAATTATCATGACACCCATCTCTATCAAAATATCTACTAATCAAGACACTCTAAGCCCCACTTATCATTTAACACAAATCGCTACCTTCTCTACATATATAAAAAAATACTCTCTAACCCTTTGTACATAGGATACGTGTTTCCCCTACCCAAAACTCAATTCCCTTATTTGGCCCCTGGGTTCTACCTAAGGCGGCCCCTTCCTCACTAAAATCTATACCAATTCCCGTCCCAACCCTTGTTGCGGACTCCTACATTACACTACCCTCTAATACAAAATTGCCATCCCCAAAAATCTCAATCTCATAACCTTACTACAAATACAACAAAATAGCCTCATTAATTATAAACATAAATATATCACTCAAAATCTACATAAAGTCTCCATTACAACTGTGTCAACATCAATATTTCACAAAATTCTGTTACATTACATTAACTCAGAAACAACATTACATCATATTCATCTCTACTATTTCAACTTCAACTTTGATTTCAACTTGGACAGGTATGTGTCCCATGAAATATTTATCACCCAAAAAACTATCTCTTATTAGCTGGCATAAATTGTTACTTTATTTCTCATTTTATCAAATTATCTTCCTCATTACTTTAGAACATCTGTGATACATTAAAACATTACCTTGGACATTAATTATTTGTAACATTTACAAACCAACATACCAGTGACATGGTATTGCTGATCAGCTGATACCCTAACACAATGAAAATACATCTTTTACTTGAACCACTTACATGAAATATACATATTTATTTATCATTATTCCTCACCTCCTTGTTTCCCCTTTCTCTGATTTTGGTCATTTATGTTAACCTGCCAGACGATTTAATTATTGGCTTAAAAAAAAAAATACACACATAATGAAAATACATATTCTTATCAATGCTTATCTAACAGACAACAATAAAATAATCCACTTAAAATTATAGCATGAACACCTTATTTTTAAATATCTAAGCAGCTAGTTACCTGAACAGAGCACAAGCAGTTTTATTTGATCAAACTTTGAATAAAAAAATGTTATGTTATAAAATTTACATTCGTGACTCCTTTGCGTCAGCTCCCAGCCACACACACTATTTCAAATTATGGAGGACTGTCTCGCCCTTGCGCTTCGACAGAGACGGTATATTTTGGAGCAGGTTTTTACCTCTCCGTGTCTCTGCTTCCGCTATTAAGTTTTAAACGTGGCGAACATCATCATGTTCTTGTTATATAATGATACGCCCTTAAAACGGATCTACCACCTGTCTTGCTACCCCAAATCGGGCAGAGTGGCAGCCGCTGTTCCATAGTACCGGAGATTTCCTCTAATGTCACCCCCCAATGAATTTCAAATATATACCAATTTCAAGTCAGCTATGGTCAAGGGACTTGATATGACCATAGCTGGCCGCTAGCCAAAACCACGGTTAGTGCTGGTAAGACAGTAACCGCCCGGAAAGTCGAGGAAATCTAACTTTAATTTAATTGCCTGTTACACATCACTACTATGTGCGACACTGTCATTTAGTAATGTTTACTTTACACGGATAAGGTGTGCCGCACATTTATCGCCATTTTGGCCTCCGATGGGGGTAACACTCACTGTTACCCCCAACCCATTTCGCTACTTGCGAGAGCACAGGCAACCCCCACAATAGCCACTTAATAGCTAACTAATTACTTAACAATTGAAAATTAAACTCTCTACAAATGCAGTTCCACACTCCATTGTTCTATCACTTCATTGAGCACCAATCTACCCCCCAAAATCACCCCCACTTCTTATATTGATATCAAGTTTATATTTTGTTACACATCTTTTTTTTTTTTCCAAAAAATTAAACTTCAAACAATTTAAGTTCATTGTTAAAATCCTTGTTTCTATTAAATTGATTAATTTAATGGTTTTTTAATGTCTCAAACTCTGAGTTACAATGATTACCTCATTATTATTTTATCAAAAAATTTACTTTAATTCTTTTATGTCCCAATAGAGTTTTGTTATGGTCACCAAGTATGTCTGTAGGCATTAGTCACAACATACCACTACAACACACCTGTCTACATGAACAGTTGTGTGCCAGACTTGTTTTCATAAACAACAGTTATAAACATTCCCAGTTTCAGCTTTCATAGACTAAACACTTTGGTTACTTCGTATACTGACATATCTGCTTGCTACACTTTTCAAGTTTTATACATCTTTTAGATAATATATTTGTCTCTTAACATTTTTTATTCCAATTCAGATCAGATATATTTTTGATTCATTAATAAAAGTGGCCCTTTCAAATTATTTGGTTAACTTGAAAATTCTTTAACAGTCTCCACCCAAAACAGTTTGATTTTAATTACATCTGTATGAAGTTACTGTATAAAATATGTAAAATTACAATTTCAATTTGAATCAAAATGAATTTACACATCACTAGCATTTACAATATTAAGTTACTCCAGGGGCGGTTACAATTCAATTTCATCTCTTAGTACATTCAAAACAATTTCCATGACTTTGGTTACAATTTTCAAAATGATTCTACGTGATTAAATGTTTCAGTTTTTCTTATTATTTCAATAAATTTTACAAACATTACCTCATTGGTTCTAATCTCTCTTTAAATTCCTCGACAATCACATTCCAACTACCAATATCCCTTACTCGTAACCTAACATAGCAGGTACCACAAAAATAATAATTAAACCCTTTTGGTTACATAAGTTTACTTTAAAATATTTTCCAAAATTATTTTTCCTTAATTACCTGTAAATAGGTTATATGTTACATGTACCGTATTATCGTATATAGAGATGCGATTGAAGACGAATAGAACCCCACTCCAATAAATATAATGAACTACCTTTTTTTTTTTTTTTTCTTCTTCAAAACAAACCACAACCACTAATCTACAACCCCATCTCGATATACAACAATTCGGTTGAACTATACAAAATTTATTATTTAGTTTGTCTACTCAGCCACAAAACTTCTCCACTACCTACCTAATTATTAAGGGATGAGTTTACAATTCATAAATAACACCAGTTTATTTAATTTTGAGGATCACCCTAATGTAGTATTTAGAATGAAAGCAATCAAATGGTTCCAAAAAAGTGTGCCAATTTGTGTAACTATTGTTTATGTGTACTCTAAGGGGAGGGTGAAGGAAATCGGGAAGACAAAAGGGATAAGGATTATTAAAAGGTCACGAACTAGGACTAAAGGTAGGGACAAAGCTTCCTCCGGAAATAAGGGTACATGGAGAAAACCAAGGCTCGCGTGGGCAGGGGCGCGTCCCTGAAATAGACGAAACCCACTGGGGCAAGTGGGGAACATCTATCCGCTACCACTTACTGTTTTATATTATTCATAGTTATTTATAATTATTTAACTATAGGTTTATTATAGTGGTTTAGTTATATTTGATTACAGGATTTAATGTATTGTTTTGTTTTAAGATGCAAAATATTAATATTATTTTTGTCATCACAATTTCGGCTACATACATACCTTGTTTATCTAACATTTTATAATGCATACAATTAATTTCACTACACATGTATTTACAATTCTTCATCAATAATTATTCAGTTATATCGCACTTCAATATCTAAAATCAGCTAGGTCATTACCATATATTAACATATTTGAAATTGTCCAATTGTGAATTTAAGGCTCAGCCTCCATCGTCAAAAATTAGACGGGGTTTCACATAACATCGTTCAATTTTATTAGCACACAAATGACTGTTTTGTGTGTGGTAACCATACAAACTAAACTCATCCATCATACTCAAATACTGATAAAACAAGTCAATATTATTTGTTTCTGTCCAGTCTCCATTAGTAATATTCGTCAAGTCAGTTATTTTTTCTTCATAAAATAAATTATTATTATTTAAACATGTATTATCAAAATAATCTTCACTCTCTATTTTAACAGGTAAGTATTTCAGATCAACTAACATCTCTTTCAACTCATTGTAATCTCTCATTAGTTTATATAATTCTATTTCTTTATCGACACACAACTCTCCATTTAAATCTCTCTCATCATAATGCCATATCACACTTTCTCTCTCATTCCATGCAGAGGGTACAAAATTATTCAGCAAAATTAAACAATTCAAATCTTTCACTAATAAGGGTCTCTTGCCCAAAAATAACACTTTTGAACACTCTGGTTCATCACAAATAAGGGGAAAATCTACCCTCTGCTCTACACATTCATCTACTCTTTCTTTCCATTCTTTTTCTAATTCAACAACACTGATTACAACTTCGTTACTACATATAACTTTCTCTCTCTCACTCACTGTTTCACTATCTATTTTCAACGTATCACTTTCTGATACCACCTTTTCAACTACAATACCATTTTCAATATTATTGTTACTATTTATCTTACTCTCTACTACCACATTTTTAATTATATTCTCATTTTCAACATTATTGTCATCACTTATTAATTTCTTACTGTCATTATTATTTTTACTTTTACTCTGTTCTCCTACTGACTCTACTACTCTCTCAATATCTCGTTTCAACTCATTACAACTATTTTCGCATTTTATTTTTACCTCATTAATATCAAATTTGAGAACGTCAAATTTACAATTAAATTCGCTTTTAATTTCGGTCTTAATTTCATTCAATTTGTTATTCTGTACTTCTAATTTACAGTTAAAGTCACTTTTCATTTCATTCAATGTTATGTCGTTACTGTCAAAACGTTTACTTAATTCGTTAAATTTGTTATTCTGTACATGAATGTCCATTGATATGGTTCTTAATATACTCATTATATCATCATCTAATTTATTACATTTTGTTGAGGTCGGGGTTGCTTGAATCCCTGAATCCTCTGTATTATCTTTTTCATTTGTGTTATGCACATTCATGTTTTTATCGTCTTGACCTACATTCGGTGTTGAATGTATTTTAGGACTACTCATCACAGCTGATTCGTCAACTTCAGCTGTTTCACTTATCACAGTCGAGTCGGACAAATCGACTCCGTTCTCTGCTGTATTTTCCATTATTATTATTTTTTGGTATTTACTCTGTTTCTTATGTGAACAACTATTCTTTACTTCTTTTGCATAACTTTACATCAGTACCTTTTACGTATTTTTTTTGTTTACTTAACCTCTCAACTGTGCTTGTATCCCATTTGTAGGTATGGAATTTCAATGCAATTCGTCCCTGTTCGGGCGCCAAATGTGAAGCTATTTATTTATCACAATTATTTTGAGTACCATACACATAGAAATACCTAGAATGACTTTCACTTACCATCCCGACATGCTCTTTTGGGTCCAGGGTCTCATACGAACACCAAGATACAAGCACAATTTTGAAGGTTGCGTAAATAATTTACATAACACAAGTTTAAGAAGAGAATTTCCATTTTAATGTTTTACTGTTACTTTAGTGAAATTAAGAACATACATTTAGTAAATACATGTTTCAGGTGTTGTGCAACACGTGACTCTGTTGTAATATGACTTACAATCTACGGCTTACCTTATTTTTTCTAGGACACAAACATAAAATGCAAACACAAATATACACAGAAAGCCGCCCAGCTTTGCCACACTTACATTTATACTAAATTAAAAAAAACCCCCTTAACATTTTATGCAAATCAGAAGCCCCCTTCGCCGGCCACTCGGTCTTCCCGCACACGCACCATTCGGCTACACGGCTTCACTGTTCCGAAGAAAAAACCTGATCCGACTCCCCAGTCGCACTGACCGCGGTCACTTAACAGTTTTGCTGTACTACAACTTTAAAATATTTAAATATGTGTGACGAGCCTACAGAGGCCCACCCGATAACGGGAACTGTTGCTTGTCGACTGGGGCTGGAAACTTTTTGTTTGTACACTGTTAATACTTGTTAATGACTGTTTTCACACTTTCTAAGATAGGCCAAATTTGTTTTAACGGCCTATCTTGTAAATCCGAGGCCCCTGTTTTAAATTCACAATTCTATTGTCTGGTGCTGCTTACTCTCTGATACCAAACTGCACACTGGAGACTGTGTCACAAGGCTGCTGCTATGTGATTACGCAATGCGTCTGGCAATTGTTTTGACTGGCTGTGTGTATGTTGCATTGCTGTACTGGAGGCTCCTTACAGGTGAAGTCTGGCAATTTAAAAGTGATTGAATGGGTGATCTATGTTAATATAAAATTAAACTGTGGTAGCTCCCATATATGAAGTGAATTGTACACTTTTAACAAAATCAAAACCAAGATTAATAAAAAATAAAAAACCTTCTAATTTGACCCATTACAGGGCACTACATCCCTGGGCTGCTGAAAGAGATCACTTGTACCCTATTTCTGGGGTTAAAACTATTGCAGTTTCCTTATAACTGAAGTCCTAATTTTAAAAAAAAGTGTGTACTGAATATGCCAATGATCATCACACATACTGTTTCCCAATTAAAAGTCAAACTTCAGCCTTCACTTCAAAGAGCCAAATTAAAATTTTTGCTATGAGAAAGCCACATTACTTCTATGTGAAGTAGTACAGATATATGTAGACTCCCCATGTCATCACACAATATTCTGAACAACCTTGTATTCATGTGTAGTGATTTGGTAAAATTTATTACTTTTTTAACTTTTGTTCAAAGATTTCTTGTAGGAAGGTGACACTTTTTCAGAGCAGTCATGACAGTTGCTGTTGCTGCACTTCTTTACTTTTGGTTTTCTTGTTAAGGTAACAGCAGATGTTTATTCACATAAATACAGTTATGCTATGGGGTACCTCTCACTAAAATTTATCTAAATATAACTATATCACTACCGACTCGGAACACAAAGTTTTTATTGGTGAAAACATAAAAGTTTTACCTTATAGCCTGAACCAGTTTTCGCTTATTATAAGCTTCGTCAAAGGCTTATAATACCGGTACCAAGAATTTAACACAGCAAGACGAGCTATAGTCCAAACCTAAAGAGGCACGATACTGAAGGTTAGAAAAATTGCCGCACACATGTTTAAAAAAACATGCCTCAACAAATCAATCATACCAAAATACTCACAAATCAAAATCAAACATGACAACCAGGCCGCACAAATAACACAAAACATTGCACAAAGGACATTCATAAAAGAATCCATAAAACAGTTATACAAGAAAAAAGACGCTCTCAACCTCAAAGCACTGAACGCTACACCTACAGATCCCCAACATATATGGACACAATTACATGACCGAATTAATACACCACACAATTGACTGGACAAAAAAACAAATATGGACAAAACACGAGAGAAAAATAAAAAACCTCACACCAATCAGCACAAATATAATTCCTTCACACAAATTCTACCAATGTACAGTAAACCTTACGAATGTCACAATCATAAAAAATGAACAAACACTCCTTGATAAAGGCCTAAAACACAACCTACATTACAAACAAAACAACCAAACACTAACAAAACTCATAGTTGACACTGAAACAAATATACAAAACACAGCACCAGAACATCAAGACATACTAAGACATAACGTAAACAATATAATAGAAGCACATAAGGCATCAAACAACAAGAACCACACCTCAGAAATACACACAGCCATCAAACTGAGAGAAAAAGCACACAAAATACTACATTATAGTATGTAGCCTTTAAACACACCAGAATTTAACTATTAACATTTTATCATTTCCATTATTGTTTTTACTAGTTCAAGAAGTATATTGATGTTTGGGTGTTTTTTTATCATGACGTTTAGTATACTTTTATTCAGGTAAACTTAATGAGTTTACTAAAGGTAATCTATATAATTAAAATTATATACACAATGATATTTACTGTTTTTTTTTTATGACTCTACCCCTAAAAGGTTAGTCATTTTCTTCCGTTTATTTAATTAATAAATGTTAGTCAATATGTTTTATTTATGTAGGGAAACACAGTTGCTCAGTCAGCTTCTATTAAACATATCTCATCCAGGCCCAGATTTAGGTGTCCTGCCGCCCCTAGACACTATTGTTAGCGCCCCCCTCAACAAGTAACTTCTATATATTCAATTCTCCTTGACTGCTAAAAAAAGTTGCTGAAAATAGTAATTTTAACTATCTCTATTGCAAATATCTCATTTGATCTTAAATCTAAAAGGGAAATGTGATGGAATTGTGAAAAAGACTATATTTTTTTAACCAAATACACTGTTACTCACCGTCTATGGCCTTTCCGTAATGTTTTTTCGTGTTTACATGTTTCGAGGCACTTGCCTCATCATCAGAGCTTATAAAAACCAATCTATGTCATAAATGATGACATTTGTCAAAATATTAAAAACACAATACGGCAATTAAACTGACATTAATTTGACAAATGTCATCATTTATGACATAGATTGGTTTTTATAAGTTCTGATGATGAGGCAAGTGCCTCGAAACATGTAAACATGAAAAAACATTACGGAAAGGCCATAGACGGTGAGTAACAGTGTATTTAGTTAACAAACACGTGGCTTGGGACTACAATAGGATTTATTCCATTTAAATCAAAAATACATTTTTTAACTTTTATTAATATTCATTTGCGTGTACACTTTAGTAACACATAGATTATTTTTATAACAAGTAATATACGTAGGCCTACTTTCTTTTTATAGGTTTATTTATAGACCTACATGGTTTGGTTTTATCGTCAAACATAGTACAATCAATGAAGGTAATGTAAATTGGATAAATAGAACAAATAATTTAAGAGTGATTGAATAAGATCCCAAATTACACAAATGGCTTGATTTTACATTGGCTTTTGTCTTGCTTTGATCAATGAAAATACTTCAATAAGGCCTTCAATAAGTTCATTTGTTCACTGTTTAAAAGTTCTGCCTCAACAAGCAGGATTGAGAGTGAGTTGTTTTTCCTCATTCATTGTGGATCTAACACATGATTTAATTCTTTTTAAAACAGAAAACATACTTTCTGCCGAACAGTTAGAGATGGCTGTACACAAATACATACGTACGAAGAGCTATTGCAATATTTGGAAATGTTGATTGCAGTTGCTATTGTCGCATGAATAACATCATATACAGTGGGGTGTTCGTAATATCAGCATTTTTTATTAGTCCAGCAAAATGGACACATTCATTAGCAATGACTCTTCAAGATCATTTTTGTACAAAGATCGAAGTTTATTACCATGTTCAATGACAGTTGCAGATGGCGTGGTAGACAGTTCCTTAAAAACTACAAAATTTTTCGCTATTGAATCATAGGCATTTTTCCTTCTATGCAACTTAGATTTTAATCGGTCGAGTACTGTATAAAATGTGTCCACCTTGAACTTTTCTCTCCCCTGAAGAATAACTTCAGACTCATTGTTCTCATCAGCCTGGTGTTTTCTTTTTCTTTGGCGTTTGTTACACGACTCATAGTCCATCTCGCAACGTTTCTTTGCTCGTTTTTCATATTCATCAAACATGTCAAGCAGGGAAGCAATAAACATGATTAAAGACTCATACAGCATTACTACTTTTTCAAGTGAAATATCAACTTTTTGAAGAGTTTGACTCACTTTCTCAAATCTGTCCAAAATGTCACACCACAGTTCCATCATCAGTGTTGTTTCACGTCTATTCAAAGACTTCAATAATCCCGATGCTTCACTCCTTACTAACGGTTTCTCATTAGTATCATCTTCGTAATGCTCCAGAGCCAGTATCACACTTTCTAATTTTTCACCTCGTGCCGCTCCCCTGAGCCTCCTGCCCCTAGGCATGTGCCTAGTGGGAAACCCGGGCCTGGTGCCACCATAAGGCAATAAAACCTCTAAAGGCAGAATTCACTGAACAAATGGAGGCAGTTGAAGAACTGTCTAACCCACAAGAAAATATTGAATGAGGTTCTCAGCACAGGTCTTATTGAATGCTGTCTGCAACTTTTCATTCTTATGGATTCTTTCCCTCTGGAGTGATGTACTGGATGAGTTAAACATACCCAAAAATATTTGCAAATAAAGGGAATAAGCTTCGAAAGCAATACTAGAATAAATGTGTGTTCAAAATGCAATCTCTGAAGCTGTATTTTAAAGACGAGCATATACTATTGTCAATAACGCTATCACGTTTGCTACCGAGATGTGTGAAAAATGGACATTCCTGTAGAAAATAGGGATAGAAGAAAGTTCAAGAAAATGATGCCAGGCGAAAAGTGTAGATATGTTGGTCTTACTATAAAACAAGATTGAAAAGAGCTATGTTTGAATGTGTGGATCGATTCCATTCAGAACTTAATAATAGGACCAAATCAATGGCAAACGTGTCAAAATTCTTCTGTGTTCTGGAACCAAATATCTTACTCGGTGCTTCAAACAAAGATCTGCAAGTTCTATCATCAAACCTTTGTAACATTTCTCTTAATAATAAATTTTTTAAACATAAAACACAACTTCCAATATTTAATTTTAGCTCTTACCTTCACACGTTGGTACAGGGTTCTATATATGAACTCGTGACCTATAGAAGTGGTTACTGGGTTTTGTTACATAATAATTACAAACTCTCATTTACCAACTTTAAACAAACTCTTTTATTCCAAATAACTCTAACATACTTTCTTACTCTCTGCGTTCTTTATAAAAGGTTATTTCTTCTTATCTCTTACACATTTCCCAAAACATTAGTTAACTTATTTATAGAATATATAACTATAATGGAAGGCAGTCCAGTACTTGCTTTTCACACACACACACTCTCTCTTTATCACCCCCTTTTATCTCTCCCCCTCATTATAATTGATAAGTTTTACAAATTTGAAATGGGTTTTTTTTTGTATTTGGCCAAATATTTAAATTTGGGGCCATATTTAAATTTGGGTCCGTTGTTATGCCACCTGTTGTTCGCCACTGTTTTACGTTTAAATGTTCCGAAAATGGTTTTAATTGTTTTGGAATTTTAACACTGTCTTTCTGTTGTCAATCTCTCACATTCCACTATGATTTCCTGATAGTTATAAGCACATTTTGATAGATGACTATACTTCGGCTTGCGAGCACTAATATATGGAACCGTGCGGTTCAAAGGGGTGACGCCAACTGCACGGTCCCAAAAATGGCTAAGCGTCTCTGCCAGTACACCTGCTCCCGTTCTCAACCGGAAACAGGTCCATACTCGATCGTAATTGGTTGTAAAATTTCATAATTAGCATGACATAATGGAAATCAGTTCAGCACCATCGCCTCGTGGTAATTTCTACGTCGCAAAAGGTGGCACACACACGCTCGTACACACAAATACGCACTTTGCTGATATTGAACATTCCTGTATACTGTGCCGGACCTATCACGGATCTACAGTCAATGACCAAAGTACACTCTGGGTAAATACAATAGGGTTACCTCAAAGGTCGTCTACAGATTTTAAATCTAAGGAATAAAACCTACCCCTGTTGTACCGTCACAATAACCCCCCCCCCAATGAGAGGTTTTATGCCGAAGCATACAAACTCTCATTCCCTAAATCCTAAGAAGACCAGCATGGATATGACGCCATGACCCTCCGTAATTCCTTATTAAAATCATGGGTAACTTACCCCCCTAGTCCGGCGACTGTGGCTGCACCTGCATGACCTTACTGGATTTTCCTTGTCGAGATCCCAACACCATAAAGTCAGACAGGCACGCTACCACAGTATCACCCAACTCTGTAACAATTCAACAAAAACGTTAATAACTGGCCTTTCACAATACCATATCCTTAACTGATTTGGTTCCCTCTTAGACGTACTGGATTGCCTTTAGCAATGTACTGGTTGCTCATCTTATTTATCCACTAATACATAAATACTTGGTTTACTATATACCCTTAATCTAACAGGGTACATTTGATTGAAACTACATATAATGATACTTTTACAAGATAGAATTCAAACACAAAAATTAATTTAACAGATCAACTATGAGTTCAATTTATCAATATTTCCATCTTACTTTTTCATTAGAATATACATTTAATGTCTCCCTTATAAGGCAGATTACTTCGGTTAACTTGATACAATGCAAAACAGGATTAATACAGAATCGCAAATTATGTAACACAACAGATGCATATAGTACCAGGACAATCTGCGTCAATACTTTATCATAATTATGATCATGATAATCATTTACAAACAACTCTCCTTCCACATCATTTTATAATATCCCCCCTAACCCCATTCCAATTTGATAAATAACCTCACGGGTAAACCATGCAAGACATCTACACATTTGCATAAATGCTATATTTATGCCCCTGTCTTGTAACGGCCAGCTCCTTTCCACACACTCTATTGACTTTTATGTTGGACTGTAGCGCCCATTTGCTCCCACAAGAACTGAAGTTTTTATGGTGTAAACGCTGCTTACACCGTTCTTGTTTCAGCGTTATAAAACATTCGACATTACTGGTATCCAAGGATACCAGTAATCCTAATAAAAATTAGTTATATGCCCTTAAACGGTCTACAATCCAATTCGATGGATAGCCACTGTTCCAAAGTTTATGATTGATCCCCTGATTCACCCCCCGGTTAATTTCTAAAGTCACCAATTTTGAAAATAATAACAAGTCTGGTCAGGGTACAATAAGCCTGCCCACATCTTGTTACCAATACTCCAAATCCACGTACAGGTTCCGGTGAAGCTGTGACCGCCCGAAAGTGGGGAATCTATGTAAAATACACAATACATGTTACACAGTTACATACTACTCAATTAGACACCTTATGCTTCTCATAAACAACATAATAAACACTCAAAAATAATTAACGGACACGTCATGGACAACGAAATCCAAGAAATCAAAATAAACATTACCAACCTCAGGTTAACATAAAACATTTCATCTCTGAATCTGAATAAAATTTACTAACATTACTCAACTTTTAATTTCAATTTCTATTGATTAAACATTTTAATTGTTTATCTTGCATTATCACTTCAACTCTGAATTTCTATTAAACATTTTAATCATTTAAATTTAATTGTCTACCATTTATTATCCATTTCAAACCAAAAATAAATTATTCAAATTTATTACACCTATTTCCATCTTTTAAATTAATTAGACCATCTCTTTTACTTAATTACTTTAATTGCATTACTTAAAACATTTTACATTAATTCAATCCTCCCACATAAATTTTAATTACCTCATAATCAAAACACTAAGTTACTTCAATTACATTATTCAAAACAATTTTAATTTATTTAATTCAATCAAAACTATAAATCGATCATACAAATACAATGTACATACCAACAACATATCCTTAACGCAATACATTTAACATCAATACAAATTTATTTACACTCTACGTCATATCATATTATTGTTTAACACACCTCATTACGTAAGTTAGACAAGTAGTTACACCATAAACTAAAATAATTAAATGTTCATTCACTATATCTCTAACTACCATCATCAAAAATTAATCTTATATTACTCGAGTACAATTCGTTTTTAATTAATTCTATTATATTATTATTGTTGTAACGGGACAAAAGCCCGTCTTAGGATTTATTTGACCTAAATAGAAATTTTTATTGTAATTTGAATTAATTAAGGATTATAAGGTTGGTTCCCTGAGAAACATAAAACACGACGCAGTTGTCACCGTATGATTCGACCTCAAGGCCGAGGGTGTACGTGAAAATTCGCACGTAGTTAATGGTTGCACTGATAGACACAAGCAAATTGGTATGACAAATATTGACACACGTCATAACGATGACGAGGAACAATGCCGTCAGCTGCTGCAGACAAAGAGTTGATCACAATTGATCCCCTCCACCTGTCGACAATACGACACAATGTCTGCCCACTCTGAAGACATCAGCCCAAGTGGCAACAAGTTGTACAATTCCGCTGGCCGTCATGGCCATTAAAAGTGTAAAAATCAGCTAAAATGTGAATAATTAAATATTAGTCAACAATACAGTACTTTTAAATCAGTTAATTACAAGTGAAAAAATGTAAATTCTAAATTCAGTGCTTAAAAGGAGAACAGAACAGTTGAACAGTGAGACCTCGGTCCAAAATTATTAACAGCAGAAGTAAACCGGACTACAAGAACTTCGAATCTACAAGCAGGAAAGTTAAAATTCCAAAATTTATCCAGCCTTTTAATATATATGAGCTCAGAAATAGAAATGAAATAATATGTAATGTGTGTGTGTGCGTGAACGCATGGTAGAGTGAAAGGCCGGCCTAGAAGGTAGACATTGGTTTGTGGAACGTACTTTTATTACCATCAGTAAATTTGCAATAACGACTGACAAAAAGATATTAAGCCAAAATGAATAAGTAAATAAGAATGAAACACTGAATATTAAATATCGATGTAAGAGTAATTTGTAGATGCCATCTTGTTTTGTAGGCAATGACGTCATTGTAATCTGTATTAAAAATATGCAAAATTGGCTTGAGTAAAAGTAATGTTCATGTCTAAAAATGCTAACAGAGTTTTTATTTTACACTCCACTGTTTCCGCAATCTCGCCTATAACGAACCTGGACCCAATAAATAAAGTAATAAGAGCAAGTGAACCATGAGTACCGGAGCAGTATACCATAATTATGTGGTAAGTACGATGATTATGTACTTGGTAAAAAATGAATAATAAGTCACGGTAGGAGTAACTCTACAAATGGCCCCTGAACTGTGACATTATATAAAATTATTTTATATAAAATAGGCCAGATTCGGAAACAGCGGGAGTGGTGAAACGATTTGTAATATAACACGTGAGAGGTTATAGAGATGAGTAGGTTATGTTGACAAAGTAAAGACGTATAAGCGACAATTATAATTCAATCGTTATTTTATTATTAGATCAAATTTCCACTAGAATGGCAGAAAATAACGAGAGTATAGAAATGAACGACGCCGAAACAGAATCTATGATGTTGAATGAAATAAGTGCCAATTCGACACCTATGGCAATTAGCAATAAAGTGTCATTGGAAGACTTGTTTCAATTAATGAAAATACAAAATAATGAATTAAGAGAACAGATTGATAAAAAATTTAACCAGCAGAATGTTAAATTTAATGTAAAGTTTGACAGTTTTTATGCCAAATTAAATTAACTAAAGAAACAGAGTAATTTACAAAATGTAAAATTAAACCAATTCGATGAGAAATTTGAAGAAATAAAAAATGAAATACAAAGACAAAATTGTCATATGGATGAAAGAATAAATAAGATACATGCACGGTTAGATGAGATAGAGTTAGAAAATAAGAAAGTAATACACAATTTGAACAAAGATGACAAGGTAAGTAGTAGTGAAAATTATGATAAAATAAATAAAGATATGGTATTAGAAAATGATTACGTGAACGTTGGTGGTGATAATGAGATTTTAATGAGAGTAGAGGTTAATGGTGAGGAGATAGTTGTTGATGAGAGTGAAAGAGGGGGTAAGGAAAGTTTAAGTGAATATAGTAGGCAGAGGGCAAATTTTCCCAGTGGTAGGAGTGGAGTAAAGACTCCAAAATTGTTGTTTGAAAACGAAGGTTCCTCTAGAATTTATGTGGGAGACATGTGGTCTCCAAATGATCCCTTAGTTGTACCTGGTGAGGCCAGGGGGTGTTTTTATGAAGTAGTAGTGCCCTATGCAAATATTGAAAGAGAGAATGTAGCTTGGTGTGATAGAGAGAGATATATTGAGAGAGAGAGAGAGAAATAGAGATTTTTAAGATAAGTAGAAAGTATGAAGAATTTATGGAAAAGTTAGGAGGAGAGATGATGTATAATAAAAGTAAATACTTACCTTGTAATGAAACTGAAGTAGTAGGAGATAATGGAAATAATGACTTTATAACGTACCTAGTGGTGACGAATTATACTGAAGGTGACAGGACAATTACCAATCATGACAAGTTATATGAGAAATTGATAGGGAATAACCCTATTAATTATGATGGTTTTATGGAATATAAGAATTTAAATGAGTGTTATATTAATGATAGTAATATAATGTTTTCAAGTAAAAATAAGTTGTATAGACATAAGATTCGACTATTGTTTGACGATGGAGGATAGATATTTTATTGTGTTAATGAACATTTAAATATGTGATAGTGTTTTTCAAAATGGACTGTTTATGACTGATTTATGGTAAATGGTTAAATGATAATTTGGATTGTATATTTTTATGTATTAATGCAGTGCCGGATTTAAGGGGGGGGCGATCGCCCCGGGGCCCCCACACAGACAGGGGCCCCACAAACCCCCCATAAGAAAGAAAACATGAAATCTAATTTTCTATTGTAAATGTTTTCTTGTCTTGTGCCTACAATAATGTTCTTCCTGCATGAAATAGTTAGGTAAAAACAAATTGATGGGTGTGTAATTTAAATTAAAAATTCTGCTGACACTTGAAATTTCAGTGACCTTCAAACCAGCTGCCCCTATATCAGCGTGAATTTCTACCTTTTCTCTGTAGTTGGCGCTGATATCACACCAGCAGTCGACAGCAGAGATTCGCCATTCGCGAGTGTTGCACAGTGCCTGTTTGTGTTTTAATGAGGTAAATAAAATATTTTTATTGTAGAAGTAGGCTTAACTCTACAGTTTTTTTCTGATTATATATTTACTTATTCGGTTTGAGTACCCTTTCCGTACTGAATACTGAATACGATCCCCGTTCACATGTAGAATTCAATCCGTATTCAGATCGCTTTCGATACGGTTGACTATAACCTATAACTATTGCTCTCGACGGCAACAGCTAAACCTACATAAACATAACCTAAATAACCAAATCTTTGAGTTTGATTCTCGATTTCTTCTGGCATCTAAAGAGTTGTGCTGATAGTCAACATAGCAAAATCAAATAAGAATAACGAATTAAATTAACTACAAACATTGAAGCACTTATTAACAATAACAAGTCTACGTAAACATGTGCGAGACAAGTGACGATCTAGCATGCGCATGAGCGTTTTCAAAATGATTTCAATACGATCCACGTTTACATACAACTTAATTCGAACTGAGTACGATACGATCCCAGATTTTACAGTATTGACCTTGAGACTCGATCCGGACTGAGCCCAATACGAAATACGAAAGGTGTACTCAAATCGATTTGAAGCCTGCATGTAAACGTAGTAAATAAGTGTACAAGTGTCAGTAGAGGATTATATCAACCTAATATAAAAATATAGTGATCTATATCTTAATATCTATACAAAATATTATTATTTTCCCCTTTAACTGTGTAGGTTTAGTTGTGCTTTTCTTAATTAAAAGTTTATTTTCTACCATGTTGTTTTTGTCTGCAGAAAAGCAATGGGTGATACTGATAGACATAAAACACATCGAAGATACGAAAGTGGAGCTCAGAAACGATAATTAGCTGCATAACGTGAAAGGAAAAGGGACCAATGCATTACCAAGACCTCTAAACTGAGTCATTATTTCAAGAGTTTAAAGCAACCTGACAACGGTGTTCCAACAACTTCAAAAGAAACAGCACCCCTATCTGAAAATGAATGTGGAGATTTAAATGCTAAAGACAAGAGTTGTTGAAGGTGAAGGGGGCGATAGTTCAGGATCTGTGGTGGTGACAGACAGGAGTATTGCAACAAATAGCAAAACATTTGGCATTGAAAATGAAAATTCCAAGGAAGACGAGACACCAAAATTGACTTCTGGTTTTGACAATGATGTAGGACTCTGGCCAAAGTACACTATGCAGGACATGGTCGATTTCTGGGCCGTTAAGGGATCCTGTGACCTCCAGAACTGTAGTGAACAATTATTTAATGAGAGATCATTACATCAAGACTAAACGAAAGGGATCATTGCTTCATTAGAAAGTGTTCTAAAAATTTCTTCATGCAAAAAAATCGAAACAATGAAACTATTAATCGGTTTTGCCTCTGTTTTTCGCCAACTACTGGTAAAGTCTATTGTTATGTGTGTAAGTTAGTAGCTTTACAAAAAGTACTCCTGGCAGCTGACGGATTTTGTGACTGGAAACACGCATACCAAAGGTTAGCTGAGCATGAGACATCTAAATCTCATCTAGAATCAGTAACAATATTGGCAAAGCGGGGAAGGGACAGAGGGCGCATTGACCATGAATTACTGAAGCAGGAAGAGGAAGTACGTGGTTATTGGTGAAAAGTACTGATGAGGGTTGTCAGTACCATAAAGTTCATTGCGGAACGTGGGCTAGCATTTAGAGGTGACAATGAACTAGTCGGATAACCGAGGAACGGCAACTTTCTTGGTATTATGGAACTGATAGCTCAATATGATCCATTTCTTGCAACTCACATAAAAGAACACGCAAACAAAGGAAGTGGGCATACCAATTATCTCTCATCCTCAGTATATGAAGAAATTGTAAACCTAATGGGGGAGTCTGAACAAAATGAGATAATTGCCAGAATAAAGAAATCTAAATACTACTCTCTTACGGTTGATTCGACTCCTCATAGGCTCATTCGAGGCTCATATTGATCAGTTGACTGTAGTAATTCGCTATATGGAAGGTTCATCGCCAAAAGAAAGGTTCCTCACTTTTTTGCCAAACTGTGACCATACTGGATTTTCTATTGCCAATGCTTTACTGGACTTTTTAGGTAAAAGTAACATAGATATTCAAGACTGCCGCGGGCAGTCATATGACAATGCTCTGAACATGTGTGGAAAATATAATGGGATGCAATCTTTTATTACAGAGAAAAACCATTTAGCAGTATTGGTCCCATGTTGTGGCCATTCCCTTAACTTAGTAGGAAAGGCAGCAGCCAATGCGTGCCCTGCAGCTGTGAATTTCTTTGATTTTGTGCAACATGTATATGTATTTTTCACAGCATGTATTGGGTGCTATAAAATATTAAGAGAAAAGTTGTCACAGTCAGAGGGAAATGTACTAGTACCAAAGAGTTTGAGCGAAACTCGTTGGTCATGTCGAGCGGATGCAGTGAAAGCCATCGTCAATGGGTATGGTAATATAAAGGAAGGACTAGAGGAGATAGCAAATAATGAAGAACAAAAGGACATAGTAAAAAATGAAGCGGATGGACTTTTACGAAAGATGTGTGGTCTTGAAATCACAATATACGCCATATTCTGGAATGACTTATTAGAAAGGTTCAATGCCACAAACAAAATAGTTCAAGACCCAAAATTGGTTCTTCATTCTGCAGTAGCAGCAATTAAATCTCTTAAATCATTTGTAGAATCTAAGAGAGATTTATTTGAAGAATATGAGGAAAAGGCTCAGGAAATTAGTCAAACAAAAGAGTATGCTCAAGAACGTACACGCCAGCGAATGAAAAATGTTAGGCTTAATACTCTAGAATATGGCAAAGCACCAAAAACCCAGCTATCACAGAGGGAGCGGTTTTGGATAGAAAGTTTCATATCCGTAACTGATAAACTTTCATCATCTTTGTCTGACAGACTATCTGCTTATGATACTGTCATAAAACGGTTTGGATTCCTGAGCCAGCTTGATGTTTTAAATCCATCCGAGATATTATCTACAGCTACCAATCTCGTCACTGAATACAGGAATGATCTCGAACCGTCCCTGGGGAATGAACTAGTACAGTTTGCAGCACTAGTGGTGGACATGAAAGAAAACTACAAAGACTGTCTTTCAAAGGAAATGTTCTTATATGAAATCCTTAATGAACACAATTTTAGAGCAATATTTCCCAACGTTGAAATACTTTTAAGAATGTATTTAGTACTTATGGTGTCAAACTCTAGTGGGGAAAGGTCATTTTCAAAAATGAAGTTGATAAAAAATCGGCTCCGTACAACCATGAACCAAGATCGTCTAACATACCTTTCCTTACTCAGCATGGAGAATGATATACTTCATGAAATGGACTTCAAAGACATTATTGACATGTTTGCTGCAAAGAAAGCAAGGAAAGTTTGTATATAGCCTAATTAGCGTTTTTATTAAGTCTATGTAGCCTACTTCCTTTTACTTTGTTAATATTACATTTGTGTAAAATCAAACAGTTGCTTAATTTCTAACTTTCCTCAGACACGCTGTAACGTAATTTATATGGGTTTCTGGAGTCCCCCACATGCATGCCGCCCCGGGGCCCCCACATACGTAAATCCGGCACTGTATTAATGTCAATGTATTTGTGTATTCTTGATATTGTGTATTATATGTATTTTTTATGTAAACCATGTACTGTAGAATTTTAAATAATTGAAGAAAGTTTGATGATGATTTTAAATAATTATGAGATTTAGAATCTAATGGATAATAAATGATTAAACATGTAATATATTTGGATATAGAGATGTATTGTTAGTAGGTGAGGGATGAATTTTTTAGTGGTATATTAAAGTGAAATGTTGTAAAAGAATTTGGGTAATAATGATAGATAAGGTATTTGAATTAGTCAGTTAGAGTTATTGGGAGTTAGTGAGAATAAGAAAGTTGAGATACAGATAATACATAAAGAGGGTGTTAGATATTTTAGGGACACAGTAGTTAGTGATTATATGTAGAGAGGTGAGTAATGTGAATGGTAAATATATTTGTTGATGATGATATTTTGTAGTAAGGGTAGTGGTGTAAGGTGTGATCAACGTGCGGCGTTGTGGCAGGCGGAGCAATTTGGGTAGAGTGTTTGCCGATATTAGGTGGAGGGCAAATGGTTAGGTATGTGTATGGCCAGGTAGGGAACACACATCCTAGTACAAAGACGAGGATTTAAATGGAATTAGTGAAGGGTTTGTTATTATAGAGATATTGGTGTCATAATATGTTAATGGTAGTAGTGGTTGTTAGAAAAAAAAAAGGGTAGTAAAGTTAGATAGACAAATGCCAAAAGAAGATATAGATAATAGTGAATAATAGAGAATAGCCCAAACTAATAAGGATGAAAGGGTTAGAAAAGGAAAATTCATAATAGAAAGGTGATGTAACAGGAGAGGTTAATAATAAATTTGAAATTTTTTTTGTATAGAATCTAATGATATAATAAATGTTAAATAATAAAAATTGAATAGAGAGTTGATAACAAAAATGTTGTAAAGTTTTGGTACAAGTTATGTAAGGTAAATGTAACAATGTTAATGTTTGATGTTCAATGTTTTATTATGTTTTTATTATGTTTTTATTATGTTTTTATTATGTTGATGGTAATAGTGTGTGTGGTTAGGAGGTCGCTACAGGGGTAACGACGTGAGCAAATGTTAAAAGATAGTAGATCTTAAATGTTAAAAGGATAAAGTTAGAAATGGTTTTGAACAAAATATAGTCTGATGCTGTTGCAAAATATAATATGATTATAAAGTTGAGTAATAAAATTTGAATAATGAACTTGTTTGCCATAGTAGTTATAGGTTGAATTTTATAGAGATAAATAGGTGATGGTGTTTTGGGAATTTTGAAGGAGTTGTTTACGTGTTATGTTATCTATAGGAATATATATTTTTCTCTTATAATGAAGAGATTGAGTTTAGTGTTGATTAAAGATCAGTCTATTTTGAATTCTTGTTGCTGTTGTTTTGGAGAAATTAATTGAACAAACCAATGTCTTAGACACAAACCAATGCATCTAAAGGGAAACATATCAGTTGTAGATATGGAAGTATATTAGACCACTATTTTAAAAATTTTGTATTCGATGTTTCAGAGTTTGGTGAGGTTGTGACCGCGATCCTGAACTGACTGGAGCGTCAGAGCAGGAGCGTTGAGTACCTAATGACTTTATGGTGTTGGGATCTCACCTGAGAAGTCCAGTAAGGTCAGACAGGTACGATCATCATCATCGGACCAAGGGTAAGTGATTGTATTTCTTTTTATATCAACACTACAGGGGGTTGTGGTGACATATCTGAGCTGATCCCTTTAGGAAGTGTGAATGGGTCAATGAAAGTTTTTATGCTTCGGCATAAAACCTTTCATTGAGGGGGTTTTGTAACGGGACAAAACCCCGTCTTAGGATTTATTTGACCTAAATAGAAATTTTTATTGTAATTTGAATTAATTAAGGATTATAAGGTTGGTTCCCTGAGAAACATAAAACACGACGCAGTTGTCACCGTATGATTCGACCTCAAGGCCGAGGGTGTACGTGAAAATTCGCACGTAGTTAATGGTTGCACTGATAGACACAAGCAAATTGGTATGACAAATATTGACACACGTCATAACGATGACGAGGAACAATGCCATCAGCTGCTGCAGACAAAGAGTTGATCACAATTGATCCCCTCCACCTGTCGACAATACGACACAATGTCTGCCCACTCTGAAGACATCAGCCCAAGTGGCAACAAGTTGTACAATTCTGCTGGCCGTCATGGCCATTAAAAGTGTAAAAATCAGCTAAAATGTGAATAATTAAATATTAGTCAACAATACAGTACTTTCAAATCAGTTAATTACAAGTGAAAAAATGTAAATTCTAAATTCAGTGCTTAAAAGGAGAACAGAACAGTTGAACAGTGAGACCTCGGCCCAAAATTATTAACAGCAGAAGTAAACCGGACTACAAGAACTTCGAATCTACAAGCAGGAAAGTTAAAATTCCAAAATTTATCCAACCTTTTAATATATATGAGCTCAGAAATAGAAATGAAATAATATGTAATGTGTGTGTGTGCGTGAACGCATGGTAGAGTGAAAGGCCGGCCTAGAAGGTAGACATTGGTTTGTGGAACGTACTTTTATTACCATCAGTAAATTTGCAATAACGACTGACAAAAAGATATTAAGCCAAAATGAATAAGTAAATAAGAATGAAACACTGAATATTAAATATTGATGTAAGAGTAATTTGTAGACGCCATCTTGTTTTGTAGGCAATGACGTCATTGTAATCTGTATTAAAAATATGCAAAATTGGCTTGAGTAAAAGTAATGTTCATGTCTAAAAATGCTAACAGAGTTTTTATTTCACACTCCACTGTTTCCGCAATCTCGCCTATAACGAACCTGGACCCAATAAATAAAGTAATAAGAGCAAGTGAACCATGAGTACCAGAGCAGTATACCATAATTATGTGGTAAGTACGATGTTTATGTACTTGGTAAAAAATAAGTCACTGTAGGAGTAACTCTACATTGTTAATATAATAAAAATGTAAATTTGTTTTTTCCATTATACCATAATAATCTATAGGATTATTCCTTATTATTATCTCATAAACCTTGTCAACATTAGTTACATTCAAGTCGCCCTTAGTATTATTTGTTATCCTCAGTTAAGTTATGATCTCATCATCATATTCATCTACTACATCAATTACATCGCAAGGTAAGTGCTTATCACCGACAGTGGTATCATCAAAATATTCATCAACATTTAATGCACGAGGTAAGTTTTTCATATAGTCTACTCTCTCAAATTTTAACCTCTTAACTAACCCTTTATAACTTCTACTAACCTCAAACAACTCTCTCTCTCTCTCTCTCTCTCTCTCTTAAAATCACTTTCACTATCCCATCTCACACTTTCACTCCAAGCAGAGGGCAATACAACATTATTACAACACCATCTGGCTTTACCAGGTATACAAAAACTCAAGGGACAATTATTTGTAGACCATACATCTCTCAAATACACTCGTGAAGCCTTTTCTTCACCCACAACAACACCACGGGAAAAATTTGCCCTCCACACTCTATTTCTACTTAAACTCTCTTCGTACTCCTTTTCTAACTCATGAACACTGACTACTACCCCCTCAATAACCTTTACTAACTTTACACTCTCATCATCACCGCTATTACCCACCGTATCACTCTTAGATACCCCGTTTTCAAATACATCTTTATTATTATTCAACATTACACTTGTATTAACCTCAATTACCTTGTCAACTACACTTTCATTATTTATGTTCTCATCTGCACTTAACTCGTTATCATTATTATTATTTCACTTTTAAAATCGCTTACCTGTTCTAATTCACTTTCCCTACTCTCTTCTTTTTCTAATTTCGCTGACATCGTCTTGCATTTGTTTTATGACGGTACTACAACTTTCATTAATTTCGCGTATGATATCACTCTTTACTCCATTTAATTGAGTATTTACTTCATCAAAATTACTAGTTAGTTCATTAAACTTTACATCGAACTTACTGTTTTGTTAATTGAACTTGCTATCGTTTACATCAAAACGATTAGTGAAATTACTTTTTACTTCATTAATATCCCTCGATATTGCTCGTAAAACACTCATTATATCATTACTATGAGATTGCTTATTTTTAATAGTTGAGGTTGGGGTCAACTGAATTCCTGAGTCATCTATAGCATCTGACTCATTTAATTTACTGTCTTGAACTACAATTGGAGTTGAATGAACCTCCAGCCTGCTCATAACCGCTGACTCGGTCATTGACTGAATTTCTGACTCATTCATGACAGTTACATCCGTTACATTTACTTTGTTCTCTATATTTTCCTTTTTTTTTTAATTATAAAATTTTCATATACAATAAAAAATCTCACACTTAACTCACTATTAGTTTACCAATTTTACCAGTTGGTAAATTAATTTACCAAATATTATTTTACACGTATCTTATTCGTAAACTGCCCTCACCCCAAGTAACCTTCTACATCCACAAGTAGGTACAGCCTGTACAAAATAAATGTATACAGACCGTTCCTGTTCAGGTGCCATTTGTAACATTTCTCTTAATAATAAATTTTTGAAACATAAAACACAACTTCCAATATTTAATTTTAGCTCTTACCTTCACACGTTGGTCCAGGGTTCTATATATGAACTCGTGACCTGTAGAAGTGGTTACTGGGTTTTGTTACATAATAATTACGAACTCTCATTTACCTACTTTAAACAAACTCTTTTATCCAAATAACTCTAACATACTTTCTTACTCTCTGCATTCTTTATAAAATGTTATTTCTTCTTATCTCTTACACATTTCCCAAAATATTAGTTAACTTATTTATAGAATATATAACTATAATGGAAGGCAGTCCAGTACTTGCTTTTCACACACACACACACACACTCTCTCTCTTTATCACCCCCTTTTATCTCTCCCCCTCATTATAATTGATAAGTTTTACAAATTTGAAATGGGTTTATTTTTTGTATTTTGCCAAATATTTAAATTTGGGGCCATATTTAAATTTGGGTCCATTGTTACGCCACCTGTTGTTCGCCACTGTTTTACGTTTAAATGTTCAGAAAATGGTTTTAATTGTTTTGGAATTTTAACACTGTCTTTCTGTTGTCAATCTCACACACTCCACTATGATTTCCTGATAGTTATAAGACATTTTGATAGTTTGACTATACTTTGGCTCGCGAGCACTAATATATGGAACTGCGCGGTTCAAAGGGGTGATGCCAACTACACGGTCCCAAAAATGGCTAAGCATCTCTGCCAGTACACCTGCTCCCGTTCTCAACCGGAAACAGGTCCATACTCAATCGTAATTGGTTGTAAAATTTCATAATTAGCATGACATAACGGACATCAGTTCAGCACCATCGCCTCGTGGTAATTTCTACGTCGCAAAAGGGGGCACATGCGCGCTCGTACACACAAATACGCACTTTGCTGATAATGAACATTCCTGTACTGTGCCGGACCTATCACGGAGCTACAGTCAGTGACCAAAAGTACACTCAGGGTAAATACAAAGGGTTACCTCAAAGGTCGTCTACAGATTTTAAATATAAGGAATAAAACCTATCCCTGTTGTACCATCACACCTTATTGAAAGATTCGATGAATTTTCCAAAGAAGACATCATCATTGAAATCAAGCGACTGAGAAGATATTTACGAGCAGCTGAAATTGACCAAAAACATTGCAAGAAGTGGTTGTTGTTGAAATTTTTGAAATTAATAATTGAAATGGAATTTCTAATTCTGTTCCAAACTTGACTTCAGTACTAAGACTCTAATTGTCTTTGACAATTTGCGTATCGACTACTTCGTGTGAACAAAGTTGCTGTACACTTAAGTTGATTAAAAGTTTTCTCCATTCTACTATAAACCAGTCGATGCTTTCAAAATTGGCTGTTACTTCAATAGAGCACAACACAGCAGAAAATTAATTTTGATAATGTAATTAGTAAATTACCTGAAATCAAAGTATGAAGACAAAAAATGTAAGGTTTCTAAAATGATAAAGGAATACTGATTTGATGTATGTATTTACAACGAATTATGCATTAACCAAATCTCAAATTACTGAAAATATTAGTATTTTTAAATCAAAATATGTATTTTGATTGACAATGATCGTATTTGTTCTTATAATTTTACTAACAGACAGCAACAGAGCATTGATCCTGGTAACAATGTTAGTGTAGTTTGAAGTATAGTTTCAGTATCTGTAATTGGCATGTGCTAGTAAAGTTTAATATGTAAGAAAATATCCATAGGCTACCACGACTATAGTTAATATTGTGATTGTGTGGTTACTGTATTATTAAATATTGCACTTGGATTGTTGAAAGAAAAGCTAAATTTATGTTTAAAATAGGGACATTATATTCAGTTATTAGCTTACTCAAATCTGAGTATCATTTAAGTGATAATGTTTGCCTGTTCGGAGGAGGGTATCATTATGGGGAGGTGACAAATCTGAGCTCCGCACCGGGTACCAAATAGCCTAGGTATGCCATTGCTGTGTATAAAACTTTAAAACTCTTATATTAATAATAAAAAGTATACCATGGAACCAATTCTTTCATACAACTGATTTTAAAAATTTTGTAAGGTGTTTTGAAGAGTATTCTCAGGAGGAGTTTCTGATAGAAAACAATATGTACAGGCTACACTTAATAACTAAAAACAAAACTAATTGGTTATTTTGGTTGGTTAATTTTTTGGGAGGTATCACTGATAGGAGGTTGGAGAGGTCCTACCAGATTTCATCTAAATTACTAATTGTCAAAAGACAAAATTACTAATTTCTTCAGAATTCACAAGAGACGAAGCAGTTATATGAGTAGACATATTTATTTTTCTAAAGAGAAAAAAGTGCAAAAATTTAAAACTGATCCAAACGGGGGCATAGCTAGGGGGGCCAAGGGGGCAGCTGCCCCGGGCGGCAAAGTGAGCATAGACTTGAAAAAATTGTTTTCAGTTTATAAAACTACAAAAGAAAGTGTATTCACTTGCTGTATCAAATGTTTTTTGCGACTTTATAGTGAGTTGTTGTGCTGGAAAGGAGAACTAATAATCATTGAGTATTACCTTTGTATAGATAATCTTAATTGTTATTCACATACAGACAAATATATTATTTGAAAACGTATAAAAAAACGTTACGTGGACTATGTATGTGTAATTCTTCTCGGTTCAACGCACCGAACATGTTGATGAGTATCGAGTGCTTGAGTGTGCGGTTTGTTTTTGGTTTGTGCGTCTTGTGGGTTGATATGAAATGAAGTAAGCTCAGTGGCTTCCAGTTTCGGGGTTGATAAATACTGTTGATAAATTCAGTAAAGTTAACGACATGAATACTTTAAACTGTGAAAGTGTCAAAGTACAGTTATAAGATTTAGTTGGTTCTAGTACCATGGATGATGTTGGACCATACAGTCTTGAAATTATAGGCGATGTAGGACAGAACATTAGTAGCAACACTGTAGACCATGTTCCCAGTGCTGCTCTACAAGATATGGGAGCTTGGCCAAGCGAGATATCTCAATCCTTCCAATATATAATGTGAATAGAGGAACATGTCAGTTGCAGAACAAGGACAGACATTTTCCTGAAGATGAAGCAGGACAATCCTTAAACAAATATTGGTTTAATAAAACCTTCCAAAATAGCGAAAAGGTAAATTGCATTTGGATGTGTTTTTCTCCAACTAAAAAATTTCTAATTGTCTTGTTGATACATCCTCTTCTTTCACTTATTTAAATATTATATATATTCAAACTTTCACTATGAACACTTACTTATGGTTTTATGTCCCAAACGTTTCGACGTGGTGTCCGTCTTCCTCAGTGGGATTTGAAATACAGAATGTCGGTACAAAGTAACTGTTATGGGTTGTAGGTGTGTGTGTTGGGGGTTGCTGGTGGGAGGGAATTGGCGCTGGGATTCAAAGTGTGTGTTTGTACGAGTGTATCAAAAAGTATATGTAATCTATAGTGTAATTGTTCATTTAATATGTTGTTTGGTTGTAGTGTGTGATGTCTGTATATTTCATATTGTTCTGCTGCGTTTAGTTTTCTACTTTTAGGTAAGTAGTGTAGTATTTCCATGTTGTAGTGTTCACAGTGAAAGTTTGAATATATATAATAAAAAATTTCTATTTTGCTTTTGTTGCACTTTACGTCCACAAAAAAAAACTATCAAAGAAGCCACTTCAATAGGAAAATGGGTTTTCGTCGTGGCGAAAGTAAAATTCCAGTATTCAGGATCATTAAAATATTCCTGATTATCGCTCTGTGTTTTTGGAATGGAAGGAGGTTGAACGTTCTTTAAACAAAGGGGACTTTTTGATGATCTACTTCAGGAACAAATGAGTAATGGAAATAAATCTTCGAACGGGTCATTGCCACAGTACAAACTCTTGCACAACAAAATCTGACACTGAGAGGATATTGAGAGTCAATTACAAATGATCCAAATCCTGGAAACTTTCTGGCCCTGTTAAAATACTTGGATAAATTTTATCCTGTCATGAGATCTCATTTGGATTCAGTCTCTCATAGATCTGGGTGTATATCGTATCTTTCACCAAATATTCAAAATGAAATAATAAGCCTGTTAGAACAAAGAGTGTGCAAATATATTATTACTGCATGTAAGAAGGCGAAGTACTTTAGTATTATATTTGACACAACACCAGATGTTGCAGATGTAGAAGAAATGTCCCAGATTATAAGATTTGTTGAAATTAACGCAATTCTGTTGATAACACGGAAGCCTTTATAGATTTTATTCCTTTAGAAGTGAAAACAATGGAGGGGATCATAGCAGCTACTACAAGTAAACTTGAGAGAGATGGATTGAATCTTAGCGATAGCAGAGGTCAGTCGTATGACAATCAAGCAACAGTGGCTGACACCCATTCCAAGAGTTCAGAAGAGAATATTAGATTTGAATTTACTAGCTGTGTTTGTCCCTGTGACAACTATTCACTTAACTTGGTTGTAATTCATGCTGCTCATGTAAATGTTCAGGCAGTGACATTTTTTGGGACAGTAGAACGTCTATTTACCTTCTTTTCCTGTTTCACTCATAGATGGAGTGTTCTTAAAGACTTGGTAAATATTACTCTAAAAGAACATTGTGATACCAGGTAGTTCAACTAAGTTTTCCAGCTGTGTGATAATGTCATTACTAAGGCAGAGCAGCTATGTAATGAATGGGGTGTCAGTATCACAAAAAGGATAAGAAAGAAACGCATGATGCCAGGGAAGCATGCGGACAATTCTGCATTAACCGTTCCTCAAAGAAATGTGACGTTCTCTAATAGAAATTTTGGACAAACTGTCAGTTGAAATTTCAAGCTGTTTCTCTAACATAAAAGAGTTAGAAAAACGCTTTGGGTTCCTCTGTAAATTTGAGGCAGTAAATGATGGGGATATACATTTTAAGGAACAGCTTTGCCAAATCAATATTAAGTGCACAGTGCTTGCAAAACTGTATCCACATGACCTAAACACTGAAGAATTGTTCAGTGACAAAAAAGAAATCATAATTTTATTAAAAATGGCAAAAGTTAATGGAGAACAAATGGACTTTACACCTCACGGACAGCTACAACATATTTCTTCAATGGGATTAGAAGAACACAAAACAACAGCAACAGCTTTAAAAATTTTTTCTTACCTTACCAGTGTCTGTGTCTTCTTGTGAAAGATCGTTTAGTAAACTTAAATTGATTAAATCGTACCTACGAGCAACAATATCTCAAGACAGGGTACCAAATCTATTGATACTGTCAATTGAAAAAGACATTGCTTCGTCTTTAGATTATAGTGATTTAATAACCGACTTTGCAGCAATTAAGACCAGGAAAAATGTCTCGTTTTAAAAATTTATTATATATAAAAATAAATATTAAGTGTTTATTAACAGAAGACGGAACCATTAACGTGTAATTTAGTGATTAAAATTTAGTGATTAATTTTATTACTTTTAATGTAGTTCTTTGCTTAACTTTATGTTGCTTTAGGATTTTGTTTTGACAAAATGCGCTTTATACCTACAAGGAATTTGCATGTTTATTAGAACATTTTTATGTTATACATTTTTATATTACTACATTTTACTTCCATATTCCTTAAGGAAATGGAAGTATGGTGATGGCAAAAAAAATCGTGTTCGAGATTATTGCAGGTTCTGATTGTACTACACTCAAAACATGAAAAAAAGTCGTTTTTCGAAAAGTGTCTGTGTGTGTGTGTCTGTAGATTTTTTTCTATGGCAAACGATAACTGCCGCAAATTCAAACAGAATCAAATAATTTTTTGCGTACAGCTCTGATTTGTAGAGTACTCACGACCTATTGTTTTTGGTGAAGATCGGTTGAGGGAAAGGGGTAGTTTACCTGCAACGGTTTTTTTTTATCAAGGGTAATTTTTACTTCCATATTCCTTAAGGAATGGAAGTATGGTGATGGCAAAAAAAATCGTGTTCGAGATTATTGCAGATTCTGATTCTACTACACTCAAAACATGAAAAAAAGTCGTTTTCCGAAAAGTGTCTGTGTGTCTGTCTGTCTGTCTCTCTGTCTGTCTGTGTGTCTATCTGTCTGTCTGTCTGTAGATTTTTTTTTCTATGGCAAACGATAACTGCCGCAAATTCAAACAGAATCAAATAATTTTTTGCATGCAGCCCTGATTTGCAGAGTACTCGCGACCTATTGTTTTTGGTGAAGATCGGTTGAGGGAAAGGGGTAGTTTACCTGCAACGGTTTTTTTTTAGCAAGGGTAATTTTGTTTGTTTGGCAAACGATAACAGCCGCAAATTCAAACAGAATCAAATAATGTTTCGCATACAGCCCTGAATTGTAGAGTTCTCAAGATCTGTTGATTTTGGTGAAGATCGGTTAAGGGAAAGGGGTAGTTTACCAGTAACGTTTTATGTTTTAACAAGGGTATTTCCTATGGCAAACGATAACAGCCGCAAATTCAAACAGAATCAAAAGATTATTTGTATACAGCCCTAAATTGTAGAGTTCTCAAGAGCTATTGTTTTTGGTGAAGTTCGGTTAAGGGAAAGGGGTAGTTTACCTGTAACGTTTTATGTTTTAACAAGGGTATTTCCTATGGCAAACGATAAAAGCCGCAAATTCAAACAGAATCAAAAGATTATTTGCATACAGCCCTAAATCGTAGAGTTCTCAAGACCTATTGTTTTTGGTGAAGATCGGTTGAGGGAAAGGGGTAGTTTACCTGCAACGTTTTTTTAACAAGGGTATTTTCTATGGCAAACGATAACAGCCGCAAATTCAAACAGAATCCAATAATGTTTTGCATACAGCCCTGATTTGTAGAGTACTCAAGATCTATTGTTTTTGGTGAAGATCGGTTAAGGGGAAGGGGTAGTTTACCTGCAACGTTTTTTTTCAAGCGTATTTTCTATGGCAAACGATAACAGCCACAAATTCAAACACAATCAAATAATGTTTCGTATACAGCCCTGAATTGTAGAGTTCTCAAGTCATGTTGTTTTTGGTGAAGATCGGTTAAGGGAAAGGGGTAGTTTACCGGTAACGTTTTATGTTTTAACAAGGGTATTTCCTATGGCAAACGATAACAGCCGCAAATTCAAACAGAATCAAAAGATTATTTGCATACAGCCCTAAATTGTGGAGTTCTCAAGACCTATTGTTTTTGGTGAAGATAGGTTAAGGGAAAGAGGTAGATTACCTGCAACGTTTTTTTAACAAGGGTATTTTATATGGCAAACGATAACAGCCGCAAATTCAAACAGAATCCAATAATGTTTTGCATACAGCCCTGATTTGGAGAGTACTCAAGATCTATTGTTTTTGGTGAAGATCGGTTAAGGGGAAGGGGTAGTTTACCTGCAACGTTTCTTTTTCAAGACCTATTGTTTTTGGTGAAGTTCGGTTAAGGGAAAGGGGTAGTTTACCTGTAACGTTTTATGTTTTAACAAGGGTATTTCCTATGGCAAACGATAAAAGCCGCAAATTCAAACAGAATCAAAAGATTATTTGCATACAGCCCTAAATCGTAGAGTTCTCAAGACCTATTGTTTTTGGTGAAGATCGGTTGAGGGAAAGGGGTAGTTTACCTGCAACGTTTTTTTAACAAGGGTATTTTCTATGGCAAACGATAACAGCCGCAAATTCAAACAGAATCCAATAATGTTTTGCATACAGCCCTGATTTGTAGAGTACTCAAGATCTATTGTTTTTGGTGAAGATCGGTTAAGGGGAAGGGGTAGTTTACCTGCAACGTTTTTTTTCAAGCGTATTTTCTATGGCAAACGATAACAGCCACAAATTCAAACACAATCAAATAATGTTTCGTATACAGCCCTGAATTGTAGAGTTCTCAAGTCCTGTTGTTTTTGGTGAAGATCGGTTAAGGGAAAGGGGTAGTTTACCGGTAACGTTTTATGTTTTAACAAGGGTATTTCCTATGGCAAACGATAACAGCCGCAAATTCAAACAGAATCAAAAGATTATTTGCATACAGCCCTAAATTGTGGAGTTCTCAAGACTTATTGTTTTTGGTGAAGATCGGTTAAGGGAAAGGGGTAGATTACCTGCAACGTTTTTTTAACAAGGGTATTTTATATGGCAAACGATAACAGCCGCAAATTCAAACAGAATCCAATAATGTTTTGCATACAGCCCTGATTTGTAGAGTATTCAAGATCTATTGTTTTTGGTGAAGATCGGTTAAGGGGAAGGGGTAGTTTACCTGCAACGTTTTTTTTTCAAGCGTATTTTCTATGGCAAACGATAACAGCCACAAATTCAAACAGAATCAAATAATGTTTCGTATACAGCCCTGAATTCTAGAGTTCTCAAGACCTGTTGTTTTTGGTGAAGATCGGTTAAGGGAAAGGGGTAGTTTACCTGTAACGTTTTATGTTTTAACAAGGGTATTTCTTATGGCAAACGATAACAGCCGCAAATTCAAACAGAATCAAAAGATTATTTGCATACAGCCCTAAATTGTGGAGTTCTCAAGACCTATTGTTTTTGGTGAAGATCGGTTAAGGGAAAGGGGTCGTTTACCTGCAACGTTTTTTTAACAAGGGTATTTTATATGGCAAACGATAACAGCCGCAAATTCAAACAGAATCAAATAATGTTTTGCATACAGTCCTGATTTGTAGAGTACTCAAGACCTTTTGTTTTTGGTGAAGATCGGTTAAGGGAAAGGGGTAGTTTACCTGCAACCTTTTACGTTTTAACAAGAGTAAAGTACTTGAAATTTATTTAAACTTTTTCAAACAATGGTAATTGTTAAAAATAAAATAATTTTGTTGCCAGGCAACAAAATTATAATTTTTTCATTTTAATGTAAATCATGTATGAGAGAAAATGTATCGTTCGTGGCAGGCAAGCATATCTCAGTTATGTAATGTTTACGTTTCCATTTTATTATTATGACTACCGCAATAAAAAGGCAGGGACGACACACACACACACACACACAAAATTCGCGTTATTTCTGGCCTCATTCATGTTTATTTTCTTACATTTGCACGCTTTTTAAATGGAAAGTGCCGAAACCCATACCAACATAACGCGTGCAAGCCGAAAAAGTGTCAGCGTGGATAGCGATTTGCTTCCTGTGGATCGCTGGGCAGTGTAACTGCACGTGTTTACAGAGGAACGATTCATAGACAGACTTTTCGTCTTTAGGGAATGAACCCTCTGCAAGATGCTGAGGGTCCATGAGTGACTTCGGAGCGCTCCTTCTTTTCCGCGTGTTTGTTCTGTGAAACGTACACTGTAGATTCGCAGCTTTACTCTAAGCAACGCTCAATAGGAAATGTAGAAAATATTTGTCCACGGTGTACCCTCATACATACTAAACCTGCTCTGATGTTTTAATTACGGACATCATAATATTAAAACTTTGGAAACTTGAGCACTACTTAATGGAGATCAATCATTAACTTATACAAGCCATTAATTTTATGCATATTTTTTATATATATGTGTACAACGTTATCGGCAACAAAGAAGTAGTTTTTGTTAAAATTCCTTCCCGGCAGTAGCGGCTCGTACAGGGAGGGCAAAAGGGCGCAGCCCTCCCACTAAATTTGCAAATTAAACTTGTCAATAATATAACTATAATGTGATAATGTGTAGTATCCTTATTGAAAGATATTTTTGGGGCGACTAATAGCGATCACCCGATGTTTTCGGCATGGTCCCGCAGGCAGGACGGTTTCGCTATCGTCCTCCCTGCATAGGCCAGTCTTTCGGGGAGCGGGGCAAGAGACGTGTACACATGTCTATGCATTTACATGAGCATCCCCGATTACAGGTAGGGCTTTGCCCGCTTTCTGATTTCGCAGCTAAATTCATAGAGGGAGCGTTGTTCAAAACTTCTCTGTTGCTGTTATAGCATATATTTTCATATAGCATATATAAGTGCATATATTTTCTATTGTGTTTTATGTAGTTTTGATTGTGTTCTTGTTGTACTTTTTGTGTAAACGTAATGTTCTAATAATTTATTCTTTATTAGGCAGTGTATTCTGTGTACGATAGTATTTTTGTCGAACCTTGCGTAGGCCTACATAAACGTGTAACTTATTCTGTGTAGGCTTGAGCCTGTGTCTTCTGTGCGTATTTGTTAGAAACGATTAAAATGGCTATGAATTCGGTAAGTAATATTAAACGATTGATTATTTCAAATTCACTTACTTACGAAAAGAAAACAGAACTAAAAAAATTAGGGCCACCAAAACCGAATTTAGATATTACACAACAAAATTATAAAACGGGGTTATAAATAATTTTAGTTTCAAACACTGTTTAAATATTGGTAGTTTGCAAGGTAGGTTTTTGATATTAACAATAATTTTAGTAGTGAAGCAAAAGATTCAATTTTACAATTATTTGATGATAATAGCAATAATTTAGTTTCTACTGGTTTTTTTTACATAATATATGGGTACAACTAAATTTTGCCCCCCCCCCCCAGTCAAAAACATTACCAGCCGCCACTGCTTCCCGGGATATTTGGCCGTAGTCCAATTTCTACAAAACCAGACGTTTCGGCAATGCCATCGACTTCCATCATCAGTGAAAATCGAGTGCGATAACGTGAGATGGTATACGTTAGTGACCACAGTACTGTGGTTAAGGCTGAAGCAGTAAGTAGAAAGAAGTAGTTTCTATGGTAATATTTCATTTCGAAAATGATTTTAAATATAAATCTTAGAATATGGAAGTCATGTATGGTTCTCCATACCGATATTTTTATAGTCTACATTTGCTACTGATAAATGTAGCCTATACAAACTGAATACCGGTAATATTGTAATATGTAATTTCTTAATTTTGACTTAACACATATTCTTAAGACATTTGCTGGATGTTTGCTTTCGTACAAAAATCTACACATTTGCATTTATTAAGTACTTTGTTCACTTAATAGACGGTTTAGAACTAGAATAGATGGTTTAGATCAGAAGGTAATATCTCTATATGCTAAGGGAATGAGCTTATCTGATATCTGGATGGGTTTTCATTTTTGCTCTTTGTCCCCTTTTAATTGAGAAGAGAGGCGGCCGACGATCTCCTTGCCCCGGGCGCCAAAAAGCCTAGCTACGCCACTGGATCCAAGTACACATTTTAGATTATCAAAGTTTTATTTTCCTGTAGATTACACAACATATTCGTAAAACTACCTTTTTAAATGTTGAAGGTCTTCGATTAGGAATCTAAAGATTACGGCCACAATCTTAAAAGTAAATACTCAATGGGGAATTTCGAGGAGGTAATGGCAGGTAACCAATGAATGAAACCTTTAATATGATTGTGTGCAAATTTCTTTTTTTCAGAAATGTAAGATACATTTTTTGATCATCCTCAAACGGCGTTTAGATATTTTTAAATTAAAACTAAACTTTATAAAATAATTTTCTTTCAACGAGTTATCGAAAATGTTTGTGATTAGAGGGACGGAGCGGAAACCCCCCTCAATCTAATTCTGCTATTATTAAAATTCCAAATACTTTACTGTCATTGTTCACTGTTAATTCTATTTTAATAGTTTTATTTTTATTAACTATTGTCAGTAAATAAAGTTTTAAAATCTGTTATGCTTTGCACAGTTGAAACGCTAACTTGAACGATTAAGATACTCTGTTTTAATTAATGTTTGTAATTTTAAAAGAATAAAACTAACTACGACTTACAATAGATAATAAAAAAAAGCAAATTATTCTAAATGACTGTTTCGTTGTCAATGAAAAATGACATTCAATCTATATTAGAACACATTCATTGGACGCCAACAAACCAGAAGTATAATGAAATGGACACTAACGTACGCCAACGGCCACACCACGCTGAATACACCGGTTCTCGTCCGATCACCGAAGTTAAGCAACGTCGGGCCCGGTTAGTACTTGGATGGGTGACCGCTTGGGAACACCGGGTGTTGTTGGCATTTTTTTTACCTTTTTTCCGTTTCTAAATCATAAAACTATAATTTTTGTTTATATTGAATTCACATTTACAAGTAAGTAATTTTTATAAGTATTTCACGTGTCTAATTATTTATTAAATAAACAACAGGTATAAGAGACACCGAGTATTTAAAAAAAATGTCTATCATTAAAATAATTAGTCTCTGTTGATGCTAATAATTAATCCAAATACAATAAAAATAATCACTTATCATTACTGAATTATTTTTCTCTGATAAACTGATGTTTGAACTTTCATACGCAATGGGCCTACTGTAACACAATACAATTTCATTACAAAAAACTATTTATTTTGATGACAATTTTTAAATAGCTGCAATAATTGAGGATAGTTATAGCGAACAAGATATACATTCTTTAAAAATATTGTAAATAAAAAACAGGTTAGACACGGCGATTTTTTTCAACTCTGGACGGTGGGACAGGCCCGGATTTAGGTATCCTTCCCCCCCCCCCCCAACAAGTAACTTCTATATTTCAATTCTCCTTGACTGCTGAAAAAAAGGTGCTGAAAATAGTCATTTCAACTACCTCTATTGCAAATATCTCATTTGCAAAAAACCGAAAACATGAAATTTTAACAAATAATTTTTCACCTCGTGCCGCCCTTCTGAGCCTGCCGCCCCTAGGCACGTGCCTAGTGGGAAATCCGGGCCTGATCTCATCCATTGTTTGAGCAACTGTGTGGATGGAAGGGGTCTTCTCAATTAAGTGTTGGGGGTATCGACTCCAGTGTCTTTTTTTGTTAGCTGCACTCTGCTTTAATTCGCTATACTTGTAATGAATTCGAGACGAAATAACATCCATGAAAAGCAAGTTGTATATATCTCGTAAGGATAAAATAGGGCGATTTACTTTTTTTCTGTACACTGGAATCGTACATTATTTACGTGTTCACGAACTAAGGACTATCAATATCAATATCCCAAGCACTTGTTTCTTTTACTGATATGAACTCTACGTACTTATGAATATGGAGTTTTATAATTAGTTTTTTTTTCTATATTAGCATGGTAACATGACCATTTTTTTTCATTTAAACTGTGTATTTTTGTATCTTGAATTGAAGCGTAAATTTTTAAAAGTATTACACAAAACGATTCTATATTTCGCGACTAGATTGCGCGTGTGATGTACCAGTGCTCACCAACAGATAGCGCTGATGGTCGCCTGTGGATTTTATTCAGTTTGAGTTGGTATCCATGCGGAGCGTCACGGTGATAGTTTAACTTTTTCTTTCTGTTCCAATTGGCCGTCGATTTTTTTTTCACAGGTAACAACAAAACAGTTCGAAACGGTCCGTCGTCAGGTGCAGGCGTGTGAAGTTCGTACGCGCACGGATTACTGACTTGCATACACATAACTGTCGTGTGTTGTTTGTGTTTGAAAGTGATTTCCGTGTATTTCTGTTGGTTTGATTAAAGTATATGTTGAGCTTGTTTGAAAAGCGCGCAAACGTATAATGTGCATCTGATGAGCTGTCAGGAAGCGGTCCAGTAAACAGGCGAGGAAATGAAGTGAAACACAGACTATTGCTGCACATAAAGGTATTGCAACGCAAATGTTTAATAAGTAATGTAATATAATGATTAACTACTGAGCGCATAATTTAGTACATTATTAATATGCAATCAATTTGTTTACATAAGAAAATATTACTGTAAAAGATTTATGGAACATTGTTTAAAGTTCTACACTATATAATTTAGAACGATAATTCAGATTCATTTTGCACATTAAGTTTATTTCAGATCATGTTAACAAACCTTATTATGTGAAACGGGAAATTGTCAGTTTCTATGTGAAGTTTTGTAGTTTGTTCAGAACGAATGAACATCACCGTTCACAACTGATAAACATCTTCAGAGCTAAAGGTATTCTGTTCCTAAGCCCAGATTCTGGAAATTGGTATTCACAAACTTAATATTACAATTAATTAATTTTTAAATCTTACTATCGCAGTATAACTGATGTTTAAAGTTTGTTCTGCGTACCGGTGTACAATTGCGTGGGAACCGCGGTTTCGATGACTTCTATTTATTAAAACTATGCTATTTTCAAGCGCTATTTACATTTCTTCTTTCGGTTTTATTAATTAGATCATGTATGAAAATAAATCTGTTAAGAAAACCAGTTTTTATTTATGCTACTTCGATAACTAGTTAACTAACTTTTTTAAAGTATTAAAAAAAACTTAATTCGAATGTTCCAGTAACTTAATAGTTAAGATTATATAAATAACGTCATGACAGATGTTTCACAGAATGTTAAAAATTTCCAAAGCGTTCCAGGAACAGAATTAATTATAATTAATACCAGAAACAGACAATTTATCATGACCATAAAAGATTATTAATAATGAGGTTAAAATAATAAAAAAAAGTATAAGTTTCAAGTATAGTCGAAAACTCTTGTCTTGATTATTTATTATTGTTTGGTTGTCTGTGTTGATATTAATGTAATAATAATAGAAAACTGTAGCTTATTCTAACAATAAAGGGAAATTTGAAGTTCAAAGTTTGTTGTTGTAAAGATGACTGGTCCAACGAAAGCGTGTTTAACTCGTTGACCAGTTTGTTGGAAACCGTTATGACTTCGGGTCCGTTTGAGCGCGCTCATTCTTCTCTGTGTTACTCGCGTCGCCCAAATATACATTTTTATAATCAACGTAACAGAACATTTCTACGTTATCACGAATGTTTACATTTTAATACTTTCGATAAAATAGTAACAGAGAAACGATTAATCCAGGTAATATAGTTTTCAACAGATCTTAAAAAAAAAATATTAGGTTCTCTGTAAACGAGAGGGGCACTGGTTTGTATATTATTAACGGGCGCTATCCTCCGTATTTGGCTGAACGTCGTACTCTAAAATAGATATTTAAGTTAGTTTATTCACTATCCAGATATAAGTACTGAACAGTATTATTAGTTATTCTAATTCGATAAACATTGGCATTAACTAGTAATGTCTGCGTTAACAGTCGCTTTTTTACTGGGGTAAAGAAATGCTGTAAAAAAACGAAAATGTTAACGTGACAAATTTCCGACTGGATTTTCAAAAATTTGCAAAAAGTTTACGAAAAACGAGAAAGGTTAGGTAAGGTTGATTTGGCTAATTATTTTATTCTTAGCCGATTTGTAGGAAGACTGTACTGAAACCATGGACGTTCGCGGGAAAGAAAATTTAATCCTTTCCAAATTAAACGTCATGTTAGTTAATCGTTTTGACCTCATTAGTTGTTTCGAAACTTAACAGTAACTCTTTTTTAAATTAAAATAATTCTTCCGCTTTAGTTTAACTGCCAATATAATGCTTTCTCCCTATATAAGAAAACCATATATTTTATTTGTGTGGTATAAGGATAATTTTTCCTACGTAATCGAATCTACCGTTTTCTTATATTTCTTATATACCCTGCGGCCATCCATCCAGGTTTGCATTTATGCATGTAACGCATGAGTTTACGAATGGAACCCGATGCTGCAAGGTTACAGCCGCAGTGCCGGATTATTCAAATTAATTTAAACCGTTTATGGAGACTATTACTTCCATGTTCCATAAGGAAATGGAAGTATGGTCATGCCGAAAAAAATCGTGTTCGAGATAACGGCAGATTCTGATTGTACTACCATCAAAACATGAAAAAAATCGGTATGGAGAACCATACATGACTTCCATGTTGTAAGATTTATATTTAAAATCATTTACTTGAATTCGGTTCGATAATTTCTAAAATATGAATCGTTCCTCTGTAAACAGGTGCAGTTACACTGCCCAGCGATCCACAGGAAGCAAATCGCTATCCACGCTGGACACTTTTTCGGCTTGCACGCGTTATGTTGGTGTGGGTTTCGGCACTTTCCATTTAAAAAGCGTGCAAATGTCAGAAAATAAACATGAGTGAGGCCAGAAATAACGCGAATTTTCTCTGTGTGTGTGTGTCTTCCCTGACTTTTTATTGCGGTAGTCATAATAATAAAATGGAAACGTAAACATTACATAATTGAGATATGCTTGCCTGCCACGAACGATATATGATTACACTAAAATTAAAAAATTATAATTTTATTGCCTGGCAACAAAATTATTTTATTTTTAACAATTACCATTGTTTGAAAAAGTTTAAATGAATTTTCAAGTACTTTACTGTTGTTAAAACGTAAAAGGTTGCAGGTAAACTACCCCTTCCCCTTAACCGATCTTCGCTAAAATCAAAAGTCCTTGAGATCTCTACAATTCAGGGACGTGTGCAAAAAATTATTTGATTCTTTTTGAATTTGCGGCTGTTATCGTTTGCCATAGAAAATTACCCTTGATAAAAAAACGTTGCAGGTAAACTACCCCTTCCCCTTAACCGATCTTCACCAAAAACAATAGGTCGTGAGTACTCTACAAATCAGGGCTGTATGCAAAAAATTATTTGATTCTGTTTGAATTTGCGGCTGTTATCGTTTGCCATAGAAAATACCCTTGTTAAAACATAAAACGTTGCAGGTAAACTATCCCTTTCCCTTAACCGATCTTCACCAAAAACAATAGGTCTTGAGAACTCTACAATTCAGGGCTGTATGCGAAACATTATTTGATTCTGTTTGAATTTGCGGCTGTTATCGTTTGCCATAGAAAATTACCCTTGATAAAAAAACTTTGCTGGTAAACTACCCCTTCCCCTTAACCGATCTTCACCAAAAACAATAGGTCGTGAGTACTCTACAAATCAGGGCTGTATGCAAAAAATTATTTGATTCTGTGTGAATTTGCGGCTGTTATCGTTTGCCATAGAAAATACCCTTGTTAAAACATAAAACGTTGCAGGTAAACTACCCCTTTCCCTTAACCGATCTTCACCAAAAACAATAGGTCTTGAGAACTCTACAATTTAGGGCTGTATGCAAATAATATTTTTATTCTGTTTGAATTTGCGGCTGTTATCGTTTGCCATAGAAAATACCCTTGTTAAAACATAAAACGTTGCAGGTAAACTACCTCTTTCCCTTAACCGATCTTCACCAAAAACAATAGGTCTTGAGAACTCTACAATTCAGGGCTGTATGCGAAACATTATTTGATTCTGTTTGAATTTGCGGCTGTTATCGTTTGCCATAGAAAATACCCTTGTTAAAACATAAAACGTTGCAGATAAACTACCCCTTTCCCTTAACCGACCTTCACCAAAAACAATAGGTCTTGAGAACTCTACAATTTAGGGCTGTATGCAAATAATCTTTTGATTCTGTTTGAATTTGCGGCTGTTATCGTTTGCCATAGAAAATACCCTTGTTAAAACATAAAACGTTGCCGGTAAACTAGCCCTTTCCCTTAACCGATCTTCACCAAAAACAATAGGTCTTGAGAACGCTACAATTCAGGACTGTATGCGAAACATTATTTGATTCTGTTTGAATTTGCGGCTGTTATCGTTTGCCAAAAAAAAAAAAAAATTACCCTTGATAAAAAAACCGTTGCTGGTAAACTACCCCTTTCCCTCAACCGATCTTCACCAAAAACAATAGGTCGTGAGTACTCTACAAATCAGGGCTGTACGCAAAAAATTATTTGATTCTGTTTGAAATTGCGGCAGTTATCGTTTGCCATAGAAAAAAAATCTAAGACAGACACACACGCAGACACTTTTCGAAAAACGACTTTTTTCATGTTTTGTGTGTAGTACAATCAGAATCTGCAATAATCTCGAACACGATTTTTTTTGCCATCACCATACTTCCATTTCCTTAAGGAACATGGAAGTATAAGTCATTTTTCGAAAAGTGTGTGTCTGTGTGTAGAATTTTTTCTATGGCAAACGATAACAGCCGCAAATTCAAACAGAACCAAATAATCTTTTGCATACAGCCATGAATTGTGGAGGACTCAAGGCCTATTGTTTTTTATGAAGATCGGTTAATGGAAAGGGGGGTTTACCTGCAACGTTTTACGTTTTAACATGAGTAAAGTGCTTAATTTTGATAAATAAAGTATCCTGAAAAGAAGGTCATAATAATCCACTGTAGAAAGTCAGATGAAATATCTATAAATGAAAAGGGTAGTTGAAGGGGGAGGGATAATTTTTTTTATAAATTAAAATGGTAGTTGATGGAGGAGGTAAATTTTTATAAGTTTTATATGTGTACTACGTTATTGACAACAAAGAAGTAGTTCTATGGAAACATTTCATTTAACTTTAACAAAATTCTGTATTTTTTCATTTTAATTTAAATCATGTATGAGAGAAAATATATCGTTCGTGGCAGGCAGGCATATCTCAATTATGTAATGTTTACATTTCCAATTTATTATTATGATTACCGCAAAAAAAAGGCAGGCAACACACACACACACACACACACACACAATTCGCGTTATTTCTGGCCTCTCATGTTTATTTTCTTACATTTGCACGCTTTTTAAATGGGAAGTGCCGAAACCCACACCAACACAACGCGTGCAAACCGAAAAAGTGTCCAGCGTGGATAGCGATTTGCTTCCTGTGGATTGCTGGGCAGTGTAACTGCACGTGTTTACAGAGGAACGGTTCATAGACAGACTTTTCGTCTTTAGGGAATGAACCCTCTGCAAGATGCTCAGGGTCCATGAGTGACTTCGGAGCGCTTTGGAGGAGGGATGATTATCTGCGTAGTCGGTTTCTTTATAAGAATAAAGTAAGCCTACCTAATTTTTATGGATAAAGTGACTGAAAATAACATTATATTAAACGACTACCCCATAATAACAAAAATATCTATAAATAGTGAAATTAGTTTGAGGGTGGGCGATATTTTTTTAGAAATTACCGAACCGAATTCAAGTAAATTATTTTAAACATAAATCTTACAACATGGAAGTCATGTATGGTTCTCCATAGGCCTACCGATTTTTTTTATTGCTTTAGTTTAAATGGTTTAATTGTTTTAAAACTTCTCTGTGAATTGTTATTATTTTGTTAAAATAATTAATCGGATGTATTTTGTTTGCCTGTTTCCTCTGTTTCCTGCTACTTTGAAGCTGACTGACCGTTTTCCGTATTGTGGGAAAAACTAATATTGTATTGCCATATCAGGGTCCTTCACAATTCTCAGCACAATAAAAGATGATAAAATCGTAAATGGTCGACCTTTCTCTTTGTTGGTTCAGGAAATTAATCGAATTTCTCCAGGTATAATTTCGTGGAATTAGGATTTTTTAAATTTGTGCCGTCAAGAAGTAAATATTATCGCTTGTGATATCAACTGATAACAACAATATTTTATATATCTCCATCATTATGACAGTTTTACACTTCGAAGTTCTGAGCTATACGAAGACAAGTTGGAGTAACGAACTTCCCCTCTCAACTCTCTGTGTGTGTGTGTGTGTGTGTGTGTGTGTGTGTGTGTGTGTGTGTGTGTGTGTGTGTGTGTGTGTGTGTGTGTGTGTGTGTGTGTGTGTGTGTGTGTGTGTGTGTGTGTGTGTGTGTGTGTGTGTGTGTGTGTGTGTGTGTGTGTGTCAGAGAGAGAGAGAGAGAGCGACTTTTTAGGAATGCGTTACTACGTATCAAAGTGAACAGAATAAGGAAACGTATACAAGAGATAAAGTGGCAAAGCGTTCAACGACAGGAACGTAAAAGAAAATAAGAATATACATCGAAAAAACACGAAGAAAGAATAGGGAGAAAGTATCGAGGGAAGTGTTAGATTTTAGACCCCAAGGTTGAAGAGGTGACCCAGGAAAAGGTGGAATTGGCAGAATTGGAAAAACCTTTGGTTCAAACATAAACCATAAGATTGTGTATGCGAACCCTGAAAAGAGAAAGAAACAACTATGAATCCACACAGTCCATTTGAGGTATGTCTCACGGACTTTTTTTAATGCATTAACAGATTTTCTTAAAACTTGGCACCCATCCTTTGCGTATGCGTATCCTTCCTTTCACCCTACTCGTATTGTTTATGAGACTCTAGCTCGAGAAATGGGGGGAGGGCAAGAAGAGAATGGGGTATCAAGTTGAAGAGAATTTAAATCAGAATTTGAAAATTATGTTCTTTTAGTAAATTTAAAAATTTTAGGACAGCAGTGCCTTAAAAAGAGATCAAAAATTTGAAAAAAAAACTGTGAAACAAGCGGAATTTTAAACCAAATTTCGAATGCAACGTTTACTATGAAAATTTTGTAAGTTTAGAGGCGCCACGGGCCAGAAATAGAATTCAAAATTTTAAGAAAACTGTAAATGCCTATGTGGGGCATCATGCTATGAGGAATTTTATTCAAAATACGAACATGGTATCTTTAACAATTTGACATAATTAATATCTATTAACACTCCTTGCAAATTCTGGATCATCTTCAAAACGTTTGAAGCTATGTTTTCCGAAAAATCTACTATTGTTACAGTCATGTGTATTTGTGTATTAGACATAGGCCTACAGATATCAGTGGGGACATACATAATTATAAAGTTAGGACTAAATTTTTTGTCAGTTAGATAATATGATTTTATTCAATTATAAAATCAATGTAGTAGTTTATAATTTTTAATGCATATTATATTACTGTCGGCTTTACAATTGTTATTACAAACAAAAAGTAAACTGATCAGAGATTTCGTAATTTTTATGATAATCTAAAAATTGGTATCTAATATTGAAATTTATCTAGTAATAAGGGTATTTAATTAACAATAGTGAGCGAGTTCTACAGCTCAGGCGGCTTAATAGTTATTAAGATTTACGTGTTAGTAGTGTGGTATAACTGAGAACAACGTAAATTTATTTTTAAAAAAAACATAGTAAAAAATTTGAGTTCCTGTACATTCTGTATAAAAAAGGTCTCTGGCGGCAGTTATTGCTTATTCGGGTCAATCAGTCAGGCCGGACTACCGTATTGCTTGTACATGGTCCAAGGGACGGGGTTGAATTAAATCGACCTTCAGTCAAACCTACGACAATGTCACGGTGCAAGCAACACTCGACCATAAAAAAATATTTAAAATATTTCTAAGGTAAATGACTTAAGAAAAACAAAGCGACAAAACATCTTGATCACAACGTTCAGACGTCGACGGAGCAGCAGCCGACTGAGATCGCCGACTGAAGATGACTTCCGCATATGGAATCGAAACGTATTTTTAAAGGGATGAATCACGACCAGAAACACTATCATGAAATGTTTTGAAGCCGCTGGCAAGTGTGTGTGTGAAACAACCACGCAAAATGTCGGATGTAGATCCACATTTTGGTTTCCTGTAAGTATACTGGTGCAACACGATTATCATCTGTCGGATGTAGATCCACATTTTGGTTTCCTGTAAGTATACTGGTGCAACACGATTATCATCAAATGTGTGTGTGTGTGTGTTACATAACTGACGGTGGCGGCGCACGCAATTCGTCCGTTGTTTATTAATACAATAATTTCACTCGGCACAGTTCGATGTCATTGTTAAGCTGTGGTTACTTTGAAAACAAAACTAGAGTTACACGTTGCAGACGGCGATACTTTGTGAGTAAACAGTTTCCAGTTTATAGTTTCGCAAACGATAGCTGATGTTGAATTACCGGTACCTAAAATTTTATAACATTAGTTTTGGTAGTTTTGTTTGCTCTTGTATAAAAAGAAAAACAATTTTTTAAATCGATGTTACAAACTTTTAAAATATTTTTATTCCCGCCAATAACAGCTGTTTACTAAAAACGCTTAAGTATCGGTACTTTATCCGTTCCTGCAGTCACTTTCGACAGTTCGGTTATGGGATTGTTTGGTTTCGATCTTTAGTGAATATCCCACACAATTTTATGTAGGTGATAGAATTATACAAATTTTAATTTCGTATGTTGCAGAATAGTTGGCTGGCGATTGCAGTTGGTGTTATTAGTCCTTTCCTTAATGAAAAATGATCGTAGCAGTAGTACATCACAGTTGCATACCTGTGACGCCAAAAGTTGATGTTTTAGGTCAACATGAGAACTGAAATTACACATGGAAAGCGATACGTGTGTAATGTGACCCAAGGGCCTATTACTATACATGTCTCCTTTTTTGTGGCAGAACTCGGTTTTCAGTAGAACTCGTTTTCCCAGTACTACTCGTTTTTTCATTAATACTCGTTCTGTGAATAAATCACTGGAAAACCACCGAACTCGTAAGTAAGCCGGGGTGGCCCAAGGGGAATATACATGTCACTTTTTTGTTGCGGAACTCGTTTTTTTGGTAATATTCGTTTTCCAACAAGTAGTCGTTTTGCGGCTAACAAAACAGAAACGTCCACTATGTACAATATGTATAGCGTATGTTGTCATTCCTTAGTACATTGTTTTTTTGTGTTTTCCATTAACCATAAATATTTGTATTTTTTCAGTTTATATTTGCTGTTGTAATTTTGTCAACTTTTCAACTCAGAAACGTTAGGTTCTTTGTTTTAATTATTACTTGTGTTATAAGCATTGTGCTATACACATTAAACGTTATGTTTTTCTCAAACATGGCTTTTATTTATTTCAGCAGTAAACTAAAAACCATTGTAATAACTTAACCTCACAAACGAAAACACAATTAGTACACATCTGCTTTTCCATATCGTAATATATCGATACAATCGCATATTAAAAACATCAAAATGTACTGCAGGAACGGATAAACGTACAGTTCCAGAATATCTTATATGGATTTCACGTTTTATGTTTCCAATAAGTGTTCTAAACATTTGCAATATATCTGTGTGTATATCTTCTTTCGAGTATCTAACCTGTTCTTTACACACACACGCGTGCGCAATGTTGTATGAATACGACAATAATAAATTTCTTCGATACGTGTGTATTATTTAGTTGCCTTGCGCACATTTTTCAGACACAGTCTACATCATTAGATGACTCTAATTAAAAAATTGGTTAATTATAATTAAATTCCAGTTTAATTAGAATTCTCAGATGATGCAGATTGTGCCTAAAGAAAAAAGTAAAACACACTTGTAGAAGAAATCTTATTACGTATTTATTATGTAGAACACATTACATAACTACAGACACTTGAAGATATGTAAAAATGTAAAAGTGAAACAACACACACACACACACACACACACACACACACACTGTAAAATATATATTTCCTTAAATTAATAAAAATTAACAAAGGCTCTAGCCGGGTAAGATACTCAAAATCCCCTTTCCAGGAATCGATCCTGAAATTTAGGTGTTTAATTCTCATCACAAAAAACACCTTTTCCTAAATGTTCAGCCCTTTTGGACATCCCTATCCCTCGTAAACCTTAAAAACGTGTTTTTTCAAAAACATTTTTTTTCTCGCCACTCTTACATTGGACTGGGCTGAAAATTAAACTGTAGCTAAATATTTTGAAGGCAAATAACCTTGATTTTTTAAAATATCTTATTACTAAAAAAAAAAGTTATTTTTTGGCCATCATTTTTTTTTAAATCTCAATTACTCGAGCTCCAAAAGAGTTGCTACTACTACATTTCTTCCAAAATTTTTATAGTGCAAAATTTACTACTTAAATTTTTTCAGATTTTTAAAAGTTGTACAAGTTGGTAAAAAATCGAAAAAAATTATTTTTTGCCATTTTTAGCCATTTTTTGTGGATTTATAGCTTCTTTATACTTCCAAGTTAATTCGTTTAACTAAATTTGCCGTATATTAGTGAAATTTAATGTAATAAACTGAAATACGACATTTCTTCTAATTACTTTACCTTAATTTAGACATAATTGCAAAATTATTATCTAGAACTCGATAATCTGATTTTGGTTTTCGTAGCATTGAGCTATGATTGCAATCGATATTTCATCCAATAATTTAATTTTAATGTATTTGAATTTATTTTATACTGAATTTTGAAATCGTTGGCTCCTAGCAAGAACGGCCAAATGTGGAGTGATAAAGCCTGAAGAGGGCGCCAGGGCCACAAGGAACTATCATGGCGGTTTTCGTATTTGTTACAAACACATAGAAAAATGGATATATACAAATGTAAAAACCTCGTGACAGTTCCTAGTGGCGTGGCTTCAGGCTATATCACTCCACATGCAAAAAGCGAGTCAATAATGGCATCATTCATAATCATTTTAAACTAATAGTTCTGTATACGACATAGAGTTATTATTTTTGGCTATTATCGGTCATGGGTGTACGAGATTCCGGTTTTCTGATTTTACTGAGTAGTGGTTGCAAGACACTTTTTGACTGGGACTGGTGCGGCACAATTTCGGACAGCTCCCGATTTATAAAACTTCCCAGATTTCGGTTAATTAATCTCTAGACCCATGCGCGGAATCCCGGTATTTACCGTGAAAATTAAATCTTGCACATCAACATTGTCGGCCATTCTGTGTGAATTAATAGCTAGTTTGCTCCCAAAATTATTAAAATGCGAAAACTAATAAATAATTTTTTTTAATTAATATTCTTAATTTTACATGGAACCTTAAAAAACATTAAATTAAAAATCTTTAATCTTCATCGCTATCTTCTTCGATGACCGGGTCAATATCTTCCGAAGTAAAAATGTTAGTCAGAATTTCTGCTGGTCTCACTATCTTTGCTAAATATCTAGCGTGCGAAAGGTAATAAATTATCGATGCAACGTGGGAACAGCAGCCTATGGTCCTGAGTCCATTAGCACAGTCACGTGCATATCTTAATATACCTTCTATGCTATTATTATTCGGCTCATATTCTATATAGTACTTGTAGGTTTTTTTATTAATATGACGCGATCTAACATGGATTTTGATTATTTTTTCATTAATCTTTAAGTACTGAAGTTTTATAGAGTTATCATCTTCCATTATTTCACTAAGATATGAAATTGCTTGTACCAGTTGGTAGGAACCAGTGCTAAAATATTTTTAATTCTTCTTCACTGATTTCTGGAAAATCTAAAATATCAGTTGATGAAAATTGAGAGAACACTGAGTTTCTTCTTCACCATCTACCATCTTCTACTTCCTGCGCTAGAGTATTTAGCGCAAGTTTTGGATGTAACAGTCTTTCAACTATAATGTCTGATATTCCTTTATCAGATCCTAAACGTTTTCCGTTTAGGTCAGATCAATTGACTCGTAGATTTTAAACAAGGGCACCTATTTTTTATGTATTTATTGCTATTTGTTCAATATACTTGTTGAAAAAGAGCTCACTTATTTATTTAATAAAACGCATTATTATTTGTTGTATACAGAACGTATTGGGTACGTGTATACAGTAGAAAAATTATTACATTACGAGCGAGACTGTTTTATAGAAGTGTCATTAAACTTGTGTCAGTTTTTTTTTAATAATTTATTCCACTGTACCATAGAGGAGACAAAACTTTGATAAACTGATGAGTTTGAAATTTTTAGTGGTGTAAGGCGGGATAATGCATTATCAGGTCTCCTTTTCAATCCCATACTTTATGCAGCTATTTCCAAGGTGAATGTCCACGAAGATTTAATTACTAAAAGCAAGAAAATGAGCGCGTAGTTTTGAAGCAATGCTGATGACATAGTTATGTTGGGTCGTAACGAAAATTCAGTAAGGGAAAAATTTATAGAACTGGAAGAACAGATAAAGAAGGTTTGTCAACAATAAACCGGGATAAAACAAAAGTACATGAGGATCTCAAGAACAAGACATAATGAAAGAAATCCGCTGGATGGTGGAGGCTACAGCTTTGAACAAGTAGATTATTTCATCTGTCTCATACCACTGTTAAATGAAGACAACCGGAACGGTGATTAAATCGAAACTAGGGTAGCAAAGGGGAAAGAGCGTATTCGCAAACAAGAAACTATTACATTCCAGGATCGTAAGTCATATTCTAAACCGAGAATCTATAAAACCCTCATGAGATCTGTAGTGACTTATGATTTGAGAGGAAAACACTTAGGAGTTTTGGCACTAGTAGAGCAACAAGGTGGCACCTGGCAGATTCGTATGAATCTTGATCTAGATGAAATTATTAAAGAGCGAGAATTTAGTAAAGTTTATTAAGTTGCAGAGAATTAGGTGGCTTGGACACGTGCAGCACAAAATGGAGAAGACCGGAAATACAAGAGCTATCACATAATGGAATCTCTTAGAGCCTATGCCCAGAGGAAGGCGGAGAACGGTGGGTGGAGTATGTTGAGGAGGATCATGGGGATTAGGAGTTGGAAGAGTATTGTTGAGAACATGAGGGAATGGTGTAGGATTGTTGAGGAGCTCAAATCTCATAGGGAGATGTAATACTTGCATTGAATGAATAAACACTTGGTATAGTTGTACAGATAATTTTTATTTTCCTGACAATTGTTTCACCAGTTACGGCAGCTTCAGAGGTTAGACTTGAACTGTTAGAGGTTAGAGTTTAAATCTGAGCTCTGAAGCTGCCGTAACTGGTGAAACAATTGGCAATAAAATAAAAATTATCTGTAGAACTACACCAAGTGTTTATTCGATTCAAGTATTAGTAAGATGTTCTACCAAGTGCCGAGCGTCCAGGTACATATAACGTAGAGCCGAAGGAAAGAGGAAGGCCCATAGATTACTATCCATGTAATTCACACACTGAAAACACGCGCGCGCGCGCGCGCACGAGTTTTACAACTGTGTGGACAAGCAAATAAAACGGTACTAAGTTGTCTGATCCGCGAATGTAGAACAACTAAGTAAACAAGCAAAGTACAATTCCAAACTGTATCGACCTGGCCTTTTTAACAAACACCATAGTATATTATCGAACAATAGATACAGCGAAGGAACAGTCGATTCCGTAAAAGTATATGCTTCACAGAAAAAAAAATGGTCCAACATAATAAGTTTAACGCAAGAAAAAAAAACGAATATCAGTTGAATGTTCTGTGGACGCTAAATGCGTACGTATAAAGTATGAGGAAACAACTTCTACGTGTTAGTACAAGCGATTAGTAGTCGGAAGTGGTATTGCGTGCGTGTATAAATCGAACATTTTCCAATCGATTACCGTTAATTAAGATTTCTTATGAATTCAAGTACAGTGTGCGTTCACATTTTATTGATAACTGACTTTCATTTTGCAACGTAGAGTTCCGTATTTATTCCAAACTTCCGTGCCACGACTTTCTTCGTTTTAAGTATCCGAGCACAGCTACCAGACATGATATTAGAAACGACATGTAATGTTAAAAAGCAATGTTTCGATGATTCGAAAAATATGATTATAATATCACCGAATGAAAATATTTATTGATTTTTTAAAAAATGTGTAGGCCCTGTTGTGATTGTGCAATGAAAATATTTACTGGTATATATAAAATATTTTATAAACGTGGGCCCTACGTTTGCACATGTTCGCCCGAATAATTTATATGTGTCCGAAACAGTGTTTTATTACTTCTGCAAGCTTGTGTTACTTTTGCAAGTGTTTTGTCGTGTATATTACGCAAACAAACGATCTAACAAAAACTGTAGTTAAAGGCCAACTAACTTGTAAACTGTTTCAATTTTTAATTTTGATCTCAAAACACAAGCTTCTCTGTTTTCTCAGTTTCAAAATTCTCTTTTCTTTTTGAAAATATTGACTGAGAAGAGAAGAGAATTTAATTTGGAGACGCCTTGCTTTCACTGACTACGAGAAAGCAGTTGAGAGTTAACAGATCCATTTTGTGCGACATTGTGTGTGAGAGGGGTTATCCTAAACATCTTGTAGACGTTATAAAAAGCTTATACTATTGTACAACGATGGTCTTTAGCTAGTAGTAGATAGGAGAGAATTCGACAGAAGAGATTTACATTAATCAGGGAGCGCGCCAAGGCTGTAGCATGTCTCCGGCACTAACAAAAATACAGTAATCTATATATCTATATGGGTATATGAGTATCTATACATAGTTAGAAAGTGGAATATCGAGTGGATCCGGGAATAAAAATAAATACTCCAACATACGTGAATACAGTGCTATTTGCGGATGATCAAGTAATCATCCATAACAAAGAATGCCAGCTCCAGAGATCGTCGAGAAAATTAAGGAAAGAGACTCGACTAAAATTGTATAAGGTAATGTCTGTATCATTGTGATTGTATGATTCTGAAACTCGGGTTTCGGCGTATAAACATCCGAGTAGAATACAGACATCGGTGACGACATTCTTGCTATCTCTTAAAGGCGGTGCACGGAAGAGATAGACTCTACAATGAAGACACTCGTAAAAATTTGAAAAGTTTTAATATCCAAGATCGTTTTGCAGAGAACAAAAAAAAAGAGATGGATTGCTCATCTCAACAGGATGCCAGATGGACAGGTTGCCTAAGGAAGTTCGGAAATACAACCCTGTTGGACAGCGAAGTACAGGAAGACCGAGCGGCGTTGGTGAAACGATTCCTTTGGGGCCGGAACAGGTAATTCGCCTAGTCCCTGATAGAAGAAGAACTAGAAGGAATTCAATCTCCAACAGTGGTCGGCGGGAAAGGGCACGCACAAATGAACATTTCTAACGCGGTTATGAGAGAAAGTGTAAAGTACGAGCTGTGTGGTCTGTCGTTAACTGAACGATCGATTGACTTCGTTCTTGGACAAGATACGATACGTAAGACAATAGTCGGAGTCGTAGCAAAGAGAAAGCCATGAATAGTGCGGCTGAGAAGGTTAGGACCTTTCCCCGCGTTCGCATATCACGGCCACCACGCCGTCTCGTTAACGCATTTGATTTACACCCGTTTGTTGCACGCACAACGTTTCCGCATCGCTTGCGCACAAGGGCTATAGAGATCACGAAGGAAGCAATAAAAATTAATGGTAGAAGAGAATTTTGATTTTTGCAAAATCTTCTTCTTTACTTCTCGTATTAAGCATATTTGCTTGTTACAGTCTCCATCTCATTCCCAGTCTTTCCACGGTGATTTGTCACATCAAATTTAATTCTTAATTTAGGTAATCTGTCTCTAAGGCTCGTTGTCGTCCTCTAGGCAGCGATCGAAATTTACTTAGTAAATAATTTCACTGTCGACACCTTGTTTATTTACTTTGATCACAAACTATTTTTTCCACAGGTATATAATATAGAAAATACAAATTTCGATTAACAACTGTGATATCGATTATTAACACAATCGTAATGTATACAAACAAAAAGATAACACACGAATAAAATATTGATCCACAGATGTGACATCAGATACATGCATTGATTCCGTAATCACTAACTCACGCACTCGCTAACTATCAGAATCGAGACTGTCAACCACCGTTTATTCACCAGTACTTGTCACTTACTAGAATAGTCAAGGTCGTTGAGGCACAAAAACTATAACATTGTAGAACAAACTACATTAACTATAAATGTAATAGTACATTGCTACAGAACATTCTAGTGTATTCTATAAATATTGTCCATCAATATATGTAAGTTAATTGTGTCCATCAATATACAGTACATAAGTTATACATCAATTGTGGATAATGTAATAGTAAATACACGTGAGTAACATAACCTACATACTTAACTTACTGTACATATTATTCTGATGACAAATAGTTTTAATAACATCAATTACAGTACTATATAATATTCATAATATTACTTTGAATGTAGGTTGGTGGTTCTCTACTATACAACAATTTTTCAGATCGTATCTTCTTTACTTTTCGTATTAAGAATGTTCGCCTCTAACGGTGCCCACCCACAGCCATCGTTATTTACAAGCCATGAACTAAGATGTGACAACGTCGCATCAGCTGATTGTAGTGGTCCTACTCTGCCGACCATAACGTTAGTTTTATTCGTACATATCGACGCTGTGTTGATATAAAACAGCTTAACTATTTATAATATAAATTTTATATAATACTCTTACTTGAAACGAAAAAAATGTTTGATATACATATCTTTATTGAAGAAAAAGTATGAAATGTTCCAGTTTCACATCTGAAATATTTTTATAATATGACAATATATTGGTCAGCTGTGACCACCTATTTAATTTCATATCAACTGCAAGAATCCATTGTAAATCCGAATGTGATAATTCATTATCTTTTAAAAACACTTGTATTTTAAGGTTACTATCAATTACAATACTAGTTTCAATTGATAGAAACTCTTCCACATTTAAAATATAAAAATATAATTTATTATTTAACATCTTCACCTCCCAATTAAAAAGCTTGACATTACAAGCATATTCATTTTTTAGTTGTTCAAAAACTATTGATCAAATCTTTTTTTAACAAATTATCAATTAATTTACTGTGGGCATCAAATATTTTCTTGTGCCTTTCTTCTGGATCCATTCTTGCGGGAGTTTGTTTGGAACTTAAATAATTAGGCAAGTTTGGAAATATACAAGGAACTGCTGTCTCCTTTAATTTTGGACGTCGCAGAGGTATTTGCTCTGTTGATCCATCTGGCCGAAGAAGTTTATCAAAACAAATCACGTCACTATCATTAAAATGTTTGCGACACGCTACTGCACACCCTGAAGGTGTCCATTTTCCCCTTGGAATCGCACGAATCCATTGAGATCGTCTTTTTTCTTCTTTGGGAAACGAAAAAGTTGTTATACATTTACTGTCATTCACCAAAGTTGATTGATAATTGCTAAATATCACTATAGTATTGACGACTCGGATCACTAAGTTTTTTATAAGTAAAAACGTAAAGTTTTACCTTACAGCCTAAACCGGCTTTCACCTTTAGAAGGCTTCATCAGAGGCTGCCATAGGTAGCGTTGTCCGTCTTGTTGTTGGCGACGGGATAGTTTTTCGAAAGATCGAAGCTGTGTGTGTGTGGTGAGATGTGTTCGAATAATGCGTGCGATTTGAATTGTGTCTGTTCGTTTAGGATGTCGTTTTTATTTGTTTTTGTAAGCAGGATCAGAATCGCTTACAAAACTACTAACAAAACAGAACACACACTATCAAAACGCATGCCCAAAGCACAAAACAAATTCGATCTACCAGGTGTATACAAGCTAAATTGCTCAAATTGCAATAAATTCTACATAGGCCAGACAGGACGTAGCTTCAAACAGAGATACATTGAACACACAAAAGCACTCCACACCACTACAGAATCTACCTTTGCAAACCACCTCATTGATGCAAACCATACATATAAAAACATCGACAATAACATGAACATTCTACATGTACACACAAAAAGCCGAAAACTAGACACTCTAGAACAATTAGAAATATACAAACACACAAAAACAAATAAAAACGACATCCTAAACGAACAGACACAATTCAAATCGCATGCATTATTCGAACACATCTCACCACACACACACACACAGCTTCGATCTTTCGAAAAACTATCCCGTCGCCAACAACAAGACGGACAACGCTACCTATGGCAGCCTCTTATGAAGCCTTCTATAGGTGAATGGCCGGTTTAGGCTGTAAGGTAAAACTTTACGTTTTTACTTATAAAAAACTTAGTGATCCGAGTCGTCAATACTATAGTGATATTTAGTTAAGTAACGGACACGTCATGGACAACGAAATCCAAGAATGATAATTGCTTTTACAGCCAGGCACGCAACACTTCCGCGGCATATTTGCCCACTGAAAATAAAATCATATTTGGCTTGATATGCACTAAGGTAGCATTTGTTTTGACATAACGTAATACACAATAACTCCGTATAAAATGATAATCTATTAGAAATATATAATGCTGATGTGAATGAAAAGATATCGATGGAAAAGATACATACCTTTTCTAGGTTAACAAAGTTAACGTTTTTTTCCAACACTATTAAACAGTCCACAAGCCTCTTACCACTAACATTGACGTAATTCTAGAAAGTAATAACAACACTATATACTATATAATTTATATGCAACAAGAAAAATAATTAAAAAGAATAACTTTGCAGGCCTTCCTTCATAAGCACGTTTAGCAAACTAGCACAGAAAGTAGGCCCACAAGCGATGTTGCCACTTTTCGTACTTCATGGCTTGTAAATAACGATGGCTGTGGCCCACCTCTTTCGTAGCCTCCCCAAAATGATTCGTCAGATCATTTTTCAATTTAGGTAACGTTTTTCTAAGCTTCGTTAATGGTATTATAATATTGCCTCCATCCACGTTCGAGTAATATTTACACGTCTAGTCTGCACGCCAGAGGCTTCTGTCCAATTTTCAATTTCCTCGCTGCTAGCCTCTTCTCTACATCTTATGGTATATGTCCTCCTTCCACGGTCTTCTACCCCGTTTTCCCCTCCTAGTTGCAACACAGTTTAACAACGTTCTGGGCCAACGATCATAGGTAATTCGTCCACGTGGCCATACCATACTAGGTGCTTCGTATTTATGTCTAAAATTGCTTTTTCTACAAGAATTTGGCTCCTGATATTTTCGTTTATATGGCGCTGGTGCGTGGACATGTCAGAAGACGTGGCAAGCAGTTAAATGGATTTAGAAATTAGGAAGACTTTTGCAAGCGCTTCTGTATGAAGTACCTTGTTCCACTGAAGTGAAGTATGAATCTTCGGGAAGAAGGAGATGGTCCGGCTTTAGGCTTAGGAGACGAAGACACAAAGACAGTTAGAGAGAAAACAAACGAACGATTCCGTTTTAAGTGGAATACAAATGGAAAGAAATCTAATAGAAATAATGAAAAAGAGAAAGATAAAATTTCTACGTTTTGTGGTAAAATACCTTGTATTTATTCTGAACATTTTTGAAGGAAACCTGTTGAGGAAGACAGCGAAAGTCGCCCAAAGAGGAAGTGGTTTGACAATGTGCGAACGATAATGGGAGCTGAAAGATGTGAAGAATTCAAAAGAGCTGCGCAGGTCAAGAGTTCCTCGTTGCAACGACAAGGCTTGGCCTTTAAAGGAAAAGTAAGCGTACTTACTCAGTTAATTCCCATGTTCGTTGTTACGCTTCGAGCATAAAGCTGTACCAGGTTCGTACTGAAAATTCTGTGTGTGCCTACAGTGTTTCTACGCTAAGCGTGGGATCCGGAATAATACGCCTCAGTAATTTATTAAAATTTTTTTTAGAATCTAGTTAAATGTGAAAAGTTTTTAAATTCTAATCTAAAAGTAATAACTTAAATGACAACAGTGTGAGTCATTTTTGGCAATAATTTAAATTACTGTATTAAACGTAGTCAAAGAAATTTTAAGACTGATAGGCTACATTTTTTTTAAGATAGATAAATGGTATTTTATTGTTGAGCGATACAAGAGAATTCCTAATTAATAATTTTTTTATATTTGAATATTGTAACAGCGATTGCTATATTTTATAAAAGTTTATTCAGCTGTTATTTATCAATAAATAGACAGTAATAGTTATAGAAATCCGTAACCATGAGCAGGAAACGACCATGATACACGCTCATAGTACAGAAAGAGATAAAAGTTGGATTGTATGTAAAATATTTGTGTTCATAAGTCGGTACTTTTTCTATTTAGCGTAAGCATCTTTGTACCTAACTAAGTTATTCATTTTTTCTTCAAAATTATATTCAGCACGTCGTTGCTTTTTTCATTAGCCTTCCTATCTTCTTATTTCCTTCCGTTTTAGGTTACCAAATCTCTTTAATCTTCATTATGCTGTTCATTCTTTGTAAACGACTCTAATTGTCTTTTTCCGATAAATTCTTTCTTATGTAGGTTGTTACCTTACCTATTTTGAGTTTGTGTCTTATATTCGATCGTTTGTAATCATATTTTTGCTAGTGACTCCAGTTGCTCTTCCTGGATAAGTCATTTCTGCTACCTTAATCTTACTCTTGTTTTGTCGAGTTAGTACCAATAATTGGCACACTAACTTGTACCAAAATAAAGATCTATCATTTCTTTATAAGTAATTCTCGAGTTGATCGTATTTTTTACCGTTTTAATTGACCTAACGCACGTTTCACTCATTGTGTCAGTATTTCAGAGGTTTTTAATGAATTAACAAATAATCGGATTAATTCGATTTGAATTATTTATTAATTCATTCACAACCCTCTGAAGATACTGATACAATCAGTGAAACGTGCGTCAGGTCAATTAAAATGATAAAAGTAAGATCAGCTACTTACAGAAGAAATTATAATTTGATAATATCTAATATTATAAAATAAAGATCTGTATATTAAAAAACTTTAATTTTTGGTCGTTTTGTTATTTCTTTCTCTTTATAAAACAAATGTTCATTGCACAGTGTGCAATAATTTTCCTGCCTTATATATTACGCTGTTCAATTTAACCTCTTGTTTTTTTTTCTGTTTCTTCCAGTGTAATCTCTAAATATCGCAAGCCGGTAACTTGCTCTGTCAGTTCTTCTTTAAAGGGGTCTTTGTGTCGTAAGCATTGCATATAAGCAATGGGTACTTGAACCCCTTGTGGCTATACAAAAAATATCTCGATTTAGTAAACTCATTCCACAATGTCTGTGTTTGCATAAAGTTTTTTGTCCCCAACAAACCGTCCAATACTGTGTTTGCTTTCCAGACTCGCGCTCAGTAAATACACGACGTTTCAAAGAAATCTTCAATTTTCCGTTGAATAGGCCACGTGATCGCTTCTTTATGAAAATTTTTCTTCACCACGAGGTGTAAGTTTTTTCGTGATAAACTGCGCTCCGCATTGTTGTGGTCGCTTTGTGCGGGCTTCACCTGTTGTTCGCTGCGAGTCCGGCCAGCGAACCGTGAAACCCCAACGTTATCGCGCTGACGTTCACAGGACGCGCACGCAGTTCGGAAATGCGTTCGAAAATTCAATCGTTGAATTACTCCTTTCTATTGGAGGTTCGCGTATAGTTTTAGGAGCGCTCAAACGCATCAACCTAATAAAAAAGGTAACAGTTATAATTTTTTAACCGACTCTTAGCTTGTTTTTCTATCCGGATTATCACGACTGTCTGTTCCGGCTTCACCATCTTATTCTCGGTCTCCCAACCAGTGGCCTATTAAACAGTGAATACCGTGAAAGGTTTTCGCGGTACTCAGTCTGTCTGGAGACGTAAGCTTCGTACTACATTGCGACTTCTGTTATTGGTTTTATCTCTAATTCTTGTCGTATGTCACTGTTTTTATGTATTGTAATGTTGCATCAATCTAAGAAATTTCGTCTCTACTGATACAATGTTCCAATAAAACTCCTCTCCTTCGTGCTCAGGACTCAGGTAAGTAGAGTAAAGCCGACAACTGTGTAAAACATTTTGTAAGACTTTCATTAGAGTTTTGTGTTTCGGATTGTTCTAATAATTCCACAAATTCTCTGATACCTGTTAAATTTAACTTCATAACTACTCTTCATAACCTACAGACCTTTTCCTGTTCATATTCACAATGTATCCGATTCTGTTAAATCATTGAACCAATCGGTATCAATTAAGGTGCACGTTACGCATTGACAATAGTTAATAGTTCTAGTTTGACTGAAGGTTTATGTCAGCCAAGGTAGGCCTACGACCTGAGTTCAGTGGCGACGCAGACAGTAATTCAGGAAAAAATTTAACCTTTTCAGTTACGCAGCCTCGGCAATACGTAAAACCAGTGGAGTAACAGCCGGAACCTCAGGGCCGCGCAAACATTTCCCTTATTTTTTTTTTAAATGGGTATAAATAATTGAGCTTAATTAAAACCAGATTTCCTCGTATGCATTTAACATAAAAAACGAATACATTTATTTTTTACTGTTATCTTACCAGTACCAAATGATGTTCTTTGAGAGTATACATTATTTGATTAACTGCACGATAGAGCTCTGATTCCAGTTAGTAATGCACTGAGGCTCCGGTCAGGCCTGCATCGTTATTCGTTATGAGCTACGAAAGTAAACTAATAAACGGCGGACTGGATCGCGTTGTAAGTGCTACTCCGACATTGGCAGCTTCAAATTTAGCCTTTACTGGCCATAAAGAGAAGACAGGCTAGACTAAATAGCGGAAACGTTTTGACAGTTATCGATCTTTTTAATAAATACGCTCCATTGTTGCAAGAGATAACCAGCGGTCCGAAGAACGGGGAGAAGTATAAGTCCAAACATTGAAAATGAACTCATCCAGATTTTATCTAAAAAATTTGAAAATATTATTTTGAAACAGAGTGAATCTGCTCGATGATTTTTTTCTGTAATAATGGATACTACGCAAGACATTAACAGTAAAGATCGACCATGTCAAATAATCACATAGGCCTATGTCTCAATTTGTGAAGCAGGAAGGCCCGCCAACGTAAAAATTAATGAAAGCTTTTTAGGATTTACAGAAATAAACGTTGAAACTGGCGTAAGCTTAAGGAGTCTTGATGAGAACGTATTCTGTTTACGTTATGTAATGTCAGTGGCTGCCACAGCTATAAGGAGGGGTTAGTATTTAAGAGGGAACAATGGCATGAATTATGTAAGGGTAGTAGAGGGAGCCGCAAAGGGTTCCTGCGGGAGGATCCACAAAAAATAGTTACGCCACTGCTTAAAACCTAAACGTTAGGTCAGCACAATGTAATTATTGGGTAGAGATAAAACAAACAAGCCCTATTTCACCGACACTTTTTAATATCTACGTGGACGACATATTTCGGCGGTGGACTCGGGAATATCACTTTAGCGAAATGTTCATGTGAATGCGTTGCTTTATGCAGGTGACAAGATAATGATACAGAAAACAAAAGACCAGTTACAGCGGGCGATATTTACATTCAACAACATCATACAAAGACTAGGCTACAGATTTCTACTTCAAAATCTAAAACGATGCCATTTCAGAGAGGTATCCTATAAGAACTAAGATAGTCGTGAATAATCAGATTTTGGATCAGGTTAGTTATTTTAATTACTGGGTTGTAATATCTCATATGGAACTGATATTGATTGGGATAGTAAACTAACAAAATTTAGACGCATCTGTGGAACGATTCATAGGTACCTGAAGAATAAAACGCGGAAGGATACCCGAATGAAATTTTATAAAACTGTGGTTGTCCCCACATTCCTGTATGGTAGTGAGACATGGACTCTTGGTAAAAGGGACGTCCAGAGGATTCAGGCAGCCGAAATGAAATTTCTAAGAGGGACGCAAAGTTGTTCTCTCTTAGGTCGGAGAAGGAACGAGGATACTAGACGCCATTTAAACATTGTACCATTGCACCAGAAGATTGAAGACAACAGAAGGAGATGGTGTGGAGACACTTGAATCCTGTGCCTGATATCCGGCTACCTGTGGCTGCCTTGGGTTATCACCCTACTGGGAAGAGAGATGTCGGTAGACTGAGGAGGAGATAGGTTCCGGAACAGGTCTAAGGCCTAGTCCGTGGAGTGTTGGTGATGATGATGATAAAGTAATAAAAATTTGCTAGCACCTCCCTCATGAACCTTGGTTGGGGAGGGGGTGCGGAACCCATGTTTTCCCTGGGTGACAAAGACCCTAGATCGAAGGCCTAGTCCGTGGAGTGGTGATGATGATGATGATGATGATGATGATGAGATAAAACAAGAAAGAATCGAGTACGATAAGTTGTCATAATACGTAAGTAGACGGATCGTCAGTCCGTTCGGACGCCGCGATCGTTGCTATCCCACCGTAAAAATCTCTACGGCTACAGTTTCGAGTGCACTGTCACTTACTCTTTTTTTCACAAGATCGATTTGTATAACTGTATGTATAGTGTAATATTTATGGAGTGTCTCGATGTCACCACCGGTGCCGGTGGTCTTCGTTTTCACCGATAACTAAATTTGTGGAGTACACGTGGCTCCGCTTTCAGTAATTGCTCTTGACTTACTTTCACCGCAATTAGTTGTTAGTTTTTAGACAGTTGGAAACGCAGTCTAGTTGAACAGACGTCTAATTTTTATTCTGGCGACTGAATTAAAACACGTAGGCTACACTGTTAAATATGAAACTGTATAACAGGGGCGAACCTAGAGGGGATATGGGGGATATATATCCTCCCCCGAAATCCAAACAAAATTGTTTAAATGTTGGAGCAAAAAATTTAAAACTGGTTGTTTTTATTTTAAATGTAATTAATTGACTTCAAAGTTATGTCAATTTAAAAAAATTCCTATTTAGGTCAATGACAAGTTTAAATTATTATATTTAAATAATAAATATAATAGATGTTGAAAAAATTGTGAGAAATGAAGAGAAATCCAATTGAATTATAAAGGACTCAAGGCCTATAGATTCTGGTGAAGCTCGGTTAAGGGAAAGTGATAGTTTACCTGCAACGTTTTTATGTTTTAACAAGGGTAATTTTTTCTATGACGAACGATAACTGCCGCACATTCAAACAGAAGCAAATATTTTTTTTGCATACGTTCCTGAATTGTAAAGGACTCAAGGCCTGTTGATTTTGGTGAAAATCGGTTAAGGGAAAGTTGTAGTTTGCCAGTTTGCCTGCAACGTTTTATGTTTTAACGAGAGTAAAGTACTTAATTTTGAAAAGTAGCCTGATAAGAAGATCATAATAATCCACTGCAGAAACGTAGACGAAATATCTATAAATAAAGAGGCTAGTTGAACGGGGTGGGGGTAATTTTCTATAAATGAAAATGATAGTTGAAGGGGGAGGGGATAATTTTTATTTATATGTCAGGTGTACTACGTTATCTGCAACAAAGAAGCAGTTTGTTGTTAAAATTCCTTCCTGGGCTGTTCGGGCTTGATCCAATGTTTCTAGAAAACCAGACGTTTCGGCAGTGCTATCGACTGCCACCATCAGTGAAAATTGAGTGCACTAACGTGAGGTGGTATACGTTAGTGACCACAGTACTGTGATTAAGGCTGAATAAAGAAGTAGTTTCTATGGAAATATTTCATTTCAAAAATGTTTTTAAATATAAATCTTAGAACATGGAAGTCGTGTATGGTTCTCCATACCGATATTTTAATTTTCTATTGTATTGTATTTATTGTTTATAGCCTAAAGGTACCATAAATACATACATAACAATAAGTGTATGTATTTTATAAATACATCACATTATCATTATTTTTAGCCGTAATCAAGACAACGTTCCACGCAATTTTTCCTGCGTCACTCGATTTCATTCATCAGAAAGCCGTATCAACATCAACTTACTTTATCACGCATTGCAATCTATGATAAGCGGAACGCAATAAAACCGAAACAAATGAAATACTCAAAAGCAGTGGCCATAAAAACAGTTCTAGCCAAGAAGTGACGCTGATTTGGAGACAGATTCATCATCGTAAACGTCAGTCATAATCGTAAGGTCGATATATTGCGACGTGAAAACGTTTTTAGGTTTTATGTTTGATTGTTCTTCAGCGACCAGTGACCTTTAGCAACAGCCACAGAAGAATTTATAGTACGTAGTGGTAGCGGCTTTTAAAACTATAAATCGTTGGATGTCAGCAAAATTTAAGAAAAGTCGAATTGATATTTTCTAATCATTTATTGTAAATTATGGTAACTGTATTTAATTCTTTCAGCTGAATAAGCAAAGTATAAAATTATTACTAATCTTGTTATCATGTTATCAGGATTACTAATGCCGTTTCAATATACAGGCCAATTCGATTGTTTTTCCAACTGTCTAAACAAGCGATGTCCTCGGTACTAATTCTTGTCTTAATATGTATCAATTTTACAGTTTGAATATTACGAAGGTCATTCAATATATTAAAGAGACAAATAGCTGTAGAGGAAAAACGGTTTATGTAATCGGTATGACAATTTTTTTTACTTCTCAACATAACCCTCAGCAACATTAATACACTTGTCCCATCTGTGAATAAGCTATTTTATGCTTACTACAAAGAAATCTTTGTGTCGATGTCGAAGCCATTTTCTTTGACCTCGTCGTTGTCATAAAATTTCGTACCGCGTAACGTCTCCTCGAGTGGACCAAACAAGTAGAAATCAGACGTAGCCAAGCCTGGACTGTAGGGAGGATAAGGTAGAGTCTCCGAAGCTAATTTATTGATTGAAGGCACGTGTTAACTGAGCTGTGTGTGGACGGGCGTTATCATGCAAGAGAGTGACGTTTTTGCGCAGAATTCCAGGATGTCTACTTATCACTGCCGTCTTTGCTTTATTGATAAGCATATCAGCAGTATGTATTGATTATTGTCTGCTGATCTTCTAAACATCACAAAAAAGTTGAAACCCCAAATGGACGTCCAGAACGGTGGTCGTCAGTCGCTGAAGTTCGACCATTTAAAAAACTGTTCTACCCACGTATAAAAATATCTGCGGTTCATACAGCTTTTCCCTATTGCTTAGTCTTATGAGAGCACTTTTTTAACGGGTTTTCACTTTCAGAAAGAACGAATCACTGCACGTTGTACGATTAACTATCTAGAGGACCCGACATTGTTAAGTGAAATTTGAGGCTATAAACAAAACAATTCTAATCAAACAGCCGATTAGAACTCATCACAGGGATGAGGATGCCAACTTAGTCTGAAACTGTCGTACTCCGCCTACGAACCGTTTTTCCTCTACACGCATTTGTCTCTTTAATTATTAACTGACCCTCGTTATTTAATCGCCTTCATGTCGACGTTTGCAGAAACGATTCGGAACAGACACGTCCACTTAAATTCGTACAGACTGCAGGAATCTGCTAATTCGCGGAAAGTAGAACGATAGGATGTTCTGCAACGATGTACATGGGACTTCGGTAGATTTCACCTGTCAGCAGAATGATTAATTCGCGTGTAAATTCTTTAAGACAGCGAAATTGGCGGTGCGTTTCGCGCGGAACGCACGGTTTTTCCAATGTCGAACGGACTAGTGTGTAAATGTTTAACACTGGAAAAAACAGCTAGGGCACAGTAACGAATGGACGTTAACGCGTTGAAAATGTAAACACCTATCGTGTTTCACGTGTAAATAAAAATGTCAGTTGTTATTTAGCTGTCGTGACCACGCTGTAAAGGCATTTTTATAGTCCTGGATTTTGTTGTCCATGGCGTGTCCGTTGTTATTAATTAACTATATATAACACTACCGACTCGGATCAAAATTATTATTACTAAAAATGATAAATAATTAATAAACTTCTACACAAAACAAACAACAGACAAAGACAGGAAACAATAAATCATAACACTAACATATTTCAATAACCACACTGAAAAAATAGCCCGCAAATTAAAAAAAGCAGGATACAGAAGCGCGTACAGAACTACAAACAAAACAGAACACACACAAACAACAAAAATAGATGGTTTACCTGGTGTTTACAAATTAAACTGCTCAGGATGTAACAGATTCTACATAGGCCAGACAGGGCGCTGCTTCAAATAGAGATACATTGAACACATAAAAGCATTACACTCCACCACCGAGTCCACCTTTGCAAACCACCTTATTGAGACAGACCACACATATACAAACATAAACAGCAAGATGGATATCCTACACGTACACACAAAAACCGAAAACTAAACACTGTTGAACATACAGAAATATACATTTTTACAACAGTTGTACAAAATATACAATTATAAATATACAACAAAATCCAGGAATAAATATACAAATACACAAAACGCATAGAAACAACATCGTAAACGAACAGACATAATTTGAATCACACATACTATTTGAACATATCACACACACACACACACACACACACACACACACACACACACACACACACACACACACACACACACACACACACACACACACACACACACACACACAACTAGCAGGACGGACAGCGCTCCTAGCGGTAGCCTCTGACCAAGCTCTAACGGAGCGAAAACTAGTTTAGGCCATCAGATAAAAATTTATTTTTATAAATTTTTTAAAACTTTAGTATACATTTATGCGGCTTAGTAGATTAACGGTGTGGACCGTACATGTGGCTATGTATGACTTGGCTACAAATCTAGAGGTGTCCTGTTTAATTCCTGGGCAGCACCATAAAATCAAAATGCTTTCTTCAGCCGCCGGGTCTATTCAGCGTGTGGAATGTTACCTGAGGTAAGATCTTTTGGAAACATTGGGCGGTCGAAGCGTAGTCCAGGCCACTCTACGTTACCCGTTGGCTACTGCTATCGATCTCTATCGAGTGAATCAATCAGTGTACTAAAAATACGATCTCGTACTATAAAGGTTTATTATTTATTTGTTCAGTAATTCAGCGAAAACTTGAACAGTTAAGTCATCGGTGTTCAAAATTCAAAAGGAAAAATTAAATATTTGTATGTCTTCCTGAAATAAGCAGTTATTGTTAAAATTATCCATAGACGGGCCGTTAGGCCGTGGCCGGCTGTTGTTGGTGACAAACGTTTCGGCCCCACCATCGGGGACCAGCTTCAGTGTCGCGATAGTTTTGGCAGATATTTGCCAATTCACCTCAGTACTGAGGTAGACTACCTGTAGTAGTCTGAAGATGGTGGACTACCTGCGATACTGAAGATTGCCTTCGATGGTGGGGCCGAAACGTTTGTCACCAACAACAGTAGACCACTGCCTAACAGCCCGACTATGGATAATCTTAACAGTTTTGACGCCTGCCGTGAAAGCTTAAGAACTAGTCTATAAGCAGTTATGTAAATAAATATAATTTGCCACGAAAAACTGGAAATACTCCACTTTTATAATAGTCTTTTTTCATTATAGTTAGAATAACTGTTTAGTAGTTTTTTTTAACGAGGGCAGTTGGAAATATTTACTGTTTAGTAGTAAGTCAACTTTTTTATACCGGTGAACCTAGATTTTGGCGGCCCAATTGCTGCGGGCGTTACCATGTACTGAAACGAACACGAAGCGATTCAATCACATGTGAAAATCGTTGCACCGTGGACAATTTTTGCCCGCTCAGTGCCCTGTGAGTTGATCAAATGCAGGAGAAGTAACTATCTCAGCTGGCTATGGTTGAATAGCGTCCTATAAAATCGGCTAATTAGGATTACAAGATAAAAATTAATAGTAAAAATAAAACGTCCGGAAGCACTTTATGCAGCTGAGTGTCTGACTCTGAACAAGAAAATAATGATGGAAGAACTGGAAGTCGCAGAAAGGGAAATATTAAGAAAAATCATGGGACCAATAAAAGATGGAGAACAGTACAGAAGACGCCACAATAATGAGTCGTACACACGTGTTGAGAAATTCACAGACGTAATTAGCAAAAGAAGAATTACTGTCTACGGACATGTTCAAAGAATGGATCCTGACAGACTAACAGGGAAGCTTTTTAACTATTTCAAAAAGCTCAAAACGTCCAATACGTGGTTCAAAGAAACAGAAAAAGACATAGAAGAACTCCAGATTACTCAAGAAGACATTGAAGAATGCTTACCACTGAAAAAGAAATTTAAAAATGCTCAAGGTTTCCAGGAAAAAACCCAGAAGAGAACAGGTGCCACCTGGACTGACGAAAGGAGGGAGAGACATCGATCAAGAATGAAGGAAATGTGGGAGTGAGAGGAGAAGAAGGGAGGAACCAGTCGAACCAAACGTAGTCCACAGTGGCTCATACGCAAAAAAAGAAAAAAAAGCCTCCGCAAGTTTTCGAAAACGGAACTTCTAAACGTTTTCGAAATGCAAAACACACGCTTGCGCGCGCACACAAAACCAGGTTAGTGTGTACTAAACGCGTTCCTTGTAAGTTACACTGTCGACACGTTAGTGTATTAGTTTTCAAAGAGAAATCGCGAATGAAATTTGTTATTTGATGTAAACATATTTTTTTCGAAATCAATAAAGGTTTACATTTTTTTCTATACGCACAACTATGACTATAAAATCATGAACAAACGCAAATGCCTAAACAACAATTTGCAGCTTATTAACAGCTCCGTTCGTATCGTATCTAGTGAAGCGTGGAGAGTTTCAAACGACGCGAAACGTTATACTCTACAATTGGACGCCGATCAGAGGGTTTATTTTACTATTAGACACGCTAGACGAATAGTGTAAAAACGTGATTATTGATAGTAAATAAAATCTGTAGACTTAAAATTTTTAAGTATTTTTAAAGTGCTAATCGTAAAATTGTAAGTTAACTATGAATTTTATTTTAATTAAAACTGTAGTAAAATAGAAAGCTGTTAACGTTCACAGACAATTGTTTATTGCTTTCTTTGTAAATCTGATTATTTTGTTGTCCTGTGGTACGATAAGTTTGAAAAGCCTTTGACGGTTCTTGCGTATAATCAGTGCTAGGTTTTGGTTTTGCGTCATGTGCCATTGTCATCATCATCATCATCATCATCATCATCACCACACCACACCATCGTCATCAACCTCTCCAATCCAAGGAATAGGTCCTAATTGGCCTGTGCCAGTGCCAGGCTCTTATGAATTCTGTATAAGTAATATTAGTCTTTTACGTAAGCAGGTTACTGACCTGCTGTACAACCCTTCCCCCCCCAACCTGGAGGACCAGGAATTTGAAACCGACGTTGTTATCTTATCCTAGACACGGCTGCTTCCACCACCGAAGCTTAGAACTCCGTAATCCTAGGTTTTATATTGGCGTTTCCATCTCTGAGACTTTGGGAACCCAATCAGTCCTTCCATACAAGACAGGCCATTGTCGCATATTCCCGAAATGTACATACGTTGCTTCTGAAGCGCAGGTCCCCTACGCCAGCGACTATTAACCGCGGAGGAAATTTTGTAGAAGGTCCGCAAGAAATTTAAAGAACATCATCAATTATAAAAAAAATTAATTTAAACTATTATTAGTACCATTTTGTACTGGTGATCCGAATTTTACAGCTTAAGTTTGGGTTGACGTTGGACAAGTAAGTAGCCTATTTGCAAAGACAGAATGTGAACGTTTTAGTCGGCAAATAAAACAACCAACTGAAAAACAGTCATAACGATTATTAGATGCGGAAAGGAGCCGCAAATTACGCTCATTTTAGAATATGTGAGGGAACCGTGACTATTAAAAGGTTAAGAACCACTACCGTAGGAGTCAATCGTAAAACAAATTCTACGCCATGTAATAGGATACAGTCTTCTTCACTGGCGCGACAGACGCGTGTAGCTGATACGCCAACCAACTGACGCGTCTATTGGACTGCTCAACCAATATGGTCCGTCCATATCGGTCCTGAAGCAAGGAGATGTTTTTTACCCTAAGCTGCTTGAGACCACTCAGAACACTGTCTCTCCACCGACTACTAGGCAGGGGCGTATTTAGGGGGGGCGAAAGGGACCGGACCCTACAGAGGGTCGTGAAATATGTGACGAATTTTGTTAATCCCTTAATTTTTAGCCTGTTTTATTATTTTTTAACCTGTGTACGCTAATATAGTAGTAACTCTTTTTTAACCTGTACAAACAGATTTATTACACAGCATTAACGTAAACGTTTGAAGTAAGAGGTACAGGAAAATCAATTCAGTCAATCAGTAATAATAATGTTTATAACAATGTTTCAGTAACGCGTATGTTTATTGTGGTATTACTGTTTACTTTCTTTAATGGGACCGATTTCAGCCACTTTAAAGATAGTAATGTTAATTAGTCTTAACTTGTTTTTTTTATTTGTATGAAACTGTCCTGACACCATACTCATCGCCAAGGTCAAATTCTAGATACGCTATTGCTCCTAGGCCGTGCTCTAGGTCGCAGTCAATCAGAAGAACCCTTGTACAGCTTTCTGACTGTCCTGTTGTCCATTGCAGTCAATGAAAATTCTCAGGACATGACCTGGCTACTTCAGTCTTTGTATCCTAATGAAGCATTGTGCTTCACGCTAAGATCATCATGTGCTGCGTTTACTGTACTTATTTTTCCTCCACCTCCATATCCCATTTTCACATGTTGGCCCTATAATCCTACTAAGCATTCAAATCTTAATTTTGCTTCAAATCTGTCCAGTAACCCCATTGACGACCACCTATCACCGCTATACGCCTCGACTGGTCTAATTAAAGTCTTACATAACCTGAACTTCGATGACTGGCTTACTAACCTGCTCTTCAAGATTTTATTTAAGGTAAAGTGTGCCCAGTTCCCGGCTGCAATTGTTTTCCTTATTTCTTCCTTTCTCCAAGGTTTTCACTGATAGTAGAACCAAGGAATTGGAAACTAAAGGCTATCTGAAAACAATAGCAGCAAACACGCAATTCTCCTGCAGCTGTGCATGCGTCTTCCTCTATTATTTTGGTCTTATCTCAATTTATTCTAAGTGCTATTATTTACAGCAAGTATCTGTCATTTTATTGAAGATAGTTCCACTTTGGTTCGTTTCAGTAGCATTCACTGTAACCTGAAGGGCAGTGTTGAAAGGATAGAAGCGAGCGGATCAATCTGTCGAGACCAGCTAAATACTGTACAACATATGCAATCCTGTTGTATTGACTGTCAAAGAATATACAGTTCGAGGTCGCATTCCTGTTACATAGCAAGACGTGGTCTTGTCACTTAATTGTCGCAGAATACTTCACCAATACGCGAATTTGTACAATTATACGTATGACAACACACACACACACACACACACACACACACACACACACACACACACACACACACACACACACACACACACACACACACACACACACACACAGTAAATATTTCATGAAGTAATTCCAGAGCTAGAAATAAGAAAAAAATGTTAAATAAACATATTGTTACGGCGGTTTAACTGATCGTCGTATGGTACTGTGGAAAACAAAATTCAAGACACCAATGAAGTTACTAATCACCAGCTTTAATTATTACAATTGACAGTTTGTAATCAACAAGATAGTCTCTTACAACAATGCAAGTAAAAATTTCCACATGCAGTAATAATGTCAACTAACAGAGTCCTGCACAGTTATATCACAATAACACTGCGCCATAATACTTCGAACCTCGCTTGAATAAATCGCCACTTAAACTGACCTCTAAGCGGCAGCTGTTGTTGTTTAAATAGATAGGACAAGTGTTCCAGAATTATCCATAATACGCGTCAACACTACTCGAAAACACTAGAGCGTAATTGATTGCGGCTTTGAACACAGTGCACCGACCGGTATGGTCTGGAATAGCCTCGTTTGTTGACGCATGTTAAGTGTCACGTACGCACACAAACATTACAGCTGGACTCTGCTGGGATAGCGAGAAACATGTAGAACGTTGTGTAATGGCGTAATAGTATTTTCGGAAGTTATGTACAGGTAAAAATTTAACAGACATTTCTGTTCCAAAGAAGTAATGCAATATTAAAATTGATGAAAAGCAAATTATGAGGCAGAATTAACAGTTCCGTGTTCTGTTTGACCTGAGATATTAAAGAAAAGGATCCCAGAGTTCTATCTTTAGTACTTTGCGATACAATTTCTGAAAAGTATATAAAATTTGATCGAGTCCGATCAAACAGTTTTTTAGATTCAGCGTACAATAACTCTGTTAAATTACTATAAAAGCAATTAAAATATTGTAGCTAGATTTGTAGACAATTTTATTCTGAAAAACTTTATGTGAAAAGTAAACAAAACTTTGAGAAAGTAAATTTTTATTAAACAATGACGTGGCAGGAATAATGTCGCGTTTCTGAATTCATTTCAAAATAGTATATGATTTATTTGCAGAACAGCTAAAATACTGTAACCATTTTTTATTGAAATTTTATCTTTTAGAAGAAGCGAATTTTATTTTGTAAAATTCTAGGATCGGTAGGCACGTGAAGACGGAACGGGCAATAGCCGAAGTCTACACCGCGAAGTGACGACGACGACGAAAATTCCAGGAATATTTGACGTGTAATCCGTTGTTTTAATAAGAAAAGTCAATTAACAGGCCTATTCTGTGACCACATATTGATTGAAAGTCTGTGATGAAAATTTGAATCCACTGCAGCGTCAGTGATAATTTCCGGTTGATATCAAAACAGGAAATAGTTGTTTCATTCGTGATCAGTAGTGTAAACATATGCAGTGATTCGCATTAACTCATTCACAGAAATGTGCTGCACAGCATGCTGTCCTAGTCAAAGCTACTGCACTCGCCTCACATTAAATTAAGTACAGTTCATTAAAACGTAGTGTTCGCCATCCACCAGTTTGTGATATACTACGTTCTCTAGTGTTAGAAACTTTTAGTATAACTACGTTCAACTGATTGAAGAATATTTTCAGTTTCATATTCATGTTCAGGTTATCGTTCAGATGAAATACGAATCCAAGGACGTTTTGGTGTAAGTTGTTAAAATTCTTACTAAATACCTTACGGTCTAGAACTGTGCGTGAGCACAAGTCGGGTGCTAAGTCGTTAATCTGTAACTCAAGCTATTCTATTTCCATCGCAAAATCTATGAACTTAATCCATATCAAACTAATAGGAAGGAAGGAATGTAGTCGTTTTTAAGAGATAATGTAAGTATAGAAGTTTAGTTCTTAGAAACGTAAATAATTTTTCAATTTTGAGTACAAACATAGCCTACATAATTAAATCAAAACTAAATTCCTACAGGCCCATATTATGTTGAAGATTACATTCAACATGCTACTGCGGATTCAAATTTTCAGCGTAGGTTTTCAGTCAGTGTGTGTTGTAGGTGAACAGATAATTGACCCTTACACGGTACAACGTCCCATTATACGGCACAAAATACCTAGAATCCCCTGAACGAATATATTCTAAGCTGAGATATAAATTTAAATAAAATGTTACGTCCATGTTCCGTAAGGAAATGGAAGTATGGTGATCGCGAAAAAATCGTGTTCGAAATAAGGGCAGAGTCTGATGGTACTGCCCTCAAAACATAAAGAAAAGTCATTTTCCGATAAGTGTCTGTGTGTAGAACTTTTTCTATAGCGAACGATAACTGCCGCAAATTCAAACAGATCAAATAATTTTACGCATATGTGCCCGAATTGTAGAGAATTCAAGGCCTTTTGATTTTGGTGAAAATCGGTTAAGGGGAAGGGGTAGCAACGTTTTACGTTTCAACAAGAGTAAAGTACTTAATTTTGATAAATAAAGTTTCCTGAAAAGAAGGTCATAATAATCCATTGTAGAAAGGTAGATGAAATATCATTCTATAAATTAAAAGGGGAGTTGAAGCGGAAGGGGGTAATTTTTTGTATTGATATTATAACTTAAATTTATTCGACCGAAAACTCAAAAATTTCAATAAAATATTAACAACTGATATTGTTCCATGCTATATAACCACGGATACGTAAACAAAATAATTTTTTGTTCTCAGAAACTCACAGAAAACAAACGCTGGGCGGTACTCGCTTTTTTGCATTGTTTAAATAAAAGATAATTTAATCAAATTAATTCTTTACTGTTAAAATATTAACAACTAGGTACAATTCGTATTTTTATTATCTTTCTCAGCGTTTTTACCAAAAGCATGCTGATATATTTTATTTGGTTTCCTTCTGAGTTGTTGTGTACATATTAAAAATAATTTGATAATTAATTAGAACATGGAAGTCATGTATGGTCCTCCATACCGACTTTATGTCGGTTACAAAGTTTTTTGTAAATGTAGTTGATATTTTGTGTTTTGTTTAGGCACGAAACATTTTTTAAATCCAAGTCGCAATCTTTAAACTTGAGGTCAAATTTATTTGACATTATTCACGTCGATTTTTTTATAATGAAATTATCTCTCTGTCTATCTGTGTGTGTGTGTGTGTGTGTGTGTGTGTGTGTGTGTGTGTGTGTGTCTCTCCCATCCCCTCCCTCCCACCACCTCTCCTTGCATAGACAGCCCTACACGCACACGCACTCACACGCGCTTCTGTATGCATTACCTATGATGTTCAATGACGGCAGAAAATAGTACACAGTACAATAATCCAGTATTAATATGTATATATATGTATATTACTCTTCTATATACCGGATTCCTAGTACGGCTGTCGCTGCCTGTCCGTGACCAGTTTTCTCTCTTTTATTTCTACAGTCGTACGTATGCAGGTTTCGTGCTGCCATCGCTTCTTCCTACAGCCACGACTCGATCTCCTCTCTCTTCCATTTCTCTTTAGAGTTTCATTTTAAATTCTTTTTGACTATCTGTTGTTCAGTCATAACTACACTAACATGTTCAAACCGATAGAGGCGTCTAGGCGTCTACTGTCGATCCCTTGCTTGTGTCAATATTCATGTCTGTTCCATCATTGAACGAGAGCTAACTCGACCGTTTGGCATTTGTCTGTTTGTCCGTTTGGGACATCTCTCGATCTTTTGACTCCATCAACTGATTTTTGCAAAACTTGCCATGTGTGTCCACACCGTTACCTTACGAAGCTCGATTGATTTTTTTTGGTGATCAATCCTCCCAAAAATAGGGGAACAAGGGATTAAATTTGAGGGGAAAAGTTATGAAAAATTGCATAGATCCCTGTGAGTATCAAAGTGAACAGACTTTTAACCACAGTCTGAGTGTAGTGTTCATATCTGGAAATTTAAAACTAAGGGCCACAGGGCCCAAAAAATATATTAACATTTTGAAAAAAATTGCAAAAATCCACTTGGAGAATCAAATTAAAAAGAATTTTCAACAAAAGCTGACTGAGCGATGGAAGTACGTATTTGCTTGGCAATATCGTCATCACCAACTTCTTCCTCGCTCAGTAAACACCCTGGAAGTAGTTTATTTTTTTATACTCATGGTCGTCACTCGGACCACAAATATCACTTAAACTAAACCCTCAACGACAACATTTGTGTCCAGACAGCAGGAACAAACTGCTAGCAGGAAACACCTTGACGTTTTGTGCCAGATACTGTCGTTGGGCGAGCATCGCTCAACTAGACTATAATATAGACTCGTCTAGAAAAACGTTCTTCAAGTACGGCGCTGTAGGATATGTTAGACAGTATATAGCATTGATTAAGGGCACTCGTATCCTGCAAATCGATCAAAAGAAGTAAAACTGGTTTTCATTTTTTTGTTTTAAAAAATCTTCATTATTTTCTCAGTAATTTGACACCAAATTCATGTGAATATGCCTAATAATAAAGTTTTTATTATTAAAAAAAATGGAGGTCGTAGAAAAAGTCTGTCAAAAGTGTTGATAATGTTACCCTTTTTACAAATCTCTAAGTCCCTTATAACAAACTGAAGAGATGTGCGGTTCCACTACTTGAGTCTTTTACTTAGTTAATGCATAAGTGACTATATGCGAATTTATAATGTTAAGTACATAACTATAATATGTATATTGACCTTCAAAACTTTTTTATTAACACACACACACACTCACTCACTCACACACACCTGTTTATAATTCCATTGGAAAGGAACTCTCAATAACCAATGACTGTAACGTCTGTCATAAAGCCAATATATACCGATCTGAGCCATCCTGATTTGTTAAAAAAATGTCTTCACGGTAGTACACAGAATGGAAACGAGTCGCTGAACCATTTGATTTAGAATAGTTTGCCAAAAAATATATTTGTTGGACTGGATACACTTGATACTTTGGTTTAGGGTGTACATGATGTTCTGTTGGCCTTCAATGAAGGTAATATAAGTAAGTGCCACGTCTTACAAAAATTAGGGATCAAACTAGGATCAAATGTGGTTAAGGTAATGAAAAAAATTGACTTGCAACGAACCTTGAGACAGAGACAGCAGTAGATGAATCGATGAAAAAGGTTAGATAGTCGAATAGAAATGTGAAGAGAAAACTAGAGGACCAAATAGACTTAACTGAAGACCCCGAGTATAGAGCTGTACTATTTTAAATTAGGCAAAACAACAAACATCTGTTTTAAAAATTTTAAATGCGTTTTTCTGAAAATATATTTTTTTTCACATAAAAATCCATTATCCATTTATCCATTATTTCAGAAACCAAGTAACTACCAAGCTGAAGTTTTTGTGGCTATTGGGTTAAACTACACTACTAGAACCATACAGTTTCACTGAAAAATAATAACGTAAAAAATTATAAGTATGCTTTTTGTATGAACATTTTTAGAGCAAAACATAAAATATTATAAAAAATTAGGAAATTGAAATATCTTTATAATTGTAGCAGCGTTAGTAGTGTATAATGTGCGTACCCGCGTGTAAAGTCCATTCTCCGATGTTCTGACAATTGTAGTCTTCTAAATCTGAGTATAGTACAATTTCTTGTAGCTTATCGTATTTAGGTAATAATATTTTGTTTTATAAAGAACTACTTGAGTTTTTTACTTTGTTTATGTGTGACTATTTGCGAATTTATAATGTTAAGTACATAACTATAATAAGCATATTGACCTTTAAAAGTTTGTTATTAAAACACACACACATCTGTTTATAACGTTCTCCAATGTTTATCGATTTCCAGTCTCCATCTGCCCCGACCATTCCACAGATAATTCTCGAGCCCACTTTCAGTTCCCGATTTTATCTATTGGATCTCTCATGTTATAGCCATTTGCCTATTCATTATAGGCTACACGTACGAACCACATTAACGGCTTTTATATTAAAATACTTACTCCGAGGCTGCTTTGGGTACTACAAGTATTATAACGTTTTACATGAACAGGTTACTGGCCTGTTGCACAACCTCCTACCAGGAGGACCAGAGACTCTTCTGTCAGGGTTACCAGACCTTAGCCGAAAGGCCTCTGTTTTGGGGCAGGAGATATGCCCTCACTCTTCTCTTTCTGAGATAGGACTTGGTGGGTTTGTATCAGTTATTCTGGTACTTAACGTTTCTTAGTACTTGCAGTGAGCACCTATCGGCATCAATGAGCACTCTAAGATCCTAAGCTACCCAAAATTAAGAAATTAGAATTGAAAAAGAAAGACACCCTAGCCCTCGATTACTCTAATAGCGTCGGGGTCAGAATAGAACAAGAGACAGTCAAGAGAGACTAGACAGAAAAGACTAAAGGAAGGGATCTCACCCAATACAAGTTGAAGCAAAGTGAGAATCCAGCTAGGGCACATCGGGATTGCCAAACCCCCGTATCCACAAGATGTGGACTCCTGATATATAATGCCATTGGTAGAAGAGACGTGGGTCGTCCGAGGATGAGATGGGTGCCGGAACAGGTTTATGTAACCTAATCCTTGAAGAGGCGAAGAAAGAAGATGATATTAAAATACTGTGCTTAAGCAAGCGATTTTTTTTTCAAATTCACGAATCCTGTTAATACTGCAGGCAACCATTAGCGTATGAACAGTGGCACAGTACATTCTTTGTACTTCCAGTAAAACAGCATCACTTATAAGTTTTAGTGTTTGTGACATCTTATACAGCGAGTACAGCATTGCTTTCTCTTGCGTAAGTCTACAATAGTTTACGTAGTTAAAACTGATTGTTCGGAAGGTTTCGAGACTACCGTACTGGGAAATCCCAGTTCTCCTAGGAAGTAAAACGTAAATGAATTTATTTATTTTTATTTTATTTTTTAGCTTTCATTGTTGTATCGATATGTCGAAAGCGATAGTTAGAGACTCTTCTTAAAGGGGGGAACCGAGACCGTTACCGAATTTCATTGTGCTCGGCTCATCTGTTGTGTAAGTGTTGTTGTCACCCGGACAATGGAGACAAGTTGCTTTTCAACTTCTAATTACGTCCACGTCACTTTCACCGTCGGTTGGACACACACACATTGTAGTCGTTAATATTCCTCGGCGACGTCATGTCCACTTCCTCGGCGTTTTACGTTCCTACACGTTCGAGTGACATCGATAGTTTTAATTGGTAAAAAAAAAACGCGTTCACAGAATGCTTCTGTTTCCATCGAGCCTTACATAAAATTCGTTCACCTTCTGTAGACGAAAATTTATGGCATCACTGAACAAGGTATACTTACAAAAAATCAGGTGGCTGCACCAGTGAGGACGACGCTTGCGTGCCAGTAGCGTATCTAGAAATTGGTCTTGGGAGGGGGGGTCCGGTCGAATTGGCTCCGTACAAAAGATGAAACAAATTAAGACTAACGCAAATGTAGACCTGTGTAATAAACTTGTTTGTAGACCTATATTTAAAAAAAAAGGTTACTATTGTATTAGCGTAAACAGCTGAGAAATTAATAAAACAGCTTAAACATTAATTTCTCAACTTTCGATCTTGCGGTCCTGTTCGTCCCCCCCCTCCTCCTAAATACGCCCCTGTTGCGCGCTAACCTATAGGATTCCATCCCCGGGGGAGCATCGAATGCAGGAATTAGATTACATTTTTCAGCGAATAGGTCGACTCTGCTTGTAGAGTTGAGTGAGTAGTGTAACTGTGAGACGTAGTGTTGGTCACGCTGTCTTTACTGTATGCTGTACACGAGGCAGAATGTACTCCCACTTGCCCTAATCAATCACTTCGATGGTACTGAAACAGTCTATTATGTATTGTTACGACCGTTGTACCGATCGTCGTACTGTACTCACTTGTGATCACTCATACAAAATATTTTGGGCGGGTAAGGTAAGTCCCTCATTGTGAGATAACAGGCTCGAACAGGTCCAGGGGGAGCAAAGCATACGGCGAGGCACATAGTACCGAGTTTATTTGTCAAGTAGCGTAGGGGTGCAGATGACGTTGAGGCTGAGAGTGACTGAGAGGTTGGTTTTCTTAGACACGACCTCGAGATCGTTACAGTTTGCCATTAGAGATTCACGAACAGCAGAACGATTTCTGTATCAATTACACTGTATCGAAAGGGGTCATGGAAATCTATCGAGTCTTGATTTACTCTAAACAACGTTGTTTTTACACGTAACCTACGCAGTTCATTATTCACCAGTTCAAGTTGAATGAGCAACGCATAATTTATCGTACACGTTCGTATACATATACGACAATTAGAAGTAATATTTCAACGTGTTGTTATTAAGAAGTAGACGTGAATTTTGTATTAACTAACGCTTTCGTTGGTGTCGTCAGAACTGATACGTATTACTTATATGCCCTTATAACGCATTCTCCTCCAGAAAACACCTCTTTCTTGGACGCCTCTTTGGGCAAAGTGTTGGAGAAAAATTTCTGGAATTCTGTTACTCTCCATTAGGAGAGAATTTTCCAGCCATGGCCTCCTATAATTCTTCCATAACGGATACTCTGACCTTCTTGTCTTCATTTCTTATAATGTCACCTCTGATGATTGTAGGCCCATTCTTTATTCATCTACTTTACTGATGAGTCCAGCTTCGGTGACATATAACAGTTATGGGACTGCCATGGTTTTATAAAATTTTAATCGTGTCTATCTCTACAAAGCTGGACTAGTGATCCTCAAAGTGTACCCCATATGGTAGGGAACGTCATCAGTTTATGACATTTCCGTAAATAACGTCTTACCTCGACCGTGTAAAATTACTGAAAGAGCGATTTCAGACACAGACGCAAAGATGTCGCAAGAATGTTTCTGTCTGCGACCGTCGTGAGCGCAGAGGAGCTACATCCTACTAAAGCCTCCCTGCCTTGCAGAACATGACGGATCGAGGATAAAGAAGCTTACGATACAGTCGTCATTGGGATGGTTCTCCTACTCAAAGAGATCTGCCACCTCTTAATTATACCGACTACTCCAAACCAAATCTTAGAAAGGTTTGTCTTCGTTACGTTGATGAGAACCCGCGTACGCAGGCTAGAGCTGTGTTGAATCCTTTTCACGCAAAGTAATCCATCGCGTTGAAGGTCTGTGGGGAAGCCTTGTCGAGTTGTTAAGTAGGGTGTTTTAATGGAGACATCAGTCACTTGTAGTAGTTGCACATTGGCAAGAAGCGCAGAGTATTATGAACAACACGTTAAGGGTTTTTACCTCTTCTCTAAAAGCAGTATTTTATACAGTGAGTACGAAGAAAGTTCCATTTATTTTAAGATCTATTCATTACAAAGACGTACATACAAATTGTTCTGCGTGTAACTATTCCTCAATCTAACCACAAATGTATAACTCTTTACCTGCGAAAAAATCTCTTCTGCACAAACTGAAAACGATAAATTGGTACCGCCATATCTTTTTGGGAAGCTTCGTGCTAGTATCTGGACGCGTTTGGGTTTTGAGTAGACTTCGTCATCATCATCTTCACATCACGGCATAGGCAAGGCGCTGCCTGTTCCGCCTTCGAAGGTCCTCCAGCCATCTCTTTCTGGGTCTACCCACACACCTGTATTCTGTAGGTTTATATTTCCAGACTTGTTTGGCCATTCTGGAACCTGACAATTTTTTCTAAGTGCTCTTTCCAACGTTGTTTATAATTTTTTAATCTTCCATTCCAGTTAGAAACTTGTAATTCTTCTCTTATGGCCTCATTCTTTATAGGATCAAGTCAAGTTTAGAACATCTTTTAACTCCTCTTAAGAACGCCGTTTCCGAGGCCTTGTTGATATTAAAATTACTTTCTTGTTTCTTGGTTCTCGTCCATAATTTACATCCATAAGACGGTATAAGGACCGCCACAACAACTTTGTAAAACTTTAATTTTGTAACACTCGACGTACCGTATTTCTAAAAATACAATTGATTGTTCCACGGATCGCCTGTAACTTACAGAGTGTTATTATTATGTCTTTAATCTCACTCTCTCTCTCTTTCTCTCTCTCTCTCTCTCTCTCTCTCTCTCTCTCTCTCTCTCTCTCTCTCTCGTAAAGCCACACAATCAGATACGTACATTGGCACGAACAAACAAAACAACAAGAATGGAAAAGTCACCGATCGCAGTAAAGTATGCATAGCTGTGACACACACGAGTTCACTATTGCTTAATTACACTTCTCATGAATATTAACGGCAGCGTGAGAGATGATATTGTATTTATTACTGGGCATGTCTTATACATACCACAGTGTCGCCGTAGAGTTTCACCTCCAGGTCGGGCACGTGGCCGTAATGACGGACGATTAGTTTGTTTAGATACGGCTGAAATTTCGGCCCATTTGTCACGCTCTTTACTTGATTTCTCCCGCTGACAGTCGGCCACGCAGTACACGCTGCATGAAATCATGTTTACTTCATTAAATCGTGTGCGTCTCTCAAAAGATAATAGCGATAAATAGTATAACATTTTTCACGCGTTATTATCACTTTCCCTATGGATTGTGATTAGAATTAATTGATGACGGCAAGGCTTCTAATACCACGGTTGATTAATATTCTTCTTCTTCTTCTTCTTCTTCTTCTTCTTCTTCTTCTTCTTCTTCTTCTTCTTATTATTATTATTATTATTATTATTATTATTATTATTATTATTAATTTATTGTTATTACTATTATTGCCTTGGTAAAATAAAACTTAATTTATTTTACATTAAATAAGCACCTGGATACAGATAAAATGAAAATGATTAGAAATCGACTTACATAAAACAAACGTTTCCAACAGAAATAAACCCATTTCGTGGCGACATGAATGGCAGGTTATACCTTGCTCGACGTTGCCAAATATTTGGGCACGATACCCAGCGTAGATGGAAGTAATTTTCAAATAGTCTATACCTTATATTATAGACGAAGGCAATATTCAAGGCAAAGTAGATTAATTTAATTTCGTATTAAGTTCAAACGATTGCATAGAGAAACACGATTGTTAGAGAGAAAAATTTCGACTTTGACTTGCATTATAAACTGTTATGTTGCAAGAAAATTTTGAAACTAGTGTGAACTTGTGCAACACGTAATATCTGGGACTCTGTAGATATAGTTATCATTGTTTCAGTTTGGTGGGACTTTTCTTCAATCTATTTTTATTAAATATCACTATTGTATTAACGACTCGGAACACTAAGTTTTTTATAAGTAAAATCATAAAGATTTACCTTAAAGCCTAAACCGGTTTTCTCCTTTAAAAGGCTTCTTCAGAGGCTGCCGTTGGTAGCACTGTCCGTCTTGTTGTTGGCGACGGGATAGATTTTCGAAAGATCGATGCTGTGTGTGTTGGGTGAGATGTGTTCGAATAATGCGTGCGATTTGAATTGTGTCTGTTCGTTTAGGATGTCGTTTTTATTTGTTTTTGTGTGTTTGTAGATTTCTAATTGTTCTAGAGTGTCTAGTTTTCGGCCTTTTGTGTGTACGTGTAGAATGTTCATGTTACTGTCGATGTTTTTATATGTGTGGTTTGCTTCAATGAGGTGGTTTGCAAAGGTAGATTCTGTAGTGGAGTGGAGTGCCTTTGTGTGTTCAATGTATCTCTGTTTGAAGCTACGTCCTGTCTGGCCTATGTAGAATTTATTGCAATTTGAGCAATTTAGCTTGTAAACACCGGGTAGATCGAATTTGTTTTGTGCTTTGTGCGTGTGTTTTGATAGTGTGTGTTCTGTTTTGTTAGTAGTTTTGTAAGCGATTCTGTATCCTGCTTTTTTGAATTTGTGGGCTATTTTTTCAGTTTGTTTGTTGATGTATGTTAGTGTTATGAATTTGTTGTTTTCTGTCTTTGTCTGTTGTTTGTTTTGTGTTTTGTGTAGGAGTTTACTGACTATTGTTCTGTCATATCCGTTAGATTCTGCTAGATATTTTATCGTGTTTAGTTCGTCTTTGTAGTCTTTTTCATCTAAGGGGATGTTGTTAAGTCTATGTATCATGGTTCTGAAAGCAGCTAGTTTGTGTTGTATTGGGTGATTGGAGGTGTTGTGTATTAGTGTGTCAGTTGTGGTTGGTTTTCTGTATATACTGAATTTGTGCCTGTGTTCTAGTTTTGTGATGGAGAGGTCTAAGAAGTTTATGGTATTGTTGTGTTCGTATTCGGCAGTAAAGGTTATGTTTTTATGTATTTTGTTTATGTGCGTTAGTAACTGTTCACATTGTCTTTTGTTTCCCCTTTATAGTAATAGAATGTCATCAACGTATCTGTGCCAATATAGTATTTTATGTGAGTGTCTGTCATTGTTTGTGAGTATTTTTGTTTTTTCTAAGTGTTGGAGGAAGACTTCTGCTAGAATGCTGGATATGGGGGAGCCCATGGGTAAGCCATCGTTCTGTGTGTAGTATTTATTGTTATAAGTAAAGTAGTTTTGTTTTGGGATGTTCAGAGTTTCTGTTATTTCGTTGATAAGTTCGTCTGGTGTGTTGTTCTGTTTGAGTTTGTTTTGTAGGATGGTGATTGTTTCAGAGGTGGGGATGTTTGTGTACAGGTTTTTAATGTCAAAGGAGGCTAATGTGGCATTATGGGGGATGTGTATGTCTTTTATTTTTGTTACTAGGTCAGTGTTGTTTTTTACTGCAATGTTGTTGCCTATTTGTGTGTGTTGTCTAATAATTTTGTCTAGATATTTTGCGAGTTTGTGTGCAGGGGCATTACGGTAGTTGATAATGGGGCGGATCGGAATGTCTTCTTTATGGATTTTGGGAAGCGCTTGGAGGGTAGGTGCTGATGGTCGGATTTGTTTCATGTAGGGCTTTTGTTTATGTGTTATTATGTGTTTGGCTTTGTTGACTAGTTGTTTTACTGTGTTTTGGTATCTCTCGGTGGGGTCGTGTTTTAGTTCTGTGATGTTGTTATGTTCTATGAAGTTTTGTACTTTTTTGTGTAGGTTGTCTGTTTTTTTATTGTATACTCCCCTAAGTAATTCGCTATCACTCATTCTATAAGTGTATATGTTTATATTCTATATGTTTACCATAATGTCTCCTAAATTATATTTTCAAATATACAACAAATCGTCAACATGCCTTCAAAATCTGTCTTCCTTGCTCTACGATGTACTACAGCTCGTAGTGAGCCTTGATCTACTTTAACCTTTGCATCCAACGGTTCCGATCTCTGGCGGACGCTTACCAGTTTTTCACCCCCCCCCCAAGTCACAGCATCTCTCCGAACATTGTACCGCTAGGCAGGTCCTCTGTCCGGTGTCCAACATTTGCCCCTTGGATACTATTTTCTTGGACACTCGAGTGTCAGTCATTCGCTCTAGACGCCCTGCCTGTCTTACACGTTGTAAGCTAATGTAGTCAACAGTGGAGGGTTCTTTTCGTAATTGTTGCAGTTCGTGATTACGACGTTACCTCTACCTAGGCCAACTATTCTCCTCTGTACTCCACGCTCAAATCTGGCCAATGTCTCTTCAGCATTTATGGCAAGCGTCCAAAATTTTGCATCCTTACGTGATGGTATGTCGTATTATCGTCCTTTACGTGCCTCCAACACTATGGCCTGTAGCCTAAATAAATTTAACTAGAATCTTGGTTAGTCACACCTTGAGTGAATACTTTTTGACTACTTACACGATGTATTGAACAAAATTGTACGCGTCATCATCATCATCGTAATCAACCTCTTCGGTCACCCCCCTCCAAAAAAAAAAAACATGCACCATTTCAGTCTACAACAGTACATTTACCCTTGTATTTTCTATTTTGCATAGGAATGTCTTCATTGCCTCCAGCTTACATAATGGCGTATCTAGAATTTGGGCTGGGGGGGGGGTCCGGGGTGGAATCAGCTTCATACAAAAGAAAAAACAAGTTAACACTAATCAATATTACTACCTTTAAAGTGCCTATCTTTAAAGTGACAACGTGTGATAACATCCTGAAATTATTGAAACGTTGTTTAAAAAACACTTAGGCCTACTGACTGAATTGATTTTCCTATATTTCTTATTTCAAACGTGTACGCAATTCTGTGTAATAAACCTGTTTGTATTGTTACGACTTCACAGAACGATCTACGTGTTTCTCGAACGATCCATTAGAATGCGGCTAAATGTTGTGGTGTACGTGATTTCAACATGCGCTCGCGAGACTTTTCTGGAAGCCGCCAGCCCCGCGGACTGTGTCAAGGCCCCAATTAATTACGTCGTAATGTAGAGCTAACGCGCAGTATGGAATAATCTAGTATTTCGTGGGGGATATAAATACCAGTACTAAACGACGTTCAGTTTTAGTTATAGTTGCGATATATTACAGTGCGGATCGAGTTTATTGTGGCGAAGTGTTGTTTTATAATCGGGCGGTATAATTGTAATACAATTGTGTTTTATATTAGTTGATATTTTATTGCGTGTGAACAATTTTTATTTGATTTGTTGTAAGAGACTGTGTTGTTAATTACGAACTGTTTAACTGTGATAATTAAAGCTGGTGATTAGTGACTTAATTGGTGTCTTGTATTTTGTTTTTCCACTGTACCTACGACGGTCAGTAGACCGTCGTAACAGTATATTTAAAAAACAGTTACTACTACTGTAGCATGCACAGCAGAAAAAATAACAAAACAACCTACAAATTAAGAGATTAACAAAATTCGTCAACTTTTTCGACCCTCTGGGGGTCCAGTTTCTTTGCCCCCCTCATGTAAATACCCCCCTGAGTTTACAAACGCCGTGATCAGGTTATGTCTTCTCGTCTACTCACCTCCATTTAATTTTCTCAATTCTGTAAACATGATGTCATGTCTTCTGGTATGATTGCGTATCAGTTAGTTTTCCAGTACCTCCTTCTTACGTCATGTCTCCACTTTTGTTTGCTGAAAGCAGACCACAGTTTTTAATCACTCCCTTGCTCATTATCATGCGCCTAACCTGTAAATCGTGAACGTATCTTGTGACTCTACAAACCTTGTTGACGGAACTTGGCGCCTTCCCGACAGTGTGCTTCTATCCGGCTCCATCAGTCGGTGTAATTCAATCAACACGTAGTCTCATCTGTTACAGTCGACGGGTTTTGATGACTGTAAACAAATAATAATAACGTAATTTGGTGGTGAGTAAATTGTGTTTGAAGTGTAACGCGTTGTGTTGCGTGCAAAATCCCATTCCGGCACACTCTGTGAACAATTGGGTCTCCTCATTCACTTTCCGCCGTCACTGCCGCATCGTGTTAATTACGAGAAAACACAACCAAATTAAAACAAGAAAAATAACTCGTTCTGTTTAACACCTTATATATTCTTAACGGCTGTGCATAAATTATATACGCATTCGTATAATCGTATTGCAGTAAAATGAAACGACTCAACAGTGACCGATTTTTTTTCTTTATAAACATACCGGACTGCGTAACGGGTTGGTTTATTGCTTACACTCTACGAATACGTCCTGGATTCATGTTAAGTTGCGCTCATCCAACTCGCCGTCGACGAAAAGCAATACGGAACTTTCCAGGGCGCATCCAGCAAGCAATTTGGGGGGATACGAAAAGTTGGACCATTATTTAATGGTCTAAAGTATAAACCATACAAATGTGTAAGATACAAATACAGTTTGCTATTATCAACACAGAAAGTTTATTAACGTACAAGTATAAAATCATATCAGTGTTTGTCAGTTCATTGTTCTTCTAATAATATTCACTTACAGTTTAAAATACCCACTACTCATTTAACTTATGTATCAAGCAGTGACGTGCTGGTAAGGTAGGCATACAGTTACAATTTAAAGTAATTTTAGAGAGAAACTATGAACCTACATATGAATTTTGTATCATACTCATAGTCATCAATCCATTCTACAGTCACAAGACAGCGAAAACAATTTCGTCTTATGTGACCATATTGGGGGGGGGGGGGATTCCCCCATGGATCCGCGCCTGGTGCCTTTAAAATATCTCATTCGCATATTAATATTTTCTTAGAGAGTTTTTTTTATTTCACTTTCTATGTGAAAAACAAGAAAAGATGTATACTTCATTGACGAGGAAAGAGAAAAAAGCGAAGCAGCTCCATTGTCACCAGCACATCGTGCCAGGTGCAGAATATTTGTTTCAGGACCCGGGAAAAACGATTTCGCGTACAGTATGTAGCACTGTACTGACATCGTGAGCCTGTCACATCGTGTACTGACACGACTGACATTGTGAGCCTGTTCAGTCATCGTAAGTGGTCAGCAAAAATTATTCCATAGATCGTTCTCTAGCCCCCTTTAAGTTTCTCGTCTTCTGCAGATCTTGTGATCTTGTAATTTCACAAGAAGACCCTCTATCCAACTTCTCCTTGTCCTTCGTGGTCTCCTTATTCTCTTGGCTTTCCACTTTAGGTTTTGTTTTGGGAGTCTCTGTTCTGTACGCTGTGGCCATTCGTTCTCCTTGTACGAACCAGATTAATTATTTATTCCCGATGTCATGTTAATAGTACGCGCGCACAGAACGCCTATAATTTCCCTTTTCTTTTCATTGGGTGGCCTATCCATTGCCTTTAGCCTTCTTTCTGTTGTTTGTTTCGGAAGTTAAAACGTAACCCGCCACTTCCGACTCACGACACATTGGATCTTGAACTGATTGGTACAAGATCAGAATAGGCGGAGCGTCTTGTGGCAGAGCGATAGTAACACGCCTTACTGTCTAAGGATAACGCGATTTTAAACCGATAATGTTGTTTCGCAGTGAGTATTCACGGCGCCCCCCCTTCCCGAAAAAACACTCGGCTCAAGGTCTGTCAGCTCAACGCTGAATGGTCTGCAGAAATATACTGTGAATTACAGATCCCAAAGTTACAACAACTTTAGGCTTAATGTGTCAAATGTTATGTCATAGATAACGGTAGACCTTTTAGTAGAATTTTGGTGTGCGCGCGCCTGCCTAGATTATTTTATGTGAAAATCATTTTTTCTGCTAAGAAGCAGAGGGTTACACGAGAAGTAGACGAGTTGACGAGCGAAGTAAAAGAAGAGGTAACAAGAAAGGGACTAAAACAGAGGAACATAGCAAAGACAACATATAGAGTTTACGGCTGGTAACGGCGAGGCATGTCCTGTTGATTAATCTCCGTTACGTTGACGGCGACTTACGTAAGACGGTTGCACACATTGCTGCGACATGTCGCGTGTCTCACGTATTGAGTAAAAGGGATGCTGTTTTTCATCAGCTTTCTTGAAACACTGTGGTCCGTCACGACTTGGGAGAGATCCTGAAACCCACATAAAATATACCAGGACCGTGTGAGTCCTTTGCACTGATGCTTAACACACAGATTCATCGCCAAGTGGTGTCCTGCTCAGTGGCAGGTTCCGGGACCACTGCCGTTTCTGTTCGTACATATTCCAGGATACACATCAGGATTCTTCATCTTCTCATGAGACACACCGCATTGTACATCATTCAGGAGCTTCAATCTCTATTCAATGTTTCCTGAAAAAACGATGTTGGTTCGTACACCCTTCAGGATATGTCTAACCCAGTTTCCCTTTTCATCTTTATAAGACCCCCGAAGCTTTCCACTCTTATTGATTTTTTTTAGCATTTCTGAAATTTCAAAACGTATCTACTCAAATCATTCCTTTCATCCATCTCTAACTTTACACTTCCAGGCCCCTAATCCTATCTACATCCATTTTCCTCATTGCTTATAACACTGACCAAAGAGTAATATATCTCATAAAAAATATTTCTCACAGTTTCGTCCTCCGTTTAATGCCTATTAAAATTTCTCGTGGTATTGCTCCCAATCTGCGTCAGTCTAAGATATATAAAACTTATAAAATCCTAACAAAAAATCTTTCCCCTAGTCGTAATCTGCAGACACGACTTCAGCGTCGTATAATACCGATTTTGATTGTACCGTTTGGAGCCTAAACGCAACCTGATAGTATTAGAGGGTCTGAATCTACATTCCAGGCCCTCAGCAGCGTGGACTCCATGCGACATCCATGGCTTTATCTCACCGCCCAGATATCGGCTTAAATTTGCAGCGTCTTCTCTATAGAACGTCGGTTACCCGTTCTAAATACTGCCGATTCCACTAGGCATACAGATCTTCCTCTTTCTTCTTTTATCTTCTCTGACGTGTTCATTCCCAACTCGTGAATCATGACTTAGGGTGATGGTAAGGAGTTGGTAGTAATGAATGATTTTTGTCTTTACCATTCTTAATGATTTCAAATGTTTAGTTGTTTATCTTGGTCGAGGACTCCACTACTTGACCTTCCTTCTATTCTTCTTTCTTATTCACCTTCTTAGAATGTTTTTATAGCAGGTTTCGTCGACGGTCTGAGTTCAAACCTATAAGGAAATCGAAACGTTAAGGTCTTAGTCACCTTCTCAGACGCTTAATTTCGGTATTTTTTTTTTGCAGGTTACGTTGACGGTCTGAGTTTCCAATCCGTAAGGAAATAGAAACTTTGAGGACTATATTAAACTTTATTTTGTGTATCAGATTGTATTTTGTGCTGATCTTTCTAGATTTTTGTCGGGTTGGCTACGGATTTTGTTGCCTTTCGTGTCCTCCTTTTGACATCTAATTCGTAGTTCCCATTGTATGTTATTGGAGTTTCGAGGTTGATAATTTGGATGTTAACCTGAAACCCGTTACGTTACCTGTCCTTACGTTTCCACATGCTAGTAGAGTCCTGCCCGACCGACGACCATCAGAGCCACTTGAACCTGTTGAATTTGAACTGTTCTCAGTGCTGGTCGCAATTCGCGTATACACACCTGTCATCTGTTCTTGTCACTGAACGAGAGTATACAGACCTTAATAATATAACAATGAACGTGGCGAGTAACTTGATTCTTGGTAATAACATTCTGTTCACACAGACACACTCGCGCGGGCGCCACACGCACACACACATTCAAAGTCATTAATTTGCGTGCGCGCTTGTCAAATGGGTTCAGATAAATGCCTAATAGATTCACATTCTTTATTTCTTATGTCCGCATTTTCGGTTCTCCTTCGCCATAGTTATCCGTTCAAAATACGTCCTATCCGTAGATCATCCGTACTGTGTCTCATATTCTCATTCTACGAACGTCGAGATCCTCCCGTTTTCCTCTTTCCGCATTTATATTTGCTTCGGCTACCGCTCTTCTGGCGTTCGTAATAGACTTCACAATCACTTCATACATCTTGTTTCAATTCTTTACATTACGGTTTCTTGTCTTCTTCTTCGTTTTTCTTTCGGTCTCGATAACGGAGAACTCCTTGTTAGAAATTCAAACGTCTCCATTGTTGTTAACAATTTTGTTGTCGTCGAAGTTTAGACCGAGTACTTCAGATCCGTAATGAAAACACTGATTCAGTAACTTTCTCCTTGAATCCTTTGAGATAACGCTATCCCACCGGTGAGACCCCTATCCCGCCTTGATTAAATACCAGCGGTTTTCTACAGTACGGCTAAAACTGATTGTAGTCGGTGGCGAAGAAGAATCTACAAGCGTTCTTAACCGAGAGAGCTCAATTCCAGTAGAAACTTCTTCTTCTTCTTCTTCTTCTTCTTCTTCTTCTTCTTCTTCTTCTTCTTCTTCTTCTTCTTCTTCTTCTTCTTCTTCTTCTTCTTCTTCTTCTTCTTCTTCTTCTTCTTCTTCTTCTTCTTCAGCCCAACGTGAGCCCTGGCTTGCAACACCAATCTTCTCTAATGTCTCCTGTCCATTGCCATCTCAGCGTAACCCCTCACATCCATTCTTCTTAGATCTTCCAGCACTTCATCCAACCATCTTACCCTTGGTCGGCTTCTCTTTATGCTTTTATAAATAATATGCGTCCTCAGGAATTTCTTTGCCATACGCTGACCACCCATCCACGGCAGGTGACCTAGTCATTGTATTCGTTGAGCCGTTATGAATCTTACAATTTCGTCATGCTTCTGTTGAAACATATTGAGCTATTGCTCATCTATCTCCTTGTTATTTTGTATTCTCCACTCATCGTCTTCTTTAACTGGACCATAAACACGTGTTGTAATCTTTCTTTCAAACCTTCTTAATGTTTCTTGTTCCTTTTGTGTTAATGTCCATGTCTCGCATCCACAATTAACAACGGTCTGATAAGTGTCTTATATATTTTTATTCTTATGCTACGACTAATGAGTTTGCTTCTCAATAGTCTGCTGTTAGCATAATATGCCCTATTTGTATCTTGCCATGTATCGTCGTGTTTATGGACCCTTAATTATCTATCATGTTACCCATCTATCTGAACTTATTAACTGCATCAAATTAATTATCCTCTATGCATAAATTATATAGATCTCTTCTCCTATCTGATGCAGAAACCAGCATGTATTTAGTTTGTCTGATGTTTACATTTAGTCTCATTCCAGCCGATTTTTGATTCACCTACTTTTATAACTCAACTAGCCGTTGTCCAGTAGAAACCTATGAACAATTAATCAAAGGATCAGCTCTTCAACGTTTACGTCATGGGGAGAGGGAGAGTTGTGCAAAGCAAGCGACCTTCACTTCCGTGGGAGCTTCTTACCTCACACGCCGCGCGCCTAACAAAACGAGATAAGGAACAGTTTTGTTAAAACGTTTGAGCAGCAAACTATTGTGTTGCAAACTCCCACAGCACTTGGGAAGGCAGTGAATAATAAAATGATAGGTTACTGTGTGATGTTATTGTTACTCTCCGGCGATTTGAGTCTGCTGTACCTGGTGCCAAAATGTACTTACCGCTCCGCAAACAGCCTACATTCGTACTGTAATTTATTTATTTTGCTTTAATTTAACATCAGATCATCTTCTTATTTCGTATATAGTCTTCTTCACTACATGGCTTGGGCTATAGTCCGTTCCGACTTTACTGAGTCTCTGACCATTTTTTCCAGGATTTTCCACGATCTCTCGTCCCCACTGACCTATAGTCAAAGGCTTGTTTAGGAATACGCGCGTCTACCATGCGTTCCACATAGGACTTCCAATTCTGCCTGTATTCCTTTATTCTCTCCAAAACCGACTGTAACGTCAGGTCTTTCCTTATGTCGTCGTTTCGTAGATGATCCCACCGATTGTATCCCGTAACTGCTCTTAAAATTTCATTTCCGAGGCCTGTATTTTTGAAACAACGTTTTGCAGGAGAATCCATGTTTCACATCCATACATTAAAGTCGGCACAGCTTTGGTATATAGTATATATTTTTATTAATGTAAACTACTGAGTAAACATTTCTTTCCATACGCTTGGGATTATACAATGTTTGGAATGGGAAAAATGGGGTAGCAGACGACTTCTTATTCTCCCAAACCCTCTGTTTGTGATGAAAAACAATTGTAAATTGTATTTGTACAGAACATCCCTTTCTTTTAGTGAACAGCCGATCTTGTTACTTAAATCGCTTAATGTTAAGAGGACATATTTGCATTTGACCAGATTTCTTGTAAAGTGTTAAAAACTTTGTAACATTTTAGTAGTTCATTGTTTTGACACTATACTTTAGCATAAATACAACTCACTAATTCTATTATTGAATGTAAAAATACAAAAAGAAAATGTAAAGTAAAGCATTTTGTAGACCTTCAACGTACTTAACGAATACAATGACTAGGTCACCTAAAGCGGATGGATGATCAGCGTATGCCAAAGAAAATCCTGAGGACGCAAGTCTATAAAAGCAGAAGGATGGTCCGACTGAGGATAAAATGTTTCGATGATGTGCTGGAAGATCTAAGAAGAATAGATGTGAGGGGTTACACTGAGAGGACAATGGGTAGAAGACGTCGGAGAAGATTGGTGTTGGAAGCTAGGGCTCACGTTGGGCTGTATTGCTAAAGAAGAAGGAGAAGAATAAGAAGAATACAATGTAAATACGTTCTTTTAACAAAAATCCATAACTTGCAGGTGACTGTGGACTTTTGAAATTGAAAGCTACAACACAACTTGTAAATTTTTAAAAACTATATTAAAATAAATGTTTATTAATAAGAAATCGTGTATTTACAGAGAAATACCAATCAATAGACTAAACTAATACAAAACTATTTACTAAATAAAATTTTATTATTTTTAATTTTATCAAAAATCTAAAACAGTTTCGTCTTCTCTTTCATCGTTATTCCTACTGCTTTGTGTAGGCCATATCAAAATATCACTACAAGAGTTTTGTGCTCAGCAGGAACGTGTGCAATAGCTTTTTGAATACTTTTTTTTGTTTTTCATAGCCACCTGTTCTGAAAGATAAGCCTTGCTGAGTGTCTCCAGTTCTCGACAATGAAAATAAACTAACCAGTTTTAGCACATTCACACGATCAGCTGATTTGTACTACAGGTGACAGATCATGTTAGCTGGGCATATTAAACACTCGGCTGCGTTTTTAACAAGAACTGAGAATTTTAAAACTTCATAAACTCATGCATATTAAATTCTTCGATTTTGTTTTAACAGAGAACGATGTATCTACCTATTTATCTATGACGATTAATGTTTTAGCCATTCTGCTAAAACATAAAAATTGAAAAAATTTACAATAATGCATTTTAACATCAAAATATTTATTTAACAAAACGACAGTCATTAAAAAAAATCGCTTAACAAAAATCCAAAAACGTTCTCGTAAAGCGATTGTACTAACGAATATGGTTAATGTCTTTCCTCAACCCACGACTGACTAATAAACTTCGACACTATAATTCTGAATCTTTTCAATTCGTACATCTGTAGCACAGTTAATCATAAAGGACTTCTTGATACCATAGCACTTCTCCCATCGTTATTCGAATTAGCAGTCTCCGTAATTCCAACTTCGTCGTGCTTACTTGCTAAACTGCTACTTGTCATGCTCCGGACGAGGCCTTTCAGTGTCTCCACCATTATCAAGTCTTAAAGCATGATGTGGTCCTAAACCAAAACCGTGTGGTTTAGGACCTTATAATGGTGGAGACACTGAAAGGCCTCGTCCGGAGCATGACAGGTAGCAGTTTAGCAAATAAGCAGGACGAAGTTTGGATTCTCCCGTCATCCCCTCCCACCTATGTACCAAACTCTGTTGATCCATCTATCTTTCTGTATATCTCAGTCTGGATTCACTCTGCTAGTCTGTAAACAACTTCATATGCGTCAACGTGTCTGTCTTTTTGCCTGTAGCCCTGTCACTCTGTCTATATGCCTGTCTGTCCAACTCTATCTCCCCCTGTCACCCTTTCCCTCACCCCTCTTCACCATCATATTTACGTTATACAAACACAAGCGAACGTCTTTATATACATGTTTGTGGTGGTATATTTTGCATCTGCAAGCTGTATATTTATAGTAGACTATATCGAATGAAACAAGTTTGTGAAATCTATTGACGGTCAAGATTAAGTGACCAAAGTTCCCCCGAATGAGTGATTAATACAGCTGAGTATCGCAGACTGATAAATAAAATTCCCCATCGCAATTGATCATTTCGTATCGAACAGGTAAGTACGAGTTCTGTCAATAAACACCAAAAACGTTATCTCCGTAATCGCTTGGAGTATTGATTTTGTTTTGTTTTTGTTGTTTTGGTATGCAGTCTGTCACTCACTCTTATTATTGTACGCATCAAGTTAGAAATGTGTAATGGTAATTTTTAATTTTCCGCCTTCGTATGCCGTTCATCACGATCGGAAAGCGAATGAGGTGATTCGACTATAACCAGGTTCGCAGCTGGAGTAGTAACTACATAATTTTGAAACGTATCTTGTCACGAAGCTGGGTAATTTTTTTTTTACAGAAGAACAATCAAACATTTATTGCTTTCAGATCAAGTTTTAAATAACCAAGCGTACACACTCGCAGAAGTACACTTAAGTACATACTCGGTTACCTTTAATTGCTTGCTACAGCTAATTACTATACATGTAATTAAGAAAAGTGAGTCATGCAATCAGGCGAGTGTGACTGCTGCGGGAGCGATCGTCATTCAGATGGATGTGTAGTGTAATAACAAAGTAAACAAATACTTATATACGTGCACGTGAGCAGACACGCTCACATATATAGTTCTTAGATTTTCAAATGTCTGTAATGTTTTTATGTTGTTTATCCGTTGGATAATGTTTTAATGTTGGAAGTATCCGTGTTCTTCCTTTTTTTATCCCTTGTTATAGGCGCTTTACGACGATTATAACCAAGAACAGCACAGAACCGAAGTCAGTCGACATGAAAAAGATACAGTGTATCTGGCGAAACGTTGCCATAACTAGTTCGGGAGAAGAAGCACGCGTGATTCACTCCGAACAACGACACACCATATGTTTTATTTATTCCGTTTGATATACGCATTAAAAAAAACAGTATCTACCTATCTATCTTTAATTGTTTTTTATGTTTTATTTATTTTGTTTACATAATATTTGGAACAATCAGGATATTGAATGTTGTATACACCATTAAGGTTACATTTTGTTTATGTGTACGTTTATTGAAAATTGTGTCAATAGTATTACATGATATTTTTAAACTAGTTTTTTCAAAAACGATTTTCTATACGAGCATCTTTCCGTGTAATGAATTTAGTAAACAAATTAATAGTGTGTTAGTAGTAAGCTCCAGATTTTAGCATAATTAACAGTGGTACCATAAACCTGTTACCAAAATAATATTTTTTCATTATGATATTATAGTCGCTGGAACTAGATCAAAGCTCACTGCGACAGAAATGAATTTTACGCTATACAAAAAACGGAAACCTAAGCCAAGAATTGAATAGGATAGGCTGGCTAAATCTTTTCGCTAAAGTCCCATGTTGTGGGCGAACATACGTGTATAACTGCCAGTAGAAACGTATTTATTCACTAGTGTTTTACAAACATTTAAACACATCTAAATTCACTGACAACAGGGTCGGGATAGAAAGAAAGTTATCTGTTTAAATGGGAGCTGTTAACGAAATCCAAATCAAAGGTCGGTAGTAACGGTGACTAAGCCGCTTAGAGAAAATAATAAACCTGCTCTACTGTAATGTATTAGTCGTAACTTAATACCTGTCACAGATTATTTGGAATCTAATTATCTGTCTAAACCGAAATTTAGTTTTATATTAAAGAGTTTAAATTAACTTAATGTAGGCCTATTTACTTTTTTATTTTACTTGTCGCCTCAGTTATAGAGACGATTCTAAGAAGTCGCATTCCACGCTGGATTAACCGACGAAGCGGATCAGTTTACGGTTCAGAGGACGTTCAAATTTTTTTTTTTGCCGTGAACACTTTCTCTTCACACAACTTGGTAAACAAATCATATTCATTAAAGTTCAAATTATACTTTAGTAGCGTTTATTAAGTCGTGAAATGTAGTAATCAAATTAATTTTTATATTATAAATCTTAAAATGACCCACATGTCCCCAAAACACACACGTTTTTGTTATTATTAACAAATCATTTTTGTTGCTGTTTAATAGTTAATTTTTGTTAATAACTTCATCTATTTTTTAAGGATATCACGGCAGGAGTTACCACTATTAAAAATAGAGCTGTTGGGCCGTGGTCGATTGCTCAAAATGTTGTTATTATTATACGTTTCGGCCACGCCTCCGGAGACCATCTTCAGTAGAAAAAATCTTCGAAAGGTGACAAGCCGAACTCACCTCGCTGTTGAGATGTGCTCGAAACGTCTAGTAACAACAACATTTTAAGCAACGACCAAGCCCCAACAATTCGGTTTTCTAATGTTTTTAATAGTTTTGTTAATAACATTAAGAAACTTATTTTGTTTTTCTTCTTAGTTCCTATCAGTTTAACTGATACAATGTTTTTTATATTTTTTAGCAAGTTTCCTCTTATCGAGAAAATGAAACTTTCATGTAGTTCAAGAGAAAGCTGCTAAGAAACTCTAAAACAATAACAAATAAATAATCTGCTTCTTGCAAAACAATAACCGGTTCAAATAATGTCAAAAAAATATTTAATATAGCATGTACACATTGTTTTTCATGCATACATTCTGGTATTTTAAATAAGCCCTCGACAAAAAAAAAAAAAAAAAAAAAAAAAAAAACCTGTATGTAGGGTGTTGTTTCTAAGACATACTTGTATATATAAATCATTTCACAGCTGGCCTCTGTGAAAAGTTGTAAATACCGTTAACGTAGGCGACCCACATTATCATATGTAAAATAAAATAAAATCCCCGTTTCCAACATGTTATGAAATATTCTGTTGGTATTTTATGGCATTTATTTTTACATTTCTGTACATCAACTGTTATAAAGCTTAGTTGTATTGTGAATTATGTTTGAACAGTTTCGAATGTGTTATTTAAAAAACGATTCGTTTACGGCGCATTTGTTGGAGGAAAACGAGGACGAGCGATGAAGGACGAAGCAGTGTGACAATGTATCAGACACGCGGCGTTTGTTAACAAGTGGAGCGACACCAGATTTCCGAGTCACCTGTCCGCTTTAATTAGTGCACACATTATATTACTGCGGGGGGAAGACGCTACTGTCGCCCGACAGTTCAACCCCACGGCACACCCTTCCACCAGCCAATGACTCACTGGGACCGCTTCCTGTCTGCAGCCCACTGTGCACCTGTTCAAATACCACCCTCCAACGACCCTGGTTTTGTTTATCGAGTATAACAACAACGTATTTCCTAGGGTTACAAACGGAAGTACAACATTGTATAAGCGTAGACTGTTCGTAACAGTCGGAAGGGATAAATACGTGATAGAGAGATGGGGATATGATAACATGCGTGTTTATCATGTTATGCAATTCAAATGAAACTTGAACAACAAAAAGATTTATTTCAGTTTGTTCCTGGTTGAACCGGATTAATAACTCAGTCATTATCATGAACGAAGTCAGATAAGGCAGAGGTTGCTTGTTCTAAAAAACGAATTTCATAGAAAGTCTTCTTAGAACGTCTACTGAAGCCACTTTACTTCAGATTTGTTTAAGTGATTGGAAACTTTTATAGATAGAAATTTGCTGTGGCAAATATTAGAATAACGGGGATACCCTCAACAACTTATAAGAATTATACAAGACCTATATAATGAAACAAGAATAGCTGTCAAAAATAATTGTAAGATATCTCAACAAATATCTGTCAATTAAGGTGTTAGACAAGAGTGATTATGTCACCTACTATTTTTAACATTTATATCGACGATCTGGTTAGGAAATGGAAACATGTAGTGAACCGTGGTATTAAGTTGTCACGAGACAGATATTTGAATGTGCTGTTGTTTGCTGACGACTTGCAATTACTTCAAAACACATATTGTAATCTGATTTGCAGAAATCTGTTTTTACGCTTCGTCAGAATTGCAAACAATACAATATGAAAATCTCCACTATAAAAACAAAGGTAATGGCATTTCGAGGTAAGGAACCAATAAAAACAAAAACAATGATTAGTGATAGAATTCTTGAACAGGTGAGCCACGTTAATTATTTGGGAAATGATATTGGTTATGATAGGAATTATGGCATTGATGTTAAGTTACGTCAGTTCCAGACTATCTGTGGAACAATCGACCACATTTTTAGAAACAAGGCACGTCGAGATACAAAATTTAAGTTTTGCAAAGTTATAGGAGTGCATGTATTATCCTGTGGGTGTGAATTATGGACAACAACCAAAAAAAGAAGACAGTAAAATAGAGGCCTCGGAAATGCCATTCTTAAGAGGAGTTAAAAGGTGTTCTAACTTAACCGTATAAGAACCGAGGCCATAGGAGAACAATAAAAGTTTAAAAGATTACAAACAACGGTGGTGGAAAGAACGCTTAGAAAGAATGAGATTAAACGCTCTAACTTGATAAAGGTGTTGCAGAAAACTTGACAAATATGTTGTACAAGAATGCTTGAAAGACGATTGTAATGAATTGAAGATCGTGATATTAAGGTGAAGATTGTGGTATTGATTTCCGTGAATTTTTATTGACCATACTAGTTGCTATAGTCATTAATAATTACTTCTGTTTACACATTTTGTGTCACATAGGTGAAGGATTTTCTTTTAGAAGACGGCTAGATTTATGGAAACTGTACTAATGCACTAGAAATATAAAAGGATAACGTTTCGCAACTGTTAAAGACATAGAGCTGAAACCGAAGCGAACTGAAAGTTATACCAAAAAGTGCATTCCAAAAACTTTTTGAAGTTTGAGAAACAACGTTGGTACAATTGTGAAAGCCGTTGGTACAACGTTGGTATATCCAGTGGAAGCCGATTTGAAGAAGGCAATACAAATATGTCGGTGAACAAAGATATAATTTTTCAAATATAGGCTAAACATTGCATGAAGTTTTTGATGAACTCTTGTAATATGTGTGCAGTCAGTCAGCGATCCGGCGATGGCCAAGGCTTGAGAACACTACAGACCTACTGTATCCTCCGTCGTTGTAGTTGACAGATTTAGTCAGCACGTATAACTGAAGGTCCATGAGGGGTCCACATCTTGTGGATACGGGTTTGGCAATCCCGATATGTCCTAGCTCACTATTGCTATAGATATGCCGATAGCCCGATATTCTTACTTACTTCGCTTCAACTTGTCTTGGGTGAGATCCCTTCCTTTAGTATTTTCTGTCTAGTCTCTCTTGAGTGACTCTTGTTCTTTTCTGACCCCGACGCTATTAGAGTAATCGAGGGCTAGGGTCTCTTCCTTTTCCCATTTTAATTTCTTAATTTTGGGTGGCTTAGGATCTTAGAGTGCTCACTGATGCCGATAGGTGGTGAGCTCGGGAAATACTAAGAAACGTTCAGTATCAGAATAACTGATACAAAACCACCAAATCCTATCTCAGAAAGAGAAGGATGAGGGCGAATTTCCTGCGCCCCAAAACAGGGGCCTTTCGGCTAAGGTATGGTAACCGTGACAGAAGAGTGTCTGGTCCTCCTCGTAGGAGGTTGTGCAACAGGCCAGTAACCCGTTCATTAAAAAACTTGATAATACTTGTAGTACCCAAAGCAGCCTCGGAGTACAATGGTGGGATCATCTGCAAAGGATGACAGAGGATCGATTGCCGATAGCGGCACTGAACTATAATGCCACTGGTAGAAGAGACGTGGGTCGCCCGAGGATGAGATGGATGCCGGAATGGGTTTATGTAACCTAATCCTTGAAGAGAAGAAGAAGTATAACTAAAGGAACTATCCAACGATGGATCGCGACCTCAACGTCCCGAATTCCTAGTCAAGAAAAAACTGAACATTTGAAATAAAGTTTGTTTACAAATATTGCTAACTTAGCAAGTTAACTTTATAAAAACCAGTAGCTTTGTAGTACCAAACAGTCGTAACTTAATATTAAAAGTATCTGTGAATAAACGTTCCAACCGCTAAGCCAACATCGACACCACGGCAGTCAACAAACAAAGAGGTCGGAGCGGTCTTTTGATACCTTCGGAGCAGTATAACGGAACCTTCGGATCGCGTTGCACAGACGGTAGTGAGCAGCGGATTCCAACAGCTTACGTTTCTTAACAACAATACAGAACAACTATAATTGTCTTCATTGATGGTCACGTGAACTGTACTGATAACCCAGTACTGCTGCGCCGGAATGTCGTCGACCCAACTAACTAATCCCGGGCCGGCTGTTGTGAGAAACTGGTTTACTCTCTGTTGACCAAACACATACGCACACACAGGACAGATAGATCACTACAGTACAGCACGAACGATTACTGCTATCGTGTTAGCATGTGCGCGTGCGTGTGAGATCAGACAGTCGAGCGTCGTATATTACTGTGTTTACCGGAACGCCAATAATTATCTGGCTCATTTCCTGTACAAGAAAAATAATTTGGTAAAATTTTAAGCATTCGTGCTTGTACCTGTTCGGACATAGTAGTGTTTGCCGGTTTGGAACGTTTTCTGAAATTCGGAAGAGTTCTATTTCGATCTCCAGCCGGCAGTACGGAGTTCATTTCCACTCTACTGGTCTGTCTGTCCTCCCTTCTTTCACTCTTTCCTGTAAGGTCCTATCCCAAAATTAGCGTTTTGTTCAATTCAGTGGGAGACTGAATTTTCCCTTGTTTCATTCCTTCTGTGCGAACCGTATAAGGGATAATTATTGCAAACACGTACGTAAATGTATTGTGTTTATCCTGAAGGAGAAATCTACTATCGTTGACAAAAATTAAAAAGGGAGGGAATTTAGCCTTGTAACATTTTCTTCTTCTTCTTCACTTCAAGGAGTATAGGCATATTGCCTGCTCCTCTTCATAGTATATCTCGCCATCTTGCTCTTGGTCTTCCTACATTTTTGTTGTTCCAAAGGGTCTTTGCCTATATGCTGCTTTAGGTAACCGTCTATCTTCCATTCTGTCAAGATGGAATTACCATTCTAGGCGATATGTCGGATTTGTATCGTTTATGGACAGTACGTGTTATTGTTACAACAATAATTATACAGAGTGATTCTACCAAATCTTATTTGGACGTGTTTTACAAATACTTGTAATTATTTATAGGCCTAATTGTCATTGAGGTTAAAGTTATTTATTTTTATGAATCTCTACCCTCTCTCTGATAAACCGAGGAACGAAATGGTCATAGAGTAGTGTCTCATTGTGATCAGCCTCAGTCAACTCACTGAGCATGCCTGATCGTGCGTAACATTAGTAATGAAAAAAATAAAAATAACAAGTTGAATCTAAAAACAGTGTTGTTAATGACAGAAAATCACAAAGTTTACAAACAAGGGTGCTTAGGTTTTCGGCGAAAGTATGTAGTCGTTTTATATTACATGCAGTCGTGTCCTTTCCTCCGAAGGTCGTACTTCCGAATTCAGCTCTTTTAGTTCTGTCGGAATCAGTGTTCCTTCTTTGCTTGATCTTTCAGTGTAACCCGTGTAAGTGATGAAGTATTTCATAAGTGTAAGCGTGTTGTGCTTTCTTTGGAACAGAATTCTAATGTCGTTATAGGAACTGAAAATGGGTGAGAATTTGGCCGAGAGTTTGCCTCTTCTTCTTCCATCAGGGAATAAGCTAATCGCCTGTTCCATTCCCAAATGAAATACATCCACTTCACCAACGCTTCCTAGACCATCCTCTACTTCGCTGTCCAACAGGTTTGTATTGCCAAACTTTCCTGGTCAACCTGCCATCCGCCATCCCGTTCAGATGACCGTCTCCCTTTGTTTTCCAGAATGCGATCTTGGATATTAAAAATGTTCAATTGTTTGCGTATGTCTTCATTGCAAAGTCTGTCGCTTCGTGTGCAGCGTTTAACAGATAGCAAGAATTTCATCTCTGATGCCTTCATCCTACTAGGACGATCTTAACCTGAACCCAAGTTTCAGAACATACAATAACAATGGCACAGCCATTTCCTTATAAAATTTTAGTCGAGTCTCCTTCCTTTTTCTCGTTGGTAATGTTTGTTCCACATATTGACTGAATCTGTGGTCGACATCGAAATGCACATCATAAGTGACGTCACAACCAAGACAGCGGAAATGTGACACCTACTCTACACTCTTATTATCTAACATACTGTAGTTTTAGTTCGCAAGGGGTATTTTCCTACAAAAACCGTGATTTTTGTCTTCCGCACATAAATTTCACGTTGTGATTCGAACAGACGTGTAACTGAAACATCGGTCTCTCTGGAGCTTGCATTCGTTGTTTTGGATGATTACCTGATCATTCGCAATCGACACTATATTCAAGTGTGCTCTAATAATTACTTTTATTATGGAGCCACTTTGAATTTTCACTGTCTAATTATGCCATCCATATAAATGTTAAACAATGTTGGGCATTATGCTACAACCTTGGCGCACTCTCTGATTAATGTAAATCTCCTCTATCAAATCCTCATTTTCGTAGGTACGTAATATAATTTTTCCCGGTCGTGTGGTGAAAGCGTCACTTCACTTGCAAAGTCAAGCGTTACATGCTGAGTACAAAAATCCGGAAAATTACCACATGGCAGCTCAGACAAATGACCCCTAACCCGCAAGAGTAGACAGAGAAAGACGATTGTATACCGGTATTATTTTATAACTTTTTCTATTTTTGTTATGCTACATATGGTTTATTTCCGAAAATTTTCCAGAAATTATGTTTTTAAAAAGGGCTGTTCAATATGCGAACAAGTCGCTTAAATGTTAAAGAGTATGCCTACCAGTGATTATTACGGATAATTGATGCTCCGCTTTAGTCTTCTTCTTCTTCTTCTTCTTCTTCTTCTTCTTCTTCTTCTTCTTCTTTTTCTTTATCTAGCCCTTCTGTCTCTCAACATTCGGCTAAATAAAAAGCGTTTCCAGGCTCTCCTTTCTTTTTTGAATTAACTTACAAGCATGCGGGTGATTAGTCCAACGATGGAGGCCACGTTACTTCGAGACAGCTGGTTTTCTGTTTCTACCCCTGGAGAATAGGATCTTCCTTTCTTCCAAGGCCGCGAAGAGGGGGGCAGCTGGGGCAATTTGCCCCAAGCTCCACTTTCTAGGAGCCCCCAAAGAGGAAAAAAGAAACACCCGGAAAAATTCTGGCCAAGAGCTGGCCTCCCTGGCTTAAGTGTTTATCATTTCATTAAATATTGAATTTTTATATTTCCACTTTTATAGGGCCTCCTTTCCCTGACGTAAACAGTAACGATGCGGTGGGCCCCGTAGGCCTACGTGTTGTTTGCGCCTGGCCTAGTCCGGTCAGGTCGGGTTTTCGGCATCCAGCTTAATATCAGCTGGGCTGATGCCGACGCGGAGCGCGCCGCCCGCGCATGCTTACAAGCAGCAGACAAATAATTTCTAACCGGCAGCCCTAGGCCGAGTTATACTATCAGGTGATTGTTCGGTTCGATTGTTGTTGTTCTGTTAGTGATATTGTCTTTGTTACTGGTGTGGTGGTGTTACATTCATTTTAAATAGTGTATACCAGTTAGTTCGAATTGCGTGAATATAAGTTGAGTTTTTTTCATTTCTTTGGAGGTCCAAAGTTATTTTTTATAGTAAGTTTTAGTTATTTAATGGCTTTGTATTCATATTTTGCTATGAGTTGTTATTGTCGTGTACAATCCTTGAGTCGAACTGACTGAGCTTAGAAATGGCTATGCCCTAATTATTAGCGAATTTCGAAAGGAAAAATGAGCTATTTCAGCCGCCCTTATGGCAGCGCCCTGGCCTAGTAGTGGTATATATTGTAACAACTGAAATGTTGTTACTTATTGAATTATATTGTGTTCAAAAGCTCCACTGTTGAATGCGTCGATTTGTAAAATTTTACTGCAGATGAGATCTCCTGCAAATCAATGTTAATTATTAAAAAAATTATTTATTATGTAGTTAATATTATTCGGTTATTGATCATAGACCTGTGTTAAGTAATTCTCAAGTGTTTTACCAGAGGAAAACGCTATATTACAGTTATTATAGTGAATAATTCAGTATTTTTCTCCAACCCTAGTCGGTATGTATTATCTAAATTGGAAAGAGAGTAGAGCGGAGAGCGTAAGTTAGTTCTCTATTCTCCCGTATTCACCAGCTGTCTGCAGACGAGCGCTGTTAATTCCAATCGGCCAGTTATTACAGGTTAAGTCGTTCCGCTTGCTGTATTTCTCACGTTCCTTTCTCTGTAAGTTACACCCTATTCGAAATACACTAATTATTCTACAAATAACAAGAAATCGTCAGATTCAAGAAGGATTCTTTATTTTATATATAGTTTTATTCCAACAGCTGCTTCCTCCTGCTACTAATACATCATATCGATCACACAATACAGAATCGATTTGTTGTTGAATTCAGGTTTTAGATGTTGAGATTTAATTAAAAATTTTAATTTGTTTCTTATCTCAGGGTACATGTAGTTCTTTTAACTATTAGTAAGGTCAGGTAATGCAAATTCAGGTTACTAGGTATTACAGTTTAGTTATAAAATCTTATTATATAAAGTATAAACATAAGCAGGTTTTTTACCAAACGTTTACAAGATACTCGTTAAGGCAGTGTTCCACTAAACGGTGATGGATAGCAGAGTGATGATGAATGGCTTGAATATATCGACCTCCAGCTTCTCAATAAAAGTTGGTGTTAGTGTCCCAGGATGTAGTGGAAAGTTCAGTTCTTGATCTTCGCTGATTTTTCGTTTCTGGTGGTCACAGGTCCCGACGGAATTAGTGTAGTATTAAGTCCTTGCTCCGTTGTTGAAAGTGAGGTTCTGTATGTAAATTTAATTCTCTTTATTTTTCGTTGTAAGGTATTTATTCACTTCGACTTCTCCAGGTCTGAGGTTGTCTTCATTTATTTATTGTTTTCCATTATTACTCATTTGACGGTATGGTTAGTTAATTTATTCTTTAGATTTTTGATTTGAATTTTATTGATAGGTATTTTTATATTCTCGGAGTGAGAGCCTCGGAAGTCGTCCAACCGTCTTTTTGATCAGTTACTATGTTTTAATTTGAATTAACAGTAATTTTATTTATTAGGTTTATTGGTTTTTTTCTAGATTTATCACCACTGAACTGTCCTCGTTCATCTATAACAATTGAATTACCAAAATCAACAAGATATCTTGCATTTAGTTGTCCCTAACAACCATTGCTTCTTCTGTCATTGGATAATATTTGTTATCCTAGAGCCATAATTAGGAAATATTCTTACACTTATTTAATAAAATACTCCCTTCTTGGAATTACATTAAATCATATAAAACTTTGACTTAATCTGCCTTATTGAACCGTATACATTTTATTACATTTTCTTCTTAATCGACTTATTTTAAAAGGTATTAATTTCCTTTTACAAAATACTAATTTTAGGCCTATTGGTTTTATTACATGTGTTATAATTTTTTGTTTTTAATTTAATTTTTCTGACCTGACCTACTGTACAAAGAGTCACTGGCTTATGGCCAATTATTCCAATTTTAATTTCCTGGTTTCAATTTATTATTATTATTTAGTTTATCATTGAACCCTTCATTGGTTTTCAACTTAATTATAATGACCACTTGACAATTTATTAACAATTATTGTCTTCCTGGCCAAGTTTACAAATATTATTTTAAGTCATCTTCATTAATTATTCAAAGTAAATACATTTAACATGATACAATACATAATAAATACACTTGTATTTAATTACTTAAATACAAGTTTAACATGAATGAAATTAGTATCCATTGCTTAATACTTTCTTAAAGCAATGGCTTCACACCTGCTACATACACAACACAAAATAAATATCATGTAAACACAATATCATGATAAAGCACAACAACAGGTACATCTTTATAAAACATTAAATATCAATTAAACAGTCTATTATTTTCAAACTCGTCTATAGTAAATTCATCTCATTAGACACTGTGTTTATAGTTTACATCTTCCACTCATCACTCCATATTTTATATTTAGATACATTTTTACTATTTTATTACCTAGTAACCTTACTAGGTATCATCAATACATTTTTTGGGTGAGGTTGGCCCTCCTGACCTTAATTATGGCATACCTTGGGTATTGTTTGAGTTTCTATGGACAAAGTTTTTATGTAACGTCTGGGACCTTAACTTTGTTACGTTACATAATACTCCCCCTCCGGAAGAAGTTTATTTTGGCTGAATATAGTTTAGTTGAAATAAACTTATAGTTTCTTCATGCCTTGGAATATTTATTTGATAAAATTATCGATTTATAATGGTTTCAGTTTTTTATTGTTTCTGCTTTAGTACGCAATTCAATGGGTTCTTTGGGGTTTATTTTCTCTTTCTATTCCTTAAACTTTTAATTGCACCGGAAAACTGTGTTGACACTCATTGTATGTTTTGTCATTAATTCTCTACTGGTACCTCCCTCCGTTGTAGACTTGTCCTTTTCTCTGGAACTCATAACTTTTTCTAGCTTATTACGCCATCATTTCTTATTATCATATTTATATTTAATTACCTCGCTTGGTGTATAATCCCTAAAATACTATATTTCCCTAACATTTTTCCCTAATATCATAGCTGGTACGGAATCAGAGGGGCACTATTGGCTTCCATTACTCTGCCGTTTCCCTAACTATATCTTCTGAGATCAGAGGAACTTCGTCTCTATCCAGAAAAAAAATAAACGTTCCACTATCACAACACAATACATATAATTATTACCTATAAGGTAGCTCCTTCGCTACAAACTTATATTCAAGGGATGATTACTATTATTTCTGAGGTATCCTAATACTTTTCTTAACTTATTTATCTCGTTGTTCTGTAGTTCCATTTATCATATTATTCACCAGTATAGTAGTTAAAGCTGTTCAATAATTATTTTAAATTTTCCTTAGTTCCGTGCTGTCAATTAATTATTCTTTAGCATACGTATTTTACTATTTTTAATTCACTCCCATTTACTTCTGCAATTAAACACTGAATCTCCTCCTTATCATAAATTGTATGGCATATTCTTCCTTCATCTAACTCATTTCTAACCCTTCTTTCTCTTTTTTCATGTTTATTAGTTTAAAATAATTTCTTCTGAATTATATAGTAAGGTGTTCTTACTTATTTTGGAATTTTGTGGTTTTAAAATTGATTCCAACTAATTCATCTTAACTATTTTGTATTGGCCACTGTTCGGGCTGCTCTACCAATATGGTTTTCCGGTGGATTCCGTAGATTATATGCAGTTGTAAATCTTTCAATGGCATCGTCGCAGTATGGATCATACACATACGGTTCTATGTCCTCTTCGTTCCGTCTATTCCTTCCCTCAGTATTCCCAGAATCGGGATTAGGTTTACGGTTTCCACGATGGTCCTCTTGGTTATCCCTCTCATTAGCCATGATATAGTTTACTCGAGCTATATGGGTTCCCTGGTCATTACTTGGTTGATTTTCCGAGGGTATGTCTCTCCTTTGTTCCCTGCTTCCTCCATCATTCTCGACGCTCCTATTTCTGTATTGATTCCTTCCATCATCGTTCCCTCGGTTACTATTCCAATAGTCTCTACCGTTATCAAAATTCCTGCGGCCTGTGCTGTATCGGTTATTATTAGGGTTATTATAATGATTGTTTTGGTAATTATTATTGCGGTAGCGATTATTCATATAATGGTCATTAACATTTCGGTTATAATTATTGTTGTTATACCTATTCATTCCCTGACGCGACTCTTGATTTTGCTCCTCTCTCCTATTGTTTGAATAGTCACTTTGTCTTCGAGACCTCTGATAATAGTCTTCCATTTCATAGCTGGCTAACAAGGTTTCCATTGCTCCTACTGTCTTCACTTGTCCACTGCGTCTGGCACGAACTATTTCTTCTTCGAAATGGTAAGATAGTTTATTCACTAAACATTCCTCTGGTTCCAAATGACGCGCCAAACACACCTTTCCCAAAAAGTAGGTAGTTGGGGACTGCTCTTGATTAATGTTGAATCTACCGTTGGTAATGTTGTCCCTAATCATGTTCTGTACGGAATCCGACCAGTATTTCGACCTAAAAGCCTTCTTAAACTCTTCATAATTACTTGTTTCGTTTCGGACCGCTGACCACCAATTATCATTTATACTTTTAAAACAGTCATCCAACAAATTTTTGATTATGTTCCATCGGGTCACTTTAATTCTACCAAACCATTCATCTATTCTCTCTAAAAATTCTATGGGGTTTCCTCTATAAATTTTGAAATTGATGTTTTCTTTTTGCTCAGGGGCTATGTGATGTGCCAGGTACATTGGTCGATTTTGTAAATTTTCTATTGACTCTTTGATATTAATCAACTCCTGATTCTGTATGTTTTCAACGGTCCCTTTATTTTGATCCACTTGGGTTTTTGTTTGCGTTATTTCATTGTTAACTATCTCAATTCTCCCAGCTATATTAATTTTCACTTCGTCCAATTTCCCTTGGGTTTCTAATTGTACCTCTTTTATTCTAGTTTTGTCATTGTTTTCTACTTGATTAATTTTGGCCTCTACTTTCACTCCAAGTTGTATGATGGTTTCATCTGTCTTTTCTAGACCTACCTTAGTTTCAGTTATTTGCTGTCTTACTTCCTCTTCATAATCATCCACCCTTTTGTTAAGTGTTTCATTGATATTTGCAATCCTCTCATTGATGACTTCCCTCAATGCTTGATTTTGTTCATTTATAATTTGCTGTAAATACTTATTACTGTTTTCAATTCTTTCGTCTATTTGTTTGTTATTTTCCTGAATCTGCCTTAAGCTCTCGTCGTTCCTGTCAAACCTTTCATTAATTTGGTTTAAGCTTTCATTTATCAGCCGGTTATTCTCATCATTTTCCTCTTTATTTTTGTCAAACTTCTCATTCATTAGTTTGATTAAGTTCTCACTCAAAATTTCGTTTTGTTTCTTCGAGTTTTCGTTAATATTGTCTATTTTGTTTTCTAGCTTTTCTGAATTTTCATTTATACTGTCTATTTTATTTTCAAGCTTTTCTGAATTTTCATTTATACTGTCTATCTTATTTTCTAGCTTTTCTGATATTTGTTTGGTTTTCTCATTAGTTTGTTTATTTTGTTCCTCCATTCGTTTAAAATTTTCATTATTGGTTTCAAATTTTTTATTTAATTCTTCCTTCTGTTTCTTGGAATCTTCTTTAATTAATTCCCATAGTTTTAGTAAATCCATATCTCCTCTGGCTTCCTCCATGTCCCCCGCCTGTTGTTCCATCTCACATTCCGTAACTATCTCTGCTTCTTCTTCTCGCCTATCTTCTTCCGTTTCTTGGTCCTTCGCCATCCATTTAGAAACACCTCTCGTATGCATTCCTGTGTCTCTATTAGTTGCTTGCTTCAGTTAAGTAATAGCGATATAGTCGATTTTTTACTTAACTAAAGCCCACTCGTTGAGCGCCAATTTGTAACAACTGAAATGTTACTTATTGAATTATATTGTGTTCAAAAGCTCCACTGTTGAATGCGTCGATTTGTAAAATTTTACTGCAGATGAGATCTCCTGCAAATCAAAGTTAATTTATAAAAAAAAATTATTTTTATGTGGTTAATATTATTCGGTTATTGATCATAGACCTGTGTTAAGTAATTCTCAAGTGTTTTACCAGAGGAAAACGCTATATTACAGTTATTATAGTGAATAATTCAGTATTTTTCTCCAACCCTAGTCGGTATGTATTATCTAAATTGGAAAGAGAGTAGAGCGGAGAGCGTAAGTTAGTTCTCTATTCTCCCGTATTCACCAGCTGTCTGCAGACGAGCGCTGTTAATTCCAATCGGCCAGTTATTACAGGTTAAGTCGTTCCGCTTGCTGTATTTCTCACGTTCCTTTCTCTGTAAGTTACACCCTATTCGAAATACACTAATTATTCTACAAATAACAAGAAATCGTCAGATTCAAGAAGGATTCTTTATTTTATATATAGTTTTATTCCAACAGCTGCTTCCTCCTGCTACTAATACATCATATCGATCACACAATACAGAATCGATTTGTTGTTGAATTCAGGTTTTAGATGTTGAGATTTAATTAAAAATTTTAATTTGTTTCTTATCTCAGGGTACATGTAGTTCTTTTAACTATTAGTAAGGTCAGGTAATGCAAATTCAGGTTACTAGGTATTACAGTTTAGTTATAAAATCTTATTATATAAAGTATAAACATAAGCAGGTTTTTTACCAAACGTTTACAAGATACTCGTTAAGGCAGTGTTCCACTAAACGGTGATGGATAGCAGAGTGATGATGAATGGCTTGAATATATCGACCTCCAGCTTCTCAATAAAAGTTGGTGTTAGTGTCCCAGGATGTAGTGGAAAGTTCAGTTCTTGATCTTCGCTGATTTTTCGTTTCGGTGGTCACAGGTCCCGACGGAATTAGTGAAGTATTAAGTCCTTGCTCCGTTGTTGAAAGTGAGGTTCTGTATGTAAATTTAATTCTCTTTATTTTTCGTTGTAAGGTATTTATTCACTTCGACTTCTCCAGGTCTGAGGTTGTCTTCATTTATTTATTGTTTTCCATTATTACTCATTTGACGGTATGGTTAGTTAATTTATTCTTTAGATTTTTGATTTGAATTTTATTGATAGGTATTTTTATATTCTCGGAGTGAGAGCCTCGGAAGTCGTCCAACCGTCTTTTTGATCAGTTACTATGTTTTAATTTGAATTAACAGTAATTTTATTTATTAGGTTTATTGGTTTTTTCTAGATTTATCACCACTGAACTGTCCTCGTTCATCTATAACAATTGAATTACCAAAATCAACAAGATATCTTGCATTTAGTTGTCCCTAACAACCATTGCTTCTTCTGTCATTGGATAATATTTGTTATCCTAGAGCCATAATTAGGAAATATTCTTACACTTATTTAATAAAATACTCCCTTCTTGGAATTACATTAAATCATATAAAACTTTGACTTAATCTGCCTTATTGAACCGTATACATTTTATTACATTTTCTTCTTAATCGACTTATTTTAAAAGGTATTAATTTCCTTTTACAAAATACTAATTTTAGGCCTATTGGTTTTATTACATGTGTTATAATTTTTTGTTTTTAATTTAATTTTTCTGACCTGACCTACTGTACAAAGAGTCACTGGCTTATGGCCAATTATTCCAATTTTAATTTCCTGGTTTCAATTTATTATTATTATTTAGTTTGTCATTGAACCCTTCATTGGTTTTCAACATAATTATAATGACCACTTGACAATTTATTAACAATTATTGTCTTCCTGGCCAAGTTTACAAATATTATTTTAAGTCATCTTCATTAATTATTCAAAGTAAATACATTTAACATGATACAATACATAATAAATACACTTGTATTTAATTACTTAAATACAAGTTTAACATGAATGAAATTAGTATCCATTGCTTAATACTTTCTTAAAGCAATGGCTTCACACCTGCTACATACACAACACAAAATAAATATCATGTAAACACAATATCATGATAAAGCACAACAACAGGTACATCTTTATAAAACATTAAATATCAATTAAACAGTCTATTATTTTCAAACTCGTCTATAGTAAATTCATCTCATTAGACACTGTGTTTATAGTTTACATCTTCCACTCATCACTCCATATTTTATATTTAGATACATTTTTACTATTTTATTACCTAGTAACCTTACTAGGTATCATCAATACATTTTTTGGGTGAGGTTGGCCCTCCTGACCTTAATTATGGCATACCTTGGGTATTGTTTGAGTTTCTATGGACAAAGTTTTTATGTAACGTCTGGGACCTTAACTTTGTTACGTTACATAATACTCCCCCTCCGGAAGAAGTTTATTTTGGCTGAATATAGTTTAGTTGAAATAAACTTATAGTTTCTTCATGCCTTGGAATATTTATTTGATAAAATTATCGATTTATAATGGTTTCAGTTTTTTATTGTTTCTGCTTTAGTACGCAATTCAATGGGTTCTTTGGGGTTTATTTTCTCTTTCTATTCCTTAAACTTTTAATTGCACCGGAAAACTGTGTTGACACTCATTGTATGTTTTGTCATTAATTCTCTACTGGTACCTCCCTCCGTTGTAGACTTGTCCTTTTCTCTGGAACTCATAACTTTTTCTAGCTTATTACGCCATCATTTCTTATTATCATATTTATATTTAATTACCTCGCTTGGTGTATAATCCCTAAAATACTATATTTCCCTAACATTTTTCCCTAATATCATAGCTGGTACGGAATCAGAGGGGCACTATTGGCTTCCATTACTCTGCCGTTTCCCTAACTATATCTTCTGAGATCAGAGGAACTTCGTCTCTATCCAGAAAAAAAATAAACGTTGCACTATCACAACACAATACATATAATTATTACCTATAAGGTAGCTCCTTCGCTACAAACTTATATTCAAGGGATGATTACTATTATTTCTGAGGTATCCTAATACTTTTCTTAACTTATTTATCTCGTTGTTCTGTAGTTCCATTTATCATATTATTCACCAGTATAGTAGTTAAAGCTGTTCAATAATTATTTTAAATTTTCCTTAGTTCCGTGCTGTCAATTAATTATTCTTTAGCATACGTATTTTACTATTTTTAATTCACTCCCATTTACTTCTGCAATTAAACACTGAATCTCCTCCTTATCATAAATTGTATGGCATATTCTTCCTTCATCTAACTCATTTCTAACCCTTCTTTCTCTTTTTTCATGTTTATTAGTTTAAAATAATTTCTTCTGAATTATATAGTAAGGTGTTCTTACTTATTTTGGAATTTTGTGGTTTTAAAATTGATTCCAACTAATTCATCTTAACTATTTTGTATTGGCCACTGTTCGGGCTGCTCTACCAATATGGTTTTCCGGTGGATTCCGTAGATTATATGCAGTTGTAAATCTTTCAATGGCATCGTCGCAGTATGGATCATACACATACGGTTCTATGTCCTCTTCGTTCCGTCTATTCCTTCCCTCAGTATTCCCAGAATCGGGATTAGGTTTACGGTTTCCACGATGGTCCTCTTGGTTATCCCTCTCATTAGCCATGATATAGTTTACTCGAGCTATATGGGTTCCCTGGTCATTACTTGGTTGATTTTCCGAGGGTATGTCTCTCCTTTGTTCCCTGCTTCCTCCATCATTCTCGACGCTCCTATTTCTGTATTGATTCCTTCCATCATCGTTCCCTCGGTTACTATTCCAATAGTCTCTACCGTTATCAAAATTCCTGCGGCCTGTGCTGTATCGGTTATTATTAGGGTTATTATAATGATTGTTTTGGTAATTATTATTGCGGTAGCGATTATTCATATAATGGTCATTAACATTTCGGTTATAATTATTGTTGTTATACCTATTCATTCCCTGACGCGACTCTTGATTTTGCTCCTCTCTCCTATTGTTTGAATAGTCACTTTGTCTTCGAGACCTCTGATAATAGTCTTCCATTTCATAGCTGGCTAACAAGGTTTCCATTGCTCCTACTGTCTTCACTTGTCCACTGCGTCTGGCACGAACTATTTCTTCTTCGAAATGGTAAGATAGTTTATTCACTAAACATTCCTCTGGTTCCAAATGACGCGCCAAACACACCTTTCCCAAAAAGTAGGTAGTTGGGGACTGCTCTTGATTAATGTTGAATCTACCGTTGGTAATGTTGTCCCTAATCATGTTCTGTACGGAATCCGACCAGTATTTCGACCTAAAAGCCTTCTTAAACTCTTCATAATTACTTGTTTCGTTTCGGACCGCTGACCACCAATTATCATTTATACTTTTAAAACAGTCATCCAACAAATTTTTGATTATGTTCCATCGGGTCACTTTAATTCTACCAAACCATTCATCTATTCTCTCTAAAAATTCTATGGGGTTTCCTCTATAAATTTTGAAATTGATGTTTTCTTTTTGCTCAGGGGCTATGTGATGTGCCAGGTACATTGGTCGATTTTGTAAATTTTCTATTGACTCTTTGATATTAATCAACTCCTGATTCTGTATGTTTTCAACGGTCCCTTTATTTTGATCCACTTGGGTTTTTGTTTGCGTTATTTCATTGTTAACTATCTCAATTCTCCCAGCTATATTAATTTTCACTTCGTCCAATTTCCCTTGGGTTTCTAATTGTACCTCTTTTATTCTAGTTTTGTCATTGTTTTCTACTTGATTAATTTTGGCCTCTACTTTCACTCCGAGTTGTATGATGGTTTCATCTGTCTTTTCTAGACCTACCTTAGTTTCAGTTATTTGCTGTCTTACTTCCTCTTCATAATCATCCACCCTTTTGTTAAGTGTTTCATTGATATTTGCAATCCTCTCATTGATGACTTCCCTCAATGCTTGATTTTGTTCATTTATAATTTGCTGTAAATCCTTATTACTGTTTTCAATTCTTTCGTCTATTTGTTTGTTATTTTCCTGAATCTGCCTTAAGCTCTCGTCGTTCCTGTCAAACCTTTCATTAATTTGGTTTAAGCTTTCATTTATCAGCCGGTTATTCTCATCATTTTCCTCTTTATTTTTGTCAAACTTCTCATTCATTAGTTTGATTAAGTTCTCACTCAAAATTTCGTTTTGTTTCTTCGAGTTTTCGTTAATATTGTCTATTTTGTTTTCTAGCTTTTCTGAATTTTCATTTATACTGTCTATTTTATTTTCAAGCTTTTCTGAATTTTCATTTATACTGTCTATCTTATTTTCTAGCTTTTCTGATATTTGTTTGGTTTTCTCATTAGTTTGTTTATTTTGTTCCTCCATTCGTTTAAAATTTTCATTATTGGTTTCAAATTTTTTATTTAATTCTTCCTTCTGTTTCTTGGAATCTTCTTTAATTAATTCCCATAGTTTTAGTAAATCCATATCTCCTCTGGCTTCCTCCATGTCCCCCGCCTGTTGTTCCATCTCACATTCCGTAACTATCTCTGCTTCTTCTTCTCGCCTATCTTCTTCCGTTTCTTGGTCCTTCGCCATCCATTTAGAAACACCTCTCGTATGCATTCCTGTGTCTCTATTAGTTGCTTGCTTCAGTTAAGTAATAGCGATATAGTCGATTTTTTACTTAACTAAAGCCCACTCGTTGAGCGCCAATTTGTAACAACTGAAATGTTACTTATTGAATTATATTGTGTTCAAAAGCTCCACTGTTGAATGCGTCGATTTGTAAAATTTTACTGCAGATGAGATCTCCTGCAAATCAAAGTTAATTTATAAAAAAAAATTATTTTTATGTGGTTAATATTATTCGGTTATTGATCATAGACCTGTGTTAAGTAATTCTCAAGTGTTTTACCAGAGGAAAACGCTATATTACAGTTATTATAGTGAATAATTCAGTATTTTTCTCCAACCCTAGTCGGTATGTATTATCTAAATTGGAAAGAGAGTAGAGCGGAGAGCGTAAGTTAGTTCTCTATTCTCCCGTATTCACCAGCTGTCTGCAGACGAGCGCTGTTAATTCCAATCGGCCAGTTATTACAGGTTAAGTCGTTCCGCTTGCTGTATTTCTCACGTTCCTTTCTCTGTAAGTTACACCCTATTCGAAATACACTAATTATTCTACAAATAACAAGAAATCGTCAGATTCAAGAAGGATTCTTTATTTTATATATAGTTTTATTCCAACAGCTGCTTCCTCCTGCTACTAATACATCATATCGATCACACAATACAGAATCGATTTGTTGTTGAATTCAGGTTTTAGATGTTGAGATTTAATTAAAAATTTTAATTTGTTTCTTATCTCAGGGTACATGTAGTTCTTTTAACTATTAGTAAGGTCAGGTAATGCAAATTCAGGTTACTAGGTATTACAGTTTAGTTATAAAATCTTATTATATAAAGTATAAACATAAGCAGGTTTTTTACCAAACGTTTACAAGATACTCGTTAAGGCAGTGTTCCACTAAACGGTGATGGATAGCAGAGTGATGATGAATGGCTTGAATATATCGACCTCCAGCTTCTCAATAAAAGTTGGTGTTAGTGTCCCAGGATGTAGTGGAAAGTTCAGTTCTTGATCTTCGCTGATTTTTCGTTTCGGTGGTCACAGGTCCCGACGGAATTAGTGTAGTATTAAGTCCTTGCTCCGTTGTTGAAAGTGAGGTTCTGTATGTAAATTTAATTCTCTTTATTTTTCGTTGTAAGGTATTTATTCACTTCGACTTCTCCAGGTCTGAGGTTGTCTTCATTTATTTATTGTTTTCCATTATTACTCATTTGACGGTATGGTTAGTTAATTTATTCTTTAGATTTTTGATTTGAATTTTATTGATAGGTATTTTTATATTCTCGGAGTGAGAGCCTCGGAAGTCGTCCAACCGTCTTTTTGATCAGTTACTATGTTTTAATTTGAATTAACAGTAATTTTATTTATTAGGTTTATTGGTTTTTTCTAGATTTATCACCACTGAACTGTCCTCGTTCATCTATAACAATTGAATTACCAAAATCAACAAGATATCTTGCATTTAGTTGTCCCTAACAACCATTGCTTCTTCTGTCATTGGATAATATTTGTTATCCTAGAGCCATAATTAGGAAATATTCTTACACTTATTTAATAAAATACTCCCTTCTTGGAATTACATTAAATCATATAAAACTTTGACTTAATCTGCCTTATTGAACCGTATACATTTTATTACATTTTCTTCTTAATCGACTTATTTTAAAAGGTATTAATTTCCTTTTACAAAATACTAATTTTAGGCCTATTGGTTTTATTACATGTGTTATAATTTTTTGTTTTTAATTTAATTTTTCTGACCTGACCTACTGTACAAAGAGTCACTGGCTTATGGCCAATTATTCCAATTTTAATTTCCTGGTTTCAATTTATTATTATTATTTAGTTTATCATTGAACCCTTCATTGGTTTTCAACATAATTATAATGACCACTTGACAATTTATTAACAATTATTGTCTTCCTGGCCAAGTTTACAAATATTATTTTAAGTCATCTTCATTAATTATTCAAAGTAAATACATTTAACATGATACAATACATAATAAATACACTTGTATTTAATTACTTAAATACAAGTTTAACATGAATGAAATTAGTATCCATTGCTTAATACTTTCTTAAAGCAATGGCTTCACACCTGCTACATACACAACACAAAATAAATATCATGTAAACACAATATCATGATAAAGCACAACAACAGGTACATCTTTATAAAACATTAAATATCAATTAAACAGTCTATTATTTTCAAACTCGTCTATAGTAAATTCATCTCATTAGACACTGTGTTTATAGTTTACATCTTCCACTCATCACTCCATATTTTATATTTAGATACATTTTTACTATTTTATTACCTAGTAACCTTACTAGGTATCATCAATACATTTTTTGGGTGAGGTTGGCCCTCCTGACCTTAATTATGGCATACCTTGGGTATTGTTTGAGTTTCTATGGACAAAGTTTTTATGTAACGTCTGGGACCTTAACTTTGTTACGTTACATAATACTCCCCCTCCGGAAGAAGTTTATTTTGGCTGAATATAGTTTAGTTGAAATAAACTTATAGTTTCTTCATGCCTTGGAATATTTATTTGATAAAATTATCGATTTATAATGGTTTCAGTTTTTTATTGTTTCTGCTTTAGTACGCAATTCAATGGGTTCTTTGGGGTTTATTTTCTCTTTCTATTCCTTAAACTTTTAATTGCACCGGAAAACTGTGTTGACACTCATTGTATGTTTTGTCATTAATTCTCTACTGGTACCTCCCTCCGTTGTAGACTTGTCCTTTTCTCTGGAACTCATAACTTTTTCTAGCTTATTACGCCATCATTTCTTATTATCATATTTATATTTAATTACCTCGCTTGGTGTATAATCCCTAAAATACTATATTTCCCTAACATTTTTCCCTAATATCATAGCTGGTACGGAATCAGAGGGGCACTATTGGCTTCCATTACTCTGCCGTTTCCCTAACTATATCTTCTGAGATCAGAGGAACTTCGTCTCTATCCAGAAAAAAAATAAACGTTGCACTATCACAACACAATACATATAATTATTACCTATAAGGTAGCTCCTTCGCTACAAACTTATATTCAAGGGATGATTACTATTATTTCTGAGGTATCCTAATACTTTTCTTAACTTATTTATCTCGTTGTTCTGTAGTTCCATTTATCATATTATTCACCAGTATAGTAGTTAAAGCTGTTCAATAATTATTTTAAATTTTCCTTAGTTCCGTGCTGTCAATTAATTATTCTTTAGCATACGTATTTTACTATTTTTAATTCACTCCCATTTACTTCTGCAATTAAACACTGAATCTCCTCCTTATCATAAATTGTATGGCATATTCTTCCTTCATCTAACTCATTTCTAACCCTTCTTTCTCTTTTTTCATGTTTATTAGTTTAAAATAATTTCTTCTGAATTATATAGTAAGGTGTTCTTACTTATTTTGGAATTTTGTGGTTTTAAAATTGATTCCAACTAATTCATCTTAACTATTTTGTATTGGCCACTGTTCGGGCTGCTCTACCAATATGGTTTTCCGGTGGATTCCGTAGATTATATGCAGTTGTAAATCTTTCAATGGCATCGTCGCAGTATGGATCATACACATACGGTTCTATGTCCTCTTCGTTCCGTCTATTCCTTCCCTCAGTATTCCCAGAATCGGGATTAGGTTTACGGTTTCCACGATGGTCCTCTTGGTTATCCCTCTCATTAGCCATGATATAGTTTACTCGAGCTATATGGGTTCCCTGGTCATTACTTGGTTGATTTTCCGAGGGTATGTCTCTCCTTTGTTCCCTGCTTCCTCCATCATTCTCGACGCTCCTATTTCTGTATTGATTCCTTCCATCATCGTTCCCTCGGTTACTATTCCAATAGTCTCTACCGTTATCAAAATTCCTGCGGCCTGTGCTGTATCGGTTATTATTAGGGTTATTATAATGATTGTTTTGGTAATTATTATTGCGGTAGCGATTATTCATATAATGGTCATTAACATTTCGGTTATAATTATTGTTGTTATACCTATTCATTCCCTGACGCGACTCTTGATTTTGCTCCTCTCTCCTATTGTTTGAATAGTCACTTTGTCTTCGAGACCTCTGATAATAGTCTTCCATTTCATAGCTGGCTAACAAGGTTTCCATTGCTCCTACTGTCTTCACTTGTCCACTGCGTCTGGCACGAACTATTTCTTCTTCGAAATGGTAAGATAGTTTATTCACTAAACATTCCTCTGGTTCCAAATGACGCGCCAAACACACCTTTCCCAAAAAGTAGGTAGTTGGGGACTGCTCTTAATTAATGTTGAATCTACCGTTGGTAATGTTGTCCCTAATCATGTTCTGTACGGAATCCGACCAGTATTTCGACCTAAAAGCCTTCTTAAACTCTTCATAATTACTTGTTTCGTTTCGGACCGCTGACCACCAATTATCATTTATACTTTTAAAACAGTCATCCAACAAATTTTTGATTATGTTCCATCGGGTCACTTTAATTCTACCAAACCATTCATCTATTCTCTCTAAAAATTCTATGGGGTTTCCTCTATAAATTTTGAAATTGATGTTTTCTTTTTGCTCAGGGGCTATGTGATGTGCCAGGTACATTGGTCGATTTTGTAAATTTTCTATTGACTCTTTGATATTAATCAACTCCTGATTCTGTATATTTTCAACGGTCCCTTTATTTTGATCCACTTGGGTTTTTGTTTGCGTTATTTCATTGTTAACTATCTCAATTCTCCCAGCTATATTAATTTTCACTTCGTCCAATTTCCCTTGGGTTTCTAATTGTACCTCTTTTATTCTAGTTTTGTCATTGTTTTCTACTTGATTAATTTTGGCCTCTACTTTCACTCCGAGTTGTATGATGGTTTCATCTGTCTTTTCTAGACCTACCTTAGTTTCAGTTATTTGCTGTCTTACTTCCTCTTCATAATCATCCACCCTTTTGTTAAGTGTTTCATTGATATTTGCAATCCTCTCATTGATGACTTCCCTCAATGCTTGATTTTGTTCATTTATAATTTGCTGTAAATCCTTATTACTGTTTTCAATTCTTTCGTCTATTTGTTTGTTATTTTCCTGAATCTGCCTTAAGCTCTCGTCGTTCCTGTCAAACCTTTCATTAATTTGGTTTAAGCTTTCATTTATCAGCCGGTTATTCTCATCATTTTCCTCTTTATTTTTGTCAAACTTCTCATTCATTAGTTTGATTAAGTTCTCACTCAAAATTTCGTTTTGTTTCTTCGAGTTTTCGTTAATATTGTCTATTTTGTTTTCTAGCTTTTCTGAATTTTCATTTATACTGTCTATTTTATTTTCAAGCTTTTCTGAATTTTCTTATACTGTCTATCTTATTTTCTAGCTTTTCTGATATTTGTTTGGTTTTCTCATTAGTTTGTTTATTTTGTTCCTCCATTCGTTTAAAATTTTCATTATTGGTTTCAAATTTTTTATTTAATTCTTCCTTCTGTTTCTTGGAATCTTCTTTAATTAATTCCCATAGTTTTAGTAAATCCATATCTCCTCTGGCTTCCTCCATGTCCCCCGCCTGTTGTTCCATCTCACATTCCGTAACTATCTCAGCTTCTTCTTCTCGTCTATCTTCTTCCGTTTCTTGGTCCTTCGCCATCCATTTAGAAACACCTCTCGTATGCATTCCTGTGTCTCTATTAGTTGCTTGCTTCAGTTAAGTAATAGCGATATAGTCGATTTTTTACTTAACTAAAGCCCACTCGTTGAGCGCCAATTTGTAACAACTGAAATGTTACTTATTGAATTATATTGTGTTCAAAAGCTCCACTGTTGAATGCGTCGATTTGTAAAATTTTACTGCAGATGAGATCTCCTGCAAATCAAAGTTAATTTATAAAAAAAAATTATTTTTATGTGGTTAATATTATTCGGTTATTGATCATAGACCTGTGTTAAGTAATTCTCAAGTGTTTTACCAGAGGAAAACGCTATATTACAGTTATTATAGTGAATAATTCAGTATTTTTCTCCAACCCTAGTCGGTATGTATTATCTAAATTGGAAAGAGAGTAGAGCGGAGAGCGTAAGTTAGTTCTCTATTCTCCCGTATTCACCAGCTGTCTGCAGACGAGCGCTGTTAATTCCAATCGGCCAGTTATTACAGGTTAAGTCGTTCCGCTTGCTGTATTTCTCACGTTCCTTTCTCTGTAAGTTACACCCTATTCGAAATACACTAATTATTCTACAAATAACAAGAAATCGTCAGATTCAAGAAGGATTCTTTATTTTATATATAGTTTTATTCCAACAGCTGCTTCCTCCTGCTACTAATACATCATATCGATCACACAATACAGAATCGATTTGTTGTTGAATTCAGGTTTTAGATGTTGAGATTTAATTAAAAATTTTAATTTGTTTCTTATCTCAGGGTACATGTAGTTCTTTTAACTATTAGTAAGGTCAGGTAATGCAAATTCAGGTTACTAGGTATTACAGTTTAGTTATAAAATCTTATTATATAAAGTATAAACATAAGCAGGTTTTTTACCAAACGTTTACAAGATACTCGTTAAGTCAGTGTTCCACTAAACGGTGATGGATAGCAGAGTGATGATGAATGGCTTGAATATATCGACCTCCAGCTTCTCAATAAAAGTTGGTGTTAGTGTCCCAGGATGTAGTGGAAAGTTCAGTTCTTGATCTTCGCTGATTTTTCGTTTCTGGTGGTCACAGGTCCCGACGGAATTAGTGTAGTATTAAGTCCTTGCTCCGTTGTTGAAAGTGAGGTTCTGTATGTAAATTTAATTCTCTTTATTTTTCGTTGTAAGATATTTATTCACTTCGACTCCTCCAGGTCTGAGGTTGTCTTCATTTATTTATTGTTTTCCATTATTACTCATTTGACGGTATGGTTAGTTAATTTATTCTTTAGATTTTTGATTTGAATTTTATTGATAGGTATTTTTATATTCTCGGAGTGAGAGCCTCGGAAGTCGTCCAACCGTCTTTTTGACCAGTTACTATGTTTTAATTTGAATTAACAGTAATTTTATTTATTAGGTTTATTGGTTTTTTCTAGATTTATCACCACTGAACTGTCCTCGTTCATCTATAACAATTGAATTACCAAAATCAACAAGATATCTTGCATTTAGTTGTCCCTAACAACCATTGCTTCTTCTGTCATTGGATAATATTTGTTATCCTAGAGCCATAATTAGGAAATATTCTTACACTTATTTAATAAAATACTCCCTTCTTGGAATTACATTAAATCATATAAAACTTTGACTTAATCTGCCTTATTAAACCGTATACATTTTATTACATTTTCTTCTTAATCGACTTATTTTAAAAGGTATTAATTTCCTTTTACAAAATACTAATTTTAGGCCTATTGGTTTTATTACATGTGTTATAATTTTTTGTTTTTAATTTAATTTTTCTGACCTGACCTACTGTACAAAGAGTCACTGGCTTATGGCCAATTATTCCAATTTTAATTTCCTGGTTTCAATTTATTATTATTATTTAGTTTATCATTGAACCCTTCATTGGTTTTTAACATAATTATAATGACCACTTGACAATTTATTAACAATTATTGTCTTCCTGGCCAAGTATACAAATATTATTTTAAGTCATCTTCATTAATTATTCAAAGTAAATACATTTAACATGATACAATACATAATAAATACACTTATATTTAATTACTTAAATACAAGTTTAACATGAATGAAATTAGTATCCATTGCTTAATACTTTCTTAAAGCAATGGCTTCACACCTGCTACATACACAACACAAAATAAATATCATGTAAACACAATATCATGATAAAGCACAACTACAGGTACATCTTTATAAAACATTAAATATCAATTAAACAGTCTATTATTTTCAAACTCGTCTATAGTAAATTCATCTCATTAGACACTGTGTTTATAGTTTACATCTTCCACTCATCACTCCATATTTTATATTTAGATACATTTTTACTATTTTATTACCTAGTAACCTTACTCATCAATACATTTTTTGGGTGAGGTTGGCCCTCCTGACCTTAATTATGGCATACCTTGGGTATTGTTTGAGTTTCTATGGACAAAGTTTTTATGTAACGTCTGGGACCTTAACTTTGTTACGTTACAATATGCACCGATCCTAGTCCCAGAACACATTTTTGGTATTTGATCTATCTCTTATTTATAGAATGCCAATCAACTGCTTATAGCGTTTCGTCATTGATTTGATCATAAGTAAAACATTACTGTATTTGCTTATCTTAAATATGGAATAGAATACTTAATAAATAAACGTATTGTCTGATTCATCTGAATATCGTGTGTTTAATTTTTCTCTTATTTTTCTTCCTGAGGGTCATCATGGCTTTTGATGGTGGGTTGGGCGGGGGTAGAGGCCTGAACGAGGATGTCGCCGAAAGAGCTTTTGCCCCAGGCCCCCAAATGTCTCTGGACGGCCCTGCTTACTTCACGGTCTACTACAGTCTATGGTCACCACTAACTGAGACATTGTGTTGTTCTCGACCATCAGTCTACAAGTGATTACTACAGATTTATCTGTAGACCACAGCAAGGAAATAAGATACTTATGAAACAAAAATTAAAAATGAAAGACGACTTCGAATACTCGAATAGGATCGGAGCCAAAAGGGAACAAGGGTCAGTCAAGAGAGACTAGACAAGAAAGACTGATGGAAGGCATCTACCCAAGACAAGTCGAAGCAAAGTGAGAATTCAGGTAGGGCTCATTGGGTTTGCCAAACCCGTATCCACGAGATATGTACCCCTGATGACCCGCTGTAGTCAAGAGAGAGAAAAGTGAGGTAGATCAATCGTGAAGGTAAACGTGAGCGTTGTTGCGGTCAATGTTATGGTCCATAATTAATCATCACATGTTTTCTTAACAACTTATATACATCCTTAAGAACACGACTCAGTCAAGCAGTCAAGTATTTTGGCATTTTATACTTTGTATTTACACTTTTCATTTATGGATAATCGTAGTGATGCACGGGGAGAGAACAAAAGATTTAGGCTACAGTCTGAATAATAAAAACAAGTCTCCAAAAACAAAGGAAATCAAACTATTTCAACAGACGACAGATTCTAATACTTTGGTAATACTTTGGTGTTCTATTTTCTATTAAAGCGCCCGGAACTTGGACTCTGAGACAGGGATATTGCGAAAGAATCGAAACTGAGAGCCGGTAGACACAGGGCCGTATTTAGGGTCTCTTACGCCCCTGTGCAGTTATTTATTTTACACCCCCTCACGCCTACTCCAAACACCAATACGTGTCATCTCTCATAAGATTCATAGAACACCCATGACTATGAAGACTAATAAACAGTGGTTATGGTTACTAATTAACAAAATGTTTTAGAGAATAATTATTTTTATTAGCCAATCGAACTATGAAAAAAGGTATGCCAAAGCAAACCAAATTTACTTAAAGTATCTTTGTCTAGTACGTTTACCCGTATCTACATTTCCATACTATGGAGGTGGTTTTCTTCTCGCCTTTGAGTTTGCAAATGTGTTTATTACGTTCTCGAAATCCAATTTCATTGTAATGCCCGGTTCTATAGCAAGCACTCCATAGTTTATGAGTCTTTCTTGTTTTTGGGTTGTTCGCAGATTTTTAATCCTTTTCAGAGATAAAAATGATCTTCCGCAGAATAGTTCGTTACTGTTGAATCTAGTGTGTAGTGTACACATTTGGGTAGCCATCTTTAAGGTTTTTTGAGGTATCATTTTGCAAAGAAATGGAACAGCGGTTAACTTCTGATATATTCTTTTTTTATAGTAAGTAAATGGCTCTAAAAGTAAATACATTCTTCAACAAAACGTTTCTCTATGTCAGTAAAGTTTAACAAAGACCTAAAGAGTCTGAAGTTTTTCTGCAGCATCAGGAATCTGAGAAGCATCAAGATCACTTATATTTGTGTAAAGACAAAAATCTTGAACTAAGTTTTGAACTCTGAAGACATCAACTGCCTTCTTTAATTCATTTTGAAGAGTTTCAGTAGTGTTAAAATATCTTGTTTTCATTCTTCTCCGGTCTTCCTCTTGATCCGGCTTTGTAACTGTGGTTATTTTTTACGAGAAGTCTGGTTCAACTTCTGTCTCTGGTGATTCGTCAAAAAATATTTTAGGTTTAATTTTACGCATTCTTCATGATGGAATAGACTCCAATTTTCTGATTTGAACAAACTTATTTTCTGCTAAATCCTTCTGGATCTGGAAAGAGATCTTTAGTCCGACAAACATTTAGTGAGACATTCGTATAGTTCGACAACAGTGGAAATGTCCTAGTCCTCATCTTGCATATTTTCAAACTGATGAAGTATACAACCCCCAGACTGTCGACATAAAACCTACCTGAATACAGTTTAGCTGTATAAGATGTCTCTGTGACACTGAATGCCACATTTTCATTTGCTGAGATGGATTTCAAAGCTGCAAACACCGTTTCCCAATCACCATTCAAACTTTTACAAACGTTATCGTGCGTATTCCACCAGGTAATCGATAAAGATTTCGATTATCTTTAACATTATTTATCTAAGTATTAAGTATTTTTATTATTTTATTATTGTTATTATGTAATTTCATTATTAGTTTTTTTATTTACATAAACATTTTGTTGTTAGTGTTTATTAAATATATTATTAAAAGTTATTTATATAACGTTATTAACATTATCTTTAAAATATCTTTCCAATATGCTTCACCGTTCTGTTTAATCAGCAAGGGAGCTGTGTACGTTTTTGTACCATTTGACTGCAATTTTACAACATCCTACGACAATAACAAATAGGCAAATACACTTTAGCTGTCTACGTATAACTCATACATAGTATAAAACAACACGTATCAACAACCTTACTCTAAAATAAATATTTTGTCCCTTCTTCTTCTTCTTCTTTCAGTGACTAGGCGAATCACCTGTTCCGATCCCAAAGGAATATATCCACTTCACCAACGCCTCCTAGGTCTTCCTATATTTCTATGTCGAATAGGCTTGTATTGCCAAACTTCTTTAGGCAAACTACCATGTGGCATCCTATTCAGATGAGCAATCCATCTCTCTTTGTTTCCTGCAATACGATATTGGATATTAACAATCTTCAACTCATTGCTAATGTCTTCATTGTAGAGACTATCGCAGTAATCTCATTTCCGATATTCTGTATCCTACTGAGATGTTTTTTTTTTCACCGGAACCCAAATTTCGGAACCATACAATAACACTGGCACAGCCACTGCCTTATAAAATGTTATTCGAGTCTCTTTCCTTGTTTCCCTCTATAGCGTTCGACTAATTGTGCCATATATTGACTGTAACTTAGGATCAACATCATAATCCACATCGCAAGTGATGTTACAGCCAAGGTAACGGAAATATGACACCTGCTCTATATCTTATTATCCAACACAATCTTAGTTCGCGAGGGGTAATTGTTCATAAATGCCATAGTTTTTGTCTGCTGCACAAACATTTTTATGTTGTAATTCGAACAGACTTGCTGTAACTGGAACATCGATCTCTGGAACTTGCATTCATTGTTTTGGATGATTACTTGATCATCCGCAAACTGCATTTCATTCATGCATGTTCTATTATTTATTTTTGTTCCGGGATCAGCTCCTAATTTCCACTCTCTAACTATGTCTTCAATAGAGATATTACAATGCTTTATGCTACAGCGTAGCGCACTTCCTGATTAATGTAAATCTCTTCTGTCAAATCCTCTCCTATAGACAGTACTATCCTAGTACTATAGTATAAGCTCTTTCTAACGTCTACAAGATGTTTAGGATAATCCCTCTCACATATTAGGTCTCATAGAATGGACCTGTTACCTCTATCAAAATATTTTATATATAGTATAGATATTTTGTGTAACAGAAATTTATAAACGTTACAAAGTGTATTCACAAACGTATGGACACAGAGTAAAACGTACTTCGATAAAAATAAATTTCCCTTTTTAATTTCACTGTTTAGGAGTTCTCATAAAATTATCTTAAAATGTGGTTCAGCAGGTAGAAAATCTGCGGGTTGTAGCTAATAATAATAATCATAATGATAATAATAAAGCTGAACTCTGTGGGAATTCGTACTGCGACCGACAAATTATCGTACTGACCTACTTAATAACGAAGGCGCTATTCAGCAGGCCGTGCACAGAGTTAATGATCTCTGTGTGATCATGCTTAAACACGGATTTACCCGTTACTAAACGAACCTCACACAAGTCACGTATTTGTTTTAATTGTATCCGTGTGATGTTTGAAAGCAACGATTTATAGCGAACGTTTGTCGATTAGTTTAATTAAACATAATATTTTCGGATCCGTTTCAATACGCGTCAAACGGTACATATTTTCTTTAGAAACGATTAGTCATAGCTGTACGTTTTAACCCTTTGCGTACTATTCCGTGGAGAGATAACTCGTCGGTCGCGGGTTTGTGGCTTTGGAATATACTAGCAGTAGGCCTGTATAAATTGTGCGATTTAATTTGTGCATGAATGATTTAAAAAAATGATCAGTCTTCAACGCGATCACAAATAAGTTATACTACTTATAGTCCTACAATATAGGCCAGCGGTTCCCAAACTTTTCAGTCCGCCGACCCCCTCCAAAAAAATTTAAAAATTCACGGACCCCATCTGAGTTTTGAAATACAACAAACAGTAAATATGATAGAAACTCTTATATTTTAATTATAAATGCATTAAAATAAAAATTCTCTTAACTTGCAAACTTATAATTAATGATATCAAACATAGTTTAATATGAACAATGAAGCTGATTTTGAACAATTAGCTCTGCAATATTGGGTTTAATGTCTGATAACTTCAATATTAAGTAACTCTCGACTTCAAGTTTATTTCTTAACTTTGACTTTAAGTACGTGAGCAGGGAGACTGCGGTTTCACACAATATAAGTAGAGGAAACACAGGTACACACTTCAAAGCTTTTTGCGAGTTCTGGATAGTCAGTCATTACATAGGCTTATAACAGAAGTCGGGTAGCTGTAATTGCGAAAACTGTAATTTTAATGAACTGTCAGTTGAAAGTTCTGCCAATGAATCTTCTTTTTGTAGTGTAAGAGAGAGGTCTAGTCAGTTCGGCTGACAAACAGATCTGCTACACGACACGATTTAATGACACTATTAAAGCCACTAGTTTGAAATTACTTTTACAATTACAATTAGTTTGAACCAAAAAAGTACTAGAATTGTCTACTAATTGTTTTAAGATTCTAAAATTTAGATTTATATTTTAGAGCACAAAAAATCGGAGAATATTACGGTATATTCTTGCTTAAAAGTGTCTGCGGACCCCCTGAAACATTGTCGCGGACCCCACTTTGGGAACCACTGATACAGGCCATATTATTATTGTTGTTGTCGTTATTATTATTATTATTGTTGTTGTTGTTGTTATTATTATATTAAATTGTGCGGAATATTGCACCTTTTATTGAAAAGTATCTTGCATTCATATCACAATGATTACAAGAATAATTTATTTCTTGTATAAAGGTAAAATTATTTTGCCTAACGCACGTTTCATAGACTTAAATCCGTATCATCATAGAAAAATGTACGAACGAGTGCTCGATATCTATTTTGATTTAAACTGTTCCTGTTATTGTAACATCTGTTTACGTTATCAGCTGTTTTGGACGGTTATATTAAAAAAATTGTTGTTGACTTTACCAATAATAATACCTGTACTAATTTTCGATATTTCAATTATGCGATAGTCGATGTTGGTCGTGTAGTGAATATCGCATACATTTTCGTAAAGTAATAGAGAGCGTTACCACAGTTAACCCGGCTGTTAGGGCGTTGTCTAGATTTTCTGTCATCATACCTAACAGACCGGTAAATTGTGATAATGTGAACACGTGCCTGGAAGCTTACGTTTATTTATTAATTTATTTGTTTATGTTGCAGAATTGTTTGTTTTTCTTTGTAATCGTTTTTAGTTCTCATATACTTTTAAAAAAAACGTTTCTACATCAATTATAGGTTAAACCTGTAACAGCAAGAGTTGGTGTTGTTAGGTATAACATAAGAGGCAAACTGAAAGAGGAACTCCGACCAACCAATACATCTTTAAAATAGTATTCGCTTTTTTGTGTAAAAGAAAGAAAAGTAAGGAATGGTGGGCCTTCCGGGTTACTATACATGTCTCCCTTTTTATGAGAAAACTTGCTTTTCGTTTGGACAGTAATTTTTACACGTATATTTTTTTGTCGCCTAAATCTATACGTGGTTGTTGGTTTTCCTTGGTCCCGAACTTACATTTACAATGTTTTCCAGAACGTTCATGTATACCGTGTATACGGTTTCAATACAGTCCGTAAAAATGTGTATTCTGTTTTAATCGCAACACGTTTGAAAAAAAAAACGCGATGTTTTCGTTCGTTCCATAGTAATAAAGTACGTCGATTATGAACATTTCGCTGTAGGTTCAGCATCTTTATCAATAAAGAAGAAGAAAACGCTTGAATGTCACAAAAATGCTTAGTCCAAGTTGCGTTTTTTATGTGCGCTGAGACTGACACTAAATAAATATCAGTCTGTTACAATCATTGTATTTATATTAAAGGTTATATTTTGCCAACCAATACTCGTCGTCGTCGTCATCCTTTACGGCTTAGGCTAGTAGCCTGTTCCAGTCTCAATGGAATTCATCCAACCATCGCTTACGGGGTCTTCCCACACTTCTCTTCCCCCTTGGATGATAGTCAAGGGCTCTTCTTGAAAATCTAGTTGGATCCACTCTCTCTACGTGTAACCGCCATTCAGTTTTGTACCGGGAGATTTTCTCCTTTAAGCTTTCAGCTATGCCTAGTTCCATTCTAATATGATAATTTCTGATAAGATCTCTTCTGGTACAACCCTTTACAGCCCTTAAGAACCTCATTTCCGCTCCTTGTATTCTAGGTATATCTTTGGCCTTTCTAATCCATGTCTCATTACCATACAGTATTTGAGGTATGGCCATTACACTATAATATTTCAATTCCCTCTCTTTCCTTGTTTTCTTCTTTAAGTGTTTAATGATACATCCATCAATACTCTTTAAACAATAAATTAAACCGAAAATTTCTTCCTTAACTTCATGCATTAAAACATTACATATTTTCGAATTACATTTCCCAATAAAATTATTTACTATTGGTGCACTTTTTCTTCTTAATTGCGTGATGTATCGATACTATCGCTTACCTAAAATATCGAAAATGTAGTGCAGTTGGGAAAGTTCCAAAAATTGAACATTTACGTTTCTACTTCTTAAAATTATTCAAATAGCTTGACATTTCGAATTATATATAATTCATCTTGTTTTGTTTTTGTCTAAATTTGGTATTTAATTAATGATCGAATATGTGAAATATGCAACAAAGCTATTCGAAAAATTAATTTCTCCTGAGCTAATTGTTAGACATATTGTTAGAGCTGGGGTCTATATATTATTGACAAAATAATCAAGATGAGCGTGAAATTTCTCCGAAGAACTGAATCCACTGAGAGTATAATTCAACATATCATACAGTAAGCTGGAAATGAAGGCCTACTTACAAGCTTATAGATTCCAGAAATATTTTTCTCATAGATCCCTGTTACCTCCATTTTGAATATGATTTTAAATCATTTTTGCATACACAAGTGCCAGCATTAGCATATTCCAGAGTAAGTGTACTTGTAGCTTTGCGAGTAGAAAATGATATAGAGTAGGTTAGATTAGATTATAATTGGGAGGATAAAATGATGTAGAATTCTCTTAAGTTATAATACCATATTCACATACTAATATAGAAACCCTTGGGGTTTTGACGTTTTCATATAATAATTTTGAAAATAAACATATTTTTTCAAGTATTGAACAATACATATGTAGTTTGACACACGTTTCACGTAATCAATAGGCCTATGTGTATCATCGGGGACACGTAATACCCTCAGTATCACGCTCTAAAAATTTAGATATTGTTTACGTAAGTAATGCGTCAGACTGTATCAATTTTAATACTTACAAAAGAAAACAATGATCTGTCCTGTTATCTTCCCTTACCAACTGCTGTATTTTATAATCGCGTTCCTGTGAAGTTGACTCATAATCTGATCAACTAGCTATATCAGGCTTTACCTAGCTTTTCTCGTTTTTGAATACTTTTTTTGTAAACTACTAATTTTTGACAACCGACTCGGTTGTTTGCTTAACAAACCGCATTAATCATATCTAACCTTTCTCGTCTTCCTATACAATTTTCTTTCTTTACAGCATTAAGAATTTGTGACAAAATTTGGCCGAAAATTGATGATGGGGAATTTTTTTAAATTCTTGAAGACGTCGTAATGTATTGGTATCCAGACTGACGTGTAGGCTTCCACATGATTATTCGTTGGTATTGCTTTTCTTGTTATTTTCTCATTTATTTCTTAAACGGTTTAAAAATCTGTTAATGAAATGCAACTTTAAAAGGTGTTTGTTCTCTAAAGCGTCATTTGTGTATAAGGGGATTCGCTACTGAAAGTAGTGATTTTTTAAAATATTGGTAATATGAATGGGTTTTTCGGTATGTACGATTAGTTGGTACATCAAAAAAATTTAAAAAATATGAAACTGAAAAATTATTAATTACTCCCCCGCTGAGAATTAATTTTCTACTGATTTTTAGAAAATTGCAGACCCATTTTCAAATTGATATATCTCTGGAAATACTTGTCATATCTGCTTTATCTTGATGTCATTTTAAAGGGACACTTGTCTACTAAAAATTCTGGTAGAATTATTATTTTAAATCAAGTTTTAATATTAATTTTTAAACATTAAAAAATTAAATTTTTTTTTACAAAAAGGTTTTAAAAAAAACTTTTAATTTCTTTACCAATTCACCTATCTGAGTAATTCTACCTAAATATTAAGCTAATGACCTACAGAATAAGTAGTAAAAATTGGAATTCTGTACTCTTTATAGTTCCTGAGTTATATTAATTTTTGTGTTGAAAAACGTGAAAATTGCAAATTTCGGTAAACACGTTTTACATTTACCACGTCATGGTACCTGCAGGAAAATAAAAATACCCAGTCTTATATAATTCTGATGTTTAATTATTGTTAAAATAATACATTTATTTGATAAATCAAAAGATTTTAGTAAGAAGTTTACTTATTTTATTACAATTATTTCAGTAAAAAAATTGAAAACTTTAGACTTTTACAGGTCTGCGGTCAAGAAAGTTCATGGCGCCTTCTTCCTTGTAACAACAATTTCAAAATTCTCCTGCACCATATGTCAGTCCTTCTTTTTCTTTCTTCTTTTCTTCTTCAAGTAGCTGGGCTTGTTTTTGTTTTCTTTTATACTCATTGTACTTTATGTGTTTGCGGGTCTTGGAAATCTTGAGTCTTTTAGCATCGAAGCTCTTCGCAATTTTAGCAGTTGCTGTCCCTGGGCTGGAACCAACTATTCTCTGTAGGTCTGATACACTTTGAAGACAACCAGTATTGTACTGGGATATTGCTTCACATACTCCTATCTCCAGTGTTGTCCTCGAAGCGAATGTTGTTTTTGGGCATTTAGTCCAAATCACACCATCTAAGGCCTCATTTGCGTTTTGTGTTTTTCCTGTCACACACTTACTCAGTAAAGCAACAGAGCCTAGCCTTTGATAGAGAGGTAAAATTTTACCCAAAACTGTTTGGTTTAGTGGTGTTTTTATCATTTTCCCATGTGATTCAGGGGTTTCTTTCTTTGCTAATGCTCTGTTGTAAAAACACCAAGAATCTTCTCCCGTAGGGCATTTGGTGTGATTAGGTTTAGTGTCAGTTGATGAACAGTGAGACAGTGTGGCAAACACAGAATTTTTCATTTTTTCTACATCACCAAGGTTGCTTTGGATCGCATTTCTATAATATTTAGTCAATTTATCAATAGTAGAGGCTTTCAAACTACCAAACTTTTTTCTCCAAGAGGGTTACCTGTCCCAGTGTTATCGGCAACAATTTTCCTTAGGCCTGTACCAAGTCGTTTCTCCACATGATTTACACATTCTACTTTTTCAATCTCATAGTCAGGGTATGGGTTCAGTCCAGTTAGATGAGAAAATGTTTTTGAATCGCCACCTGACACTAATGTTGTATACCTAAACCCCTGTTTTTCTGATCGTAGCCAAATACGTTCTGCTGCCTCCATCTCCATAGCCGGCGATGGTCCATCAAAGTTTTTTTGGCAGTTTGTTTCATGTTGTGTAAACCATTCTTCAAATTCTACTGAGTTCTGTCCAAATTTCATTTTCTTCACTTCACACAGTCTGCAATATTTGGACAGGACCTCAAAGTCAATCACAAGCCCGGTAACTACTTCAACACAACAACCTACTCCGTTTTTGGACGTAAACCCTCTCTTCTGCCAACTTCCATCATAACTCACTGATATATTTATGGGGCCAGGTTCATCTAGAGGAGTATTGTTTATGTCACAGTATGCTTTCCGTACTTCAGTTCTTGATTTTTCCAGGGATTCTTTTGTAAATTCTGAATACAAGCTATATATCGTTTTTAGGTGTCCATTGTAAGCTTTTGACGTCATTGGTTTCATGTTCATGCTCATACTAAAGGATTCCATTCCCCTGTGGCCTTTTCCAATTGATGAAAATCCTTGAACCATCCTTCTGTTCACATCAAATGAGGGTCTAGTTGAGTTTCCATGCGATTTGCCTAATTGTCCAGAAGTGTTAAATATTTCCACAACACCACAATTGCTGCATTCTATTTTTAAAAAGTGCGCGTACCCTTTAGGTTCTAACTGGCTCACTCTGAGGGCAAAATAGAAGCAGGAAGTACAGGGAACTTGAGCCAAAAAAGAAATAAGCCTGTTTGCGTCAACAAAAATGTAGTTAGGCGCATTTTGGTCTATCGCAACATTAGGCTTATAACTGTCATAAAGAGAGAAACCTGTAGGTCTTTCATGTTTTTCAGTAATATTATTACTGGACAAATCATCACGTACATTATCTGTAATGTCAGGATTTCCCACAGAATTATTTTGGTCCAATGACATAACCTCACTTTCTTCATGTCGATCATAGTCAATTTCCGTTTCAACATATCCAGCGGTTGTACACAATACCTTTTTGCAATGTTTTTCCTGTTTCTAATCAAGACATTTTTCTTGCTTTTCTTCACTCTTACCATCGTAAACACTTATAAATAACTGTTAGAACACTAATTGTATCATGAAACACAACCACGAAGAAATCAGCAAAACACAACCTAAGTGTAATCAAAACCAAGTCAGCTGTTTTGAACAAATCAGCTGGTCTGATTCTAAACCTTTGGTTTTATTTTATATAATGTAAAATACATTATACAATTACTGTACATTAGTTTGGAAAGTCTAATAAGCTTTATTATCTGGGGAGAATATCAAAGTAAAGAGTCAAGTCGCTCCGTATCGCTCACGGCGCTTCACTGCAATACATATAAAAATGTTATTTTTCGGCCCCCAAAAATGCCACAAAACATCTTATATCAATGTTTTTTAGCACCCTATGGTATAAGGATTAAAAATACGAAATAAAAAAAAATTATGAATTTTGGCAATTTTTGGCCATTTTCAGTAGCGAATCCCCTTTACAACAGTATCCAGCAAATTGTGGCGGGCAGATAATAGGAAAGAGACTTATTTTCTTTTGTTACTTTAAATTAATTATATATAGTCTGAAGCAAGGCCCACGTCAATACGTTCATCATCAGATAGGCCTACTGATAATGCCGTTATCACGTGTCCCTGATGATACACATATTGATTACGTACATATGCGTCATACCATACATAACATTTAGGCCTACTTGCAAAGAAACTGTTTGTATAGTTGTTATTTTATGTATTATATATATTATGAGATTATGATTACTTCGTATATGAGTTCATCAATACATTTTATGAAACATGCGTCAGGTTGAAATAAAACTATAAAAAGTAAAAACATTCTACTTGCAAAAGGCATTATAATTTAATAATACAAATATAAATATATATATATATATATATATATATATTGTGCAAGAATCCTGCAAGAAACTTGACGAGCTACTTACAAAACAATTGTTATCTTAATAAGCTTGTGTGTGTGTGTGTGTGTGTAGTAAAACAGAGTTACGGTAGAAACAACTGAATAGTGTTAATAAACAATTCTTGAGTATTAACACAATGACGAAAATGGGACGTATAAGTCGACGATGACAAATGTCAGTATGTATTAATTTCAGAAATATATTAATTTTTACCGTAATAAATGTAATACAAGAGAACATCTTTATTGGCCATTGTGAAGAGAATTTTTGTGAGATTGCAGACCCACAAACAGAAGACTAAAAGGAAGACCAAAACTAGCGACGGAAAGGTAATACTGAAGAGAACCCAAACAATTTGGGAGTAAGAAACTGAAAGAACTGATTAAACAAGAGCAGAATGGACGAGTGTTATTAAAAAAAAAATCACAAAGGGTTGTAAAGTCCCGTAGTAAACACCCGGAAATTGAACCCGGGACCGTTAGGTTACTAGCCAAGCACCAAATCCACTGGCTTACTACCCTTATTTGTAATAGGCCTACCTCGATTATCCGTCATCCTTTTAATTATCTGGGTTTCTTACACATCAGATTCATAAAAACCATCAAATCCCTGAACGTAAGGTTACTGTGCATAAAGCTCAAACCGACTTAAACCAAAATAAAGCGATTAAAGTTTTGAAGACAATAAATGTTAATATACACTTGAACATTTTTCTTCTTTGCTATTATAACAGTGCGTTTAAGAACTTTATGTGAGCTTAAATGTTTGTTGGTTGGTTGAACTAGGTCACGAATTGATTACACTATATCCTTTTTGTTACAAGGTAATAAACACAGTCTGTTGTAAAATCAGTATACAGTGGTTATTATGTAGTTTAAACATTGAAAGTTTACTACACTGTAGGTCTATTCCCGTATTCGTCATGGACTCATCCCCGATAATTGTCGAGTTTCTAATGGGCTTTGCTCACGTCCAGGATTATCTAGTTAGGCATAGTGGTATTTTCTCTTTAGCTTTATGCAGGAATTAGTATGCAGTAATATACAGTTCATTTGAACTGTTATTATGAGGCTCAAATCTAGACGTCACTCTGAAATTTTTCAATTTATTCGGTGTTATTTACTCTCTTTTATTGAAATTCTGTGTACGTTAAATATTGAAAATGAAATAATTGCAGAAATTGTGAAACAATGTACAGAAAAGACTATAGTATACTCTGAACAAAATACATAAAAAACGTGAGTGGCGTAAAACGCATATATATACGGTAGCGCAAAATTGTTTAACTTGTATGCTGTATGAGTCATTTTGCGCTAAATGTCGTGGTACCTGTTATCGCCGAAGAGAAATTACTCGTATGACCTTGCAGGCCAATACACGGTGACAGCTGATAACTTACATATCTTGTCTCCGTCTGACCTTGTGTTTATATTATTCGATCATGAAATGAATAGCTTTACATGTATTTACTTTTGTCGTAATCAACTCTTGTAGTAGGATTAGTAAACGAGTGGGAACGTGTTCGGCTAGGTCCCGTTTCACATTTTCGGGAAGTACCATAAAATAACGTGACTTTTTCCAGCACCAGGTCGGCTAGGTCTAGGACGGTGGTTCTCAACCTTTTTATGTTCATGCCACGCTATCCCCCTGTAGTGAATTCCGGCGGCACTCTAACGTACGAACTGGCAAGAACTTATTTCCTCCATCCAAGCATTACTGGTGGCTAATCCTTATGTAACCCAATAGTACCATATAATGGTGTGTAAGCACTTAGTACCACCTACTTGTGCGAGCCGAGCTTTTCGCCACTAACAAACATAAAAAACAAGAGTGACTTCACTAAGTTGAACAGGAATGCCTGTGCGTTTGTCTTCAATTGTACCACGAATTGAAATTTGTGTAAGAAAATACAACCTCAACTTTTTCATTAAAAACTAAAATGCTTTATTGTAAGGCATAAGTACTCCACTAGATCTCCTGTAAAATAAATGTTTAATCTCTATTTTTCTCTTGTTAAAAAAAAAAAAGGTAAAATTATATTAATTATTTTTATTAGCAACATCACAAGGTCTAGGAAGTTTGACGCAAACTCGTTGAGAACCACCGGTGTAGGATAACAGTAGGCGCCTGAAGCGTGGCCCCGGCACCACAACTTTCCTTATAGGCTAACTTATACCGTCCCGCCGCAAGGGCAGTATAAACATTCAAAAACAAACGAATGCGAATGAAAAGGCGAAAAAATTGCGCACCGGAAGTCATAGTATCACAAAACATAAGTGCGAGACCCGAAAAGGATAAATGTGTTTATGATATTCTGAAAGCAGTGGGAATGAATGGTTGGAAGCGTAAGGAGCGTAAAGCTGAGTGGCTGTTGTAAGGCAACCCACTACTTCCGCTTTTGGATTGCTCTTGTTCTTTACAATTTAGTAATTCTCATACCTATATTCATTTTAACGTTAACTAAATACGTTTTCTGGGGTCTTTATTGAAGGTATATCAAGGGCCAAGGAGACAGCTTAAGGAATGAGGAGGTTTTGGAGGGAGAAGAAGCTTACGGAAGTCTCTTTCATCAGAAGGGGGATTATGTCCCAAGTTAATGGGACATATTCTGAGGGAACCGAACTTATTAAACACTTTAGCGCAGTAGTAAGATAGAAAACAGTGAAGATCAATGTTGGTTTACATGAGTCAGATTATATTGCTGGTATGGATTATAGGGATCGTGTTGAGGTGAAGAGACTTGAGCGGGATAGGGGATGACTGCAGAATCGCATCAAACCAGAAGAGATGCCTCGCTTCCTCGTCCTTGCCTTCTAGAATGGTTGTCATGAAGTTATGATATTTCACGCTTACTTAACCTTCCTAAAGTTCATTTAGTGTAGTAAATTCTGTACTCCTTCACATTCCTCCCTTAGTAACTCGAAGTTTGTTTTTCTTTCAATACAATCAGTTCTTGACACTTTACCCTATATCCATATTTCAGCTGCTTCCAGTCGTGTCTTCGCCTGCCTTCTCTCAGTGTCGTACTTTCATTTACATAAAACGTTATGCTTCATACCGACGATTTTACAAAAGCTTTCGGCATTTCTGTATTACGCGCCTGCTTGTTGTCGTGCAACATTTGTTAAATGTTTCCTTCCCATTAACGCTGATTTGCGAGAGTTAGTTCTTTTGAATTGTACTGAACGTATGTTGCCTATAGTAATTACAACTCCTAAGTAACAGAATTGATAGAAACAAACATAAGACAGCGCGGAACAACACAGTAGGCTATGTGGAATAACAAGTTACCAGAAAAAGGAATGAGAAGAAACGCTGGAAACAATAAAAATAAATTCGCATTCATAAGGGTGGCAAAACAAAAAATAAGCCATTTACGGTAAACGAACAACTATGTAGAAAAATGTGAATATTTAGGAGTCATAATACATATGCTACGTTGAGCTGACAAATAAAAGTGCCTACGAGGCAACGCACGAACTTGTTCCAGACGTTTGGGGATGGTTCTGCACGACAGAATTATGTAACGCTCTACATAATTAGAGATGTACCTTCCATAGGTTTCTCGGCATGCAAGGCGGCCGAGATATTAATATTGGATTTCGAAGCGGCCAGGTTCAGATAGACCGGGTGATACAGTATTACGAGTGCGGCTCAGAGTTATTGTTGCGGTTTAGTGGAAAGTGATTATACTGTTAATTAGTGCAAAACTGTAACTGAAACCCTCCTTTTATTTTTCTAAGTTTTGTAATTTTTTTTTTGAATTTTATTTAATTTTATTTTTATTAAGTTTTTTTTTTGTGAAAGGGGACAGACATCATATTTAGAACTAGGTAAAAAAACCTAGAGGAAGCAAAAGTGTGCAAGGCCCAAATACAATTACAGACATGTCCCCCCAGGTGAATGACAGCAAAATGACAGGACTTGCAAATGAAAAACTCTTTTAACCAACAAGCGTGTGCTTTATTCAACCTGCAAGGTTTTACATACATGACAAGTTCGTGATTGTGTGAGCACACCATTAAAGGCAGAATTATATATATATATGTGTATATATGTATATCCATTAATTCATAATGTCACAAAGTAAGTGAGTTGATATTAAACTAATTGCAAAAATTTCTGCCTGATTATGTATGAGTCAAAGTTAGTAATAATCTCATTCATAAAGCAATACTAATCCATCAGTGTTGTATAATATCAAATAGGCTAGCCTGTTCTCAGCAAGCACATTTATGGTTATTCTCTTTTTTAAATCCGTTACATATTCCCCAAAAAAATATATATATAGTAAAATTACACACACAAACACATATACGACATGAATAACAAAACATCCCTCATTTCAACACTAACCTCCTCATAAACCTATTCCAACTACAGTAAATGAAGGAACCCTAATGTGTATAGATAGGTACAAATATAAATGACAACGTAAATGGAATATCTCAGCTCCTAAGCATAGATTTGCCAGCATATTCACAAGCATAGTTCACACCAGAGAATGTAAGTGACCGCCCCGAAACTCAACCAGCCAAACGACCCCTTACCTTAATCAATAAGCGTTAAGTATGTGTGTGAAAGAAAATCGTTTCTCATCTACAGCATCAGACAACCCCCGCTACGTTATTAGAACTCAGCCATGACCAGATGACATGATAGCACGAGATAATTAACTCCCTAAAGGTCTTAATTAGATGAAAGTTAGATCTTACAGCAAACTGCGGATGTGTGTGTATGTGTGTAACTTCTTACACATTATACAGTTATAAGATACTTCATTAGGTGTACTGTGGTAATGTTCACACATGCACTAACATAATTGAACACGAGAGTTTGTGCTAGAGTATAATGTTCAGAACTTCACGAGTGAGCTTCTGGCGGCTTCTGTGCATTCACATGTTGTAGAGAGAGAAATAGATAATCAGAATTTTCCCACCTGGATTGTCCGGTGTACTTAGTTCGTATAGGCGCGGATCAGTGATGTCACAGTCGTGTCACAAGTCCCTGGTGCAGCTTAGCATTGGAAAAGTCCTCGACTGACGGCATTGTGGCTATAGGATCGTCTCTGCCATTAGGGTGGACAGATGTTCGTCCACCCCTGACACCCATCTCGCCCTTGGTCGAGCACCTGGACATACAATAGGTTGTAGAGGGTCTCATAAAGAAAATCACGCCACTTAGGCCGTCCACATTAAATACCCACACTTACTTTAAGCCGCAACAGCGCACACACACATCGCCACTAATTCAGATTAAACAGTATTAAGCTCGTCTAGCAATTATTTTCTTAATGTTTCATTGAAATATTCAAATTGATTAGCTGTGTCTTTCGTAGTTATTAATTACATCAAAACAGCTGAGTGCAAGATACATTAGCATATTCTCTATTGAAATCAACTTGACCCACGACTCTCACATTCATAATTTAATTAAATTTAATTTAATTTGATTTTGTAATAGCATTAATGCCCAGATTAAAAACTGCTCTATACGCGCGCACACACACACACACACACACACACACACACACACACACACACACACACACACACACACACACACACACAAGCATAACTCATAATGAAAGCTGAAACACAAAATATATTTGGGGTTAGAATATTTTCAGAACCCGCAGACTTGCACGTACCTGGAACAACACTTTATCTAGCCTATCATAGTGATAGGTTCGGAAGTCCTGGATAGAAGTTTGCCGCCAGCCGAGACCAGATGAACAGGTTGGAGGATCAAGCAGAAACGAGGCCGATACAACGTTTCGGTCCTGCCAAGTAACCTCCGAATGCAGGAATGTACAGACACAGCTGGCTGGCAGCGCCAGCTGTATTGCGTAGCTGCACAACCGTTTGTGTGTATAACCGACCGGCAACAAACTATCGTAACAGTGTGGCAGTGCGTGACGTCAGCGGCGCTCGTTTTTAAAATACTAATAATACGTTGCCGAAGCCAGTTCGGCACATAACAAGTTGTCATTTACTGGACAGATTTTACTTGAATTATTGTATAGAGTGCCTTTGTTGATCTCTAACCGTTGTTTGTGTCTAATTAATGTTTGTAATTAGTTACTTAATTGGTGTCAGTTATTTTGTTTCCACTGTACAGCGCGAGGATCCGTGACGCGTCGTAACAATATTGATTTAAAAATGGATGAAGAAATTAAAATTCGTGTAAGTAAGATTAAGAAAGAAGACTCTCATAAGTTATTATAAAAACCGGAAAATCATTTTTATAAAAGCATATACCATCTAACTCTATTGCATGGAGCAGAGTCTTGGATGATGATAGAGAATTTCAGATCGAGAATAATAGCATCGCACATGAAATATTTGACAAAAGTGGTTGCTAAAACTGAAAGGAATAGGAACCTAAACCAAAAATTAACACAAAAACTAGAACCGGGTTTACATGATAGTAAAATGAAAAAGAAATATCTACAATGGTATGGATATCAGGTGTGAATGAAACTAGGAAAATTACCAAATAAAAGTGTAAATTAAAAATAGGTGGAGCAAGACCAAAGGGCCGATCCACAATACAAATGGGAAGATAATATCAGAGATCTGTTACATAGAAGAGGATAAACATGGAAGTGTGGCAGTTCGTAAGAGAGAGAAAGTTATACAGAAGATGGACAGAGAACCCAACACCGTAAGATATAAATAGGAAATAGTGAAATAAGTAACCGAATTTATCTGTTAGACTGTCTTATTATTCATCCTAACATTTACTTTGACCGCGTTCGAAATAACTTGTAATTATAACGTATACAGTAAACAGCTTTTATTGATTGTAGCTTAATCGGTTTGTAGTTATTTTCATATTTGGCCGCCGGTTTGAAATATTAATTGGTCATTTATTGTAACGTGCACCCAAGCGTGGAATTATTTTTATTTTACTATTACTTTTACTTTCTAAGCAGTGTAATTATTATGGTCTTAGTTACGTTGATGTACAGTTTAAAGCTTCAATTTATATTACAAAACCAGTTATGAACAGAAGGCATCTTGTGTGTTACATTGTACTTCATTCATTAGAAACAGTTATTCAGTGTACTGTATTTCAGTATTTAAAATCAACTGTAGTTGCCAACTGTAAACGCGAACTACACCCACACGAAAATAAAAAAAGATAGACATACTAGTGTACTCCCTGAGTTTCAGAACTCGCTCACTATTTTGAACGAAGTAAGTTACATTTATTATTAGATCAATTTTGACATTAGATAATTTTTTCAGTTATCAGAAAAATCACGAAAACTCCGATCACCCTACTATTTTATGTTTAGCGCAGTAACAATCGTAAAGCAATTATACAATAAACACTAAACATTTAAAACAAACGGATTTTTTTAACATTCCTTTTAGTCTGACATCCGGCTGGACTTTTACAAATTCTTTTCAAAATTTTGATTCCATTGTTGTGTCATGGGGTCAAAAAATGTTGAAATTTCCAAAAATGTACACTACTTTCAGGTTATCGTTGAAATTCTCTTTGATTTATTATCCCACAAGTCATTTGCGATTTTATCAAAATTTTCACCCACTTTTTGGCCCCCGGTGACCCAAATTTTAAAATTTTCAAAAACGAACATAAAATTTTAATAGTTGTTAAAATTCTCTTTAATCTGATACCCCACATGGGCTCGGCGATTTTTTCAAGATTTTGACCCCCTCCGTTTTTGCCTCCCGCTACCATATTTTAAGGGGGATAAATCTAAAATAGAATAGGTTTCTGTAATATAAAAATGTGGAAAAGCATGGCAAATTTTTACGAAAATCGTTTGATGCATGCAGAAGTGGAAAGATCATACATACCCCAAACAGATAGACAGACAGACAAATGCCAAGAGGTCGAGTTAGAACTGAGAACTAGTTTCGCTCGTTCAATTATGGCTCCATACATTTAAGTAATTATAAAGCGTTGTGTGTCTAATTAAATAAATAAATCATTGATAATCATTGATGCTGATACTAGATAGGTTTGTGTTAGCAACACGCAGTTGCTGGTTAGTAGGTGGCAAGCACAGAACTACAGATAAAAATTAGAATTAACCAGTTTCTGAATACCTTCCAGAGGGAGGCTTTATATTGCTTATTGGACAACTTCCACTCCAGGAAATAAATTCCGTAACAGTGATATCAGATTGTCGTTGTCCGCGAGTAAAGCATTCGAAAGACAAAATAATCCCGTTTATGCAACCTCAATTTACCTACTGTAATAACTCGTTGTGTTACAAGGACATATATAAGAATAAGAAAGATATTCAATTAATTGTTTAATGTGTGAATGTAGCACCACAAGGAGAACGATAGAGCTGAAGATTGTGAAAACAACGATAGGTAAAATTTTGTACTATCATGAAAGTGCATACTTACTATCGGAAACAAAACGTTCGGCGACGTTGGTCGTGCCCAGCTGCCTTGCCGTTCTATCATTCACTTGGGACTCGTGGGTCCAAACCTTCTTTTCCGTGGCATTTGTTACGCATCTCTGTAACCAGATCCTTTACAAGTGACACGAGACCGGCCAGACACGTTACCCCTAACCTGGAGGGCCGGGTTAATTTTTATTTGAGATTTTCTTTCTATAGACTGGTTGTCTTCCAGGACTTTAGGGTCAAATCTCCTTCTTCCAATCCCTTCAGGCATTAGGCCTGCGCCCTGTTGGGCTCCCTGGTCGTGGTAAAAATCACGGCCCGTCACTGCCAGAGAGAAATATGCCATCTGGTCAGTCATACGGTGGAGAGGGAGGTGTGTGTGTGTGTGTGTGTGTGTGTGTGTGTGTGTGTGTGTGTGTGTGTGTGTGTGTGTGTGTGTGTGTGATTGTGCCTTTGTTACTTCTCTAGCCCACGCATGCCTGATGAGACCGCTGTATTATGCCCAAAGCGATACGGGTGGAAGGCAGATCGAGTCGTGACCTTGACTTGATCCCACGACTGCAGCACAACCGTTGAGCTCGTGAGTCTCGAACGTTACCATTGTGCCGACCCGCGCCACACTATCCGAACTTTAACCTTTCATTTTCTCTAAATATCTTTGCCTGTCTCCCACCATCTTTCTTTTACCGTCAAGTGTTGCAGAACTTGTGTAGTTTCTGTGGCTGAACGATAACTAAAGCAAACAGCTCTGACTAATGTAACTGAAGCACATTGTATAATATAAAAATAATATAAAAAATGTAAAGTACTGCTGACTTCAAACTCATACTAGTAAAATTGCGTTGTTTACAACGATAGAGCAAGATCTAATTGCTGACTGTAAAACGCTATAATTAAGTGTGAAGTAAACGATCAATAATAACACATTAATCATGCGATGTTATACAAAATTTGAAAGTTCTCTTTCGAGAAGAGAGCATTTTTGTGTTGTAACGGCATTCACAAACAGCCGGAGAGAGGGAACTTACCTTTTTACACTAATTATTCGCATTAATACGAAAAATGTTGCCATTACGAGATTGTACGAAAAATGTGGTAAAACAAGAAATAATTTAACAAAACTGAACAATCGGCGTGATCCACTTACGAAAAACGTGGTTTCGTGTGTCACTTTCTCAGGCACGTTTACAAACTAGAAACGTACAAATGAAACGTAAATTGTAGTAGTAATAATAATAATAATAATAATACTATGCATAGACAACCGTGTGTGAGTATAATCTTCACTATTGTGTCACTCGACAACGTATAATGAAGAGATTCTCAGAGAGCTAATTTTAGTCAAAACTACTGCATATTAAATTCCATTGTTGAAACGAATAAGGTCGATTTGATATCGTACTTACTATCTTTAGTCGTGTGACACGGATCTCCATATTATCAGATGGGAGCTGATATCCTCGTTGGACGTGTGTTTAGCAAGTAATCGAGAGAAAGTTACCGAATATCATACGTGAATTCAAATTAAGAACGATACTAAGAGGTAATGGTTACCTTAAGGGACGGTAAACTTGATCAGAAGCCCGTCATTAGATCAATAGGGTTCTTAACAGTTAGGAGAAACTTTCTAATGTTCAAAGTCAGCACAATCTAAGTTGTAAATTTCTGCGTTACGGAGTCTGTCGTGTACTGATCACAGTAAAAATCAGAATGAACCAGATGATTGCTACAATTAAGAAAGCAGGAAACTAATTTTCTTCTTCTTTTTCTTCTTCACTTCAAGGATTAGGTTATATAAACCTGTTCTGGCACTCATCTCATCCTCGGACGACACACGAATCTCTTCGACGATCTCTTCTACAAATGGCTTTATAGTTCAGTCTCGCTTTCGGCAATCGATCCTCTGTCTGTCTGCAAATGATCCCACCATTGTCTTCTGTAAGCTGAAATAATTTCATTTATGTCTTAATGTCCAACTTAGTAACTAACATGCAAGTTTGGGTGCGCAAGTGCGCAAGATTGGGAGTCGGGCACGACTAATTGAATAGCCCGATGGGCAACTCCCAACCTCTGGATGTATTCACCGTCTTCTCCCCCGAAATAGATTGGATTCCCTTCACTTTGGTTCAAGAGCTCGGAGTAGCCATTGCAGTGAACCTTCTAACGTGGTCCGTATGTGCTGGTGGATGATCCCCCGATAACCATCTCTGCGATCCTGAACGATCAAATGATCATAAATGGCAAAACAAAATTCAGAATACTTTCCAGTAGATAGACAGAACGGAGGAAGACCGCGTTGTATCAGGCGTTATGACCTTCAGTGGCGTATCTATAATTTGGCTTTGGGGTCCAGGGTCGGGTCGGCTTCATACAAAAGAAAACACAAGTTAAGAGTAATCATATAACTATTTAAAGCGGCTGAAAAACGTGTGATATCATCCTGAAATCGGTCCCATTAAAGTAAACGGTAATAACACAATAAAAATACGCGTTACTGAAACATTGTTAAAAGATACTTACTAACTGAATTGATTTTCCTATATTTCATATTTCAAGCGTATACCCTGAAACCTGTTTATATATTTAAAAAAAGCTACATTAACGTACACAGATGAAAAGAATAAAATAAAACAACCTAGAAATTAAGAGATTAACAAAATTCGTCAATTTTCGACCCCCTGGCGGGGTCCGGTCCTGTTCCCTCCCCGTAAATACGCCCCGACGACCTTGTCGGAAAATGGTGGTACCGATAACGCGGACAACAACGATGATGATTACGTACAGTTCAACATTATATTCGCACTCGTACATTTCACCCATCGTCTGTCCGTGTTAACAAATCTAAGCTAGGATTGACAATTTAGTAATCAATATGAAAACAGCACTTTAGAACAAGTGAGCCGTTTCAAATATCTCGGCTGTGCAGTAAGCTATGAATCTGAATATGATATGAGAGAGGAGATAAATAAATTTAGGAATATTTGTGGTACGATTCATAGAAATCTTAGAAATAAAACAAGACAGCACAAATAAGACACAGCACAACGATTAAATTTTATAAGACACTTGGAATAATACCCACATGGATTTATGCGGGTGAGGCGTGGGTCATGACAAAAAAGAAATGCGGCAAGATTCAGAGTGCTGAAATGCAGTTTCTTCGGAATACTTTAAATTATACATTGCAAGATAGAATAAGGAATGAGTATATCACAGCAGAACTCGAAGTAAACGACATAAATGAAATTATTTCAATTTACAGAAGGCAACGGTGGGATCATCTGCAAAGGATGACAGAGGATCGATTGCCGAAAGCGGTACTGAACTATAAAGCCATTGGTAGAAGAGATGTGGGTCGGCCGAGGATGAGATGGGTGCCGGAACAGGTTTGTATAACCTAATCCTTGAAGAGGAGAAGAAGAAAAGATATGAAAACAGAATCAAGACAACTTTAAACGGTGAATGTTTGTGTAAGGTGTTAACTCAAAAGGAAAACATTCGACACCAGAACCTCTGTCAGTCCGAACACGTTCACGTAACACGGTCATTGCACAGATCTTCAGTTACAAATAAAATCTTCGGTTACGTTTGCAGTTCAATATTGCTGACTACCGGCTTGCATAAAAGAAAGCGTCCACTTTGCAGAGTGAATCACAATGACAATAGAAGCGATTTGTGCTACCGCGACACGTATGAATCTTACGAAGCCGGAAGAAGTTTATACGAGTTACACAGAATCGGCGACAATCAGGAAATGCTTCTCAGAATCCCGCGTTTCCTACAGCCGGCTCCGTACGTGACTAGACTGCGTCTTACCCAGCTGCCTAGTTAAAAACTATTAACACATTTATATCGTCAAACAAACTCTCTCTCTGCTCCGCACTTAGGACACGCGTGTCGAGAGAGGAGACGACATAGAGGGAGACATCAATAGGTCTGCTTAAACGTACACGTAGAGAAAAGAATATATTAATGACTAACTCGGTCTAGTAACTAACACATTTTCGGAACGTAATTAATATTGATACTCATTAATACTTAATGATTTTAACTCCTTTAAATTACACACACACCACAGTTATGCACCATTTGAAAAGAAATTAAAAACTTTCTTTCCCAGTGATGAAAGATATGTTGGGAAATAACAGATTGTACAATGTACAGTCTCTTCACACACACACACACACACAAATATAATCATATTGATGACGACGACAATAATTTAAAACTATAGATTTAAAAAAAAATAAAATGTATATCCTTGTTTTAAAAATAAAGTAGAAATTATTTAGTGAGTGTGAGTGTGTGTGTGTGTGTGTGTGTGTGTGTGTGTGTGTGTGTGTGTGTGTGTGTGTGCGTTATACTTTACAAACCTAAAACTCTATCATCTTACATAATTCACAACAATAAATGAATATACGTAACAAATGACCTAATTGGAATAAATTTTACGTAATACAGGTGTTGAGAAAACTATAGGCCTATAAGATTCATTCAACACTGAAACGCTTTTTTGAAGCCACGTGTCTACTTATAAACCTAATTTTAGACGCACACTGTGTAAGTAACATCAATTCCACGCATTCAAAACGGTAAACTAACGAACAACGTACAAAAAGGACGTTAAGTGACTGTATAGGAGACTCTTAATAGGCCTATATGCGAACGCAGTAACAGTTATGTTATCGGACAAGCCCCCTGTATGTGTGTTAGTTCATTTTGCATTAAAACGTTGTTGTGTTTACTTGCACTGTGGAGAATAACGCGAACCGTTTTCCAGATTAAACTAATTATCTTCATTACTTAGACAAGCAGTGTTGGGGGTTCGGAGGGGAACCTGTATTTATTATCCGTCCGAAATGAGACGTAATAGTCGCTCATAGTAGGACAATACTATTGTTCACCGCAACACAGAAAAAAGTAGAAACGAATAATTAACAAGTGAGAGAGAGTGAGAGAGAGATGTGTAATAATAGACATATATGGCATGCAGCGGCATGGGATTGCATCGCCTTATACATCGACTGTGCCGACCTCAGCCACACATGCCTGAGCCATTGTATCATGTTTCCATTGCTGTTGCAGTAGCGAACAGGTGGATATCAAAACTAATATTCTTATCTGAAGTACGAATATATTTATTTAAGATTATAAGGATTACGATTACAAATAATTACCACAGTTTGGAACTGTATTATGATATTGTAAGTTACTTATAATATTATGTTAGACAATTAACGCATTAATGAAATATAGGCTATATAAAAAACTGATCGAGAAAATACGCCCAGTTAATCATTCCATAAAACAAACCACACTCGAATACAATTTTTCTCCTGTGCCATTCAGATATCCAATCCACACTTTATGGATCGAGTAACTGAGATGGTTCAGTTAATAAATGAACTAGATCATAGTTATAACAAACAGACAATTTGATAACACTTGGATTTTGAGTTTTATACCAACCGTCAAGGTAAACAATGACATAGGTGATCAGGAAGGTGACAGGCTGTTTATTCCTTTGTATTTTTTTACATCCTGGTAGGTGATTGTTTATTTCTATACTAGAAAACGTCCGACTATTCTGTCCCTCGTTTATGCGTATCGCCAACTGATGGGTCTTCACCCAACCGTTTTTTCTTAGTAATATTGTATTACATCTGTTCATTATGTTCGCAATATAATTAATATACGTTTACTTGTTTCCTTATTCCGTCCATTTCATCGCTTAAATTAACAACTTAAAAAACTTTTTCACATTCATCTCTGTACTCATAGTACACAGTAAACTGTTCTGACTAGAAAAAAGTATTATTTTTCCTCCGTAGCCATAGGCTGTTTTTTGGTAACATTTTTCCCGTGTACGAGTTGTTTTTTAATTTGTTATTACATTTTGAGTGTAATTTTCTGCCATTTGCCCTATTATTACCTGGCGTTGTGTTCAGTGTCTTGAGTACAAAATATATCCTGATAAGTATTTTAGACAATGAATTGGAAGGCGAGTGTCTTCGGATATGCTGGATATCCGAAAAGAAATGTGAATATTTTTACTTTTATATGTATATGATTTGATTTTATTGTTAAAGCTTGAGTTTAATTTTAGAAACGGCACTACTTGCTTTGAATACGTGTTAAAGGTTACGCGATGTTAGAAAAAACACATATTGTTCAGTATTATATAAGTAAACGCGGATCAATTCGATATAAGTGCTCAGTTTCTTAAGTTGGATATAATTGTTTTTATTATAAGTTTGTGTAATCTTTGGAACATCAATTAATACAATTCGCATGGTGATAGTCGTGAAAAGAATATTTATGGTTATAATCGAATAATTCTTGAAGTCTTGGACACATTTTAGTGACATATAGGCCTACCGTAACAGTTCTTACAAACATACATTATTATCATACGGTATTTACAAACTCACATGTATAGTTTTAAAAACAGTGTGAACAAGTCGAACTACGTCGAAGTAGGTACATATTACTACACTTACAGTTTTCATACTCTTTACTATTTAATGTACTTACTTACTTACTTTACTCGTCGGTAATGAGTTGGAGAGAAAAGTTATAAGCTAGGAAGATATAAATTGAAGGATATTGACAGTGAACATGAATATCCAAAAAGAGGTGGGGATAATTAAAATATATGCACAGGAGAAGACGCAACAGGAGGCAACAAGAATCTGTTTACGAAGAACTGCAAAGAACAACTGGAAAAATGAAAACCCAAAATTGACCCGCGTAATAGTCAAGGGGTATGAGAATGTTCACATCGGAAGCCGAAAGTAATAGGGATATGGACCTATGGAGGAAGGTGGATCGCGGAATGAAATGATTGACTATGTAAGAAGGATACTAATTTTGGAATAACAAATCAGATGTTACTAGGAACTGAATAATTTTTAATTTTAATAAAAAGAATGTGAAATAGACATATAGACAGAAAAATTAAGACACAAAAGTAGATAGCCTATAATAGAAATATCAGATGCGCCTTGAAAGGTAGAAAAGTGCTGCGGGGAAACGAAAGAATTAAAGACGATACGTACATCAGTAGTAACAGATACATATATTAAAGAACCAGGAATTACACAAAACTTCTGGTTTTCAGGAATACATGACTTCCGATTTATACAAAAACTAATTTAGAAGATCTAGATCAACTCAGTGAAAGACAAGATTATACGAAAAGCATTACAGATAGGTTTAAAGATCAGAGAAAGAAAAGTAGCAACAGCGGAGAGCAATCGGCCAATGAATAAAGGATGGGCTAATTTTTAAAAACGCACTAAGGCCCAAAATATATGTGAAATAAACATGGTAACGTGCAATCCAGACCAAACAATAACTAAGCGATAGAACGACAAAGTGAAAGAATAAATTTAGCGAGAAAAAGAAGGCCTGGAAGTAAAACATTAAAACTAAAAGAAAAGAGTACTTTATTAACGTTAGTAAAGCCAATACTAGATATAGTGACACAACAATACGCGCGCGCGCATAAACCTAGATACAATTCTGGAAGACGTTTAAAAAATTCCACTGGGAAATTCAGTGTAGTTAGTCAACAGTGGGAAATCTTGTTGATGAGATTTAAACATTTAATTAACAACGCGAAACTACAGCAAAAAGGTTAAAGTGTAAGGTTAGAAACCCAGAAAGTCAATGTGAAGGTAGGCAGGGTCGGATTAACTATTAGGCTGACTAAGCTGTAGCCTAGGGCGCGGCACTTTGGGGGGCGCAAAATTTTTGCTAAAAAATAATAAAATTTTACAGCTAAATGTAAAGTGGGTAATAAATTACAAGGATAAAAATTTGAGTTCATTTGAACACAGGCGCCTGTTTGCGAGAAATTATGGCAAAACTGTACATAAATAATAGAAGTGCTTTCCAAACTGTTTTCTCCGGTTACGAGTCATCGGCGGCCAGCGCTCATAGAACTAGTGGTTCTATCGCCGGCGCCAGGATAAACTGACCAGTGTAGCCCTCTTGTTCATGGAAAGTGACTTTCTGGACTTGATTTCAACGAGGTGATTAAAACATTTGCTTAATCTAAAGCGATAAAAAAGAAGTAAACAGCAGCTGGAGCATAGTCAGCGCTAATATTTACTGAAACATTTTATGGGTTTCTCTAACATAAAAAACTACTCAAAACGAAATGTTTTTTTATTAAGAGAATTATTGCTAAGCTTTTCAATATAAGAACCTTTGTTGAAATCAGGTCAAACAGTAAAGTGTATTGAGTCATAGTGTACTGAGTAGTCGGAATCCAAATGTTTTCTTATCTGGTAATAAACTTTATTAATTCGTACTAACACGACGGTTTTGTCAACTGCCGCACAAAAGCACAACATTAGTCACCCTCCTTTGAAAATAACGAGACTATAGAGTTTTGCTCGGGTATATTTTTTAATAATGGTTTAGTTAATAAATAAGGAATTTTACGACTTTTGTATATGGAGTTCTTAAACCGGAATTTTTCCTCGTGCCACCATATTTATTAACGCTGTCTACTACATATATACATCCTTGACTCTACAGCCCAGATCGAGCTTTGGCCTAAAAAAAAAATCGCCTCCGCTTATTCCTATCCTCACCCATCCGCCACCAATTCACTGCGCCCAGCTTCTTCGCATCACTGCCGACCTGGTCCAACCATTGTTCTTCGGTGTTCCAATTTTCCTTTTTCCTATTGGCTTGTGTTTCATAATTCGTTTTGCCGTACATTCGTCATCCATTCTCTGAATTTGTCCTGCCCATCTTAATCTATTAATTTTAGCAAATCGGACAACTGTAATGTCATTGTACTTAGCATATAATTCATTATTTCTCTTTCTCCAGACTATCCCGTTGAATTGGCCCATAAATCCTTCTCAGTATCTTCCTTTCCAGCCAACCTCTTCTTCAGCCAGCCGTTCGTCAATTTTCTTGAGTCCCCTGCACTCAGAGCCACATATCAATACAGCCCCTACCAATGTTTTATAAAGCGTGGCTTTAGTTTCTGTAGTTCATAGTCTTGATTAAAATGTTTATTCAGCCCGTAATAGCTTCTATTAGCAGCCAGAATTCTTCTTTCAATTTCTTTTGTGCAGTTATTCTCAGCATCGACATATGTCCCCAGATGTACGAAGCCTTTTACTCTTTCAAAATTATAGCCATCTATTAGTATATTTCAAATATTATCATTATTGCTTCCCATAGCCATAAACTTTGTTTTATTTTTATTTATAACAAGTCCCATACTGTTAGCCGATGATTCAAGTGCTCTGAAGGCATTCTTCAGATTATTTTCATTTCTGTTGATAATATCTATATCATCAGCATATGCTAGTAGCTGGACCCCTTTATTAAAAATATGTCCTCCTGTTTGTATGTAATGGTGTCTACTGTCTAAGGGTATATAAGTCGTAAGCAGTATTCAGTGAAATCGAGTCTGTAATGCAGTGTTCACAGTTTGGGATCATAGTGACGAATGTGTAGCCTTGTAGAGGTTCAGTAGACTGGCTGCTGATCTAGAAACCCCAATTCGATTCCCGGGCTCACCATAAAATCAAGATCGACTCATCCTGTGGAAATAAATACGTGGGATAACATCCTGTGGTACCTAGTAATGGGGGCTCAAGCGTAGTGGTGGCCACAATACCTGTCTTGTATCTCGGCTCACGGCTCACATTAATGTAGCCTAGCCTGGCTAAATCGGTGGTACAAAAAGAAGCCAATATTGTTATGTGTCTGTGAGAATGCAAAATAATTATGCTTGTACACGAAGTCATGTCCATCCTCCGTGCACGCGCGCTCTCTCGTAGTCATTTTGGAAGTAGTAAAACAAATCTAAGAAACTAAGATATTTTGGAAATCTAAGAAATTAATATATTATTAGAAATTATTCTATAGGTCATGTTTTAATAAACTTAAATATTCTGTGATTTCGTATACGAAAACATGATTTTATTTCTATAACAGACTGTGTCTTTAAACAGTGCTTATGCTTGTTAAGTACTTCATGATATAGAAAATATTCATGTGGTCTGTTTTTTTTTTAAACTTTTATAAGAATCAGCTTTCCGTTCTTAGCCCATTTTTTAAGAAAAAATCACCATTATTCCGCAACAATCAGCATTCCTTCTTTTGTCCATTAAAAAGAGCTAATAAAAGCAAGACGTTTTGTCCACGACGGCCTACAGGTAACCCAGTACTTACGGGTGCCGCGAAAATTTAAACTTCTAATATCTTCCTATTAGAACTCGCATACCATTTTGAACAAATATCCTTATTATTACGTAGATTTCGATATTAGATATTTTGATGTTTTGTGGTTTTGATACAAGCAAAACCATGTTCATAGTGTTCCAACGCTCTCATCCCTTAAAGTGTAAGCTCGTGCTAGAAGGCAAAATAATAGAACAAGTCAATACCGTCAGATTCTTCAGGCGCGACATGTCTTACTATGACGAAGTGGATGTTGAGAAAAATAGAAACAATGAACATCGTGTGCTACGCGATCAAAAGATGTTTAAGGTTAAATTAAGAAAGGACACGATGGCTGTGCTCTGAGGGCTATATGGAAGTGGGGGGTTACTAGAACTTGTGCTTGGGTCCAGCCGGCTGAGATCGGTTCTGGACGGCATAGGGCCTAGGAATTTATAATTTAAATAAATAGAATATATCAAAGAATACAGACAATGATGAAAGGACCACGTCTTGAGAATGGAGAATGAACGCCTCCCAAACAAATTCTATTTTATATACCGAGAGGAACAAGAAAATGGTCAGGCCGAAAAAGACGAATATTGGCGAGCCGATCAATGAGTTACAATGGACCAAACGGTCTAATGCTTGAGAGAGGAGACGAAGGAACACGAACTGTTAAGGTACTGACAGCATTTGGTACGATCGATAGTGTCGCTTAAGCTAGCCTATAGCCTATACAGAACCATGCAAGGCGTTATCAGAAGCACAGACTGCTTGTTTGCCAGTATAAACCACAAGGAAATCTAGATTTATCAACACTTGAACACTGACTGCTTCTTAAATCTAGTACTTATTTTCGAAAGCCACCAACAGATAATTTTAATAAGCAGAAAATACACAAGCAATCACAAATGACTAGTAACATTGACATCTGTCGCCCAACCCCGATCAGTCCCAGAACTGAAAACTACCGAAAAACACAGGGGCGTATTTAGGGGGGGGGGGCGAACGGGACCGGACAGCCTCAGAGGGTCGAAAAAAGTTGACGAATTTTGTTAATCTCTTAATTTTTAGGTTGTTCCATTTCTTTTTCAGCTAGTAACTATTTTTAAATATACAAACAGGTTTATTACACAGCATTTGCGTATACATTTGAAATATGAATTATAGGGTAATCAATTCAGTCAGTGTCTTCTAAACAATGTTTTAGTAGTGCGTATATTTATTGTGTCATTACTGTTTACTTTATTGGGATTGATTTCAGGATGTTATCACACGGTTTTCAACCACTTTAAAGATAGTAATGTTGATTAGTCCTCACTTGTTTTCCTCTTCCTTATAGAGACGACTCTACCGGACCCCGGACCCCTGAAAGACCAAATTCTAGATACCCCACTGAAAAACAGATAATTCACAGTACCGGAACAAGTGCGCGCTTCGATCGTGTAACTTGAGTGAGTATTATTCCGGTCAGCATTCTCCACAGTTTCCATAATTCCGTTTTACAGTTCCGTCAATAAATCCACTTACATTGTCCTTTGTTTGCCAACAGAGAAACAGACTTGGCACGAATCGGCGGTAGAATTTCTCCCTGCATGCACTTCCTTCCTAATTACATAGAAAGTTCATACGTACGTGCAACCGACTGACGTACATTACATGTTGACGATCACCTGAAGAAATCTTGCTAAACGGAGTACAAATGCACACAATATACATCTTTTATCGTATACAGAATATATTTCCAGTTGCAAGTATTTATTTTAGTTTTTACTTGTAGAGTATGGATATTTATTTGGACCATTACTGTCCAGCGTTATCGGATAGATCTGTTATTTACTTCTTCTTCTCTTCTCCCCTTCGACACCCAACTCATCCTCGGACGACCCACGTCCTTTCTACCAATGGCTTTATAGTTCAGTGGCGCTTTCGGCAATCGATCCTCTGTCATCCTTTGCAGATGATCCCACCATTGTCTTCTGTAAGTTGCAATCATTTCATTTGTGTCCTTTACTTCTAATTCTGTTATGATATCTTAATTCCTTATTCTATCTTGCAACGTATAATTTAAAGCATTTCGAAGAAACTGCATTGCAGCACTCTGAAACTTGCCGCTTTCCTTTTTTGTCATGACCCACACCTCACTTGCATAAATCAACGTGGGTATTGCAATTGTCTTATAAAATTTAATCCTTGTGCTGTGTCTTGTTTTATTTCTAAGATTTCTATGAATCGTACTACAAATATTCCTAAATTTATTTATCTTCTCTCTTATATCATATTCAGGTTCATAGCTTACTGCACAGCCGAGTCTTGTTATAAAGTGATGTTTATAACTATCTTAGTCCTCACTAAGGCCTTTTTAGTACCTTTAAAGGCCATTGTTTTGGTCTTTCTTACTGAATTACCAGTGAGTACTGTCTTGTTCACTGACTCACTGTAAGGAAGAGACTGACTCTCTTGCAAGAGAGTACTCACTGTTATTTACATTTAGTCTTAAAAAAATTCTTTGTTCACACTTTTAAAACTAGTATTGTTACAGAAAATATGCTCTGATGATGGTGAACAGTAACACTTCAAAGAAATGGATAAATAAGTAATTACTGAAATATATATAGTTGCGATTGGAGACATTCTAATTTTCACTTCGATACACATAAATATAATGCAATAAATATAATTCATGTGTATTTGGTATCGACCACTAAACATTTACACTGACGATTTAAAATTCCGTACAACATAGAAGATATTGTGTGCCATAATGCTTTATTTATAATAAAGAAACTTTTCATTACAATTAACACCTCTTTATTCATATTTACAAAAAGACCATAATCTAGTGGTGTACTATTTGTGTATTTTTATCATTATCATCTTCTCCACATCACGTAATAGGCAAGGTGCTGCCTGTTCCGTCTTCAAAAATCCTCCATCCATCAACGCCTGTGTTCTATAGGTTTATGTTTCAAGGCTTGTTGTACAGTCTTGAATCTCACATTCTTTATAACTGTTCTTCCTACCGTTGTTTATAATCTTTTAGTCTTTCATTCAAGTTAAAACTTGTAATTCTTGTCTTATGACTCATTCTTTATACGGTTAAGTTTAGAACACATTTACAATCCTCTTAAGAACGCCATTCCTGAGGCCCGTGTTTTACTTTCTTGTTTCTTGGTGGTTGTCCATAATACACACCTGTATTTCTGTACTTTATTTAAATATATTTTAATTATTACGATTTACAAATAACTTAATATAAGATTAAAGATAGATTATCATTTTTAGTTTCGATTTCGAACTTGTTCTTAAATTAGTTAATTGTTCAAAAATTTGCAGCCTATATTTAAATGTTTTTCCTTGCTACACTTGGCGTTCGTTATCGATTAGTATTATTCGGCCAAAAACAAGCTTACGAGACCAGAGGATTTGGCTCTTGTCTAGTATTTTAGAGGAGCTTTTCTCAGCCTATGGGGTGCGATCCACAGCTGCGACCGAGGGTGGGTCGCCAAGTCGAACGTGTCTTAAAAACCTATTACGTTTAGTTTTAAGTAGAAGTAAGTATGCAGAATTTATTTAAGTCTAAAAGAGGGCTTAAAGTACTCGACGTTAGCAAAAATATGTTCACAAACGGGGTGCATACCCCTACAAGTAATTCTGCAGCGCCCATACTTATAGATTCCATGAAGGGTAATATTTTTCAAGATGGGTCTCGGACTTAAAAAGGTTGAGAACCACTGACCTAAAGGTAAAAGGTACCGAGTTGAAGGGAGCATCACAAAGTCAAGATGTTTTTTCTCCCCCCCCCCTCAAAACACAGATCAACTCAGGACACATACGCAGTGGCGTATCTAGAATTTGGCCTTGAGGCGGGTCCCCGAGGTTGGGTCGGCTTCACACAAAAGAGAAACAAGTAAAAACTAATCAATATTACTATCTTTAAAGTGGCTGAAAGTGTCAGTCCAATTAAAGTAAACGGTAATAACACAACAAAAATACGTGTTATTGAAGCATTGTTTACAAGATACTTATCGACTGAATTAATTTTCCTGTATTTCGTATTTCAAACGTATACCTACACAAATGCTGTGTAATAAACCTGTTTATATATTTAAAAAAGAGCTACTATTGTATTAGCGTATAGAGCTGAAAAATTAATAAGACTTTTCGTTAAGATCGACTTTTTCGACCGTCTGGGGGGGGGGTCCGGTCATGTCCATCACCCCGTAAATATGTCTCTGTACAAACATGTACAAAAATATTTTTTCGTACATTGTTGTATCGGGCAATAGCTGGGTTTCCCTTCAGTGAATGTTAACAGCCAATAACTGTTAAGAAAGAATTTTACTACGGACCGTTGTGTTTAGTAGGTTATACAGATGTAGACGGACGGTAAGGATCACCGTGCGCGTACCGCTTTCTCTCCGAGATTAGAATCAATCAGAACTTGCGTGGCCGCCTGCCTGCATCTGCCTCACGTCTGCTACGGTTTGTTTAATTGGCTTTCTAGTTTCAAGGCCGATGTCTTCAACACTTCCGCTCTGATTCTACCTCCGGTCGGTCGGTTGCATCATTTTATGGTAACATACGGTATGTCCTGTATTCCATCGGTAACAGACGTTCCTGATATTCGTTTTAACCAAATGATTTTCCTGTAAACGTTTAGGCTATAGCCACTTAGATATCTTATGCAAATGTTACGATTTAGTGCAGTATTTTTGTAGGTATGGTTAACCCACGGACATGTTTACGTGGGGGGGGGGCAGTTGAAAAGTTGAAGTCTAAAAAGGTGATCACCAGAGGGTCGAAAAGTTAACAAATTTTGTTAATCTCTTAATTTTTAAGGCTTTATTTATTTTTTTTTCATGTGTACGCTCCATCTGTACACACAGTGTTCAGTAACGCCATTAATATTTATATACAAGTTTTATATTTTAACTGCTTGATACGTATTTGATAAAGACAAACGTCTTGCATCAGCAGAAGTAAATTTACATCTAATGTGGTTAGGGTATCATTAACGTCATGCTATTTCGTGTTCCTCCGTCGTGTTTCTTCGGCGACCTAATCGAAAACCTAATTGCTTACCTAATAATGTAATAATACATTACTTAATAATGTAAGTTCATCGTAAATACTTCTCTGTCATTTGTCATTAAATCTTTTCAGACGTACTTTTCCTCCTGTGATAGATAATATGAGAAGACGGATTGGCTTAGTATATTTATTAAAACATTTTTCGAGAGTTACACAAATTGTGTAAGATTATGCCATGATGATCAACATTAAACGTAATTATTATCAACAATAGTAATAATTAAGAAAGTTGTGTTAGTGGTTATAATCACAGATTTTTTTAAATTTCCGATCTGACGATGAGCTGAGAAGCTTGAAAGCGCTAATCGGAATAATTTTTCTATAGTGGTGTGCAACAGTGATAATTGTGTTTGTGATTATAACCACTAACACAACTTTCTTAATTAAACTTCTGATAAGATGTGCAATCGACGACAGGTAATGGACGACAATAATAATAATAATAATAATTATTATTATTATTAGAATTATTATCGCATAGGCCTATTATTTAGTTACTTGTTCGTCTTAATCATGTCAGCGGTCTAATCTTCACTTTCTTCGCACGATATTTCGATTCTGTCATTAAAATATTTTATTCATATTTTCTTTCTAAGTAACGCTTGTGATCCACGATTGTTGCAGTATTTCTACGTTTGTATTCAGTAAGAAATTATTTCTGTAATTGTATTTTAATTTCTTTTATATTTTTATACATACTGATTAAAATTAAAATACACTTGCAAAAGTGATCTATTATTGAAGCATAACATAAAGTATTTTAATGTAATATTTTCTTCACGCTGGTTTTAGTGATGCGGTTTCACTGGTTTCTGTTAACTTTTTTTAATTTGGCACAGTCGTTTAATTTCACGCAAGTGCTAAGTTCCCCGTAAGCTTTAGAATCAAAATTCCTTTTAAAATACTCTGTAGGCCTATTCGTAATTCTGCTTTCCGTACACAGCACTCACAAAGTTTGCTTTTACAGTATTCAGATTTGTCCAGGATGGAAATTTTATGTAGGGCTAATAAGGAGTGCGATATGCAAGTACAGATACAAGAATGAACACACATTTTACGGCCAACGTATGAGTATAGTGTGCCACTTTGAATCCCTAGAACTTCCGATGTCTTCTGTAATCTCCATCGTTATGGAACAGTGCAGAGAGCTGTTGGAAGAAAGAGAAAAATGTATTTGGTGTAAGCTGTACGAAATTACTAAAGTAATATACAAGCAAGTGATCGTGCATGCTGCAGACGTTCCAGGATTCTATTCATAATTCTGTTAGGATGCATTCAAATTTTTGTAACAATCGCGTATTTTGAAAAACAGGTTTGCTCATGCGTTCGCTCGGTATTTTCAAAAAATCACGATTAGGAAGGAAAACAATACTTTTTTATCTTCTTTGGAAGTGGTTGGGATGGATTGTAGACATTTTAATCTGACGGACTTTCACCATCACAGGAAAAGTATAAATGCGACATTTCAGTCACCCAAAATATCTGCAGCCGTTTCCAAGCTAATTATACATCAATATGTGAAAAGTAATAGGCCTACATAATATTCTATCAAGGAGTGATAGAGATTTAACAAAATAATAATAACAAAAGTTCACATAATATTTGATCTAAAAACAAAATAATAAAAATAAATTCGTACTACGAAAAAACACAACACTCACAAAGCACAAGCACAATGCACACGAACCGCGTGTGTAGTCTGGGTGACTATCCAGCACTTTGACACAAATTAGAATCTAATTAATTGCGTCAAATCATCGTCTGTTACACACATGTCGATTACTGAGGCGGCAGCGTTCTTCAGCGACGGACTGCAAAGGTTGATACAGCGATATAATGACTGCTTCTTTTTTTTTTGAGGGGAGGATAATGTGGAAATGTTTTACAGACGTATGTGTAACTTTTATATATTTTAATACTTCAGTGTTTCTTTATGTGCCAATCGGAGGTTAATTTTTGAATAACTCCCGTATAAACCCCATGCCAAGCGGAAAAGTAGGGTATATTCACCCTCTCATTACTCGCTTGTATTCCAGGTTAAATTCTACAAAATTTAACCGTTCCTTTAGTGATGTGCGGTAGTGATCGTGCTGTATACTCGGACAAACAAAGGACATAAATACAGAAACGACGAGTGAAATTGCGCATAAAATAAAACATTTATAAGAAAACGATCGGTTTAGAAACGATGTGACGAGTAAAAAGCTGTAAATAGTTATCATAAATGGAAGAAATGTATTTAAACAGAAGAAAATAAAATGACCCCTTTGAAGCGATAGCAAGAAAGTTAAACTGCCAGTAAAAACAAAGAAGATATAAGTACTTGGATATAGAAGAATATCCTAAACTCGTGTCAAGATTACGCTGTCCGCCTCTTTCCCCTGGTCATATCTTTCTTGAGGTTTTACGTATATGCTACGCTCCTTGATATTCTTGAGCAATCCTTTCTACAAGTATTTCGCATGTTGATGAAACCCTGAAAACGGCTTGCATCACGGTATGGCCCTACGGCCAACCTTCGTATAGCACGAGAGCCGTATCCTCCAATGATGCCAGTCGCCATCCTTAGTGTCAAGGTACGTAACGCTACCTGACATTATTTCAGAGCACTAACTGCCTCAAGGAGAAACGAGAGACGACTACAAGATTTACCCTAACGAATATCGTTGCTGCCTAACATCTTAGCAGAATCGAAGGAAAATACCATTAGCTTTTAATTTATTTTTTATATTGTCATGACCATTAACTTCATCGTCATTTCTATGTAGCAGTGTTAAACTTTATGAACTCCCTTTCCCTTGAGCTTTAACACCTTTCAAATACGATTCAATTTGTTGACATTTGTTGAAGTCCTTAAACAATATGTGTTTAGCTATCGAAGGTTATAGTAATTGACTGTGTGATCCAAGTAGACGTTTATTCTTTCTTCTTCTTTAGCACTACAGTCCAACATGGCTTCCAACACGAATCTTCTCCAATGTCTCCTACCCATTACCTTCCAGCGAAACCCCTCACTTCCATTCTTATTAGATCTTCTAACACGTCATCCAACCATCGAGATGATTTGCTCCTCTTTCTGCTTTCTACTTTTATAGACTTGCGCCCTCATAATTTTCTTTGGCATACGCTCCATCTCATCCATCCGTTCTAGGTGACGTAGTCATTGTATTCGTTGACTCTTTACGAAACTTACAATGTCCTCGCTCACATTTAACCTGTACTAAAGTTTTTTAAGTCAGGATGAATGTTTTCTACGTTACATATTGTAACGTAACGCTTCTTCCCCCCCCCCTCCCAAATAATAATATTCTAGTAATACAAAATTGAAGTACAAAACCGTATAGAAAATAAGCCTAATTAATGAACTAATATGTAGTAGTAAGAACGTAACTGGTAGAACTAATATGGAGAACAGTATAATAATTAATAGGTAAAAACCTGCCTTTAAGAAACTTTTGGACAATAATTCCATGTAAAATAATAATGACCAAGATTTAAAAATAATAGGTGACAGTGACTATAAAGCACATAAACATTACCAGAACATGACTGTTACCTAATAGAGGTATAATTACTGATGATATGGTGAAAAAAATTGTAATAAGTTTTAATAGAATGAAAGTAATGTGAAAAGTGATGTTATTTGAACTATATTGTGTTTAGAAAAAATAAACATTATACTAACTAGCATGAAGTAGTATAAGTAAAGAATAAGAATGAAAATAATCATTATTAATTATAAAGGAAATAATAATGTGTCCTATCAAAGACTATAATATGAAAACCTATACAGGAAAAATAGGTGAAACAAGAACATTTGATTTATATAATTTAGCATAGGTACATAGTAGTTAATGTAATGATTATGTTTGTTTGTTTTAAAAGTAATATGTATGGGTAAAAAGTTCATAATGAATAATTATTTTGTATGGCTAAGAACATTTATTATGACCTGAGGACTAACATTTACCTAGAAGGCTAGGGAAGGGTCATACAGTGTTTTGAGCTAATTATGGACAATTAAATGTTTTGTATTAGTTAATTTTATCCATTGTAATTATATTTAAAATGTTAAATGTTCACAAGATTAAGAGAATTTGTTATATTAGTTAAATGAATTCTGGCTTAAGTAACACTAAGCATTATAAGCCCTATAGTGTAATCAAGAGAGTTTGTAAAAATTAATGCTCTTATTAGTAACCATTAGTGTCTACATGTATAATGTTAACATGAATTTATTTGTACAACCACAGTAATAAGTTTATAAGTCATAATAAGTTAGGTATCAAAAAAGATTACTGTAAACCTAATTTATAATAATTTATTTAATAGGCCACATTTTGAAATTGTAATTTTGGATTAATGAATAGAAACTGGTCATGTAAGATCTTGAAATAATCAGTAAGATAAGAGCTGTTTAATGGTACTAATAACTTCAACCTAGTACTTAGTACAAGAAAATTATATAAATTTTAAATAATTTTGTAAATTTTAAATCCTAATATATAACAATGTTATAAATTTTCCCCAATGGGAATTTTACACTTTTGTACCTTGACGACCCAAAATTTAAACAAAAAATAATTAGTTCTTTGTTAGATTTCATACAGTACACTTGAAAAAAATTGTAATACTCTGAAGAAAGAAATTGAAACCGGAATCGAACCGAAGATCAGGTTAGGTGAAGGAAGACCTAACGAAAACTTATTGAAGACGGAAAATTATATTAAATGATATTAAAAGAGAAGAAACATATTAAAGTGATTAAATAAGTGTATAAAACAAATAAAAAGGAAAGTATAGTGAATAGGTACTAAATTTAGAAAACGATTAAATAACGTTTACCTACAATTCACTGTTACACTTTCTACACACTTAAACATTATTAGATACACTATCACTTAACTCAGACACTCGTATTTTTATAATTATTTCAATTTTGAACTATTATTTCTTTGTGTTTGATAATTATTAAAGGAGAATAACATTTTAGAAATAGATAACCTATAAATCAACACTGTTCTGATTACGAACTATTTTTAATACTATATTTAATTTACTGTACTATTATATTCTAATTGACTTTGTATTTGTGATGTTTTGTACTTCACACAAGGTATTTTCGTTAACATTTTTGGAGTCAAAAGAATCCACATTATTATAAAATAAATAATTTTTCTGTAATACGTATGCCTGAGCTTAAGAAGGAATACCAACCGCTGAGCGAAAAAATTTTACTAGCCTGGACAAATATAATTAAGATGAAAGTTATTTAATTTGATTTAAAGGAAAATATAAGGAATTTAAAGAAAATAAAAGAGTAATGATGACTATAATTTGTATGAATAATTATTTTTTTTGGTAATTAACCATTTTTTTTAATAACGATTGTTAAGTTTTTTCTTTAACCAAAGAAACGAAGTTGGCAACATCTATTTTTTGGTACCGGTACTAAGTTTGATTTGGATAATATAACCGAGGTATGTTAATTTAAATAAAAGAAAAGAAAAAATATATTATTTAATTGTTTATTCTATTAAACAATTTGGTGCTCAACAACTTGAAAAATATTCATCAATTTATTGAAAAAACGGTACAGATTGGCGTCTACAACGTTAGATCTACATTCAATACATTTACAAATATTATAATTTTATAATAAACATTACAGATTGACACCAACCATTTTGGGAACATAACATTTTTATATTTTCTTTGTAACACGTTTGGTTACAAATTGACGCTACCAACGCAGGGCGTAAAAGAAATCTCAACTTATAGTCAACTCTACACCATCTCCTAAAACGTTGGGTTACAATATTTATTTTTAAAGAAAAATATGTTCCGCGATGTTTAAATAACAAAATTTCTAGGAATCATAAAGAGAAATGCTGAAAACCCCGAACCGGAAAAGCGAATGCCAACCTGTGCATTACGCGCATTATGTGTAATCAGAATGGCAAGGGGTTCCTTTCGCCACACACAATGTATGCACGTACGATACAATATACACACATAACACACGTATAGAAAGTGCGAACAGACTACGAGGAAGGAATTAATACTGCGCGCAGGCGTACTTACGAAATGTTTGAATCCTTGGCGGAACGAATTGCAGTGAACCGCGGTAATGGGCGCCCTCTTTCACATATTACTTTCCCGTCTGGCAAACGCGCCGATGTACGCATTACCAGCGCATATGTAGGCATATACATACAAAAAAACGCATATTCTACGGCGTCAGATCTTTCATAAATGGTAATCGGTAATTGCATGCTGAGGTTACTGAAACTTTATGAAGAAGACGTGCGCTGGTGACTACAGAAATCGTGCTTGCTATAGTATACGCTGTACAGAAAAGTTTTTTGATTATTATTAGATAGACTATACATATTACTTTAGTAACTCATATTACTTCTCCAATTATGGTAGGTCCTGCAAGAAACAAATATAAGTTAAACGTTGATAAAAGCCTTGAAAAATTTACGTAACTAGTCCAAGTCACAGAAAAAATTATGAAATGAACTTTACCGTCAACAAGGACCTTCGTTAAGGCTGTGTCTCTTCTACGCTTGTTAGAATACATGTCGCAAAGGTTTTAGAAACATGGAAAAGAAGTGGAAGAAGAAGAAGAAGTGCAAAGGATTGACAGTGGACATCGATGAAGTATGTTTATGTGCTTTGCAGTTTGCGGATGGCTAGAGATAATTGTTACTGTTGCCAGGGAAGATCTGCAGTAGGTGGCTCAAAAATTACAAGAGAAGTACAAAAAGTGACAACTAAACATAAACACACGATAACGAAATACTCACCTTTGAAGTTGTATTCTCTAACGCAAGTTTAGATAATAAAGAAACAGTGGAATTTGAAGCGACGAGAGAGAAATTAAGAGGAGGATATTCCAGGTGAAGATAACTATCTTCTTCTTCTTCTTACAGGCTGTTCCGACTTCACTTCACAAGCCATCTCTTCCTCGGTCTAGCTATGTCACGTCTTCCCTGAGGTCTGTATCGGTTTGCTTGTTTAGGTAGCTTCATATCTTCATATTCTCCATTTTATTTGTCCTTCCCTTATTCTGCTGGCCATTTAGCTCAGTTCTTATATCTTCACTTCGTATTTGATCTCTAAGGGTGCAACCTTTGGTTTTTCTCAAGAACTTCATTTCACCAAGATAACTACAGGGTTGACGGGAATTTGACGGAGTAGAAAAATTCTTTAAAAAGAGAAAGTAAGCTAACGTTTGTTAAAAAGTAGTTTAATGTAAGGAGCAGAAACCTGGTGTACCAAAAGCAAAACAAAAGGATATTAGAAGAGGTAGAGATCGGTGTGCTCAAAAGTTGGTCAAGAATTTCGAGAGGAGATAGAATTCTATCTAAATGGTGAAATCACGAGAAAAGTAGGAATGCTAAATAATTTTGTTTTATGGTATTCGACAGTTAGTATGGCCGCGTCCAAAGGATCGGATGTGAGGGAGTTCCGATGACCGGCTCGTCATCGTGAAAGGCGGGGAGAGGAACCAATAAAAGAAAGGAGTGCCAAGAACTACGAACGTACAAAATCTACAGGATTGAGCATGGAATGATCTTGTCGAGTACACGTTGGTATCGGACAGCGTCGGTGGACGTTTCAAAATCGACTACAGTATAGGCTATACAGAATGTTTCTACGTTTAGACTCGAAAGTTTAACCAAGGCTCAACAGCTCGGAATATAATAGTTTTAATAATATTCACAACATTATTACAGTATTCGTATGCACGTTATCGTTTTAAAGATGCTCAGCAAATTTGATAACATTTTTAATAATTTTAAAACGCAAAAGCTATGTTTAATATTATTTATATATCGACAACTCAAACATCATCATCATAATCTTGAAGAAGGATTAAACCAAGAATGGTTTGTTCCGGTCCCAATGAGGTAGACTATAGAGCTGGTGACTCCAACACTTCTTTGGACGGTCCACACCTCTCCGTCCTTTCGGCTTGTAATTCCATAATTGTTTAGGGATGCGGCAGTCATCCATTCGGTTAAGATGTTCCAACCATTACAGCCGATATTGGGCAATTCTATCAAGTACACTCATAATATTCAGCTCCTGCCGTACATCGATATTTCGTTTGCGATCGTGAAGTGTAGGCCTATACCCTGCCACGTGCCTGAAAAATCTCATTTCGGCAGTTTGAATATGACTGGCCAGGGACTTTGGTAAATTCTCAGACCCATAGAGACGTTTTGGGGAGGGCCATCACCTTGTACAACTTCAGGCGTGTTTCTATTGTATTATCAACTATCACCTATCCTGATGTACACAACTTAAGCGTTGTGTTTCTATTTAAATTATTTCGTTATACTCTTCTCATACGACGCTTTTGGCATATACCAGTTCTTACATTGGTATTTGTGCAATTAATTCTGATATTTTAAATTCGTCTGACTTGCTACAAATAGTCACGAAGCCCCCCAAACGTTCAAGACAGAATTACTATAGCCGTAAATAAAGGCTTTCTAGGTGTGACCAGTGACTAAGCTGCATCCTAATTTCAGTTTTTAAGTCGAAAACGATGATATTGTCTTATCGACTATGAAACTGATCCGTACGTGTAAAAAATACGCGTTTGCTAAACACGATAGTTCAACGTACTGTTCCATTGAACTCGTAGTGTTATCGTTAGCCTTTCTGCACGTTTTCTATATTTTTGGACGCGTTCTCCGAGTCCCAGAAGAAAGAGGGAAACATATGTATTGGTTGTGTGTGTAAAGGCGTTTGAACGCCTACGGAGAATCGCCACACCCTTATCGAGACTGCTATCTGCCGACAATCTACTGCTGCAAATCTGGTACCGGTTGCGATTTCGTTGTGTGATGAAACTCGACAGATAACAATAACATTACGTGCGTTATACACAAGCCGACTGTTGTAGGAAAAAAACTTTCAGTGCCTTACGGGAGATGAAAGTGATACATATGAACATACAATAGGGAAAGGCAGGGGCAGAGAAATATCAAGTGTAGCTACGTAACCGTTAGGCATACTCACTGACTGTGTGTGTGTGTGTGTGAGAGAGAGAGAGAGAGAGAGAGAGAGAGTGAGAGGGGCGTGCATTTAGATTATACCTGGGGTTTTCCCGGCAGCACAGTTTGTAACGAAATAATTCATATTTATACATAAATCATCATCTTCTACAAGAATTAAGTTAAACCAAAAATGGTTTGTTCCGGACCCAAGCAGTTAAACTAGAGCTGGTCACTCCAGCGCTTCTTCGGACTTCCCACGCCTCTTCGTCCCTTTCGGCGTATAATGCAATAGTTGTTTGGGGATGCGGCAGTCATCCACTCGGTTAAGATGTTCCAACCATTTTGCTGACACAGGGCAATCGTATCGAATATACTAATAATTTTCAGTTCTTGCCGCATCTTCTACGATCGTAGAGAGTATTCCATGTCACATGCCTGAGAAATCTCATTTCGGCCGCTTGAATACGACTGGCCTCCTATTTCGTTGAAGTCCAGTTCCCAGACTCATATAGAGAAACTCGTGGAATGCCATCTCCTTGTAACACTTGTGTTTTTCTTACTCGTTGATTTCTCCCGTTGTTTTTTAATACTCCTGATAATCCCTCACATATGGTTCAACTCGCGTAGCTTGTTTACCACATCTTTGTAATATAAGCCACATTACAGCCCAGATATTCAAAATATCTGCCCCGCTCCAGAGCAGTAACATTTACAACAATTGTTCCTCGTACGGTGTCAGCTACATGAAAAGCCATCACCTTAGACTTAGGCCTATCTGTCAAACCTGTTATCCGAAATCCTTGCAGATTCATTGTAATGAGTGCACAGCTGCTTTCCAATTTCGACAGTGTAGCCTGCCGATCAGGGCGTCCGGAAGTTTCATCTGCCAATTGCGTATTACATAGTCTGTTCAATTCGGATATTGGGATTGAGATAATTTATATGTGTCGCACAAATTTATACGTGACGGGTGAAGACCGTTATTGCTTATTAAATAATAATTTGGATAAACCAAGGATGGTTTGTTCACGTCCCAAACAGGAAAAGTCTAGAGCTGGTCACTCCAACGCTTCTTCGGACGTCCCACACCATTCTGTCCCTTCGGCTTATAGTTCCATAGTTGTTTGGGGATGCGGCAGCCATCCATTTGGCAAAGATGTTTCCACCAATTTAGCTGATACTGGGCAATCCTGTCGAGTATATATTTGTATGAAAAAATAAATAAAAATACAGCAAACTAATAAAAATATATTAGTAAGGGGGTGTTGTACTGGTGGTTATTAAGCGGGAATGGCTAAGTTCTATTACAACTAGTACTGAGGGGTGTAGCACGGTCCCCAACCCTTGTGGATGCGGTGCTCAACCGTTATATTCACAAGGCTACAAAGGGTTTTACGACAAGGTCCCATTTCATTCATTTGTTCTTGCAGAGGCGCAATACAACGTTGAACATGTGTATTGAACGTGTATTTATTTGCATTTTTGCACGTGCAACCGACAGAAGTTGGTAGAGTGCACGATATAATTTGAAAAAACATCTACATAAATAATACAGTTAATGCGTCAACGCAGTCGCGCAGGTATGCGGAGAAATGACCCCAGTTGACGAATTCTGTCGACGGTCATGTCGAAAGTATGCGTCTGCGTAGTTTACAGGCCACAAGCGCAGTTGATGTCATTATAAGGGTATAGGATTCTCCCCGGCGCAATCCATTAACCCCCCTTTGTCATAACACAACTTTCATTCTTCTCAGTCGACTTCCACAACTTAAAGAGCCGTCGTCTCCATCTGGTTGTCCTACAAAACTTTCTTCACCGTGCTCGATACGTCCCAGATATCGCAGCCTGCTGTTCTTTCATTCACTACGTCCAGGTCTCTGCCAGGTCTACGTCCAGGTCTCTGCCAGGTCTACGTCCAGCTCTGTCAACTATCTACTGATGTTTTATCTCTAGTTTTCTATTCGCAGGTAAATCTATATATCTCCTTAATGGCTTTCTCTCACTTCAGTAGTCTTTTATCCCTTGCAGTAAGACACCACAGTTCCTATCTGTGTATTACGACTTGCCTTGTTATCGTTTTTTACATTCTTTTCTCTCGAAATTCCTAGATGTAGCTCTTGTTTTGAGCAGCCCGAGTAATAGGTCCTAATAGTTGTCATAGCCCTAATCTCGGAAGTGGTTTTACTCTCCTCCGTTACTAGTGACGCGAGGTATTTAAAGTGGGCAACTCTTAAGAAGTTTGTACATCTTATCTTAAGAGCAGCCCCTATGTCATGTAATTTTACTTTCCTTCGTATGTTAATCATGTAATTCGTATTCATATATGTTTCTCACACTCTAAAAATGAATGGTACGACTTTTACGTTGCAAGAAATCTGTATAAATCCGTTCATTGCGACCGAAGACGGTATCAGAGAAACTAAGAATTTAAAAGCGTGATTCGATTAAAGAAACGTGAACACCTTTATGTTTTTGGCATGAGAATAAAAACCTTCAGATTCATAGTTTCTACGCGTTAGTTTGTGGTAACGAAATCAAGACGCGTCATTATCGCAAAGTAATGACAATGTACGTACGCACGCACAATGTACGTGTTTGAGGACTGCTTGCGGTAAATCCTTGGGTATCATTGTGAAGTGAAAGTGCAGACAACGTGTGTGTCCACTGAAAAAGAAAGGTACAGAAAATAATTAATAATTAGAGGCATTTCTTAATTTATTTTGGGCATCGTTAGGTTAACGCTAAAGCTTGAAACAAAAATTACAAATTAAAACCTGTCAATTAAAATATATTTTTATGTAGGTGGAATATTTGAACACCGGAGAAAGCACTACACGTTTTAGGGTTGTCGGTACTGAACGGGGCCGTGTGTGTCCGCCTACCTGTTCGTACCCTTTACTTCAAGAAAGGTTATTTTTCTGGCCACTAAAAAGGTGCATCTATTGTTAAGCGGGTTTTACAGTAGAGTTACTGCGGCGGCTCCATCTGGTGGATTAAGTGTCATTTTCCGTTGCAAGTAACTTTTGTTGGTTCAAAAACATTTATTTTATTAACATTATGTAATATATTAATGCGTTATGTACTAATACTACTACTACTACTACTACTACTACTACTACTACTACTGCTAATAATAATAATTATACTACTACTACTACTACTACAGCTACTACTACTACTACTACTACTAATAATAATAATTATTATTATTATTAGGCCTAATGATTACTATTTATTCATAAGCCTAATATAGAACTAAAATAATTCTTTCATATTTCTGATAAGAGTAACTTAATTTTGTTAACACAAGAGAATTCCCTGTTTTATACATCATTATAGACATAAAATATAAGGTTTCGGTACTGGATGGGACGATGGCTGCTCGCCTACCTACTTGTACATTTTACTTTCACGAACATTAAGGAAATGTGACTATTATCCTGGGTTTCTATGTTTACGTAAATTAAAGACGGACCACCTTGGTGGAGTAAGATGCATCCCCCCCCTTCATCAACACTCCTACAGTCAGCATTACTATTTTTGTTCATAAGTGCAACACGTGCGATACTATAAGAAACGCGAGCGGGTATTTTTGTATTTAAAGTTAATAATCACATTCAAAGTTTCAAGAGTTTATATTATTTTCTATGAAGTATTTTAAAAGTGTTAATTCTTTGCGAAATTACGTGAGGGACAACGGAATAAGGGAATTTATCACACACTGGAACATTACACGCAGCAGGAGTGAATGTTTGAAGTATGCGGTAAAACGTATCTGAACAAAGGATTTAATAAAAATCTGATATAGGCCTCCATGCGGGACAAATTAATGTAGATTAAAAAGAATCTGCGAGACAATTTGTTGTTGTGCGTTTTATTTGCGTGGATTTTTAAATAACCGATTTCTGTAATTACTAAAAAAACAAATTAAATACGAAAACGACAAGAAAATTAATTTCCCAGTTTCGGAAATATTAACTACACTAAAAACTCGTTTTTCCGAATCGCGTTTATCCGAAAATCCGGTTTATCCGAAACAATTTTTAGTAAATTTTAAAAATTCACAAAAGCCTTTTTCTGTAACTATAATCTATATTTAATAGTGTAGACAAGCGATTCCACGTGATATAAAGTAGAAAGTCAATAATCAGAACTAACTGGGATAAGGGGTACTCCGAATTATTGATTTGATCGGATTTTTGAACATAAAGTATTATAGTAGATGGTTAGTGAGGATCGGTCAATAATACAAATTTTAGCTATTTTGCGTCTTTTATACTTTGCTATTTATACTGGTCTTTTAGATATAAACCTGTATAAAACTATATGCAAGAGCAGTGGCGTGACTACGGGGGGATAATGGCCGATCCTCACTAACCATCCACTAAAACATTCATTGATTGACGGTCACTAAAAATTTAAGGATTTAATAAAGTATTATAATGTTCACATATTGTACACATAAAGTAACATAAACATAAATGTAAACACTGAAACTTCCCCTGCAGAACTTCTAACAATGAAACGACTTCGAGATCGGGCAGCCAGCAAACGAGCTTCAAAGCTTAGGCAAAAAACTATGATTGATTACTGTACGAACGAGCAATAGGACTGTTCCAGTACTGTAGAAAATTATAATTTACAGTGCGGTGCTGTTTTATAGTGTATTGTGTCATATTCACTGTAAGAAACTTTAAAATTATTATTATTAAATAAAGTTACTGTACTTACGTAATATGTATTATTACTATTTAAATAGAAGTTTCGGTTTATCCGAAATTTCATTTATCCAAAACGGACGCGGTCCCATCAGATTCGGATAAACGAGTTTTTAGTGTACATTGTTGTCGGAGAACAGTACAAAAATTGGTGGTGTTGGTGTCACAGTGGTAACAGACGAGAGTGCGTTCGACAAGAAAAAGTATAACGGGAATCGACTGATAAAGATTCGATGGTAATCGGAGGGGTAGACAGGAGTAAAAAATGCTTTCTGAAAGTTGTAAGTAAACGGAAAACTAACGCTTTGTTCGATGTCATCAGTCATCACCATCATCATTGCAAGGATTAAACCAAGGATGGTTTGTTCCGGTCTCAAACAGACAAAGAGTCTAGAGATGTTCACTCCAGCGTTTCCTCCGTCCCTTCGGCTTGTAGTTCCATAGTTGTTTCGGGATGCGGCAGTCATCCATTCGGCAAAGATGTTCCCACTAATTCAGCCAATACTGGGCAATCCTGTCGAGTATACTTGTTTTATTAATCATACTACTAATTTCTTTCACTGTAAATCGCATTCGTAATACCTTGTAATTCCTGATAACCTGATAATGTGGAATTGATCTACGTAAGTACAGATATCGATATCTTTTACATATTTATTTGATCTTTGCAATCTGTTCGCAAGGAATAATAACTAAATCTGATAAGAGTACAGTGCAATATGAAGGGAGAAGCCGTCCAGTGGCGGCACACTCCCTTAGTTAATAATATTTAGTGGTGTTGTAAAATTAGGTAAACAGGTCTGAAGATTACTGCTTCTTCAGTCTTTCTGAGGCTTCGGATGGATCGTATACTGATTAATCTTTCGTGGTAAGCGATCCTTGCCGAAGTTGTTGCGTGTTATTCTATTGAATTCCTTGTATACAGTTTGGATCTCGTGTCGTCGCATATCGTCTAATTACTGATATACCCGTGGGTGGGTGAGGAGGGGTCCGAAGGGTTTGTAGGAAATTCGATTCGAGTCTCTGGTTAATATTGGTCTTGGATGGATGGAATATGATGAATATCTATCGAGCACTACTTACAGCAAATAATAATAGCCGCTAAAATAAGTAGATTTGCCAAACCGCAGTTAAAAACAAAACTCAATAAAGCTTCGCACAAATCGCGACGAATGTAGTAAGCAACTGACTTAACTGTACTTTCTGCTTTGCTTTTTAGAGCACGCCATCAGGGTAAACAGCGACGTAATTATCGGATAGGCCTACGTAATTGTTTTACGATTTTCCTCCGTGTTCTGGGAGTTGCATGTTGGTTCTAGTTTATTCTGCGAACTTAAAGAGTGTTCTGTCTTACCATAACTGCGTTCGTACTCATGTCATTCTTATCTGATCTTTGATCAGTTGAACAATCAACAAGGCGCTCGTTATAAATATGTTCTATTACGCGTCGCCGTAACAATGTAGTATCGAAATCATGGTGTTTTATAAAATGTCGTATTGTACCATAATGATTCCATGGCCGATAATGGTAGGCTTTCCAACAAAAATTTTCGCTCTATTTTAGCAGTGGCTGTGTGCAAATTCAGTTTCTGTAGTGAGTATGGTAATCAGAATGTCGATTTATTTGTCTTGTAAGGAAAGCTTTCAGTCAGGGTTGCTGCATGTCATTTACTTTGTTTAAAACATACAGGCTCATGATCGCACCTTGTATATAACCTATAGCTGCATGTTTTGGATAGGAAGAACATAGAATGATGTTGTGTGGGAATACCTACTTCTACAGTCTTCAGTTTGCCGATGACCAGGCTTTATCTTTTCTAATAATAAAGAGGATCTAGAGTATAAAACAAGGAAACGAAAGAGGATAATTAACACACCGATTTAAGTATCTGTTTAAAATACACTCAAAGTGTGAGTGAAACTATGTAGTGTAAACATACTGATAAACATTTGCATTGTACAGTACAAAGTTAAACAGGACGCATAGTATAAACATAAAAAAATCAGCGGCGTCCGTCGGTAAAGAAGTACTGAAAGACACGACGTGGATGCGATCAAACGAATCTACGGAAAAGACTGGAAGCACGCACCGAGACACACAAACAAACGTATGTAGGACGCGACACACTGTCTGTAAAAGATTCCAAGAATAACTGCAAGGCGTTTAACCGGCCGATGTTTGAGAAAGATACGTTGAAACAGTTGTTGCGAGTCGTTTTTTGAAAAAATCGTCTCCGCGCGTAGAACAAAACCAGACCGGACAACAGTTGCAGACGTAACACTGTAACATTTCGTCTTGCGTTATTCGGCCTGGGGGCACCGCACAGCTGTCTGCCTGCACTCTGTGCCGTCCGTCTGCTCACACTCACACGTATGTCTCCTTACATACACGTGTGTGTACTTTGTCGAATGAAACCAAAAGTACCGAGTAACAAACTGACGGACTGTGTAAACAAATGTACTCCTGAGAAAATCCTCATTGATGCTGCGCCTTCAGAAATATTTACACTAGAACACTAATACTAATAACGTGTCTTTTGTGTTCTAAACACGTATACGATATCTTGCCAGACTACTGCTTACCTTTTATCGTGAATACTGTCGATTAAAGATAAAAAATTGCGTATACACGGTCGGATAAAAATCTATTACTGTTTATATAATAACCCTAATTACGCGTAAAAACTTGAGGATAAGTTAAAAGCACTATTGTGTATTGCAATCCAAAATACCAAGTAGGAAATAGAAAGAGACCTGACTTATTATCGATCAAAAACCTGGTTGTCTACGACGAAAGTGAGAATGAATTAGAACTTGTTGTCAGTAGATTAAGAACTTAGATTTAATATAATATTAAGACGTTAATCCTATAAACTAAAATGTAGAGTCTGTGAAACGTGTGTGTGTTAGGATACATTGTTATCCGTATATCGTTTAGAACAGTGATTCTTAACCTTTTTTAGATCCGAGACCCGTCTTGAAGCGTGTTACACTTTGTGGGACCTATAAGCATGAGCGCCGCCAGAATTACTTGTAGGGGTGTGCACCCAGTTTATAATCATATTTTTTCTAACATCGAGTACTTTAAGCCCTGTTTTACGCTTAAACAGATTATACATACCTGATTCTACTTAATACTAAATCTAATAGGGTTTTAAGACACAGGAAATACATTTTCGAGCCCGACTTCGCGACCCACCAAACATCTCCTCGGGAGCCAGCAGTGGGTTACGTCCCATAGGTTGAGAAACGTTGGTATAAAAACATGTGTTCATTCATTTATCACTCAGGCATTCTACATGCAGGATGATAAAAATAATTATTGATAAATAATTTAAACTTTAATCAAAAATATTGATATTCCTACTCTTGGATAAAAATAGATACAATTTACGTAATTCGCAATTCAAGTTACGTGGTTTCGAATGTTCCCGAACCAGAACTTAATCGTTTTCAGCACGTAATTTACATGTTAGAAGAGGTTTTGAAAAATTTAGGGGACGTATATTATAAATATTGCTGTAACACACACACACACACACACACACACACACACAGTACAAAAACTGTTGCTACCATGAAGTTCTTGTATGAGGCTTCCGCTCACACATAGGTGTTCATGACAAGGTTATTGGCAAACATTCCCCATACAATAGGCGGTCCTGTTTCTTTTACTTGATCCTCAATTTTTCTCTTCGCCGTACTTCTTTTTTGACTAATTTTTGTACATTAAGAAGCCTTTCAGCTTTTGCTATCCTCCTCTTATCCAACTTATCCTCTCATCCATCTTTCTCTCTCAGTCCGATTATTCTAAATAGAACACGGTGATATCATGTGACGATGCCGCTGACTGTATTTCTCCAGACCTCACGATCTGATGGATGACCACGTGCATACGATGCCCAATAAATGGTTTGACCTGATCCACCCAGCGAGTCGGACATCTCGCTCATCGATCTTCCCTTGCACGATTAATTTCTTCTGGATATGTGTCTAAAATACCTCAGATACGACTGCTCTATTTTTCTCGATACTCGTGTTTAGACCTTCAAGTGATGTCAGACCGATGTGTTAGTTCCATGCTGCCTCAATAAAACTGATAATAGCCATTGGAACACTCACATTTCAAAGACATCAATTCTTTTTGCTGTGGGATGTTCATGGTCCAAGTTCCAGAGGCGTAAATGGCGATTGGAAACATAAATGTTCTTTTTAACTTTAATTTGGTGTCCTCAATGACTCTGTATCCTGATATTTAACATATTCTGATATAATTAGTTGAAGTCGAACCGATTGTAGGTTTCTTATGAACTAACATATACCACATTAAAGTATTTTGGCATCATTAAAATAACAATGACTAGAATGCGATGTTTAGTATCCACCTTGCGCCTCGCGACCTTAGCTGTAATTACCCACTGTTTAAGGTCTGTTCCCCAGCAAATTATGGAAGGTACGTACAGTAGACTAAAGACACTTTTATACCAGGACCGCTCACATAATTGTTGTTACTAGCTGGCATCAGTGTGGGAAATTTCGGTCCATCCTGAGAAAATTAATTGTTCCGTACCGCCTTTTTCAATTAAATTCCAATCCGTTCTCCTTCGTGACTAACATTTTATACCGACAATACGTCCAAAGCCATCAATTACTAAGTCATAATTTTCCTAACTATATAGGTTTAATTACGTAAGAATAATGTCTTATATAATAACACATTACCACATAGAAGTAAGAATGTTTGTTACACTACAAGTAGTTCTAAAAACAAACCAACAGCTTCTGACTAACTTACATTATGTTACAGACATGTCTCAGAGATATGTAGGCCCACATTTTAACTATTAAAATTTTGTTGAACGCTCAACGTAGTATGGATTGAATTCCCTTTAATTTTGTACCCGACAATACACTTTTAAGTTGCTAGAAGATAAATATGTGAAAGCTTCGTTATTTTGGAACCAAGATAGACCTACTTTCCAAAAAACTTTCTTAGCGAGCATGACCACTCTACAAAATTTAATCTTTCTAAGACAAATAGTTCCAAAGATATGGCCATTCAGTCTGTCAATCAGTGACCGGCAGTCATATTTATATATAGACCCGAATAGTAGGGACAGCAATGAAAATTTTGTGACTAATATCTACGTTATATCGGGCAACGTTAACAAAATCCGTAAGCAGCTCGTCGAAGCATTCGTCAGAATATTTCATTTTACAAGTCACAACATGGGTGTTCGATGAAGTGCATCCTGTATATGGATGGAAGTCATTTTGAGATATCGTGTGTTCTGCCCGTTGGTTTTCCCTGATATCAACTTGCGATCTTATCCGTAATCGCGGTTAAAAAAACAGTTGAACATACGGTCCCCGTTGGGCACCATAATTTTCCCGTGAACAATGAATTACAACCAAACCAACACTACCGCAGTTAGCCTGATTTCCCTCAGTTACGGTCTATTTTTCTTCGGAGTCACTTAGCCACGCATGGTGGCGTAATTTGTTGCTTTTATTTACGTTTAAACACACATATAAATGCACACATGCGAATACAATGTATCATCATCTTCGTCATTAGTGAACCTGTTGCCCCATAGGTAAGCGAATACCTTCTCCTCATGTATTCTCCTTTAATTTCTTTTCAGAACAGAACTTACCCATTTTAATGCATAGTGCGCGCGCGCGCGTATGCGTAGAGAGTGAATAAGAGAGAGTTCAGTATTGAACCTGTTTTTCCCTATTTCCCTGTACTGACACTATTGTGTGTGTGTGTGTGATATTTTTTTGATTTATTTAGTTCTTTTATTTATGTATTGAGCTGCACAGAGTAGTAGGAAGACTCTAAACGAAATGTGCGGATGATTTGCTGAAACATGCAACTAAAGGAGACCTGTGCCCAACGCTGGACGAATCTGGCTAATTAGATGAAGAAGAATAAAAAGAATAACAGCAACAACAAGATAAAGATAAAGGAAAATTATATCCAATCGGCTGTTGAAAGCAACTCATAAACCACATATTCTTGGATTTGTAAACGGACAGTGTTTCATTCTCAAACGAAGTCCACGATTATTTTATTTTATTTTTGTTTTAATGATTTTCAACAGAGCTCAGATGGCTGCACACAAGCAAACTATACACAATTTCCAAACTGTTTCCAAACAGGGTACTGTAATTTTTTGTTAATCTCCGACACATAGGCGACACCACCGCAAACTGATAGCTCATATTCATTCAGCTCATACATGCTTGTTTATGAAAAATAGGCCTATATAATTACAGATTTTTTTAATCAGGCGCTCAAAGCTTTCTACAAATTCAGTAAAAATTTGGAGACTTAAACGAATCTTTTAACGAATTTGCTTAAATGCGCTTTTAAATTTAAACAACTCTCTGAGACATTTTGGAATGAGAATATAGTTTATATCTATCTACATATAAGAGCATGATTAAGACAGGTCTATAAACGTCATAGACTGGACAGAGTTTTGTTTCACTTTATTACAGTATACTCGTATACGTACGCTGAGTTTACTGTAGTGTAACAGAACACAGGCACATTATTAAATTCCTACTAAATCTCTGCTGAGTTCTTTCTGTAGTCATATCCTGTACCTCTCTTATGAAGATTCGAAATCGACATCCAGTTGCCGGTAAACGAAATTCGACTTCATACGCTAAGAACTTCGAATACTTTTAATTTATTTCAGATTTTAGAATAAAAATTAGAAGGGAATTAGTAACCAACCAGTTGCAGGCTTGCACGTCGACGCAAACATACTCCCTTATGTGAATAACACCGAGGACTCGCGTTTTGCTAAGTAAGTGTTTTGATAACATTAAGTAAACCAGCGTTCAATACTGAGCAAACGTCTATGTATCGAATAACCTATAGCTTAAACGGCTGGATAAGTATAAGTATAGTGTAGTGTTGTTTAAGCGATTTGTTTTTACGAGCAGTTTTAATATAAAAAGAAAAAATTATGCGGTGGAAAACAGGCGAGTGTTATTAATTCATAACTTTCGAATGCTTGAACGTTGTCTTCAGATTTACGAATGACTTTCAGAATTGAAGAAAGGACAGACCTGTGCTTTTTAGGTGAACGCTTGTCCGTATTCATTTGTCTTAAACGCTTTCTCACGAGAACGGAGGTAAGTTGTCATAGTATTTATCAGTGAGTTACTCACTTCGAATTATGATTATTTTCTCGGGTTGACGGTAAGTATAATAAAATAACTAATAACTGTTAAAGTATTAATTAGGCTGTGAGTAATTAAGCTTTAGCACTTCAATGTTGGAAGGCATTATATAAAGTGCTAGACAGATAATGTCTACACCGTGGATTGTTGGGAGCGACATGTTTTCATTTGTTTGCCGTGTGGTTTAATTAAAATCGTCGGCGTAGACAGAATGGTAGGGAGGAGGGGTAATCCCCCTCCGATATTTCCAACTCAAGGAAGAAACTATAATATTTTGTCATTTTATTGTTTTTTTTACAGTAAAATAAAAAACAATAAAAAAATGTTGAGATGGTCTAAACACTTTTTGAAGTAAACAATATTAATTAATTCTCTATATCTAAGAAATGCTGTTAAATGATAGGTAACCAGAATATTTACGGCCACCGCTTTTTGGTTAATTGTACCCCCACTACCAATAATTGTAAATAATCAGCCTCAAGTGCTCAGCTGACGTCCGTTGGTTAAAAGAGGGTTTCAAGTGTATACGATTATCAATAGCTTCACCAGAAGCGGACTAAAGGGGGCGGGAGCGAACCCCCCCCCAGGCCCCACTCAGTAGGTTACCTCTAGATTTAGAAAATTAAGTTTTTTTGGTAAATATTTTAATTTATTTGCAAATGTTGGCACGTCCTGAAAGGTAACATTAGGAGAGGTCCACGATTTAATCGATCGGTTCCAAAAATTTGTTCATATTATTTTGAAATCCATCTTACAATCCTACCTCATAAAATGTTTACAGGTATTAAAAAAAAAACTTATAAAGGTAAGTTTATTGTTAGAAATATATTCATACTAAAAAAGAAGCGTCAGTTGTACCTGGCGTCAATGCCTCACCACGCAGTCGAAAGCCGCAAATTAAACCCCAAACAGCACGGACGGCAACGGCAGCGACAGCAACTCAAGAAGACCGTGTCTCGGTACGAAAATCTAAACGGCGGAATGAAATATCGGGCGATAACATGTAAGGCCTATGCTAAAAGAGGCTGCACCAGTGAACAATATTTAACATTTTAGGAGACCGACAATTTATTTAAATCTCTCATCAGAATTTTTACCGAACAGTGGATAATTCGGAGTGTGAAAATCGAGCCAGTTACTCGAACAAACGAATTCACAAAAAAGTACATCTCATATTGCGTGAGTATATAAATAATACTACTTCCATTATTTCTTTAAACTTTGGTTTTACAATTTGAAAGTGGATTATTGTTTCAAACATTATTACTACAGATTCTTATAAAGTTTCCTAACTAGATGTATCAATACAGTTATTAGACAATAAATATATAACAGTAAAATGTGTGTGGGGGGGCTGTGTATGTAAAGATAAATTGGATTATAAACTCCCGTCGTATGGGGGGGGGGCTCAGAAAAGAAATCCGCCCCCGGCCTCCAGTGACCTAGGTACGCCACTGAGCTTCACTATTAATAAACAATTCTGTGGCCGTCGCACTTATATCACTGTAATTCTGTTTCAGAACTGCAATCCGTCCTGAGTACGTTTTATGGAGTCGTCTGGTGTGCGGGAAGTACACTGCTATAAGGCTGCCCCGTTCCGGGACTAACTTCTGAAGGTCAGTGATTTGTCTTTTGTAATAAACGATCGCCGCGTATGTAACACGATACCGCCACAAAGCCGACCACTGTTATATAATTTTTCATGTGAGGTGGAAGCGACTCGTTTAATTAGAGTGTACACTAGACCGACAATGTGGGCACAGCCATCTCCTATTTCATAACATACGACGAGATATAGAGCGCGCGCGCGCGCACGTACAACAACACAACATGTCCGGGAAGAGGGACAAACCGTAGACAAAGCAAACTGACTGGCCCCGCACTTCTGACACCCAACAAAGAGAAGCCGTTCTGTGCACGTACACGAGTGTGTCAGTGCTGACTATATTTAATATTCCACTACTAGTACACTCTACACTACTACATAACGAACTTTCCCTCGCTTCTTATACCCATGCGTACCACAATGTAAAGTAAAAAAAAAATTAACTCGCAGTCTACACATATTTGGACCGGTGAAAGTACACATATCTTTACCGAAGTAATAACCACAATAATAGGTTCACGTACGCGGTCCACTATTATTGTTATTGCCGTTGTTGTTGTTGTTGTTAATAACAATAGATAATAAAATAACGCAAACAACGCGTCTCCGATTCGGAATGGCGTGAATTTCGCCATGCGTCCGTCACCCGGGCACCTTCCGTACCCATAGTGTTGTACGGTTCCGGGTTGTCCGGATTCCCGCCAGATAATAGCGTTATTATTCTTATTATATACGACCACTGTTGTCGTGTGAAAATTTACTGGTTAAGGTTTATGTAACGTTGTATCAGAGTCACGGTGTCAGTAAGGACAACTGACTGAACGTTTCCTCAATAGCCTTAGTGCGGATGATGATTGTGCCCGCGGTACAGTTATACTGTCACGCAGTTCCATAGTTTGTATAATGTTTAGTCAAGGTGTATTATGTGCGTTTACAATGCCGATGACTTTCGTTTCAGTTATATAAAATACAAAAGACAACGTAAAAATCAACGTGTGGAAGGCAAATGTAAACCTTTGAACATTAGCAATGATAGAATATTTCTGTTAAAAGTTTGAAAGCCGATGTTAGACATCAATGATTTAATTTCCAAAGCAGTGTGCCGGCTACACCAGATCTCTTCAGCAAATATATCTAAACATAAATATTGAAAAAGTAAATAGGGCATATTAGGATAACAGTAGACTATTACTGTGAAGCTAACTCATTAGTTGTAACACAAAAATAAAAATATATAAGACACTTATCAGACCGGTTATTACTTATGGAGGCGAGATATGGTCATTAGCAGAAAAAGGAACAAGAAACGCTAAGACAGTTTGAAAGAAAGACTGTGCGACGTGTTTATGGCCCGGCTAAAGAAGATGATGAATGGAGAATAAGAAATAACCAGGAAATATATGAACTGTTATTTCAAAACATAACTGCACTGTAAGATTCGTAAAGGCGCAACGAATACAATGGCTAGGTCACTTAGAGCGGATGGATGATCAGCGTATGCCAGAGAAAATCCTGAGGGCGCGTGTCTATAAAAGCAGAAAGAGGGGCTAACCTAGAATATGACAGTTGGATGATGTGCTAGAAGATCTAAGAAAAATGGATGTGAGGGGTTACAGTAAGATTGGTGATGGAAGCCAGGGCTCACGTTAGCTGAAGAAGAAGAAGAAGAAAAATATTTAAAAAGGCGTGACGAGAAAACTATTCTACCGTTCTAGTGATGGAGAAAAAAATTTTGTGACAAATCTTCCAGTGCTGTTTAAGTTGAAAGTTGTTGTCAACCTGTACGGACCTGGATTTAATATTAAACTTGGGTAAATTAGAAACTTTCTGCTACTGGAGTGACAGACAGGGGCGGCTTAACCATTAAGCTGACTAGGCTGTAGCCTAGGGCGCGGCACTTCGGGGGGGGGGGGGAAATTTTACCTAAAAAATAATACAATTTTACAGCTAAATGTAAAATTGGTAACAAATTACAAGGATAAAAATTTTAGTTCATTTTGAACACAGGCGCCTCTTTACGAGAAATTATGGTAAAACTGTACATAAATAATAGAAGTGCTTTCCAAACAGAACTGTTTTCTCCTGTTATGAGTCATCGGCGGCCGGCGAAAGATCTTTTTCAGCTTTGAAGAGGGTGAAAAATTATTTACGCTCAAATTTGCGCCAGGATAAACTGACCAGTGTAGCCCTCTTGTTCATCGAAAGTGATTTTCTGCATGAATTTGATTTCAGTGAGGTGATTACAACGTTGGGTCAATCTAAAGCGAGAAAAAAGAATCTAGCTTGAACTGCTTGAACTTTACATGAGTCTTAACAAATCCACAAGATATTTAACTGTTTGTCTTCTTTGTGTAAATGATGTTAAATATACCCTTAATAAAACTGTTATAATTCTGTAACTACTTAGTTAATTTTTTCCTTATAAAAGCCATGCAAACTACAAATGGTTGAAGGTGTAGCTGTAAAACAATCTCTGAAAAAGTAGCCTCAGTTTTCAATTCTTGAGACTATTTCCAGAAATAGTAAGATATTTGAAATATTCCTAACTAAGAAATATATTGTAGGGTGTTTAAAGCTTCATTCAGCTGCTTGGAAATAAACGTAAGAGTAGCCTGTGGGAGATGAGGGGGGGCGCTAAAATATAATTAGCCTAGGGCGCCAAGATACCTTCATCCGGCCCTGGTGACAGAATTGAGTTTTTATTTTTTATATGAAACGTTTGTGATAAATAAATCTTAAGTTAAAAAATAATGAAGAGTTTAGTAGAACTTGGTCAATTAACTGGACATAGTTTCAAAATATTGAAACTTTTCGCCGAAACCTTTTCTCATCTTCGGAATAATCAGTTTTGACCATATAACAACTCCAAACACAGCTGCTTATTCTATATTTTAAATCAGTTAATCGTTCGAGTCTTTGGTCTGTATAGTTAATTAACACTAAAGCTTTAAATTTTAGTTTACATGTTTTATAATTATTCAACTGGAAAACGGACTTCAGCTATCATCGATTGTGAGATTTTGTAATTACATAATTGTACATTTTTTAATTATTAAAAATCTTACAATAAATGACTTACAATCTTACAGTAAATGACTTCTTGTTTATCTTACAATGAAACATTATGCGTGTGGTTATACCCTGTTCTTCTTCTATGAATCAATACTGCTGCAAAAGGGAATATATCCAATGAACGGCAGCAAAACGGGGTAAGCCCGTACTAAATTTGTTATTATTACAAAAACTATTTATTCCCAATTTTTAGTAATTATGTATTACATTCAGAGGATTTTTCGATTTTTTTTAAATAAAAAATTTCCTGGTATTATTCAATATAAATAAGGTATCAGTTTTTTGTGATTCCTGGAAAAAATATTTTTTCGATATACTCTAGAGTCTCGTTTAACCGAATTTGATGGGACCAAGGGTGGTTCGGTTAAACGAAAATTCAGTTAAATCGAAAACATAGTACTGTACTGTAATTTATACGTTTTTAGTGAGAAAAAACGCTAAAGAACAACAAGCGCCTTTAATCGTTTTTTAGCGAAACTAGCACTGCTCATGGGCCGTTATTACATACTTCTATTAAAATGCAGACGTCTTTAAAATCAACCATCTTTAAATACTGTAATTAAATCATACAATATTACTGTATACAAATGTAAAAGAATAACTTTATTTTAATCAAACTAAAAACTTTTTTTCAAACGACATTTTCAAATACAGTAGTACGTATTTTACGACATCACAGAACAATCTACGTGTTGGTCGAATGTGCCAGAAGAATCTCGATGTAACGCGTGTGGCGTACAGCTGCCGCCACTAGCCTGTGCGCGCGGCCACAATCGTACTACTCACTCTGAAAACATAAATTGTGGCGAGTCACTCCAGCGTTCGCAACCATTTTTCGCACAATCGACATTTCATTTTACCGCATGAGTCATCCAGTGTTTGTAGAAAAGGCGCCTCTATCCACCCCTCGACCGTTGCAGGCGCCTAAGCTCCGAGCGGTTCGAGTTATAGTCGCGATATATTACTGTGTGCGTTCAAGTGGTTATTAGTGAAGTGTTGCGTTTTATAATCGGGCGGTATAATTGTAATACAATTGTGTTTAATATTAGTGACATTTTATTGCGTGTGAACAATTTTTATTTGATTTGTTGTAGTAGACTGTGTTGTTAATTACGAACTGTTTAACTGTAAAAATTAAAGCTGGTGATTAGTGACTTAATTGGTGTCTTGTACTTATTTTGTTTCCACTGTACCTACGACGATCAAGTAGATCGTCGTAACAGTATTTAAGTCATTACAGTAGGTGTACATTAAAAATTTAACAAAGAAGAAAAATCATTGAAAGTGAATGAATGAATGAAATGAAAAATAGAAAAGAAACCTTATTAATCTCACATTAGTTCAACTTTTTGAAAAAATTATAAATCTTCTTTTGTTTGAGGCTTGATGAGCGCTTACGCGCTGCACGATCTCGAAGTCGTTTCATTAGCAATAATTCCGCAGGGCAGTGTCGTCTTGCTGCTCCATGTATACCATTACATCTTCAAATGTTTTTATCGCTTCAGAATGGGTTGGTCCCTTTTTTTCTTCTACTTCATCGTCATCAGAGCTGTTACATTCGTTTTGTTGAGTTGTTGAACAAAGAAAAGCAAACTTCTTGAAAAAAAAGAAAACCGGTTACCAGTATTTGGAGAGTGAAAATTATTGTGTAAATTATTTTGTTAAATACACAATAGAGCGGTTATTCCAGTTAAGCATTGCATTTCAAGTGATGTTTTTCAATTAAAAAATCCTCTTTTTGTAAAATAAAGTGTTTTTATATCAAAATATATATATTTTTTAATTCCAGTGCCAATATTAGTCCTATACTAAAATTATTGCAAATTATAAAACTATAAGCAGATGACAGAAACTTTGAAAGGTGAAATATTTTTGGTTTGTTTTAAAATAGAGATTAGTTAATAGAGTGCGCGATATAAAATTTAATAAACCTCTTAAAATTAAGTCACTTTCTTCATAAAATTAAATTAGATCGCATTTGTACTTTTCTCAGGAGGCACATAAGTTCAATAAATGATAAAATTATAATTGATTACTAGCGACATGTCTGAAAATCAGTATTTTGTACATTGATTGAAGACATAAGACATATTAAATAACAAATCAAACAAATAACTGAAACAAAAGTATTAATTTATTAGCATATATCATTATAGAATGAGCAGTTATTCCGTTCACGTTATATGATTTTAGTAACTGGCACAGCTATAAGGAGGGGTTCGTATTAAAGAGGAAAAATGACATGAATTAAGTAAGGGTAGTACCGGGGCCCGCAAAGGATTCCTGAGGGAGGCCCAGAAACAATATGTCTGAAGGCATTTTTAGAGATCTCTGATTATCGCTGGAGTATTCCAAGCTTGGAGTTACCTCGAATACCCGTTTTTTAACTGGAACTTCTTGTAAATAGTGCGCCATATAAAAATCGAACTGCAGTTCAGAAGAAAAATGCAAATAAACGAATTTCTTATTTACTTCGTTTATAATATACTTTATACGTAGGCCTACGACACTTAATGACATAAGATGTAATTGTTTCTAAATATTGGTGAGCGCAAGCCTGCACACGTGCGTGGTTTAAATCGGTATTGTGTCTGTGCGGCGAGGATTGTCGTGAAACACGAACAATTAAAGTCGTCATAATTTCGCGGCGCGTCTGCGTTATCTTCGTAACGGGTTTCCTGATGTGTTTTAAGGTTTTAGCATTTCAAACGACTTTACGTTCAAAGTCTCGCGTGAAAATTCTGCGTTACTGTTGTAGAAAACCGTTATTTTTAATTTCCTCTTAAATATTTATTAAAATGTTTACGTTCGTATCCGGCATGGCACGGTTTAGACGGTAAAGCTATATTGTGGGAGTAGCTGCAATGCTGTGGACATGACTACCGTGGACACCGTCATTGAACGAGCAGAGTGACCTCTCAGTTTTAACTCGCCATTTTGGCAATTGTCTGTCTGTCTATCCATCTATTTGGAGCATGCCTCATGATAACGTTTGTTTGCATCAACCGATTTTCGTAAACCTTGGCTGGCATGCATGTCGACGCTTTTACGCTAAAAAACCTTATTGTATTTGAGACGTAGGTATCCTCCAAAATATAATGGAGGCGGGAGGCAAAAATATGAGGGGGTAGAAATTGTGAAAAAATCGCAAAAGACCATGTGGGGTACCAAATTAAAGGGCATTTTAACCACAATTTGAGTACAGTGTTCATTATTGAAAATTTCAAAACTTTTGGACGACAGGGCCCAAAACGTGGGTGATAATTTTGATAAAATCGAAAAAATCATGTGGGGAGTCAAATTAAAGAGAATTTGTGTCTAACATGTGAGTGAAGTATTAAGTTCTGTAAATTTCAAAGTTTTAGGGCTCAAAAAAGATGAAAAGTTTTTGAAAATCCAGCAGGGCGTCAAAAAAAGGAATTGTTAACTAAATCTGAATGTTTAGAATTTTTAGTGTTTATTGCACGATTATGTGCTCCACTTACACTTACGTCCCTAATGTAAACAATAGGGGAGTAAACTTTTTTCTAATTTTCCCATAATATAAAATTTTCCCATAAAATTGATGTAATAATAAATGTAGGGCTACTTCGTACAATATAGTGAGCGAGTTCTACAGTTCAGGGAGCATACTGGTTTGATGTCTTCAGTTAGTCGTTCTGTGTCAACTTATGGCCGGAAAAGCTGTTAGATCTGAACAAAAATACTAAGCGTTTTTCCCTGACATTTAAATTTATTTAGGATGTTTGTGATGATACTGCCTTATTACGATGGTAAGGTAGCTCATTTCAACCCTGCTCATTCCCTGTGCCAACAGTACTGAGTAGCAGTTCAGTACAGATGTAAGGTGGAAAATGTTATAGGCTGACGTGGTTCCTTCGTGCTTCATTTGTGACCTTGGCTGACACCTATAGAATTGTAAGCGAAGACAGAGGCAAGGACAATAATTGTTTTATTCATTACAAATTATTGTATGATTTCGGACATTACCCATCGTAAGTTAAAATGAACAAACACGACGTTTCGACCTCTATAAAATCAGAGGTCGTCTTCAGGCGAACAATAAATTCATACAAAGATAAATCTATCAATAACGAAATAGATATCGTCAAATTCCAAACCTTAGTTATACAAATATAGTGCTGAAATAACAATAATAAAACAGTACTCACCAACGTTGGAACCACGGGAGGAATCCTTCTTTGATGTAATGGGGAGTATTGTTTTAGTATTATTATTATTATTATTACGATGGCTAATGTCCGAATCTTATAATTTGTAATGAATATATTGCGCTAACGATTAATAATAATTTTAAGAATCCCATTAATTGTTTTATTAGAGCAATCATTCGTGTATTACGATTCTTGCGGAATGATTAAGTGTTGATAACTGTGGCCTATCCCATCTAACGATTCATTTTTTGTCGTTATATCTGTACTAAATTAACCGTGATGTGGATAAAAGTGATTTAAAACCTGGCGATTATTTTTCTGTCCCTGGTTTAGAGGAAAGGTCGGCTCCAACGTAACCGTTCTTCCAAGTTAAACTTACCAGAGATAGGCCTACAGGCTACGGATCTAAGAAGTAGGCATACGTTGTATAGATGTATCAAGAAACACTAAAAACTATTAAGGTAGCCTACTTCTTTTACATAAGGGTAGCCGAAAATGTAACAAGCACTGCCTTTTATATATTAGTCTAATATGTACTTGACGCTAGTAAATGGCTGACATTTGTACCGCATAATGTAATACTGGAACAGTTTGTTTACCTGATGTTTGTTCATTGTCTTAAAAATAATATTATAACGCTGTCTGGAATTCAGGAGAAAAATAAAACTTTAATGGATTTTTAATTTATAATAGTTTATTAAATTACATTACACGTACTACACTTAATGAGATTAGATGTGACTGTTTCTATATATTGATGAATGCACGCCTGCGCGCGCACTTGTGTTCAAACAAGTATTGTGTTCATACGGACGGAGATAAAGCGATAATACGGAATAAATCAATTTAAATTTCTTCTTAAGATAGAGCTAAGTTAAAACAAACTGATTAAAAAATATTATATTGTGTAAAGTACAAGGTTCACAGAGTTACAGAGGCTGGCGCCAGTAGGCCTGTTATTGTAGACCTCTTTAAGAAAGAAGTGCCGTCATACGTTCAAACTGTTAGGTGTTGGAAATGGAAATATCTCGGCTATCAAAAAAGTGTACTTCCCGTCACCAAATTACAGGGTTGACCTTGATACGTGAGGGACAGCGGGAACGGATGTTAGGCTACCGGAAATGAAAACGCCGAAATATCCAAACAACGGTCGTGCAATAACGGAGCGGTGTTTTCCCGAGGACGCCATTCCTCACTTGTGTCGGCTCAAGCTTTAAGCCTTTCCGAGATATGTACCTTACTTAGGTTGTAGTAAGGTCTGTGACTGGATGACGCATCGTATAGAAGTACGAAGGGAACCTATCTCCTTAAAAATGGGGGGGGGGAATTAGTAATTCGATAGAGCTATTCTGTAAATTAATGTCCGATATACGAGGGCTATTCAAAAACTGATTTCTATTTGTAAAGAAAAAAAATTAAAATAGCAACAAATATGGTATTACATAAAAAAAGTTACATAACTTTCTACACAGTATTTCTTTCCCACGTAAAACGCACATATACGGACTTAGGATAATATCGTAGCAGTTAGGATTTAAAACAGAATTATTTTTTGATTTTCTTACCATTACAACTAGTCATATAGGCTACCACTAACCAGGAACATACGCGTATCATTAACATAAATTCTTAATGTGATTTAAATCTAAGCTTTATTTATAGATGTTAAGAATTATTCTAGTAAATTCTCCACTATTTTTATTGGGCTTTAAAGCAAACACTGCGCTCTCCTTTGCACCACATCTCCTTTGAGCCTTCTTCTAATTCAATAAGTATCTAAGAGTTGAAGAGTTCCTTTTATGTGTGTTTATGAAGTCTGACCTCATGCCTTTGCGTGGCTTGTCTGAGTTTATCGATCACAAGTCTCTATGAATTTAATATTCCTACCATACTACATGGCATCAACAATTCCTCATAATTTTTCAATTTTCTATTGTATTGTATTTATTGTTCATAGCCTAAAGGTACCATTATGGTACCATAATGGTACCTTTAGGCTATGAACAATAAATACAATACAATAGAAAATTGAAATTATAGGTCCCATGTCCCATTAGTAAACAATAAGTGTGTGTATATTAAATGCATCACATTATCATTAATTCCTCATAGTATTTGTCAATTGTATGTACAACAGTATTTTGTTCTCCACTTTCTTTCCAGAAGCCAATACGGTTTTCATTACTTTAAATCAGTACCATCCTTATTTTATTCTTATGTTTTCCTTTTAAGCGTTCTTTCCGACGTAATTTGCCATTTACAGTCATGCCGAAATACACTACCACATCGCCATATGAAATGCTAATAGTGTTTCAGTCTTAATCAGACTAGATTGCCTTTCTTGTTGGTAAAACTGGCATGTTTTCATTATGTTCCTTATAGTCATGTGTTTCGTTTGATTTTTATGCGAATTATTTTTCACTTTTTGCCCACCTGTTCAGTTCATTTTTAGCAGCTTGCAGTTAGCAGCTTTTGAATACTTTTACCAACGACCAATGTAGCAGAGTCATCGGTAAAGATAGCCTCGAATGGAAATAAGGAAAACAAACAGTTAAGAGTTATTAGAATAAAAACACGCAGAAATAACAGCTTACAAATAATACGTTAGAAAGAGTAACGGTTTAGCGATATAAATAAACATATACATGATATACGCGGTACGTGTGAGTCACGATACAGCCGCTTCTGTCCGCCTTTTACTGTAATGACAGAAAAGGGCTCGCATTGTGAGGGACAAGCGAGCCGGCCGGCTTTGGACGAAAGGTTAAAAGGGCTTGTCGTGATTTTTCAGTCACTTTCCGGTTTTATTTGTTAACGGCTTGTTGAAAGCACTGATCGTCGACGAAAAGTTAAAGTCGTCGTTATTATTCTTATAACGATGCGTCTGATAGATTTATAAGTACTCTGTGAATGCGTATAGTCGCATAATACAAATGACATACTAGTATGATCGAATAACATTTTACGTTAAAGAACTAAATTTGTTAAACTGTTAGTCGCCTCCTGTTTTTTAAATCAAAGTGTAAAGCAGACGTTGGTTAATGACGGTTCGCGATCGCACGCCTCTCTCATAAAGCCGCGGATTATTTACTACTAGTACCTCTCTTATAGAGAATAAAAAAATTCAGCTTACTGCTGAAAAGACGTTTTTTGATATACGTCACCTTATAGCATTAGTACTGTGTTTATTCGAAAACTACTGTATACATTTTTATACCAACTTGTTGTGCGTCAAAAAAGATGAGTTAAAAGATGCGCTACGTGACGAAATGTGTCTTGTAGGCGAAATGATATTGCTCTGTACAGGTCTTGATAATATTGTAGTTTACTAGAGAACCCCCAACCCATCTTCTTCTTCTTCTTCTTCCTCCCCAACAAGGATTCGGCCTTGGTGACCTGTTCCGGCTTCATAGGATTTATTCCCATCTTTTCTTTGGTCTCCCTACGCTTCTTCTTCTAGCTGGTTTGTGTCTACTTGCCGCTTTTGGTAGTCTTCGATCATCCTTACGCTCCAGATGCTCCTTCCAATTTTTTCCATGCAACTCTATTTTCTCATTTAAGTTGTATATTTCCAACTCTTCTCTAATCTCTTCATTTCTAAATCGATCTTGTTTAGAACAACCTTAGCCTATCTTAGAATTTCATCTCCGCTGCTTGTATGCGATTTTTATCTCTCTTTCTCATTATCCATGACTCACTTCCATAAAGAAGCATAGGGACAGCTGTTACCTTGTGACACTTGAGCTGAGTTTCTTTCCTCTTCTGTTTTTTAGCGTTCTTCTTATGGTGCCGCAATCATTTGAAACGTATGTAGTTTACTTCTATGTCTCTATTGTTCTCATATATCATATCGTACTTGTTCAATACTATTTGTTCAATTAGTCGGTTGTTAATCATTATTCTGGCTCTTACAGGATTGCTTCCCAGGAAAGCCATCACCTTTGTTTTGCTTGGAAATTCTTAAGTTATACTGAATCAAACACCGTTGTAAATTATGTAGCGCTCTTTGCAAAACATTTTCGGTGGTATCTATAACCAGCGAAGCAGGTCGTCAGCAAACAGCAGCGTATTAACAAATTCGCTTTGTCCTAGAGAAATATCTGTTGACGGGTAAATGCTCTGCCACCTACGAGTGACATCGTCCAAATATATATTAAACAGCGTTGGAGAGTAACTACAGCCCTGTCTTACACCTTGATTTATACTTAGAACTTTATGCTCTCTTCCTCTTTGAGAAGTATCTGTGTGTCCAAATAGAGACTCTTTACTGGTGAAATAAGGTGCTTAGGGTACCCATTTCTTTGTAAAATTTCCCATAACATCTTCCTGTCCACTTTGTCGAAAGCCTTTTCAAATCCACAAACGCAATATATGTCGCAAGGTTGAATTCTCTCCGCTTCTCCAACATTCTGTTTATTATGTGAATATTATCTGAGCAGGATCTTCCTTTCCGAAAACCATTTTGAATTTCAGCTGATTTGGGCTCTGCTATGGGTTGCAATCGAGCATTAAGTATCCTAGCATAGCCTATATTTTGTACTCTGCGTTCAAGATACTTAATCCTCTATAGTTATTTGTGTTGGATCTATCTCCCTTCTTGAAAATTGACACTACATTTGCCATTTTCCATTGCTGGGGTATCCTACTCTACTTCCAAGCCAGCACCTATTTATCAAATGCAGAAATCTATATTTCAGAATTCAAAGTAATATTATGAATACTGTATAATACATTATAAAAGAGAACAAATCCAGTGGTGACTCTCCAGACATCGAAGAGCCACGATACAACCTTCGACCAAGAAGTCAAAATTTTGTAACTACTAAATAAATTTGTAATCTTTGTGAACTTTTAAGATTTTGTATGTAAATGTGGTTGTGGGTTTTAAGGGAGGAGGACAATTGTTGTATAATACAGGACTCTTTATTAAGTGATATTGTGATTGGTATTATTAAAACTATGTGACATTAAAATAGTACTTAGGTTAAGTTCGTAGGTTATATTACCCACCTGTATTTACATTATCCACAATTGATTGTATAACTTATGTATATTAATAGACACTATTTGTAGAATACACTAGAATGTTCTGTATCAATGTACAGTACTTTTATAGGTAAGCATAGTTTGTTCTACAAGGTTCTAGATAATCATCGAATGACCTCGATTATACTAGTGAGTGGTCGAAACTCAAATAACGCGTGCTTGTGAATGGCGTCATTTCCAACTATAGCCTATATAAAACTATAAAAGACAGAAAACAGTCAGTTTAGATTGAGAGTTCAGTTTGTGAATTACAAAATTTGTGCGCGTGTTAATATTTGATACCACATTTGCGGATCAAAATTAGATTTGCGTGTTATGTTTTTCTTGTATAAATTACGTTTTTTTTAATATTTGATATCACAGTTGTGGATAGAAATTGTATTTTGTGTGTTATATTTTTATTTGTGAAAAAATTATTTGTGATATCGGTGTAAATAAATAAGGTGTTAACAGTGACACGAGTGTTCTATTTCAAACGCTGACCTAGAAGACGAGACTACGAGAATCACAAGTTGGTCCTCGCCATACAGATTTAGCGTGTTCAGGATGGCGCTGTTTTGTGATGAACCACACCGTCCCCACAAGTCTCCTGGAGTTGATCCAAGGAATTATAGAGTTGCTCAAAAAGTGGCGAGTGGTCGAGGCGGTTAGCCGCTTTCGGTGTGGTCCGAGCCAGCAGTTTTCAATGCGCAACCTCTCGCTAGTTCGACCCCGGACAGCAAGCATTCCTACCTATATCGACTTTATTTACATGGGAGAAAACGGCTACAAGGGCTTATAAATATCGTCTAATAAAGTTCTATGTCTTCCAGTACCTAGTCAAATTTCTTCTTGTCGATCCTCATGTCCTCTAATCCTCTGTCAATTTGTTAATGGCATTCCATCAGTTGTCTCTGAATATGGTTCTCCCGTGTGAATGGGTCCTCTGTTTTCCACTATAAAATTTGTTTCGCATTGTCTGTTGCCCTTTCGGAAACATTTGCTAACCAGGCGCGGACCCACGTGGGGGAGGGGAATTCCCTTTAATATTATTAAAAGAACAATGAACTGAGAAACACAGATATGATATTATACGTGAACGTTAATAAACTTACTGTGTTGATAATAACACAGTGTGTTTTCATCTTGACTCATTCCTAGCAATCCTATCAATTATACGATACTTTATACCATTAATGAATGGTCCAACATTTCATATTCCGCCCTCCCAAAATCCAACTCTTCCCCCCCCCCATAAAGCGTATTGCTGGATCCGCGCCTGAATCATACTATAAATATATGATTGTCATTAATGCCACCTAATGTTGTACGTTTTGCTTTAACGTTTTCTTTGATAGTTACTTATTTTTGTTCTTGGCCTACATGCCGTTGTTATCGACTTCTAAAGCCTTTAAGATACTCATTGTTTCCTCTTTGATTGGCAATACTTTCCTTCTTTACAGGATTGTACTTTTTACATTAGTATTGTAGCCGACCGTATGGCTAAACACGGCGGTTCCACGTGCGAAGTCAAGCGTCAGAAAACCTAAACGGGCGACCTCTACACTCGTCTTGTTTTTACGTTAAGTTTTGTACAAACATTTACACACTTCAGTCGTGCCAAATCTTAGTCGATACGCGATAAGAGGCAAGAATACTGGAACAAAGCTCTTAATAACAACAGGATTTTCGTTTGACCACCGCATTTACTGGTAGGATTATTAACGTCAAACGATGCAGCTTGCTCACTGTTAAGGTAACATATAATATCTCTAGGTAAAATGATATCTTCAGTGGATGACGTACCGGTATTAGGCGTATAGAATGTTATAAGAAAATGTTTGATATTAACACTCATCCCATCATCATTATCTACCTCCGTCGCTTAGGCAGTTGTTTGTTTCGTCTTCAGTTATCTATGTATCTTCATTTGGTCGTATTAACAACCCTTCTTTCTTATGCTTTGTATTTGAGAACTTGTTTAGAGAGCATTTTGTTGCCCGTCCTTTCCATGTGCTCTTTGCATTTTCACTTATTACCTTTTCACTTTCGCATTGATGTTATGTATATTCAGTTCCTCGCAAGTACCTTTATTTCTGATTCTGTTAGCTCACGAGCATCCTTACATGTTATAAGCCTTTTTGTTGTCATAATCCTACTATACAATGAATCAAGGACAGCTATAGGTTTTGTAAACTTTAACAATAATCTGTTTCTTAGGCTTTCTCGGCCGGCCTCATAATTATTAAAATTACTAGTATCCGGGCTGTAAGGCGTGGTGTTCCATTTTCTTCGCGTACTGACTGGAAACACTTCGTGTACTGACTGAGAAGGTGTCCGTCAGTACACACAGTACAGTACCTTGTCAGTGCGTTTAAGTCCTTATTACACTGAAGACGGCCTCCAGAGGTGAGCCTGAAACGTCTGTTCGAGTTAATACCTTTCGACACGAAGAAAATGGAAGACCACGCCTTTTTTCAGCCCGGATACTTGTAATTTTCATAATTTAACAGCACTATCAAAAGAACGTGGTTGACAACGGGAAATGTTGTCATTAAACTCCCCCACCCGCGTAAATCTACACGTGTACACAATAACAGAGATATTTACGAGAAGTAATGGACAATATTGAATGCAGTCGTACTCGTTCTTGCGTAATGTGGTGTAAACTGGCATTGTGGGAATCGTTAAAATTTAACCGCGTAGTGGTTACTGCTTCACCGACCATTGTTCCATTATTGTGAAACAAGAAAAACAATTTGGCCGACGTGAACGTTTCGTTTAAGTAACAAGACGCTAGACTCGTTGTGAATTGGTGACGAAGTTGCCTCGTAAATAGAGAAACAATGGCCAACTATTTTAAAACTTTGCAATGACTTTCGTTACTGATCCCACGATAGACGATAACGAAAACAAAGATATTTTGATATTCTTTCCAAAACATCCTGTCGAAGGAGAGGAACCTTGGGCGGGGCGGATAGGGTGTCCACAATTTGTGAACAAGGAAGACACCTCGTCAAGGCTTTCCAAGATTATACAATATGTAACGTTTTTGCTGACTCAAAATACTGGTTGTAAATAACACACGCGTTAATGGCGACGTGTAAATGTCAGCCGCTCTATCTGCAGGGTAATAATTACGTGTGATTTCGCACTGGAATCCATCATCGTGTTACCTAATACGGACGAACACGCGCGCCGTCAACACTGAAAACGTCATCATTGTTATACAGTTTTATTAATTATTTTTTACCTTCCAAGAATCGAGCGACCCTTTGGTTCATTCTGGCGTCAAGCAGGACGGCGTTTGATATCAGTGGCGCTGTGGAAAGTGTATCGTGCCCTCCTCTCCAAATAACCGACAATCCTGTTTTGCTTCTTTGTAGTTCTCGCCTTTAACTGTACAACTGAGAAGCGGTGAAGCAGAGAATAATTAAGTGCCTTCCATATCTGTGTCTGAACTTGTATCATCACTTGAATCAGCGTTATTATTGATAAGATTGTTCATATCCTTAGCATATCCTTCCACGGACCCACCTGGACTCGAAATGGCTCGTTTTTACTTAATAAATCGTTTACAACGCGATGGATTTCTTTCACGGAATGACGGATTTCCCACGCCCACGACGTTTCGTTTTGGAAGTTTGGAAGTTTCAGATTTGAAGAGGAACTAGTAGGTCTATATAACAATATCTATGTCTATAGTCAGAAAAAAAGGGAAAACAAACGTCTTTTATAAGTAAACAAACTTACGTTATAAGAATCTGCGTTGACTCAAAACGTTTCTAGACTGGATTCCACTTGGACGACTGAAACGGCTTAGAATCAGAAGGTCAAGATAAGAGGACGTACTGGTTGAGATGGGGAACAGAGGTTTGCAACGTGATGGTTGGTACAGCCACGGGCGGATTATAAGCTCGTGGTCCCCTATGCTGCCATCAGACCGGTGCCCCCCCTCTATTGAAAATTCAGCCTTTTATCCATTATTTACACTGATAAATGGCATACACAATTTGGAAAGTTTACAATTATTTTATTAAACTCTCAAATTACAACAAATATTTAGCTAAATAGTAATTACAATGACCATAGTAGTACTTAAGCTTAGAAAATACTAATCGATCCATTTTTTGCTTGATTTTGTCTTAACGAAGTCTTGTATAATTTCCTCTAAATCGAGCGATTCAAGTATCTCGCTGTTAATATTCAACCTTGCTAACGAAGATAATCTCTCATCTCCCATAGTTAAACTCGACATATCTTTATGCGTTTTAATACAGAAGATGATCTTTCAGATTCGCAGTTAGCTATTGGAATCGTCAAAAGCATACGATAAGCAATGCACACACACACACACACACGCGCGCGCGCGCGCGCGCGCGCGGAAATAGGCCTGCATAAGTCATTTTACAATCAATAATCCAGTTTAATACTTTGAGCGGACAAACTGTAGTATCATGGAATTTATCATCTTCAGTCGAACTATTTGAAAAAAAATCTCTTTCTTGCAATTTTACTTGTGGCACAAAGTGCTTCAATTCTATTACAAGATCGTTATTCAAATCGTTTGAGTAACGTTCTTTAAGAGCTTTTTTTTTATTTTCCAACTCGACACTCTCCATGGTTAATAACTGCGTAAGAAAACCAAACAATTGTGTAATGTGATCATAAGCTTTGCTTCGCTTAGTCAGTTCAGCTGGACTGTGCCCCCTCTGACAGCTGAGGCCCTAGTGCTCGGTGCTGCAGCGTACCCTAGCGTTATTGATAATCCGCCATTGAGTACAACACAAGGCTCTGGTGTACAGGATACTAGAGACACAAGTAGCTGTAGAGGATTCCCAACGGATGGATGGAAGAATCAGGTTTAAACTAAATATCATCGTATTGTTCATAAACACCGTTTAATTATTTACGGACATTCGCGCTATTAATTTTATTATTGTAGACCTGCTTTTTTAAAACACATTAGCTTGCAAATATTACCGAAATATCTTAGTAATTAATTTCTGCCATTTAGAATAGCGGTGATACAAAAAAGCACATTCAGTGAAATTATCTCTCACTTTTGATTTAAGGGGCCCCCTTCATAGGGTACAGAACAGCAAATTGTTAAATCTAGTAATTTTAACATCTGACTTAATGTTACAAGGCGAATAAGATGTCAGATTTAGCATCCGCAGATTTTTTTACTTAAACGCGTACTCAGTTTTTAATATGCAAGCAAAGGCGGATGTTTTAAGCCATTTTGTTAAACATTCAAAGTTCATGTAGTGATTAGAGTATTAGTCTTCAAAGCCAGGGCCGTATTTACGGGGGGAGGGGGGGGGCGAACGGGACCGGAGGATCGCATCGCAAAAGTTGACGAATTCTGTTAATCTGTTAATTTCTAGACTATTTTATTATTTTTTTTCAGCTGTGTACGCTAATATAAAAGTAATTCTTTTAAAATACAGAAACAGGTTTATTACCCAGCATTTGCGTAGGATGTTAAATATATAGGAAAATTAATTCAGTCAAAGTATGTTGTAAAAATGTTTTTTTTTATTTTGTCAAAATCTTGTTTCAATAACGTGTATTTTTATTGTGTTATTACCGTTTACTTTAATGTGACGGATTTAAGCCACTTTAAATATAACAATGTTGATTAGTCTTACATTTGTTTTTTTTATATGAAACTGATTCGAGCCCCAAGGCCAAATTCTAGATACGTCACTGTTCATCGCGATAGGTCCCGTGAATCAGATGGAGAATTCGTGATTGCGACTTGAATCCAGGCTTTACCGACACACGTGGACAGCGGAGGCAAAAAGTGAATTATAACGTCACTCGGCATATTGCAAGTCAGCGGGCCTATGTATCGTTGCAGGGTCAGAGTGCGAGAGACGAGTCACGGGGCAAACCGTTTGCGAGATATTATCGCTTATCAGGAACAGGAAGATGAAGTTTCAGTCAGATGACTGGCACGTATAACAACCGATCCGATCTCTCAGATTCGACACTCGATTCGCTGTGTGAAATACGATACAACAATAGTACGATTGGCAGCCGGAGCGTACCTTCCCATGTCCAGTCGCTGACGGCCGACGACCTCTGTCACCTTGGCAACGGTACCTTGTTTGCGTGCGCGCGCGCCCGTGTCATGGGGGTCAGTCTAAAACGTTTGCGCGCTTTCTGTTTGCGCTAATGTACAAGATTAACGACCAGTTGTTTCACAGTTATGTTGTTGTTATTATTTGTCGCACGTGTGAGCTCTGCGTACTTTACTACGTGTATTCGCTATATACCCGAAGAACCTGCTCCTTTGTAGTACACTTATTGTTTTGATACAATGAGGACACTAGTGTCACATTACAAAATATTACAAGCTGGGTTTAATGTTCGACGCATCCCCGTCGCGTTTCTAAATTGACTGTCCGTATAAAATCTGCTTCTGAACACAAACAGCATATATTCCTTTTTCTATAGATATTTGTTAACGGTGTAGGATCACTAGTTTCATCCGTTAAGAATTTGTAAACACGACCTGATGCTTTTCTGAACTCTTTTTTGTAAAATATAGGCTTTCTTTAAATCGACCCCAAAATAATGATTAACTAAGCCAGTCTTACTTAACCATCTCAGATTTGCACTCACCACACGTTTTGTAACGTATCAAATAATTTTTAAACGAGTTTCTAACTGCACTGATCAGTATAAGATCAGTAGTGAGTTACGGCTGTGAGACATGGATCATGCGGAAGAAAGATGAAGAAGAACTTAAACGATAGCCTAATACTTAGTACAATTTTTGGGCAACAAGTTGGCACTTGACGGATCCGCATGAATCTTGAACTTGATACATTAATACACAGCGAAAACATAATAAAGTTTATTAAGTCACAGAGAATTAGATGGCTAGGACATATTTATAGAATGGAAAAGACCAGAAATACAAGAGCTATCACAGAATGGAAATCCTTGGAGTCTAGGCCCAGAGGAAGACCGAGAAAGAGGTGGATGGAATGTGTTGAGAAGGACCTGCGAACCGTGCGGGTGTAGACGATGGAAGATTGTTGCTGAGAACAGAAGGGAAAGGTGTAGGATTGTTGAGGGGGCCTAATACTCATAGAAGTAAGTAGATCCAGAGGAAGAAGAAGATGGCCTCCTTAATAAAAAAATCGGTATGGGGAACCATACATGACTTCCATGTTCTAAAATTTATATTTAAAATCATTTTCGAATTGAAATATTCCCATAACAACTTCTTTCTACTTCTTTCTTCAGCCTTAACCACAGGACTGTGGTCACTAACGTATACCACCTTAAGTTAGCGCACTCGATTTTCACTGATGATGGCAGTCGATGGCACTGCCGAAACGTCTGGTTTTGCAGAAAACATTGGACCACGGCCAAACAGCCCGGGAAGGAATTTTAACAACAAACTACTTGTTTGTTGCCGATAACGTAGTACACATTAAACAAATTATTCCCTCCCCCTTCAACTATCATTTTCACTTATAGAAAATTTCCCCCTCCCCCTTCTACTACCATTTTCATTTATAGATATTTTGTAACCCCTCTTTACAATGCTGAATGAACAATGAGTTAATACAATTAACAGGCGGTATTCAAATAAAACAACATTAATTAAATATCTCACATTACTCACACACATCTGATCAACGCCACGGGCATTCTATCGGTTCGCATCTGGATTAAATAAGTTTGGATTTTAAATTCTTCTTACAACCAAATTATTATATATATAAGGCACTTACGGGTGGGTCTTAAACAATTAGCCTACCATAAAGATGAGAAGAGACGACACACAAAAATGCTCTGCTAAACCGAGGAAGGCGGCTGGAGTAGTTTACGCAGTGGAAACGAGGCCGGAACTGAACCTCGCTATGTGCTCAGAACCGAGACCTGAATTCGGCCCGCTAGATCGCGTTCAAGGCCGAAACAGTGCCACCGATATCACGTTCCCCAACTAATAACTAGATAACTATCCGAATCAATTATTGAAAAAAAATAGGATTTGCGTTTCCTCGAACGCCGGGTTATGCAAACTCCGGCACACCCCTACCTCAAAAGGGCAACCTGGTTGCCCCACACTTGAACTCCGGGATACCCTGCAGTGTACCCCATTATTCTTTTAAAACACGAGTTTCAATCGGTAATCTCAGTAGTCCTTGCTCCCAGGACTGAAAAAACTCCACACAACTGCGACCATCCCCATGCGAACCCTCTCCGCCATGCCAACCCCACGGGACCGCCCCAACACGTCACCCTCTCTGGTGACCACCACCTACCTCTACTGCGGCCACTCACATACCCGTCCGAAGACCAAACAAGGTATCACTAACCTTGGTATGTGAGTGACCATACTACACCTCTCGTCCACCTCTTGGACCGACCAGCCATATGCATCGACACAAGGCCTCACAATCCTTGCCATATGACTGGCCCACATCCCTACACTAGGGCGGACGGCCCCGCTTGGCCAGACAGAGAAGACCGCATCGAGGGCACGCGAACATCAGTCCCATCATTTACTCGTTCGAATACACCATAACTAGAGGGGGGGTTACTTCTCTACTGCACCGTCTATACAACTCTCTCTCTCAACGGAAAAGAAACACCAGGGAAATCAACCGGGGAATGCGGCATGGCCATTTGACAACAAAGTTCAATCTCAATAATAGATCAGCTGATGAACAAACCAGGTAGACCGTGAAATTGACATATCAAACATAGAACAGTTACATGAGACAAGAACGGGTTTATCAGATTACGAAAACGACAACAATTACATTCCACCCTGCAGACGGCTATCAACGGCTCAGAGTCCAACTCGCCCAGATAACATAATTTACAACGATACAGCTGGTTATAAGTTACTAGGTCAATATCTAGACTCCCCATAAAACGACAAACAACGTATTTTTGCTCTTATACACCAAACAAACTACCCTCGACAATATATCGTATCCCCATAAAACAACAACCAACAATCTCACACTAACATCACTACACCAACCTAGTCACAACTCTTCCAACTAAATTCTTTTCTAACTCCCTTTTGATATTTTTATTCCTTTTTCTAATTTTTATTATTTTTTTTTTTAATTTTATTTTTTGTTTTTCTACGGGGAAGTGTTAGGAAAATCAGGAAGATGAAAAGGGCAAGGATCCTTGAAGGTCAAGAGCCAGGCCAAGAAATTCTCTCGGGTTGAGCTGTACTGATTTGTTTCTTCTGAATCAGAATCAAGGCAACCTACATCACTACTTTCACCCTGATTTGGATTATCCTCATCATCTAACTCCTCTGCTTCTGCCTTCCCTGCTTCTCTTTCTTCCACCCCTTCCTTTTCTTCCTCTATTCCTTCTTCCTCTTCCACTTCCTCCTCTTCTGCAATTCCCCCTTCTTCGTCCCCATAATCCAAATCAACCTCATGACACTGCGCCTCCTCACCACCTTCCAGTTGCTCATCTGATCCATCTTCAACCGCATCTTCACCCAGCTCCTCACCAATTTCTTCATCACCCTCGTCACCAGCTCCTTCACAAACTTCTTCACCAACCTCTTCTCCAATCTCATTTTCATCAACACATTCATCATCAACATCATCGCCATCACGTCCACTACCACCGTCAGAACACTGCACATCATCATCCTCTAGTTGCTCATCTGGTCCACCTGAAATTTCTTTCCGTTCCTCAGAATCCTCAGCACTACTTACAGAAGGCGTCTGCACATCTTCACACACTACATCATTCTCACTCGCACACTCCACAACGCTGCCACCAAATTCCTCCTCAACTTATACCTCATCTCCTTCCACCACACTTGCGTCATGGACATCCCCGTATCCGTCCGCAACCTCAGAAACCTTTGCAGCATGGACATCCCCGTGTCCATCCGCAAACTCAGACTCTTCAGTCTCCCTAACACCTATAACTATACTTCCCTGTGTAGCATCTGCAGACCGCTCTTCTGCCTCTTCCTTCAATTCCTCTCCTTCACCACTTTCAGCAACTATAGCGTCCTCAACATTCCCCACCCTGGAATCCAGCTGTCCAGGTCTATGTGCAATGTCCAAAATAAATTCTACTTGCGATGGTAAAGCTACACTATCAAGTGACTTCTCATATCCGTGCATAGGCGATGATGATACTACAGTATCTGGATCCCTCATGAACCGAGATGGAGATACCGGAACAAATTCTGCGGCATCTGGATTCAACTGTGACGTCATCTCTGAGTCCTGTAATTCAGTGTTAACCGACGTGTCCTTGTTGTCTGGTGTTGATCCCCCGAAGCCATTCCACGCTTCTTCTTCCTCTTCACCTTCTTCATCCACCACTCTATCAGGCACTTGTAATCCATCTGGAACGTTTAAACTTTCACCCTTTTCCAAATAGGAATAACGCCTTGCTACAGGCTCCCTACTGGCTGATGTTGATTCCCTAATATAACTTCTTCTTCCCCTGTTAATTTCATACTTATTTGTTTTCTGTGCTGTAGCTGTTGTTACCATCTTTCCACTTGCCACCCCCTTGGAGCTTTCATTACTTCCGGAATATTCAGTTTTTCTTACAGTCTCTTGTGTTCTTCACCAACCACCATGTTTGTCTTTTTTAGCTCTTCCTAACAAACCACATGAGTATTGGACATCTTTAGCAGCTCATCCCCGGGACTCGTCATTCGCCTGGACCCTTCTGGCATGCGCACACCACCGGTCCAGGTCCGCAAAACAAGGTGGAGGATCTGCGAACACCAGCCGGGATCTCTCTTGGGGAGTCAGCCCTTCTCGTATTACCTGTATTACTTCCGTCTCGGGCAACTCCAACCTTAATACCCGGGCAGCTTTCCGTATATCGTGCACGAAGTTCCCCAACGCTTCTCCGTTGGCCTGTAGGCGATAGAATAACTTAAACTTCAGCTGTTCACGTCGTCGATGGGGTATGAAGAAGTCCAACACTTCCCCATGGAAAGCGTCGACACTGCCGCCCCGACGCAGAGTGTTGGTGACCAGCCCAGCCAATGAACCCCGGCAATACGGGTATATAAGGGACAAGAGGTCCCCATCGGACACCCCCGGGAAATCCGCCAACTGCAGGACAAGGTCCAAGAAAACCAGCAATTTGTCCTCATCTATTCCATCCACCACCGGAAGTTTCTGGAGAACTCCGGAAATGGGGTGGGGCAATCTCTGATAGCATACCGCTGCACAATTCACAACACACAACAATAAAACATAAATCCCAATGAAACACCTAACACAAACATAACTTACAAAACATAGTCACAAAAAATCAGGAAAACTCGAGTACTAACCCTTCCTTCGAGCAGACCCCCGGGTTCCCTAGCGCTGCGGAGACCTGACCCACTCCTGAACCAACCTCGTTGACATCACCGAAGAGAACAAGCAACAACTAACATGTACATAAAATACACAACACCTAACACCAATCACGACATACAACATCTCACCAACACGTAGCTAACAACCATCAACGTTTAATCGGCATTAAATTCCGAAAATTTTTAATACATGAATCCAGTCGGTGACGTACCGACTTCCGATCGGGCCATACCGCATCCCGCTAATCCCACTCGCTATAATTCGACCTCGAATTACTAATACCGTCTACTCCCCATGCAACGCTCAAGACCCCCGGCAGTTCAGCATCTCAAAATATTCTAACTACAAATGCCTGCCTCGTGGCGTGATCAGATTCACAAGTCAAACAAGCTAACAATTATACATTCACATATACATATAAAACATTAAACATGATATAATATCTACATATGTGTTAATCTCTTTTTTTTTGAAGTTTCATTTTGCCCCAAATGTTTTCTGAGTTTGCAACCCCCGTCACACCCAAGGACCCAAAGTTCAACCCTAGATAGAACCACGCTCTGCTACCATTTGTAACCCCTCTTTACAATGCTGAATGAACAATGAGTTAATACAATTAACAGGCGGTATTCAAATAAAACAACATTAATCAAATATCTCACATTACTCACACACATCTGATCAACGCCACGGGCATTCTATCGGTTCGCATCTGGATTAAATAAGTTTGGATTTTAAATTCTTCTTACAACCAAATTATTATATATATAAGGCACTTACGGGTGGGTCTTAAACAATTAGCCTGCCATAAAGATGAGAAGAGACGACACACAAAAATGCTCTGCTAAACCGAGGAAGGCAGCTGGAGTAGTTTACTCAGTGGAAACGATGCCGGAACTGAACCTCACCATGTGCTCAGAACCGAGACCTGAATTCGGCCCGCTAGATCGCGTTCAAGGCCGAAACAGTGCCACCGATATCACGTTCCCCAACTAATAACTAGATAACTATCCGAATCAATTATTGAAAAAAATAGGATTTGGATTTCCTCGAACGCCGGGTTATGCAATCTCCGGCACAATTTCATCTACCTTTCTACAGTGGATTATTATAACATTCTTTTCAGTATACTTTATTCATCAAAATTAAGTACTACTTTACTCTTGTTAAAACATAAAACGTTTGCAGGTAAACTACCTCAACTACCTCTTCCCCTTAACCGATCTTTACAAAAATCAATAGGCCTTAGTACTCTACAACTCAGGCACATATGCAAAAAATTATTGGATTATGTTTGAATTTGCGGCAGTTATCTTTCGCCATAGAAAAAATTAGTCTTGTTAAAACATAAAACGTTGCAGGTAAACTACCCTTTTCCCTTAACCGATCTTCACAAAAATCAATGGGCCTTGAGTACACTACAACTGAGGCATATATGCAAAAAGTTATTTGATTCTGTTTGAATTTACGGCAGTTATCGTTCGCCATAGGAAAAATTCTACACGTAATCACACAGATAGACACGCAGACACTTTTCGGAAAATGACTTTTCTTCATGTTTTGAGGGTAGTAGAATCAGAATCAGCCCTTATCTCGAACACAATTTTTTTTCATCATCACCTTCCATTCCTTACGGAACATGGAAGTAAAATTTACGAATATCCTGATTTCTTTTTTTTTTTTTTAAAAAAGTCACATAACAATTGTAAAACAGCAATCATACAGATGGTGGGGGCGGGAAACGTCTGTCTATAACAACAGTAGACCCCACGGCCTAACAGCCGGGCTAATAATAATTCTAACAATGTTGACGCCGGTCACTAAAGCTTAAGGAGTTACAGTGTAAGGGAGTTTTGTACGTTCAGGATAATGAGTAATCTAATTTAATGTATATTTATGATAATGAATAAAGTCTGAGTAAGCAAACTGAATCGACATTACATTTTGAAGTGCAAAGTTTAGCCAGTCAAACTGGTTAACCTCTGTAAGCGTCAGTGTCCCCTCCCCCCCGACAGTTAACAAAGAAGTGACCGCCTTTTCTCATTCTTCTGTAATAGTCCGAGCGACCCCACCTTTATGTAGAAACTAATTTTATATTCGTTTAGTTTTCTCAATCGCTAACCACAATAGTTTCGATCGACTTGCGATGGTGGAAGTTTAATGACAACACTTTTTTCGGCCGACAACCATGTTTTAGCGACACGATTATCACGAGCGCCAAACGTTTCGCCTGCTCTGTAATGCGGCATCCTCGGTAGTAAAAACGCCGAGTCCGTGCTACGAGCCGCATTACAGAATAGGTGAAACGTGTCTTGTCTGTTCGCGACAATAAAACATGATTGTCTACCGAAAAACTGTAATTTTTACGAATAGAAACAGTCCATATTTTCTCTGAATGTCGGCACCAGAGTAGATAATCGATAGTCGAGATCGATAACTGTAGAGTACTAAATTCGATAACAAAGTTACGTCCGTCTTACTTTGACTTTTTTTAAATATCTTCTGCTAACGTATAAGTTTTTAAATTAAAGGACAACAGAAATTTCTTTATCTTTGTGCACAAATATATTTCGATCTCATTATTTCCCCACCATATCGTGCACCATATACCGGCTTCATAAACGCGGATATATACACGAAATTGGTGCACTTTTTCTCTCAGTGTTGTACGAATGGAACAAGAAAATGCTGAGTGAGACGTGGACTTGACAGGTTTTCTTCATTTCATCGGATATCGAGTTACCATCGGCATTATTTCAGGGGAAGGGGTGTTGTCGCAACCCGCATCTCAGCTTCCACAGTAGCCTGTCCCAAACCATACGTTGTTCCTCTCCCTGTCAACCTCTTCGTCTTCTGTCGCTTGGTTTACAGCTAAGCACGTTCTTAGGTATTCTTTTCCACCCTTCCTTCTCATAACATACTTGAACCACAAAAGTTGTTTCTTTTCTATGTCGTGAATTATCGTTCCCTTCCTGTTCGTTCGTTATCGCACCTCCTTATTTTTGGTCCGTGTTATGAGCATGAAACTCTAGAAACTCGCCTGAACAAGTCAATTTCTACCCCCATGAGACCACGGCCTAACAACCCGGCTGACGCTCGTTCTAATAACATTAACAGCTTAAGTTTGTTAGTCCATAAATATAATTTAATTATATGTTTAACAGTTAATTTTCTTCCTTACGATAGAGAACAAATTTTAATGAGATTAAAATAGGAAATGTTTGATTTTCAATAAAAATTGTTTTGTGTGTTTTCTCTCCACACACAGTAAACCTGTTCCACTTATCTTCTTTTGATAGTACCTATCCGTTTCGGATGTTGGATATCATACAGGCTGTTTTAACTTTCTGCACTGCTGTACGGATAAGTTAGTTGTATTCATGCCAAACCAGGTCCTTAAATTTCTCAGCCATAATATTCTCGGTCGCCCAACTCCTCTCCTTCCAAGTACTTTTCCCTGTAGTATGGACTGCAATAAGTAACATTTTTGTTCATTTCTCATGATATGTCCCAGATACTGAAGCTTTCTTATCTTCACTGTGTTAATAACAAAGATCTTTCTTCATCTTTCTAAGAACTTCAACATTAGCTGTACGTGCTGTCCATGAAATGCTTAGTATTCTACGGTAGAGCCACATTTCGAAAGATTCCAATTTCTTAGTTGTGGCTTCAGTCAAAGTTCAAGATTCTACACCGTAGATGAGGACCGAGAATACATAGCAGCGTAGAAGCGTTCCACCTATACTAACTACAAAAACACATGAATTACACCAAAACGCAGTTGCGCGTATAAGGTTGTAACGCTGCGGTTTGACGCGTTCAAGAAACTAAAACTCCTGCTAATTAGCCAAGAACCAGTCACATTTTCAACCCAAAAGTAAAAAAAAAAAACAATTAAAGAAAACCGTATTAAAATTAATTACGCGTGAAAAGTGGGCTAAGAGGAAACTACGGCGTGTGTTTGCCCGACGGATTATCGTGTAAACAGCGGCGCGGATAATCCGCGGCGGAATGTCGACGGCGGCGGCGCAGGTGATTTTAGTGGGCCGTCGCGCCGCGCAACCACGCGTGACAGCAGAAACTCTCATGTTGAGCAATTACGGTCACGTTGCCATTCCCACAGGTGTTTCCTTGTTTTCACTAACGTCGCCGTCGTAGTCGTGTCGTGAACGAAATTAATAATAAATAACGGCCACAATGAAACCGAAACGCAACTTGCACAACACGGTCGCTGTTACTGTTACTGTTGGCCGCTCTCCTCCGCTCCGTCACGTCTCCGCTCCGTCGTCTGTTTCTCAGTGTAATAAATTAGCTTTATAAAGACTTATTAGGGACATACAGCATTTGCCTGAAAATAAGACACCCGTTTTTTTTATAGATTTTTGCTCGAAAGTTTGGTAGAGAATTTTATTCCAGTTGAGACTGAACCGAGTAAGTAGAGACAGGAAGTAGAAACGAGTTAAAGGAGTGTGTAACTCTCGCGGTTAAAAATATCGTGCTTTGATCGGTTCGGAGTGCTTTGATGTTATATTATCCCGGTAGGACTGAGTCCGCCAGATTGTCGTGTTATTAAAATGACACGAACACTGGTAAAAGAATTGATGTTCGGACTATTGGGCCGTGGTCGATTGCTTTGATCTGACATTTACTAGACGCTTCGGCCACCCACTGGAGGGCTTTTTCAGTAGAAAAGGTTTACAAAACGTTCGACAAAGGGATGAAGTTACGTCAGTGCGACACTCAATTGCATCAGTAATAACTTTATAATTTAAATAAGATAAAAAGAACTTCCATTGTACAGAAAGCAAATTTTAGTTTTCTTATGAAGGTCGACAGAGACACATAAATTATTTTTTGTAAACTGTACTAAAAGCACAGTAGATTGTCAGGAAATAATAGCATCGTTAATAAATCCACTTGTATATATAGACTATGTATTGTGTGTGTGCGCGCGCGCGAGCACCTCAGTGCTAATAATGTGTGTTCAAACTTCTCACGCGGGAATAATTGTTACGTATTTCACAATCGGTCGGTTTCAGGTGTTCATGTAGTCGCTGCTTTTCATTTACATACGACTCACGGCTCACGCAACGTTCGTGAAAGGCCTCAAACCGTACACGTCGGCTACTACAAGATTATAGTTTACTTTAATCGGTATGAGGATCGTCTCGGTCTCGCGAAAGTTGTTCACATGCTACCGTGAATGTGCACATACACTGTAACTACATAGTTGTTGCTAATGGCCGTAATTACTTACTGTTATCCGCTATTTTATCCTGCTCGCCGATGCAGAAAAAAAAGAAAATTAACGCGACGGAAAAATTAGCGTCCAACATGATTGTAATCTTAATGTTTACAGCACACTATCCCTTTCAAAATTACATCGCACTCATGCGATAATACAAAATTTACTGCCTCACTCACCAATATGTACAAGAAATGGACATGGAACGAACATCGAAGTACGCTATCAACGTAGACTAGATCAGGGCCGGCGTCAACATTGTTAAGCCGGGCTATTAGGCCGTGGTCGACAGTTGTAGATGACAAAAATTTCAACCCCACCATCGGAGGCCATCGCGATATTTTGCCAGATTGCCAGTACTATGGTAGACTGTGTTAGTAGACTGAGGTACTGGGGCGAATTGGCGAATATCTGTTAAACTATCGCGTACTGAAGATGGCCCTCCGATGGTGGGGTCGAAAAGTTTGTCATCGGCAACTGTCGGCCACGGCCTAACAACACAGATATGGATAATTTTAACACTGTGAACGATTAGAAAATATCAGCCTCATTCCATCGATGGTGAAAAACCATTGATAACCGATAGGCTATTATGCCATTACCTGGTGCGGAAAGTAAAATTCAAGGTAGACTTTTATTTTTTGAGTTACTAAAATTACAAAAAAGGCTTAATACCTGAAATGAATGAAATGTTTATAAGACACATTAAATTTAAACAATCTGAGATACGTTTTCAGATAATTAGGCTAATTAAACAAAATTAAATTCAAAGCAAAATTTCCCTCACTTCTAGATTTGTTTTCCATCAAGTTCGCTTCACAGTCTCCTTTCGAACAAACTTTCGTTTGAAGTCTCGTGATTACAATTTAAATTCGAAGTATTATCAAACGTGTCGATAACTTTACCAGATTTATTTCACTTGGCACTTTTGTTAGAGTTTTGAGAACTGATTTCAATAAATATTTCACCGCCGCATGTTAGCCTATTAAATCTACTGTGTTATGAATATCCCACTACAATTAAAAATTAATCGACCTTAGTGCATATATTGACTTTTAACAGGTTTTCCTTAGTCACGAGATTTAGAAAACATCGAGGACTGATGTTTCCAACAGCTTCTTATTTTTTTACTTCTTGTACATATTATAATTTCAGTACAAAATTGTGTGCTATATTTTGTAACACAAATTTTAGTCTAATAACACTCATTCGAAAACATCAAGGCGTCATCGATGGCAAGGAAACATCGGTGCTGAATCGTCGACGGTAAAAACACCGAACATCATAAATTCATCACAGATGTTTTTTAGACATCGCCCATCGGTGCTAATCCCTACTCAACTACACCCTTAACGTCTTTTGACTTAACCAGCGCGTGCAACTCTATCCCTTTGTCGAACATTTTGTAAACCTTTTCTACTGGATAAGGCCTCCAGTTGGTGGCCGAAGCATCTAGAAAATGTCAGATCAAAGCAATCGAAATCGACCACGGCCCAATAGCCCGAACTTCAATTCTTTTATCAGTGTTCGTGTCATTTTAATAACAGGAACAAGAAATAATTATAATAATTTTTTAATAATTGTACGTAAATAATATAAGTGCACTTCTCTTTTATGTCGACTGCAGATCTTCTTCAGACGACGGGTTGATCCTATCTGGATGAGTACGTGGGTTAATTCACTCTGTCCGGCTAGAGGGTCGCTTTCGGTCGTGTAGATAGACCTTCGCCGCGAACCGATACTGTTAGCGCTTCTGGTGTGTTATGCTTACACCCTTCCAGTCAACTTGAAGTGGCTATATACTGTATATACTGTAATCGGAATATCTTGACTTTCGCGGAATGCCACAATTATAATACTTCTCGTATTAACTCTGGGAATTTTCTAACAGACCAAACTTTTGTACCAGCGCAGCGTTTCCACGTTATAGACTACGAAGACAGACTGATCTGTATGTTAGAGTCATATATTTGAATCTGGATTTCTTGTAATCTGCTTGGTTCTTTGGTAAGCCCTACTTTTGATTTCCTAAAGATAATAACTTTCCTGTGCAAAAAGCCTTCTGAATAGAATAATCTTGTTTAAAAACCTAAAATATTTGACGACCGATTTATGGACTATATAATCTTATTACTTAAACAACGCATATATTCAGATACTGATTTTTAAATAACAATTGTATCAGATAGGTCTTCTTGTTATGACTATTCTGATATAAGTCATATCTCAAAAATTCTCATTTCTCGAAAGTTATTTAAATTAACGTGTTTCTTATGAATATCCCGTAAAATAAATACGGTACTCAAAACCTTTCCTAAATTGCCTTAAAGTCGATTTACATTTCTCATTCTTAATTACCAACACTTCGCGTCTTAGCTTGTGCCCAACTCCCAACGATGCGAAAAGTGGGGGCCGTCTGTTATATAACGTCTCGTCATTATAATATCGGGAACCTGGTTAATTGGCTCAGGTCAATTAAACAGGCTGCCATAATCTTAACAAACTCATAAATAACTGGAAAGTAAATGGACAGTAGTGTGGTAATTTTCGCATTCATAGGTTGGCTAATCTGTACGCTTTCAAATCGTTCGTATCATGTTTTTACAACGATACAGTTCACGAGCCTTGGCTGGCAGCGGACGTCATTACGTTTGCTGCCTGATTCTGTCTTTTTCATTTTCTTGTTGTCGCGACAATTATTTAGGCCTTAGGCCTCAAAGTTTTTCAATGTAGCTGAGTGGCACACATTTGTGCCTCATCAAAATGTAGCTTCATTTACAAATCGGTTTCTTCAAAATTAATCTTCAGAATTAGCCAATCTTAGTACTATGAGTTGAGTGTAAAAAAGGAAACTTAATAAATGTATTAATTCAGTCCACTATCTTTATCATTCTGCATCCTGGCGATAACACACCAAGTTTCATTCTTTCTGATGGAAAAATCTTAGAGCACACGTGCCGACATTCAACACATTTTTATTTGGTCCACTCGGACCGAATATCAACATAACATTTTTTTTGGTCCCACGGGCCGCATCTTAACATTTTTTTGGTCGCTCCGTGCCTGGATTCGTCATTCACCTTTTCATTATTTTTCTGCCCCAATTTCTGGCCATCACGGGCGACTCAGCATATTCGCTGATCCGACCGTGTCGTGACTTAACCACCATTTCTTTCGTCGCCTTTGAGCCTCCTGACGACATCACTGCAAGACCATCCATGTGCTAGCGTCAGTACTCCAGTGTAAGCAGTCATCTCTCCGGTCTGTGTGTTTGCCATCTTCTCCACGGCCTCGACGCTTCAGGACATCGCATACCAGGTACCACATCATTAACATCATTATCAGGTGCGTACAATGGCTGAAGAAGGCCTCAAAGTGTTGGTCAGAAAGAGAGGCGGCTTAAAGTCTGCCATAGTGCGTATTAATTCGGCTATCAGTAACTTTGACAAAAACACTAACACCAAACATTTTTTAACAGTTAGACTTGAAAGTCTAAAAAGCTTGGCAACAAAATACGATGAGGTACAGTCCGAAATTGAACTTATTTCTAAAGACATAAACGCTGCTCAAGAAGACCGAGTTGAGGTCGAAGAGCTGTTATATTCAACAGAAGCCAATATCTTACAATTGCTAGAAACCTTTAACGTTCAGACTGTATCTCCCGTATTAACAAGCAATATGCAACTAAAACCGATAAGTTTGCCCTGCTTCACAGGCAATATCTTAGAATGGCAGCATTTCTACTCAATATTTCTGGACTTGGTGCATGCCAGATCTGATCTAACGTCAGTGCAGAAATTACACTATCTGTATTCGTCTCTGAAAAATGAGCCGCTAGATTTAATTAAGTCATTACCTATTTGTAACGAAAACTACTCGATAGCGTTGAGTTTGCTGTCCGCTAGATATGACAACAAATTCATACTAGCTAAGTACTATATTCAAAATTTACTTGAAGTAAAGTCAACAATTAAAGACTCTGTCCAAAGTTTGGCAGAATTCATAAATACGATAACGTCTTCCGTTAATTCACTGGCGGCCATGCAACTGTCAGTGGATTCATTCGAGCTTATCACTGTACAATTATTGTCAGCAAACCTCGACCATACTACGTTTAAATTATGGAAGGAGTCTATAGACCCCGATAATCTTCCTAACTTTCAAGGTTTTACTCAGTTTTTAAACGCACGTAGACAGTTGTTAGAAAATACACTGCCTATCGATGCCGGACAGCAACTCAACAAGCTAAGTTTAAGATTCAATAATAAATCTGACAAACATAAATCACGAAACGCTGCTGGCAGCACTGCATTTAAAAGTTATCACTCAGCGTCAAATAATTATTCATGCTTATGCTGTAAATCTAATCATCCAATTTACATGTGTGATAAATTTCGTGCACTAAGCACATCAGAACGAGGACAATTTATATTAAATCATAAATGCTGTACCAATTGTCTAAGACCAGATCATTTCTCATCTAATTGTAAGATTAAACAATCATGTAAGATCTGCTCAAAACGATACCATACATTGTTGCACATACACAATGTGTCGAAGCCAGTTTCTGCCAGTAGCAGTAATTATTGTTCACTCAAATTACAATCTACAAATAATATACTTTTATCAACAGCAATTGTGTTTGTCATTGACCAGGCTGGCAACAGACAACTCGCAAGAGTTCTTTTGGATGCGGGTTCACAAATAAATTTTTGCACTGAATCATTTGCCAAGAAATTACGGCTTAACTTGACTAAATCTAACATACCGATTACAGGTATAAATAATACCGCGTGTTGTGCCACTAATCTTGCGTCTATACGCATTATTTCCCGCTATCAAAGATTTAGCTTCGAGGCAAAATGTGCTATCTTATCTGCATTAACCCATAAACTGCCAGCACAATCTTTTGACGTAAATCAATTTAACATTCCAGATAACGTTTTCCTTGCTGATCCAAATTTCAACATATCAGCTGACATCGACATACTTTTAGGAGCGCAATTCTACCTAGATTTAATCTTAGCTAACAAATACGTACGCGGTTCTCATTTTCCTATTATACAGGAAACAAAGTTAGGCTACATTCTTGCAGGCAATCTGCCCAAACACTGCCGTTATAAGGGTCCTGCTGTTTCGTTCCTAGCTAGGAACAACGACGGTCAAATTTTGGAGTCTCTCGAAAAATTTTAGGAGACCGAAACTATCCCTGATAATGCACCTATTAATAACGAGTCAGCTTGTGAGGAGCATTTCGTTAGGTCTACTCATCGCAATCAAGAGGGTAGGTTCGTTGTTTCGCTACCATTTAAGTCTGACCATCCCCAGTTGGGTGAGTCTTATGCCAGCGCTGAAGCAAGATTCTTGAGTTTAGAACGCCGGTTCATGCGTGATTCTAAGCTTGCGCGCGAATACGCAAACTTTATTCACGAGTATAAGGATCTTGGTCACATGACGCTTATCGACAATTGCTCTATCAATTCTGGGGTTTCAAATACCTACTATCTGCCACACCATACCGTCTTTAAGCATTCTAGTTCTACGACAAAACTTCGCGTCGTTTTTGACGGTTCGTCCAAAACCACCAATGGCCTTTTTCTCAATGACATCTTGTTGGTAGGCCCGAACGTCCAACAAGACCTTTTTTCTATTCTTTTGCGATTTCGTATGCATAACTATGTTCTCATCGCCGACATCGAGAAGATGTATCGACAAATTCTGGTAGCTGAGAAGGATTGTCATTATCAACGTATTCTGTGGCGTGACTCTCCCCTCGAACAGTTTAAACACTTTGTATTGCGAACTGTAACCTACGGCACTGCTAGTGCTTCGTTTTGGCTACTCGCTGTCTTAATCAAATTGGTAAGGATCATGAAGCTTCTTTTCCTGACGCAGCGTCAGCTATAACCAATGATTTCTATGTCGACGATTTGCTAACCGGTGCAGACACCATTCCTGATCTGACCAAGTTGAAATCTGACTTAGGTACGTTGTTGAGTCAATATGGTCTCACGCTGCATAAATGGGCATCAAATGAACCCAGGTGGTCGCGAATCATGACAATTTATCACTCCCTTTAAACAAACAGGGTAACGTGCATACCTTGGGCATTCTCTGGAATAACACTACCGATTCATTTTTGTTTGACATCAAATCATTCCCCGTTGAATCAAGCATCTCCAAGAGGAAAATCCTGTCGATTATCGCAGGCATATACGATCCGCTCGGACTCGTCGGTCCCATTGTTTTCCTGTACAAACAGTTTATGCAGCAACTCTGGCTGTGCAATCTCGGTTGGGATGAGCCAATCTCCGGGCAATTTCGCTTGCATTGGCATTCATTATGCGATAAATTATGTTTGATCAGTAAAATTATTGTCCCACGTTCTATTCGTTGCAAATCTAAGGCAAGGATAGTTGAATTACATGGGTTTTCGGATGCTTCTGAAAAGGGTTATGGGTGTTGTGTTTACATTAGAGTCATTTATCAAGATTCATCGGCCTCTTGTCACCTTCTGTGTTCTAAATCTCGCGTGGCCCCCCTACGACAGGTGTCATTACCTCGCATTGAACTCTGCGCTTGCTTGTTGTTATCGCGACTCGTATTCCAGGTCGTCCCTGCTCTTCATTCCTTTATTAATAGTGTTCATCTATATTCTGACTCTATGGTGTACCTTTACTGGATTCATGCCCAGTCTTCGAGGTGGAAAACCTACGTCGCTAATCGTGTTGCCGAGATTCAGCGTCTTACGCAAGCCTACACATGGCATCACATCAATTATCGTCATAATCCTGCTGATATTATTTCTAGGGGATGTCACCCCGACGTTTTGCGCGATTGTTCGCTTTGGTGGTATGGTCCCGCCTGTTTGTCTCAATCTTCCGAGTCCAATCTTTTTCCACCCTTTTTACCTTCTAATCTGTCGTCTTCTGAATTCACTGTGGAGGAAAAACAACCCCCAAACTTTCTCTAATGTCTACCCTGGCTATTGATCTTTCAAAGGACTTTTCTTCGTTGCACCGTCTGACACGCGTATACGCTTACTGCTTTCGATTCATCAAAAATATTAGACTCTCCAGTGCTGAGAAATTTTTGGGCGCTCTTACCCCCGTTGAAATTCATTACACTCTTAATTTCTTCATAAAACAATCTCAGTCGATCCACTTCGCTGCCGAGATTAATTGTCTTCGTAATGGGTCTTCTGTCTCTATTAGGAGTAAGTTGTCTTCTCTGGACCCGTTTCTTGATGAGTCTGGCGTAATACGCGTCGGCGGGCGCTTACAGCAGTCGCAAATACCCTTATGACAATAAGCATCCTATTGTCTTGCATCCATCGGCTCATATTACTCGCCTTATTATTGAACGCGAACACATTCGTCTACTTCACGCTGGTGCTCAACTCGTGCATCACTCACTTCGTCAACGTTGGTGGATTATTAACGCCAAGATAGTCATTCGCTCCATCATTCGTAGATGCGTCATGTGCCTCAGGTTTAGTGCCAACCAACAGGTTCAGAGGCTTGGTATTCTACCATCTCCTAGAGTCACTCCTTCGCGGCCGTTTCTATTCTGCGCAGTTGATTATGGTGGTCCCTTCATGATTCGTCATGGCGGGCAGAAATCTAGGACTCTGTCCAAATCGTACGTGTCTTTGTTCATCTGCTTAGCAACCAGGGCCATTCATTTGGAATTGGTTTCCGACCTTACAGCCAACGCGTTTATAGCTGCCTTACGTCGGTTTATGTCCCGTAGGGGCATACCCTGCCGGTTATATTCTGATAATGGCACGAACTTTAGGAAGGCCCGCAATGTTTTACATGACCTTTACAATCTTTGGCATAATAAGGATGCCACCTCATCAATCAAATCCTTTACGACCTCTCAGGGTATTTCATGGTCATTTATTCCGCCCTCGTCACCCCATTTTGGTGGTCTTTGGGAGAGCGGTATAAAGAGTTTAAAGTATCATTTGCGCCGCGTGGTAGGCAAGTCTATACTCACCTTCGAGGAGTTTACGACAGTTTTGTCTCAGATAGAGGCATGTCTAAACTCACGCCCATTATTTGCCATTTCATCGGATGTAAATGATCCGGTGCCACTTACACCTGGCCATTTTTTGATTTGCGCGCCATTAACGGCGATACCTGACCCAGACTTATCTCACGTTCCCATCTCTCGTCTTGGACGTTGGCAACTTCTCCAGAAGTTTGTCCAAGTCATTTGGAAGGCTTGGTCTCGCGATTATTTACATCAATTACAACAACGTCACAAATGGAAATTCGCCAAGGATAATATTTCCATTGGTGACCTGGTTTTACTGATTGAGGATAACTTACCTCCATTAACACGGAAATTTGGTGTAATTACCGCCACATTTCCCGGCCCAGACAACTTAACTAGAGTTGTAGACATTCGTACGCCTACTGGTATTTTATGGAGACCAGTTCATAAGCTATGTTTGTTGCCAGCGCGGGACGAGACTTAGACACAAGGTTACTATAATTATTTAGCACAATGCTATTTTACTTGGCCACTGGCTTTCATTACTGTATTGTATGACCATTTGGTCAACTTAATTGTGATATGTATCATCACAACATTTTAATGTTAATTTGCATCATTGCGTGTTTTTATACTAAATTTGCATGTGACTTGTAATTTCACAACCATGCACTGTGCTATTATGTCTATACTTATCATAGTTTCATGGTGGTATACTTTGCTATTTTTGTATTTATATGTTAATAATTTGTGAGGCATACTATGTCCTACACATTTACATTTTGATATTGGTATTGGGTATGTGTCATGTCATTGGTGGTATTGTTTTATATAAAAATTTGTTACATAATATTCGCATGGTCTGCAGTTATACAAACCATGTATGCATTTTCTTGCACATTTGTCAATATGTGTGATATTTATTATTCTATCAATGTATTTCTCGCAATTGTTCAACTCATGTATTACATTTGTATAACCACATTGTTGTACTTGTCACTTATGCTATTGTGCCTTATTCATATTTGTAATTAACTAAACTGATTTCTATTGTATTTATTATATGACTTGTATTTATGTAAAACACATTGTTTTTCGCATCTACTGTCTATAACCACGCCACGCCTATATTTTTATTTTTATATTGTAGTTTATATTGTATTTTGCATTTTGTGATCACGCATTGCACAATTATTATTCATGCTTTAATTATGACATACATGTCATAACAATTTGTGCTTGCAATCAGTCAACTATGTATAGCTTGTTTTCACATAACAATTTATTGTAAATTCCTGAAACCTCAGGTATAGCATGCCTCGTTCAAACTATATGGCGTCATGCTAAATTTATGTCTTTACATGTATAATTTTATAATAATTTTGTTTGTTCATTGTATTCAATACTTTTATAGGTCTACTGGCCTTAACTGGTTCAAGCTAACCACTATGACTTGCATAAATGTTACAATTTATCGGGCCCATCATGTGATGAGTCACCGATTATTCATCATTAAACATTGTCAAATTATGTATTTTCATGTCTTATATCGTTCAATATTGTATACATACAATATATATTGGCAATACATTGCTAACTTTTGCATTTATACTCATGCACAAATCATGTTGCACGCCAACCTTGGCCTGCTTAACTCTTATCATCACTCAAGCTTATCGCTAAGCAGTTAATGTCATAACTGTTATCTAAGATTACAACTCAAGGTTCAATGCAGCCTACTGAGATTGACCTTTATTATTAAGAACTCTGTATTTTTCTACAATAAATTATTAAAATGTATTAAAAAATCTTTTGATTTTTTGCGGGCAGTTATGGACAGTAGTGTGGTAATTTTCGCATTCATAGGTTGGCTAATCTGTACGCTTTCAAATCGTTCTTATCATGTTTTTACAACGATACAGTTCCACGAGCCTTGGCTGGCAGCGGACGTCATTACGTTTGCTGCCTGATTCTGTCTTTTTCATTTTCTTGTTGTCGCGACAATTATTTAGGACTTAGGCCTCAAAGTTTTTCAATGTAGCTGAGTGGCACACATTTGTGCCTCATCAAAATGTAGCTTCATTTACAAATCGGTTTCTTCAAAATTAATCTTCAGAATTAGCCAATCTTAGTACTATGAGTTGAATGTAAAAAAGGAAACTTAATAAATGTATTAATACAGTCCACTATCTTTATCATTCTGCATACTGGCGATAACACACCAAGTTTCATTCTTTCTGATGGAAAAATCTTAGAGCACACGTGCCGACATTCAACACATTTTTATTTGGTCCACTCGGACCGAATCTCAACATAACATTTTTGGTCCTCACGTGACGGATCATTCTTCTTATTAACATTTTTTTTGGTCCCACGGGCCGCATCTTAACAGTAAACAAATGTTAAATAGGATCCCGTGAATTGAGGAATATTGACAGGGGTTTGTAGATTTATTCACTCACCTTTTTGGACCATGACATCTCTTTATTACATAATGTTTTAACATCTGCGAAGAAATTTAGTAATGAGTATATTAAAAATAAAAACTTTTGCACCTCTTGTACAAATAGAATTAGAGTAATTAATGAGTTAACATAGCTTGTACTGCCCTCGGATCCGAGTAGTTTGTTTCAGTATATGATATTAAAATTATAATCTTTATTTTGTGCCATCTGAAGAATGAGCTTATTTAACTTTAACGTGTTATATTCATAAAAGCCTTAAACTTAACACATATTATTACTAAGCATGAAATTAAAATTTTATGGTAATTAAGTCAGTCTTTCGTGTTTTACTTTACTTTCATTTGTTAATTAAGTGTCTATCAGGTATTATTTTAAGTTAAGTTCTGAACCACGGAAGTTGAACTTCCGTGTCACCTGTGTGTAACATCGTCGGCGAATCGGCGCTTCTATCGGTTGTGCAGGGTGTCTTGGAAATCTTCTGGCTATCGTGTTTTGGTGAAATCTGCTGTCATTCCTAAAGATGAGTCGTCTGTTGGGTCTGTAGATTCTTGTGGTAGGTTTTGGGTTGTAACTTTCACTGGTATTCACATTGTTGTACCGCACATATTACTCACGGTTAACGGTTACATGTTAAAAGTTTAACATCACATTTAGGTGATGTTAGTTTGTTACAGAGATGTCATTGTCATACACTCATACGTCATTTTCGACATTTTTACATCATCCGGCTATCTCACACAAGCTTCTCCTCGTTTATAGGTTTTTATATTGACTACATACTTTTGTACGCTGTATCAGCAGCGGAGTCTGAGATACAACTGAACTGGCTAACTATAGGGGTGAAGAGGCTGTCCGCGCGCTGGTAGCTTCTCAGCGTAAAAGTAGTTCTCACTTATTATTAATTATTTTCCTTTAATTCGCTTACATCTTAATGACATCGCTCTTTACTTTGATTACTCTCTTATGTGACTAGGGTTAGTTACGGATTTATTTAGTTTCTCAAATCTAATTTTATTAACTGCTACATTGGCAAATCGGCAGGTTACTACCGGTTTGTGGCATGGAGAAGGGTTCATTTATTACCTTATTAAAGCTAATATTAGTATTATAAAATTTTTTAAATTTTTTTTGTGGGATTTAGGCTTATTAAATCGTCACAGTTACACACAATCGCTTCTACGTCCAACTTGTATGTTTCGAGATACGGTATGGTTTTGAATGTTATCTATTCTGGCAACATGTTCAGCCAGTTTCCTCTGTCCTCGTGGAGCTGTTTAGCATGCTGTCAGTGTTCAGTTCCCCTCTGATTCGTTAACCCATCAGTTCTTCTACATCGTTTCACTGTCTTCAGGAATCCCATTTGAGTTCCTTGGATGTGAATTTCTTGACGTTTATTTTTCGTCCGTGATTTGCTGCCGTATAGCGTGCTTATACTTCCATGTGTGAACCTTTAGTAGCACGGGCAGTGCAATGTGAAGTGTACAGGACGTAACCTTACGAAAACTAAACATTCCAAGTAAACTTCTGTGATTCTTACGAGTAAGGAAAATATCATAAACACGCAGAAGTTGAAGAGCCTGAAAACTATAACAGACGATTGTTTGAACAGGCAACAATGACGTGCTTACATGAGGGTGATTGTTGGGGCCACGTCATCGCCAACGTGTCAGACCGACAATCGATTTAATACCTCATCTTAACGCTCCATGGTAACGCTTTTGCTGTGACAAAATCAGCCGAGACCGCGTGAGTCGCAGCTTCGGTTCCCGCGAATATCGTTTGAATTCTGTTTCTGTCTGCTCTAAAAACAACTAAAGCAACAAAATTATTAAAAAACAAACAAAATTTTAGTAATTTTAGGCATTAAATTACTAAGGTCCACCGGGGTTCGCATCTAACGAATATGTGAATGGAGATCGTAAGGTCCTGATTTGAGTCCAATATTGCTTCGAAATTATACTTGTATTAAACTCCTTCCATTCATCTTCCCCATATGTCCTTCCTTGGCGAATTGTTCAACTTTTGATTTCTTCCGAACCTAACTTATAGGCTACCTCTGATTTACCCATTAACAGGGCTAGGGACAGGCGCGAAAAGGCGGGGAAGTGGAACTTTGGTACGGAAGATGTGGCTTAGGATGCAGCCTACTGTAGGGTGGTGTTTGTAGGGTTATTGTAGAGGCAATCTAAATGGGAATAGGAATCTCATAGCTAACACGAATAGTCTCGCTAAAGCTAGAGCATTTTCGAAATAAAACCCCTGCTCATTCTGGGCAGGTAACTGCTTCTCGAGAAATTTATAACACTTCATAGTTTCGAAATAGTCGATTTAATTCGCAGTATAAGGTATAAGAGACGAACTGGAAACGAGATCAGTGAAAAAGAGAACGGAAGAAAATAAGAATACATGGAAAGAACACTGAAGGAAGAACACGTTGATAGAGCATGTTGCCGATTGAAGTATTATCCCGAAGTAGACCCCCGAAGTAGGAGAGTACGCCCAGGAAAATGGAAGTGACGAATTGGGAAACGTATTGAACGGAAATTGGCTTGTATGCTAATCATGGAAGAGGTGAAACTTACAAGATGGCATGAGATTAATGATGGGCGATTTTGTTGGTAATTCTGTAAAATAATGTTAACGGGGTTGATAAGCACAGCATCAGTTGGGGCACAGTATCAGTTCTGATATCGTTTACTTTTGAAACGTATATATACGCAGTGGTGTATGTAGAATTTAGTCTTGGGACACGGGGTGCGGTCGAGTCGGCGTCATACAAAAGAAAAAACAAGTGAAGAAGACTAATCAAAATTACTATCTTGAAAGTGGTTGAAAAACGTGTGATAATATCCTGAAATCGATCCCATTAAAATAAACGGTAATAACACAACAAAAATACCCGTTATTGAAACAATGTTTACAAGATACTTATTGACTGAACTGCTTGTCGTACATTTCATAATTCAAACGTATTCGCAAATCCTGTGTAATAAACCTGCTTGTACATTTTAGAAAGAGTCACTACTGAATTAGTGTACACAGCTGAAAAAATAATAAAATACTGTAGTCTAAAAATTAAGAAATTAACCAAATACGCCAACTTTTTTCAACCCTCTGGGGAAGGGGTCTGGTCCCGTTTTTCCCGCTCCGTAAATACCCCTCCGTATATCGGCTATTAAATTACACAGATAAAAATTTCATTTCGAACGATAAAAGTCAACGCGTCATTGTTCCCCATCATGTAGCTCTATAGTGAAACTAACCACAGCAACCAATGATGTTAATACAAGTCACTCGTCAGTACCTTATTTGCGCTCCAGATCGTTCCCGCAAAAGGCCAGATCCTTTACTTCTTAAAAGGCCAGTTCGAACACGTTTTCGTCGGCCACGTTTATTATGTTAAACACACATACGCAGGTAAGAATTATCTCGCCTACCTCTTTCTACACACAAACACCTCTCTGTATGACCTTGTTATTTCATTCATTCTCTTAAACGTTGATCCCATGTAAAGTGCAAACTGAGCAGTTTGTATCCGTATTTAATATTCGAATACAAAGAGGATCAATTTTCCACAATATTGTCGGTAATAATTTAATGTAGTCTTTAGAAGGCGCGTAGCGGACGCACGAGCGCGCGTGTGTCCGAACTGGCTGCAGGTGTAGTAGTAGAACTCTGCCGTGACCCGCATTGCACCAAGGGGGGAGAACAACGGACCTCTGCGATTCACTTTTTACCATAGGTCATCATCTCAAGCGAGCGGAGTTTTTTTTGTTATATCTAGAAAACAAGAAGAACGCCAGCTACATGTCGGTTACACAATCGTGCTGCATTAAACCTTGGCTAGCGTGCGGCCGCGCGCGCACTCGCACACACACAACCGTTACCGGATGCGTGTACCGATGACACCAGTCGTGGCTCTCCCTGCTGCTGCTTCAGATACCACACAGTATTTTGTTTGTTTTTAGGTCACATACCTCCCTCTGTCTGCCATTACGGACATTTTGTTTTCACGCGTCGTTATGTACACTGTACTACTTAAGTGTCCGTATCGTCTCTCGGAATTTATTTCTTTTCGTTTTATTTCATATGTATCCTATCATTTCCTGTGTCTGTCTATAATGTCATTCTTTCTTTTTTTATCTTTCTGCCTTGTTCTTTCCTTATCAGTCTCTCTCACTCTCTCTCTTTATATGTATATTAGTTGGCTATTTTTTATTATTGTTAGTAGCCTATATTAGTTCGTACATTCACTGAATACCGTTCTATTTTCCTCGAGACTTTATGATCCTACTTCGTGGCGAATCACTCCTCAGTCATACATAACTGTCTCTCAACTTTTCTTTAAAGTTTGCTCGGCCGGTGTCAATGTTTTCAAGATTATTTAAAAATACCGGGCTGTTAGGCCGTGGTCGGTTGCTATGAATCGACATCTCGTCGGCAACGTTTCGATTCTCCCTCCCTCTCGGGGATCTTCTTCAGACCGCCAAAAAGCGACAGAGTATGCAAAAACAGTAGTGGCAGATCCACGCCGAACGATACCCGACACTTGTTTCTAGATGCCGGTAGAATGATCGACCATAATCCGGAAGGTGCGTCCGAAAACGTTGAGAAGGTACCGGAGCATTGCGTAATGCTACCGCTCACACAACGCGTGTAACCCACACGTGTTATTTATCATCTCATCTTATGAGTATTATCTCCTATGACGCCCGGCGTGAAAGTTTCTTAACGTATATAATAGCAATGAAGACTACTGAAGATTATAAATATGAGTATGAAAACTGCTTCTTCATGTTCGTTTCTCAGTAATTAGTCTCGCTCGTAATGAAGAAACTCATTAAAAACCATTTTTTGGACAATAGGTATTTTTCGTTACTTTAGGATGGACAAAAATTAAAAAGCCGTGTCATACATTTACTATGACTCAAAGACGTCTGCTTGGCCTGATCAGCAGCTCAGAAGGCGAACGCGTCTCCTATTCATATCGCGATACTATTTTTCTTGTTTATTGGCCTACCCTGGAAACATAGCGCAAGTGGTTTCACCCTTAAGCCTTAAATTTTAATCCTATTACTAACATATAACGTAGCCCTACTCTAAATAAGTTCGAAACAAAAATTCTGACCAACAATACTGTTACAAATTTACAACAAGCTACATTAGCAGAGCTGTAGAAACAGAGGTCTGGTCTTTGAGTGTTTTTACGTTGACTTTTGGGACGCCACAGCGGCGTGACAGCCGGGCCAGGAGGGCCCGCAACGCGGGAGCTGTGGACTAAGGGGGCCCGAGCAAACATTTCCCTTATTTTTTTAAGAAAAAGTAACCATTGAACTTGAGTAAAACAACATTTCCCTTATTTATTTAACACCAAAAACTAATACATTTATTTGTTTACTGTTATTTTCCTCCTCCTGTCCTCCTCCTCCTATGGCGCTACACCCCGAAGTCGAGCCTTGACCTCCTCTATCCTGACCCTCCATCTCTCTCTATCGTAACAAAGGACTTCCATCCTCGCACTCCCAACACCTCTCTTGCATCCACAGCGACGCATCTTCCTATCTTTTCCTTGGATGGCCTTTTGGTCTTTTGCCATCCATCCCTTTGCACAATAGAGCAGTGATTCCATTTAAGAATGCACCGAGGCCACCGATCTCGTTATTCGTTATGAGCTACGAAAGGAAATGAATAAAGTACTGAATCGTGTTGTAAATGTTACTCTGACATTGGCAGCTTCAAACTTGGCCTTTAGAGGGCTTAAAGAGAAGAGAGATCAGCGCAACAGCGGAAACGTTTTGGCAAAAAGAGATCTTTTGAGTAAATACGATCCATTGCTGCAAGAGATAATTAGTGGTCCGAAGAACAGGAAGGAGTATATGAGTCCCAACATTCAGAATTAACTAATTCGGCTTTTTTATAAAAATGATGAAAATATTATTTAGAAACAGATCGAATCCGCTCAGTTCTTTACGTAATAATGGGTACTACACAAGACATTAACAGAAAAGATTGACTGAGTCAAATAATCAGATGTCTTAATTTTTGAAAATGAAGCCGAAAGCCCCATCAACTTAAAAATTAATGAAAGCTTTTTAGGACTTATAGAACTGATCGATCAAACTGACCTAGTCTTAGAAGAATAAATTGTAAACAGACTTGAGGAGAACGTATTCTGTTTATGTTATAGGAGGGATCTTGGAGAAAGAGTTCTGTTTATGTTATATAATTTTATTAGCTTTACAGTTATCAGGAGGGATTAGTATTCAAGAGGGAACAATGACGGAAATTAATTATGGGTAGTTGGGGGAGCGTGCAAAGGATACCAGAAAAAAGAGTCACGCCATTGGGATGACATAATAAAAAAATTTAGTAGCATTCACCCCCCTCCCCCCGAGCATGCCTTCTGTACGGTTTAAAGTATATAAGGTAGTAAAAAGTACTACTTGTTTACTACTTGTTGTCTAACCAATTAGACTCATATGTAAATATAACGTATATTCTGTACAGGCTACATAAAGACAATGATCTGGCCACCACCATCCGGCTACATAGATTGCAATAGGCAGGACACATCATTAGGATGGAAGGCAACCGAATACCTAGGAAGGTACTGTATAGTCAAATCGAGGGTAGAAGGCCTGTCGGAAGACCCAAGCATCCCTGGATTGACGCAGTAGTTAGGGATGCTGAGACTGCTTAAAATAAAACCATGGAAATCGATCGCCAAGGACAGGGAAAAATGGAGGCGGATGATTATGGAAGTTCGACTCCGAACTGTGACGACATAGAAGTCGGTTTTAAAATGTATCTCGTGTTTGTATCTTACTTCCTTCTGGCAACTGAACTCATAGAACGGACATTCCTCCGTCGCTTCCTCATTACTGCCTTCAACACAGCGTTACTGACTGAAGGGCGAACGACTGTCTGTACGTCTGACTCAGTCAGTCGGTTTACTGTTTTTCAACCGATTGTACTCGCTTCAAACCGATGACATAACTCTCGCCGGCACGCCTTTCATTTACACAGTCCGTCAACTTTGACCGACGAGAGAGTGCGCGGGTAACATCCGCGTGTGCTTCAATGACCAACTTACTTAATTCACCGTTAGGCCGTTGTTTATGCTAAGCAGACTGACCACTTGTCCGCTGCTCATTGTCATGTCCGCGCCCGGTATTGTGCCAAGCCTCTCCTCTCCTCCCCTCTCCACAAACATGTCTTTTAATATACATTTACGACGTTCTTTGATTTATGTCCACGTCCAAAGGCGATTGTATTTATTATTATTATTTTTTTTTAATAATTATTGCATTATTTTTATTGTGAAACCGGATATTGCTTGTTTTCGTGGTTAAGTCACGTATAGGCCTACACAATGTCCTATTCAACACGTCTGGTAATAAAGGCGTCCATTTAATTAACATTTTCATGTCGTTTTCTTCATAATGGGCAAAATCATGTTTCAAAGTCACGTGGGATGTCAGGCACTGCATACATGTAATTTATTCTACGACCTACATCATATTCTTAAGGAGAGTCAAAGGATGCACCCTAAGAGGTCACATAAGAAATGCAGACATAACGCAAGAGCTGAATATATACTCGATAAGCGATAAATTTAAATAAAATAAAGAAAACTGGATACAAAACATAAATAGAATGGGTGACTCGAGAATACTAAAAAAGATAATCCAGTATAAGCCTCTTGGAGAACGAGATAGAGACAGACCAAGAAAAGCAAATAGTAGCTGTGAAGACGGAACAGGCTGCAAGCCTAATCCTCGAAGTGAAAAAGAAGAAGAAGAAGAAGACCTACGTCATAAACGCACCCTCCTACAAACTAATAATTGTAGGATATATCAACATATATCTGTCAGTTAGGGTGTTAGACTAGGATGCAGTATGTCACCTACTCTTTTTAAAATTTATATCGATGATCTAGTAATGAAATGAAAATATCTAGTGAACCCTGGTATTAAGATATCACGAGGCAGATATTTGAATGTTTGCTGACGACTTGCTTGTACTTCAAAATACAGAATCTACTTTACAAAAATCTGTTTTTAAGCTTCCTTAGATTTGAAAACAGTACAACATGAAAATCACAACTACAAAAACAAAGATAATGACAGTTCGAGGCAAGGATCCAATAAGAAGAAAATAATTAATGATCAAATTGTAGAACAGGTGAGCCATTTAACTATTTGGGAAATGATACTGACTGCTATAAGAATTATGATATTGAAATTAGTTTAAGTAAGTTCCAGACGATCTGTGGGACAATAAACCGTATTTTTAGAAACAAGGTGCGTCGAGACAGAGATAGGAAATTGAAGTTTACAAAGTTATGGCGGTTCCTGTACTGTCCTATGGGTGTGAATTATGGACGACAACCAAAAAACAAGAAAGTAAAATACAGGCCTTGGAAATGGTGTTCTTAAGAGGAGTTAAAAGGTTATCTAAACTTGATCGTATAAAGAATGAGGTCATAAAAGAAGAATTAATTACAAGTTTTTAACTTGAATGAAAATTTAAAAGATTACAAACAAAGGTGGAAAGAACACTTAGAAAGCATGTAAGATTCAAGACTGCCCAAACAAGTCTTGAAACACAAACCTATAGGACACAGATGTGTGGGTAGACCCAGGAAGATATGGTTGAAGGATGATTTTTGAAGGCGAAGTAGGCAACAGTTTGCTTATGCCGTGTTGTAAAGATGATGATGATGACGTACATCATATGTTATGCTTTAGGTCATAGAGAAGCCTAAAAATAAGACCAGCGTTGCCAGAAAATACTGTTCGATAGTGGAACGTTCTGTAGATGTTGGTACATTTTTGGTATTCTTACACGTAGATATCAGATTATTCTAGGCCCTACTAGTAGGTCGAGAAAGTTCTTTTCTCTTTACTTTAGGGGAAGACTTAGGGGAATCTTCTTTAATTATACTATAATAAACGTGCATGCCCCAACTGATGATAAGCCTGAGGAGGAGAAAGATGATTTTTATGTCTTGCTGGAGAATGCGTATGCTAGCAGCCCTAGACATGACATAAAAATAATCATAGGTGACTTAAATGCCAAAGTGGGAAGCAGCCATGCCTGTAGTAATATAGGAAAGTATAGTTTACACTCTGAACACTCAGACAATGGTTTCCGACTATTGAACTTCGCAGTTGGTCAAAATATGATCATAGGAGGGACTTTCTTCAACCACAAAGACATACATAAGGGCACATGGATCTCTCCAGACGGGAGAACGGTCAATCAAATAGATCATGTCCTATTGGATGGCCACCATAAGTCAGACTTACAAGACGTTAGAGTTTATAGAAGTGCCAACATGGATAGCGATCACTATCTCGTAGTTGCAAAACTGAGAGCTAGAATCTCCAATAATAGAAATGAAAAAGGAATAAAGACTGTTAGATACAATACAGAAATACTAAAGGAAGAAGAAATAAAACGGAGGTTCGAGGAAGTTACTAATGAGAAAATTAGACAGTGGAGACTTGAATGCCGTGAGGAACAAGATATAGAAAACCACTGGCTTAATCTAAAAAACATGTTAGTGACCACGGGAGAAGAAATCGTTGGTTTGAAGAAGAGACATGGGCGAGATGAGTGGTTTGATAAGGAGTGTGAAGAGGCAACTGACTTCAAAAACAAGACATACAAATTTATGATCCAAAGGAAATGCACTAGGGCTGTTCAAGAGGAATACAGGAAGGCCAGGCGGAGGGAAAAGAAGATTCATAGAGGAAAAAAGAGGGAGTATATGATGAGACAGATGAAAAAGATAGAGGAATATAAGAGTAAAAGGCTGAGCCGAGATATGTACAGGAAGGTGAATGATATGAGACAGGAATTTCAGCCTAGAACAAATGCCTGTAGGGATAATAATGGTGGCCTTGTGAGTGATAATGCTGGCGTAATCAGGAGATGGACAGAACATTGCAGTGAATGCAAAGGACATTTAATTGCTATTATCTGATTTATATGGTAATAAGTTAAAAGGACAAAGTAAAAAAAAAAATGGACACTTAAAATCAGATAAGTGATAATATTCAACGAACTAGATGGTGAATGAACTTTATTAATATGAGTGTATGTAATTAGTAGGTTAGGATTATAAATGATGTTATCATGAAGTAGGCAAATCATTGAAACTAAATGTAATACGTGTATGTAAATTATTAAGATAATTACAGTTAAAGTAGCGATTGTGTCAATTAACAATCTAATTTTAAAATAACAGTTTAAAAGATTTTATTGGTAAGATCATTAGTAATGCACAAAGGTGTATATGTATAGAAGATTTTCTTTGATATCATGTAAAGGTTACATTGAACCGCTTAACTGTTTGATAATATATTGTGAATATGATATTTTAGAAGGTAAAATTTTATTCAATTGATGAAATTATTTAATTGCGTATGGAATTTATGATTTATCTTATAATTATAAAGATAAGGAATTTATATGTCAATTCGACAATGTGAAATGCGTTCAGCTATCCCAAATAGCTGGCAATAAATTCAGAGAACCAATTAAAACCAAAAGGGGGTGTACCACTGGTCATATAAGCTTTTGAAAGTAGGTTATTGTGTATACCTTCCCCTGAAGAAGATGGACACACGAGGCGACGTACAGGGCGCAGAATTTAGATTTGAGTTGTTCCCAGAGGTCACATCGTCAAATCGAAATTGAGGACACTGCAACGAGCAGAAAATTTAAAAATTTTTAAATTTCACCTCGGCAGAGTACGTTCACACGAGGCAAGTGTCAACGACTTATGGTGGAGCAATAAATAAGGAGTAATGAGAAGGTGTCAGTGAAGCGTTGCTGACTTGACAATAGAAACGCATTAAGTGCAATCCAACTATAGAATTTGGTGGCGTAAGATGACAGGGAAAGTTTCGTCCAGAATTATTGCTCTCCGCAGCTGTAACAAAGTAAGAAGGACATTCACACCCGTACCAAGAATTGTAGCAGATGTGGCCGTGTTACGTCAGTCGACGATAAGCGACAAAAACAAGTGATGCTCCATACTACAATGAAACGGATACGCTGCACCTTAAGTAACAATACTGGAAGATAGGCTGACAAAAACTAAAGTCATGTTACACAGCTGGAGGTATCGTCTAATTGACAGACAAGAATTTACGAAGGGAAAGTTGGGGTGACTTCAACGACCAGCAGATGTTCGAAATTAGTAATAGCCAGAAAAAAGGGGTAAGAGCATAGAACAATACGCCATGAAGACTGTAAGTATAGATAATGGGAATCTATAGAAACGCAGAGTTTACTCAGACAATAGGCTGATAGACAAGTTGTTTATAGCCATAGTTTCTTCGAAGCGGGTCAACGATCGTCAAGCCAGAGAGCAGGGAGACCTAAGGACCTATCAGAGACCTTCAGCCAGCGAGAAATTTGATGGTGAGGGATGTTTCCATAGCAACTGAGACGAAGAACCTATCGGAAGAACTATGACGTAGGGTTTTGACAGAGTGGGACAGTATTTTCCGAGAAAATCAAAAACTGACCAATCTCGAAAAGAAGTGGGCGTGAAGCGCGCCAGAGACAAAATTTTGAGTAGGGACGAATTAATAAAACTAGCTGTCCAGGAAGACGGAGAGGCAGTCATACTCAATTTTTTAGTCAGTTATACTCAATTTTTTAGACAGTCATACTCAAATTTTAGACAGTTTACACTTAAATTTTGAATAGTTATACTAAAGTTTTTACAGTTAGAATTTTCAGACAGTTTACATTTCAATTATCAAGTAGTTTAACTACAAGTGCGAGAGACGGTATATCATAAACTTTCCGTTGTTTACTCAAATCATTCGGAAGTTAGATAAATAACGAGGAACTTAAAACTTAATAATACATTCATATCGCGGTAGTGGAACTTCACCGGAGTGCGCAGTATCGGACTTAGTGAAATTTACACCAAGTGAACAATCAGACCGTTACACTAACAGACAGCATCACTAAACGATATACAAATTATTGGAACTTAGTATTGTGTATCAACAACATAATGAACACGAAACATTAAACAAACTAATCAATTATAGGATCGTTTGTGGAAGCAGCGACAAATGAAACTAGACATGTATATTGACTTTAAAACGAACACACAGCAAACACAGTAAGATAGAACATTGATTGAACACTGAACTTCAATTACCCACACATATACAAACACCTACACGAGTGGTCGGAAGAATAAAGTGATAAGTGGCAGTGATAAAACAACTTACGACGGAATGTATCTACGAGCTATCTCCATCACCAGAACGAGACTTCATCAACAACTAATGGATATTCACTAACCAAGTAACCACTATTATAATTACTTCTAATTAGTAACTTCTACTGACCTGGTTTCTTTCAAAGAATTCACACCTGAGAAATTTATTAAGAAAAGTAATGAGTAAATCTGATAAAGTATTTAATGAACGTATAAACAAAAGCTTATTTGGGATTTAATGAACGCATTAAATAAGTAGAATATTGAATTGTAACATCATTTGATTTATATATGTATGTATGTTTTCTTTGTTTCAGCATATATTAAGATATATCTTTGTTTATTATAAATATGTATGTATTTCAGGTACAGCGACGTAACCTATGTACTATTATAATATGTCATAAATGATAATTAAACTAGTATTTTAGTTAATCAGAAACATGCGTTCATTATTACCAATGCAACCCAAATATTAACCTAAAGTTTGAAAGAATGCAAATAGATTTTAAGAGTTTCTTATGTTCAATTAAATAAATGATATCACGTATGTGTTGATAAGCGTAGATAGTAGAATCATCAATCAGATTAAATTATACACATACATGTCAGAGATTGATAATTTTATATATTTAATAATTAATTAATTGTGCAATAAATAACCCAATAACATTGATTGTTATAAATGGTTGCCCAACGCGTGGCATAATAGATTTAAACCCATATTAGATTGTTATAAATGGCGCCCAACGTGGGGCATGATACGTATTAACACAGATTGTTAACACGTACAGCTTAGGTAAAGAACAGGCAGTAGAAGTAGTAGAAAAAGTAGTGTCATAGAAGTAGAAGTAAGATAAGTGTTATTAGTGTAAGTCAGTTTGAATGATTACGCGCAGTAGGGCTAAAATGGCGAGCAATTCAGACAGTGTAGAATTTGACATTAATAACCAATTAGGCGTAGTAAATACCGAGGACAATACTACACCTAGTGAACCAAGTAGCGTGGTAGAGAGTCCAGAAGATAGGGCGCGAGGACAGACATCAAAACTAGAAGATGGAACTATACAAATGTTAATGGAGTTTATCCGTCAACAGAACGAAGAACGAGAAAAGAAACAAGAAGAACGAAGCAAAAAACAAGACGAGAAACAAGAAGAACGATATAAGAAACAGGAAGAAAATATTAAATTAATTAGAGAAGAAAGTATTCGATTAATAAGTGAAAAATTCGACCAGCAGAAGGAAGAACAAAAGGAAGGTAATAGATTAATTAATGAAAAGCTCGACCAGCATAAGGAAGAGATGACGCAGATAAGGTCAGAGATACGTGGATACACGAATGCCTTGAAAGCGGACAGTAACGAAGCCCAGAAGAAGCAAGAAGAAGTGGTGAATGAGAATTACGAAGGTATGAAGAGAATACAAGATACTGATAACGCTGTCGATCATACAGATGTATCAGATATCAAGAAGTTATCAACTGTGGGATCTAATGCGAATATCATTAGCAAACCAAGGAAGAAGTGGATTAAGAAGAGAAATGACTTTGTTTCTCGGTATCTGGCGGTATCGGAGGATGATCCAGACATGGATAGAGATTATAAAAATCTATTACTACTACCAAGTAGAAGACACAAAAAGTACAAATTAATTAACACGGGAAGAGGTACTGCATCAGTGAATCCTATGATGAAGTATCCAGCCTGTAAAATAAGCATGGATCGGCGAAGTAGTCGAGCTGCACCAATAAGAAGCATGAAGGGAGCGTTTAAAGTTGAAACGAATACCACATGTTATAAAGCTGAAAACCAGTTTACGCCAACCATGGATGACATAAAGCGGAAGGACATACAAGATCCGTATGCATATTCATCATGGACAAGGAACGTCATGAGGAAAAGGAAAGGAAAGAATTTCAATAAACAACTTAAAAACGGTGGAAAGAACCGTGATAGTACTGAGAGGAGAGTACGAGCACTCGAGGTAAGACTTCTTAGAAACGTAAGAAATAAAACTTTGTTATGTAAGTATACGAGGGCTGAACCAGTTGTCGAACAACATTGTTGTACACAAGCCTGGAAGCGACGGCAAAAGCAGACCGGTGCGTGTTTACTTAGAGAAAGTTATGGGAGAAAACGACAAAAAATACTCAACGTATGCGTAAACAATGGTAGTGCCGTTGAGGAGAATTGTCTAAGGCGCGGCAAGCAATTTAACGCACATTTATCCGAGAGGGGTCGACGCAAGGAAAGGTACGACACATTTCTCACTCACTTACATAGAAAGAGACAGAGAAGGGTCGTAAATCTTCAAAGTGTAAGTACGACACATCGTTCCAGCGTAACGGGAACAACCGACCGGATATTAGGAAGACAGGTGACGCGAACCCCTAGGTCGAACACCTTACTGTTTACAAACAAAACCACGTGCGTTAGTGACAGCACAATACGGATGGGACATACAAATATGTCATCATAAATATAACTTGCGAACAAATAAATGAAAAAGTATTAAGAAGGCGAACTTCAGAATATTTGAAAATGTAACGATTAAATTTGAAAACATGGAATAAAATACATTAAATACATTGGTTATATGAAAATGCATAAACCAAAGATGGTAATTAGTGATGAATATTGATGAATGAAGAGTGGGAGATTAATGGATAAAATAAAACGAAGCTACATGTGTACTCGTTGATTGCAATGATATAGCAATAAATTAAGTCTGTGGAAAATTTAATGCCAGACAATTGAAAAAATACTACGAATCAGAGAATTGAAGATGAAGGAAGAAATAGAAGAAGATATCTTAAGAAGCTAGCCGATGCTGATGAATCAACTGCGTTAGGGTCATTGACGCGATGATATCATTCAAGCTGGCTTATTCAAGAAAGTTATGTACTTTAATTGTTGAAACATAACATCAAAAATGTATTTAGTCAATTAAGCACTAATTAAATGTTAGATAATAAGATAAATTAACATTTAGTGTGACATTTTAGAAAAATATTGCAGTGAATGCAAAGGACATTTAATTGCTATTATCTGATTTATATGGTAATAAGTTAAAAGGACAAAGTAAAAAAAAAAATGGACACTTAAAATCAGATAAGTGATAATATTCAACGAACTAGATGGTGAATGAACTTTATTAATATGAGTGTATGTAATTAGTAGGTTAGGATTATAAATGATGTTATCATGAAGTAGGCAAATCATTGAAACTAAATGTAATACGTGTATGTAAATTATTAAGATAATTACAGTTAAAGTAGCGATTGTGTCAATTAACAATCTAATTTTAAAATAACAGTTTAAAAGATTTTATTGGTAAGATCATTAGTAATGCACAAAGGTGTATATGTATAGAAGATTTTCTTTGATATCATGTAAAGGTTACATTGAACCGCTTAACTGTTTGATAATATATTGTGAATATGATATTTTAGAAGGTAAAATTTTATTCAATTGATGAAATTATTTAATTGCGTATGGAATTTATGATTTATCTTATAATTATAAAGATAAGGAATTTATATGTCAATTCGACAATGTGAAATGCGTTCAGCTATCCCAAATAGCTGGCAATAAATTCAGAGAACCAATTAAAACCAAAAGGGGGTGTACCACTGGTCATATAAGCTTTTGAAAGTAGGTTATTGTGTATACCTTCCCCTGAAGAAGATGGACACACGAGGCGACGTACAGGGCGCAGAATTTAGATTTGAGTTGTTCCCAGAGGTCACATCGTCAAATCGAAATTGAGGACACTGCAACGAGCAGAAAATTTAAAAATTTTTAAATTTCACCTCGGCAGAGTACGTTCACACGAGGCAAGTGTCAACGACTTATGGTGGAGCAATAAATAAGGAGTAATGAGAAGGTGTCAGTGAAGCGTTGCTGACTTGACAATAGAAACGCATTAAGTGCAATCCAACTATAGAATTTGGTGGCGTAAGATGACAGGGAAAGTTTCGTCCAGAATTATTGCTCTCCGCAGCTGTAACAAAGTAAGAAGGACATTCACACCCGTACCAAGAATTGTAGCAGATGTGGCCGTGTTACGTCAGTCGACGATAAGCGACAAAAACAAGTGATGCTCCATACTACAATGAAACGGATACGCTGCACCTTAAGTAACAATACTGGAAGATAGGCTGACAAAAACTAAAGTCATGTTACACAGCTGGAGGTATCGTCTAATTGACAGACAAGAATTTACGAAGGGAAAGTTGGGGTGACTTCAACGACCAGCAGATGTTCGAAATTAGTAATAGCCAGAAAAAAGGGGTAAGAGCATAGAACAATACGCCATGAAGACTGTAAGTATAGATAATGGGAATCTATAGAAACGCAGAGTTTACTCAGACAATAGGCTGATAGACAAGTTGTTTATAGCCATAGTTTCTTCGAAGCGGGTCAACGATCGTCAAGCCAGAGAGCAGGGAGACCTAAGGACCTATCAGAGACCTTCAGCCAGCGAGAAATTTGATGGTGAGGGATGTTTCCATAGCAACTGAGACGAAGAACCTATCGGAAGAACTATGACGTAGGGTTTTGACAGAGTGGGACAGTATTTTCCGAGAAAATCAAAAACTGACCAATCTCGAAAAGAAGTGGGCGTGAAGCGCGCCAGAGACAAAATTTTGAGTAGGGACGAATTAATAAAACTAGCTGTCCAGGAAGACGGAGAGGCAGTCATACTCAATTTTTTAGTCAGTTATACTCAATTTTTTAGACAGTCATACTCAAATTTTAGACAGTTTACACTTAAATTTTGAATAGTTATACTAAAGTTTTTACAGTTAGAATTTTCAGACAGTTTACATTTCAATTATCAAGTAGTTTAACTACAAGTGCGAGAGACGGTATATCATAAACTTTCCATTGTTTACTCAAATCATTCGGAAGTTAGATAAATAACGAGGAACTTAAAACTTAATAATACATTCATATCGCGGTAGTGGAACTTCACCGGAGTGCGCAGTATCGGACTTAGTGAAATTTACACCAAGTGAACAATCAGACCGTTACACTAACAGACAGCATCACTAAACGATATACAAATTATTGGAACTTAGTATTGTGTATCAACAACATAATGAACACGAAACATTAAACAAACTAATCAATTATAGGATCGTTTGTGGAAGCAGCGACAAATGAAACTAGACATGTATATTGACTTTAAAACGAACACACAGCAAACACAGTAAGATAGAACATTGATTGAACACTGAACTTCAATTACCCACACATATACAAACACCTACACGAGTGGTCGGAAGAATAAAGTGATAAGTGGCAGTGATAAAACAACTTACGACGGAATGTATCTACGAGCTATCTCCATCACCAGAACGAGACTTCATCAACAACTAATGGATATTCACTAACCAAGTAACCACTATTATAATTACTTCTAATTAGTAACTTCTACTGACCTGGTTTCTTTCAAAGAATTCACACCTGAGAAATTTATTAAGAAAAGTAATGAGTAAATCTGATAAAGTATTTAATGAACGTATAAACAAAAGCTTATTTGGGATTTAATGAACGCATTAAATAAGTAGAATATTGAATTGTAACATCATTTGATTTATATATGTATGTATGTTTTCTTTGTTTCAGCATATATTAAGATATATCTTTGTTTATTATAAATATGTATGTATTTCAGGTACAGCGACGTAACCTATGTACTATTATAATATGTCATAAATGATAATTAAACTAGTATTTTAGTTAATCAGAAACATGCGTTCATTATTACCAATGCAACCCAAATATTAACCTAAAGTTTGAAAGAATGCAAATAGATTTTAAGAGTTTCTTATGTTCAATTAAATAAATGATATCACGTATGTGTTGATAAGCGTAGATAGTAGAATCATCAATCAGATTAAATTATACACATACATGTCAGAGATTGATAATTTTATATATTTAATAATTAATTAATTGTGCAATAAATAACCCAATAACATTGATTGTTATAAATGGTTGCCCAACGCGTGGCATAATAGATTTAAACCCATATTAGATTGTTATAGCCTGATGAGTGGAACAATGGGGTGGTGTGTTTAATACATAAAAAGGGTGATCCGCTCATATGTAAAAATTATAGGGGCATCTCTCTACTTAATACAGCATATAAGGTATTGTCCAACATCATATTTTCTAGGCTGCTTCCCTACGCTGAGGAAAACATAAAAGAATATCATTGTGGATTCACTAGGAATAGGTCAACAACAGACCAAATATTTACACTAAGGCAAATCCTGGAAAAAACGTTGGAATATGGAGTGGCCACTCACCATCTCTTTGTGGATTTCCAGTCGGCATATGATTCAATCAACCGGAAAATGCTATATAGAGCTATGAAGGAGTTGAATATACCATCTAAGTTGGTGCGTATGGTGGAGTAGTTATGTCCAATTCTAAGTGCCAAATCAGAATACAATCAAATCTATCTAACTCCTTAAAAACATTGAATGGGTTGAAACAAGGAGATGCCTTAGCGTGTCTGTTGTTCAACATAGCTCTAGAAAAGGTCATCAGATATTCAGGAATTCAAACTAGCGGACACATATTTCACAAGGAGGTACAGCTTCTGGCCTATGCCGACGACATTGACGTCATAAGTAGGTCTGAATCTGGCTTAAAGGAAGCCTTTCAGGAACTGGAGTTGTCCGCTAAGGCTATGGGCTTGGTTATAAACCAAAGCAAAACCAAATATATGGTTGTAGGTGCCAACACTCGTGCCCTGTCCCTGCGCATTAACGATTATGAATTTTAAAAGGTTCAGGGTTTTCCATATCTCGGGTCATATGTGGACTCTGGAAATGACTCCTCTAGAGATATTGAAAAACGGATATTATCTGCTAATAGGTGTTACTACGGACTGGTGAAACATTTTAATTCAAAATTAATAAGCAAAGATACAAAAGCCACCCTATACAAGACCTTGATTAGACCAGTCCTGATGTATGGCTCGGAATGCTGGGTGTTAAAAAAACTAGATGAGCAGAAACTATCCGTTTTTGAGAGGAGGGTACTGAGGAGAATCTATGGCCCTGTGAGGGAAAACGACATTTGGAGGCGACTGCATAATCGAGAGTTGTACGAAAGGTTTAAAGATCTTCCGATCGTGCAACTCATACAAATTAACAGATTGCGTTGGGCTGGTCATGTGCAGAGAATGGCGGAGGATAGAATCCCAAAAAGAGTGATGAATTATTTGCCGATGGGAAGGAGAAGGAAGGGAAGACCGCGTACAAGATGGCTGGACCAGGTTGGTAAGGAGGCAGTGAGGCTGGGTGCAGCAAACTGGTGGACATTGGCCGGGAGTAGAGACCAGTGGGGAAGATTTCTTTTGGAGGCCAGGGCCCGGACTGGGCTGTAGCGCCGAGGATGTATGTATGTATTTAATTAACATTTTCATGTCGTTTTCTTCATAATGGGCAAAATCATGTTTCAAAGTCACGTGGGATGTCAGGCACTGCATACATGTAATTTATTCTACGACCTACATCATATTCTTAAGGAGAGTCAAAGGATGCACCCTAAGAGGTCACATAAGAAATGCAGACATAACGCAAGAGCTGAATATATACTCGATAAGCGATAAATTTAAATAAAATAAAGAAAACTGGATACAAAACATAAATAGAATGGGTGACTCGAGAATACTAAAAAAGATAATCCAGTATAAGCCTCTTGGAGAACGAGATAGAGACAGACCAAGAAAAGCAAATAGTAGCTGTGAAGACGGAACAGGCTGCAAGCCTAATCCTCGAAGTGAAAAAGAAGAAGAAGAAGAAGACCTACGTCATAAACGCACCCTCCTACAAACTAATAATTGTAGGATATATCAACATATATCTGTCAGTTAGGGTGTTAGACTAGGATGCAGTATGTCACCTACTCTTTTTAAAATTTATATCGATGATCTAGTAATGAAATGAAAATATCTAGTGAACCCTGGTATTAAGATATCACGAGGCAGATATTTGAATGTTTGCTGACGACTTGCTTGTACTTCAAAATACAGAATCTACTTTACAAAAATCTGTTTTTAAGCTTCCTTAGATTTGAAAACAGTACAACATGAAAATCACAACTACAAAAACAAAGATAATGACAGTTCGAGGCAAGGATCCAATAAGAAGAAAATAATTAATGATCAAATTGTAGAACAGGTGAGCCATTTAACTATTTGGGAAATGATACTGACTGCTATAAGAATTATGATATTGAAATTAGTTTAAGTAAGTTCCAGACGATCTGTGGGACAATAAACCGTATTTTTAGAAACAAGGTGCGTCGAGACAGAGATAGGAAATTGAAGTTTACAAAGTTATGGCGGTTCCTGTACTGTCCTATGGGTGTGAATTATGGACGACAACCAAAAAACAAGAAAGTAAAATACAGGCCTTGGAAATGGTGTTCTTAAGAGGAGTTAAAAGGTTATCTAAACTTGATCGTATAAAGAATGAGGTCATAAAAGAAGAATTAATTACAAGTTTTTAACTTGAATGAAAATTTAAAAGATTACAAACAAAGGTGGAAAGAACACTTAGAAAGCATGTAAGATTCAAGACTGCCCAAACAAGTCTTGAAACACAAACCTATAGGACACAGATGTGTGGGTAGACCCAGGAAGATATGGTTGAAGGATGATTTTTGAAGGCGAAGTAGGCAACAGTTTGCTTATGCCGTGTTGTAAAGATGATGATGATGACGTACATCATATGTTATGCTTTAGGTCATAGAGAAGCCTAAAAATAAGACCAGCGTTGCCAGAAAATACTGTTCGATAGTGGAACGTTCTGTAGATGTTGGTACATTTTTGGTATTCGTACACGTAGATATCAGATTATTCTAGGCCCTACTAGTAGGTCGAGAAAGTTCTTTTCTCTTTACTTTATTTGGCTTTAGCGTCGCTTTGAGCAGTATCGCACGTAATAAATATTGTTTAATTTTTAATGTTAATTTTGTTTGTAAACGTATTGCACTATCTGAGTCGTGTCTGAACTAATTAGTTTATTAGAGGCAAACGGCAGTTATCCAAAGAGATTTTGCCTGAAAATTGGTTAAGCCTGATTAATGGGATGGATAGTGTATATCCTAACTGTTAGCAGGAGAACTGTGGGTCAGGAGTGTTTTACTTTTTGTGGGTCAGAGACGTGGGCAGTAAGGAAAAGAGATATATGCATGAGGGTCGAGACATTAAAACATATACTTGAAGACTGTAGAAATAAGCACAGAAGAATCAAAGAGGGTAGAAAAACGTCTACGGGTGTAAAGAGAATCGGGATTACGATCACGTTATCGTGAGAGCGAATGAACTAAATGAACAACTTTTGAGGGGAACAGAAGAAGAAGAAAAAGAATGAGACGCGGAAGGAAAGAAGAAGAGAAGATGAAGGATGAGACACGTAGTGGGATACCGTGCGAAGGGATCCACAGCATATACTAATTGAGACAGCGATTATGTGTGGGAGCTGGGATGAACTCGCGCGCGCGTATAATCACCACGGTCTTCGAGTTTTGTAATTCTGAAATTATTTCATAACGACTTTATTGAGCGACTATAGGAATGGTTATAATAACGACACTGTTTTTTTTTTCAGTTCAACACACGTCTTCTTACTACTTTTAACACCAAACGTTTCGCCCATACTACGATGAGGCATCCTCAGTAGCTCGACTGAGACAGAGCACAGTCTTGACCCACTCCCTACCATCGTAGTATCAGCAAAACGTTTGGTTTTAAAAGTAGAAACAGTGTGTTGAACCGAAAAACAGTGTTGTTATTATAACCATCGAAAACCTTTGGCGTTATCATTATCGAAAACCACGAAAGTTTAAGAGCAAGATTGCAGGAAAGGATGGGAAAAACACTGTAATCGAACCGAATGGGTAAACTGTATCCATCCAACGGCACTCCAAGGTCGGCTGTGCTGTCTCTATTGTACCCGCGGAGGCAACGTATGTTTAACGAGGCACTGATGATAGGGCGCAGTTTACTGTAATTGCCGCAGCTAATTATAAAGCGTACTATAGCAGTCTGTCGTTGATTCCGTGGCTATATCGTTAGCTAAAAGATTACATCTGAATTAGAAAAAAGCTGTAGGTCTACACGGCTTTAAGCAACTGTAATATTAATACAGATTAGATATCACTCTACCGATCATTACGTTATGAAACTTCTTTTGGTACTTGTGTCTTTTTCGTGTTTCGAGACGTGCGCCTTATCGTCGTAATGTTCACGCAGTGGGAGGTCTCTTTACACGTAATGTGGACGCTTGTTTCGAAACAAACTTAGTGACAGGACAGGATAACCCGTATCTATTATATACGCCAAGAAATTTGGATACTGACAACCAACGGATCTAAAACAGATAATATTGTTATGGAAGAACATAAAAAAATTCGGGAGTAACTTACGTAAGTGCTCTAAGTAAGGAGTAATGGCAGCAGAATTTTAAACGAAACATCAGCTCGGTGGTTTTACGCTGGCCGGTCGGACCCAATCTCTGGCGCGCGCTCTTAGCTACGACTTAAATCGGATCTCTCCACACCGGTCACTTAAATTGGATATATAAGACAGTTATCAGACCGGTTGTCACTTATGAAGGCGAGACATGGACATTAACAAAAATTAACAAGAAACACAAAGAAGATTTGAAAGAATGATTGTGAGACTTGTTTATGGCCAGTTAAAGAAGATGATGAATGGAGAATAAGAAATAACCAGGAGCTATTGAAGCGTGAGGACATTGTAAGATTCGTGTGTGTATATATATATATATATATATATATATATATATATATATATATATATATTGCAACGTTACAAGTATTATACACAATTACACAAATACATTACCATGTACTCAACGCAACTATAAAGTGTATTACACCAGCCAGGTCGCAGGATTTTTTTTTCTCGTTGCGTCTAGTATATGTAGTTGCACAACAATTAAATAATTTTCAAAGAGGAGCGAGATGTTGTTGACATGAAATAATTAATTAAAATCGTTTCAAAATAATCATTCTATATTATATTACTATAATTATATTGCTTAATAGAAAAATATTCCAATATTAAAAATTCAAATATTAGATGAATCAAATATTCTCTTCTATAAGCTTCACAAATACAATGTAACCTGCTATGCTATTCATAACATATAAAAAAATAAACAACCATATAATCTTACTAGCTAAACAGACATGTTAAACAAGTTATCTAAATCCTTTTATTTTCATTGTGTCTGACTTTGACTCAAATTTTAAATAATAATAACAACTCATTTACAAACAAAATAATATTAAAACTCAAGAAAAAAATTAATTGTTGCTATAAACAAAATAACAATAATATAACATTTACTTCCAATCTATTATTTATTTCTACTGCCACACCCAAATTTTAACATACAACAAAAGATTAGTATTTCTTTTCTAAATTTTCTTGTTAAATTTAATTCTTTTATTTAACTACTATTTAAATTTAAAACTTTACTTCTTTACTGTTCATAGGTAAGTTCTTTTTGAGAGCTCTTTTCACAACAAAAAATATAATTCTTCGTATTGTTTAAATTAGCAGCCATCCTTACTATTTCTTTTATGAATTTGCTAACTGCTATAACTTTTTATTGTTCGACTAAGCTTTTCGTCATTACTGACATCTTCAGGTCTTAAACAACTGTTGTTTAAGACCTGAAGATGTCAGTAATGACGAAAAGCTTAGTCGAACAATAAAAAATTATAGCAGTTACCAAATTCATAAAAGAAATAAAAAATATAATTGTTTGTTATCACCTGCGTCCATCTGCCGTTACCGTTGCGTGTGTGTGTGTGTCCGTCCAGAATCCTGAGAATTTGATGATGATGATGATGATGATGATGATGATTATGCTGATGCTGTGTTCTCTATCTCTACGGGTTGTTGTTGGTGATGCTCCAGAGTTCCTCCATACGTCTTGGTGTGTGTGGTAAAGTGTGTGTGTGGTCCTGATCGATCGCCAAACCGGCAGCGTGACGTTGTGTGAAGATTTATTGAGTCTGAGACCAGCCCAAAATTGCTGGTGATATTTATACTGGACGGCGATCTGACAGGTCCAGGACTGTTTTCGACCTGTTAGATATTGTCAGTTCCTGCAAAGCGTTCTTTTAATTACAAATCACTTTTTGGTTCATTTTCGCGATTTCGTAAACATACTCGTAGCATGAGCGATATCATTGTTTGCGTAATTTTTTTCTGGTCACTCACATATACCACACTTATTAATTATTATTTAATTACACTCGTAATTAACATTAAATTAGTTAGCGTCTTTATTATTGCACATTTTTGCAATAATTTTATATCGCCATACTCGTTAAAAATTCCTTAATGTAATGGTGTCTTTATAACTGAGGTAAGTCTTTGTTCACAGGTTTAAAACGTATTAATTAGTTTATTTTAATCCGGTTAAAACCTGATTAATGAGAAACCAACAATTCGTACGTGTCTCCCCTTCTTGTCGTTCAATGCAGGTCGGAACTGGCATACACACACATATACACAAACGCTGTATTTAACACTACCGAAGCAGGTATCACTTTCGACAGGCCACAGCCTGTACTCTCCCGCACAAAATTGTTTAAAACTGTTCGTCGTATTCTTTTTACACTAATTATTTACAAAACATACCGCCCTTGGCACATATGCAAGTATATGTATTGTTGCAATATATATGCAGAGTTCTAGTATTAGTCAAATCATGATGTATAAAATGATTGGAGTGGCGATATTGTTTTATGTGATGGGTGTTGGAGAAGCGAGTTGGGTGGAAGAAAACCACATGGAGGCAGTAGAGACTGAATTCCTCAGGGCTGCGAAGGGATGTATAGGAGAAGACAGGATAAGAAACGCGGATATAAGAACTATACTGCAAATAGGTCTATACAGTTTTCAGGATAAAATAACAGAAAATAGAAGAAAATGGGTGGAACACGTGAACAGAATGGACCCAGTAAGACTTCCAGTTCACGTCTGCCAGTCTGCCGTTATATACTATCAGGAAGAAGTCTTGGAAGACCAAGGAAGATATGGGTACTGTAGAATACGACAAAGAAGAAGATTACTGTTACATAGTGCTGATACAACTAACATGACAATTTGTTGTAACTTTCACTGTCACAAGTTAGGGATTGATGTAGACGTTTTCGGTGGCCCGGTATCCTCGCAGCTTTTTTGCCCAAAGCGGTGCATGATTCAAAATAATAACCTCAAGAGGTTGGTCTTACAAAGATTTTTCTCGCGACGAATACTAACTTGTTTTTGTACTCATATAACTCTAAATTTCTGTGAACAATTCTTTATATATTTAAATAATTTAATTATTCATACTATGATCTTAAAAGAATAGCACGATTATATTGTACTGTTACTATGTATAATTTGTAAACTCAATAAACGTAACACAAAAATAAAAATATATAAGACAGTTATCAGACCGGTTGTTACTGATGAAGGCGAGACATGGACATTAACAAAAATGAACAAGAAACACAAAGAAGATTTGAAAGAATGATTGTGAGACTTGTTTATGGCCAGTTAAAGAAGGTGATGAATGGAGAATAAGAAATAACCAGGAGCTATTGAAGCGTGAGGACATTGTAAGATTCGTAAAGGCTCAACGAATACAATGGCTAGGTCACTTAGAGCGGACGGATGATCAGCGTTTGCCTAAGAAAATCCTGATGGCACAAGATTATAATAAAAGCAGAAACAGGGGCCAACCTAGGATAAGATGGTTGGAAGATCTAAGATGAATGGACGTGAGGAGTACACTGAGAGGGCAATAGATAGGAGACACTGGAGAAAATTGGTATTGGAAGCCAGGGTTGTAGGAACGTTGTCACGTTGGGCTGTAGTGGTAAAGAAGAAGAAGAAGAAGAAGATGTATAATATGTGTTTATAACGTATAGTATCTCCCACCTACAGATTAGCTCCCAAAATAAAATACCCTTGGTGCGCTTCTAGACTGCTTTAAGTTACACTGCACACCAACGTCTTGTCGTTTCAACAATAAACAATTACAACTAGTAATGGGATATAGTCCGTTGCGGTCAATTACCGTTAGCGTACATCTGTCAGTATTATGTAACGTGAGGCATGGTATGCGTTGTGACATGACATTGTTGTGGTTTGTATTTGGTATTGCGCTACCTCTGCAAGTAGTGCTAATTACAATTACGTAATGTTACACCGTATACTCGCGTCGTCGTACTTCTATGTTGGGATAATTTGTCTGGTACCGATGTCGTTTGCTGATGACCAGCTTATACCGTATGCTACTGGAAGACAATGATGATAAGTTACAGTTATCAGTCCACAAACTTTGTTAACTACGTCGATCCCACCTACAACATTAAATTATCATTATCAAAAACTAACACCATGGTGTTTTCTGGCAACAATTACGTAAGAACAGAAATTGTCATCAACATGGTACTACGTTGGAACAGGTACCAGGTTTTCGGTACTCAGGCCTCGATATTATCTTATCATAACATAATATCGAAGTTTACCTTACAAAGAAACGAATACATGAGCAACGAGATAAATAAATTTCAGTGGATGTGTGGTACAATTATAAGAACCTTTAATAATAAGACATCTGAAACTAATTTTTGGCAGCTAATTTTTTGTTAAGGTTATGGCGGTTTCTGTGTTTTTTGTGTGGCTTGAAAAGTTGGATACGAGAAATCGAGATCGCAGACAGTTAGAGATTCAACTGAAGTGGAAGTTTCTTAGATCGGTGAAGGGCTTTATTAGAAAGGCAGAATATAAAATGAGATCGTTACACAGGAATCGACGTGTTTGTTCAATAACGCAACATGCAGAAATGTTCAAAGGAAGATAGAAAGATCATGCAAGAAGAAAGAAAGATGATAGGATTCCGAAACAAGTTTTGAAATATCATCCGAACAAGTATGGAATCACCGAGGATTAGATGGTGAAACCGGAAGACGCAGAAGTGCATAATTTTGAAACGGCAAACAGCAACGACGAATTCAAAAATAGTTTATGAATCGAGAGAAGTATTAATTTTTTTCTGGGGGGGGGGGGTTGTGGAATCTTCTTCCACAAATGTGGAAAGAAAATTAGAAAACTTTTTTTTTCTTCTAAAGAAATCAGCCATCAGCTTATAAAGCCATTGGTAGAAGAGACGTGGGTCGTCTGAGTATGAGATGGATGCCGGAACAGGTTTGAATAACCTAATCCTTGAAGAGGAGGAGGAGAAGGAGAAGAAATCAGCTGTTTTCTTTGAAATACAGTTTCTGAACACTCTTGAATCTTTTTGTATGTTTTTTTTAATTTTTTTGAATATTCAAAAAATAAATCTATTAAAGTATTTAACCAACCAACAGGGAAATACTGTTGAATTTTCCTCAGCAGAATTGTTCATTTCCCTTCCCCCGTGGGTCCGCCTCTGCGTATTCATAATTGGAATACGAAATCTTCTCCGCAGGAATTATGAATGGGATCCAGTGATTCCAGGAGCTCATACAATACAGTTTCTAAAAGTCGAAAATTCAATTGGCTCGGCCATGTAAGAAGAAAGACGCCCGAAGAATTCACAGTATGTGAATAATTGTGTATCAAATTTGTCATTCGCTTTACAGGATTGTATTTATGACAATGAAAGTCTTAACCGTAGAAATATGTGCACTATCTGTACACAAATAAAGCATACCCTGCTGCACGTTAAGAGTATAAAATGTATAAATATAAATACAAATACGTTAAGTAGGGCTGTGAGAACGTAATAAGATATAGAAGCAAGATAGTTAAGCAAGAAACTTAACTGATTAAACGACAAACACAAAACTACAATTAACATAAGTATTAGATAAATCGATAAAAAATAATCAGGACAGCCTATAAATCTATAACTACAGTAGTTTCAAATCGTGTTTTCTTCCGCTCCCATGGCCGTTTGTCGCAGACTGCAGAGTCAGAAGAGTCAAGACCGTATACGATCTAAATGTATTGTGTAAAGTATCGTTTTCTCAAAACATTCACCCCTTCTTAATGACGTACTCTCAAGTCAATCGTTACCTTCGTATTTCAGTTTATCTGTAACGTGTCGAGTACGTGTGTAAGCATGAGCGAATAAAACATATTTACTGTATTTTATATGAAAAAACGATCATTTAATAACATAAAAAATTAGCGAGGGATTCACGAATGTGTCCTTACTGTAAGAATTAGAATAAACATTGTTTATCGATAAACATTTGTTCTGTTATTAATAAATTAATTAATAACCTAACATCAAAACCACTAATACTTGTGTGGTGTTAATGTGACAGCCTTTAAATTTGTTTGGAAATTAAGGGATCTCTTCCCAAATTTGTCGAGTTCTGGGCCCACGTATTTCCGTGTTTTACAGCACAATTTTACGATATTATCGTTGTCGTTTCCTCTCCACATCCAGGCATCGTCGCGTATTCCTGACTAGATCATAATCAGACGACCACTTCTTACCTGACATGAGGAGACTTTTCACGTGCTTGCAATATTTTTTAACTTAATCCATCGTGCCGATGCCCCTTCTGAACAAATTTCGTTTCTCCTACTTACAGGGCTCTTAAATTGACTTTTACAAGGCTTTTTTTGTTTTTTTTTTAAATGTTAATCCCAGACATTTTTCTGAGAAAACAAAATAAGCATCAATTTCTTAGAAGAAAAAAGTAACAAGCAGTAGGTGAAGTTTGTAATTTATGTTTTGCTTACAAGATTACAATGTCAATAACAAAACGATTAACGATGTGTAATAAGAACGATTGTATTCACCGGAAACATTCCAGTAGGTACACAAATTTTTAATTCAAGCAACGGAGATGAGATTTCTTAGACGTCTAGAAAACGAAACAAAACGATATAATATACGAAGCCTCACTATCCTCAGGGACCTCTGCGGTGATCCCTCAGATTCATAGGACGGAAAGCTTACAGTTGAGAAGGTTTAGTCACGTCTGTAGAATGGAAGATCGAAGATACCCTAGAAGAGCGTAGGAAGCAAGCCCTGGAGGTAGACAGAGAAGATGAAGACCCAATTTGAAGTGGGAAGAAAGTGTAGAAAGGAAAGGAAAAAGGAGCACACGCTTGGATAAGGGAATTGGCCCAAGATGTGACAAGATAGCGTCGTTTCTGCAGAACCTCGACACCTGAAGAGGAGGATTACGTAAGTATAAAAATTATGATTATGGTATTGCACAAGTACTACTTTATTAAATTCTAGGTCGGCTGTAATGTAAAATAGAATTGTAGTAGTGATAAATTAAATTAATAGAGTTCGAGATGTGATACAGTACAAAGATGTTAAAGAATACAACATTCCGAGGTACTGGATGAAGCTTCACAAAACAACGTCAGTTCCAGCTCCGACATGGGCGTGGATTATTGGGAGGAAAGAACGACGTATGATACAGCTGCAGAAATGTAATTTTTACTGCGCTAAAAGATAGGAACCGCTGTTGTTCACAATAAGGGAATACAGACGACGATGGTGCAGCCGTCTGCACTGAGCAGAGGACTATAGAATTCTCGAACGCAGAAACCTAACGCCCAAAATGCAGAAAGACTTTTAAAGAAACAAAAAAAAAGGATGGACGTCGGAACAGAGGTATTGAAAGGATGATGGCGGTGGTGGTGGTGATGGTGACGATGATGATTATGTTAAAATGTTTTAAACTATTAATTTTTTAAAAAACCTTGAAAACTAGCGGAAGCGGGTACGTAACGCGACTTCTTAGGTGGTGAGTTAAGGTCAATATACTCTACAACGTTTTACGTGCAAAACCTGAGGCAGGCAGTATCCTTGAGGCGAACTACAAATGTGTGGTTAACGAGAGAATATGTAGACTGACGTTGCCACTACACAACTAATAATTTTACTGAAATCGTTTTGTTAAAAATAAGTTAACAAGTCTTCGGATCGCTATCCACATAACGATAGTTGAATGCCACCAATACTAGCGTTCAGAAAACGGTGATAATAATAATATTATAATAATTGTAACAATTACGATATCACTGTGGCAGCGAGAACGCGGATGCCCGAGTACACTCCAGTGTGACAGGGAAACGCGACGATGAGACTTTCGTTTTCCGTCAACAGGTGTACAACTATCGTCGGATTATTATTATCAGTGCCTCAGCACGAGGTGCACGCGAGACTCCTTACCTACACACTAATTACGCGTCCAGGTGAAAACAAATGATTATACACTACAGTGACATGAAAGCGGAGAAATGCTGTCGTACTGTATCCGACATATTACTGTGTACATATTTTGCAGGAACAAGGAAACGTCTGCTCCGCACTGCCACAATAATCGGGGCGCAATTTTAAAATACGCGTAAAAACTGCGCCCGTTTTATTGCTAACAACAACACAATCGAGTTACGCCGCGTTAGAAATCTGTTATTGTGAGCGGTAACAGCGTGTAATGCGGTGTAGGTAATCGAAACCGATCTGGCGGGTATTCGCGGTGACTTCCGTTGTGTGCAGAGGAAATGACTGACTGTAATCTGCGCAACGGAAATATGATGCACTCTAGTCATGACTGCTTGCTTTCAGTAGAGAATACAGATAGTTATTCTACTATGCGCTCTCGCTGGAGCTGTTTACCAGTACTATTATTGTTTGAGTTAACTCAGTATTCATGGTTAAATTAGAGTCAAAATTCAATCCAGTCGATTACCAATCGATGCTGCTCGAACGAAACGGCATTTGTTATTTAGAACACAAAAATTTTCGTCTAAAATTTAATTTTACAGTTAATAAATTTTAAGATGAAATTCAAAGTGAACACAAGGAAAACTGCGGTGTTAGCTGTAAGAGAGAAGTGGGAATGAATCAAATAAAAAGTTCTTCTTCTTTGCAAGTGTAAGGCTCAAAGCCCATTACGTCGTCCGTCGTTACAACTGATCTCTCCATCTTTGCATCGGCCGTTCCAATCTACATGTACTTTTAGGCATATATTTTGCACGTGCGTGTGGTATTCTTGATTCATGATTGTATTACATACGTTCTGCGTTATCAGACCATTTCTTTTTTTGACGATTGAAGGTGCTTCAGTTTCCCTGAATGGGCTATCGACCCGATTGCACGGAAGTCCGGTGGTGGGGATGCTGCCACCCTCGAGCCTCCAAACCTACCCTGGGTTTATTCGTAGACCCACATCACCTAGACTCTTCCGCCGTTGGGAATTTTCCGCCTCTGCCTTGGTGACAGTTAACCGTTTGTCGCCTGTTACCCTAGGTCGGGGTCCTATAACTGGGTGCCAGATGGAACCAGGTTTTTAACGAGGTTAGTACTCCTCCGGCTCCTCTTTCCTCATTGTTTGCAAGACGAGGTCCCGGGCTTAAACAACACCATCGGCAGAGTTAAGAAAAAAAAGTTAGGATCGGTAATAATAAGTCGAACAGATAAAACGATTCTGTTACTTAGGGAACACAATTACTGAAGGCAACACAAATACAGTAGTAGCGAAAAGAACAGTAGCCTTCGCAAAGCAGGGATTTATGGGTAGAAACAAAATCAATGATCATAACAGATAAGCTTTTCGCAAATTATTGGTGTGGAGCAGTGGCGTATCTAGAATTTGGTCTTGGGGAGGGGGAGGGGGCTCCGGAGTCGGGTCGGGTTCATACAAAAGAAAAACAAGATAAGATTTAATCAACATAACTATCTTTAAAGTGGCTGAAATCAGTCCCATTATAGTAAACTATAATAATAATAATACAAATACGCGTTATTGAAACATTGTTTATAAGATACTTAATAAAAAATAATATTATCTAAATACTATATTATTAAATAATATTATCTAAACATTATTTAGAAGATAATAATTAAAATACGCGTTATTGAAACATTGTTTAGAAGATACTTATTGACTGAATTGATTATCCTATATTTCATATTTCAAACGTGTGCAGTAATGCTGTGTAATAATAAGTTCGTATATTTAAAAAAGAGTTACTACTGTATTAACGCACACAGCTGAAAAAATAATAAAACGGTCTAAAATTTAAAAGTTAACAAATTTCGTCAACTTTTGCGACCCTCCGGGGGGGGCCGGTTCTGTTCGTCCCCCCTCCCCGTAAATACGCCCCTGGTGTGGAGTGTGTTATTTTATAATGTCTGAGGAAGACCCCGCTCGAAGCAATAGAAATGTGGGTTGACGGAATATGACAATACTAGTTGGGCCCAGAAGAAAACAAATTTGTTATTAAGAAAAGTGAAGAAGAATAAGACATTAAAAGAATCCATTATGTCATAACTGAAAGGACCTAGGAAAACGTAAGATATTTCGAATATGTCAAGATAATAATGAAATGTTGAGACTTGTCTCCAAATGAAAATAGCAGAAGTGAGTGGTTGCTGCGGCAAAGGTAATGATAATGAGTTGATTAAATATTTTGCATTTTACCAGCTTACGGATAACATTGTGGTTATAGACTTAATGTAATATCTATCTCGGATAACACAGATAATTTCATGTTTGTGTGGCTATATTTGGAACCTCCCTTCTGGAACCCTTGGGGAATCTACTGATTTCAGTCCGAATATATTCCGAACGTCATCTGTATATATCCTAAAGTATATTTATACACTTTACGTATACCAATCTTCGTTCATTTGTTGTCCTGTGCTTTGCGTAATCGACTCGTACCTGTTTACATTTCTGAGTTGTTCCATTCCTTGGCGCAATGATTTTTTTTCATAGCCCTCAAGTGACTTCCAAACTAGCATTTGTCTGTTTCATAAGGGTCTACGTTTTTCACCTTATCCTTGTGCTCTGAACGAACGTATTATTCTTTTTCACTACCAGGATCAGTCACTTTACCTCTTCTGACTTCAAAGGTTATAACACAGTGATAAGGGTAATACAATTTCTATACCATTGTTATTGTCATAGCCATAGGAAGCGATTCCGTCATAGCCTATAAGTCATTACCGATCGTCACAGACAACTCAAAACTTCAGAAATAGTTATCAGCATGTTTTGTTGTAACATAAATAGGTTCGTTTTTTGAGTATGTAAATGTTACATAGCCTATTAGAATTGCTTTCGGTAGATAACATGGCGCATAAACTTACACGCGCGAGCACATCATTAAACCTACTTTCCTGACTCTGTTATCGAATTCTCACTTCACTAATTTATAAAATAAGAAGTACGTATCAGTCACGTTTTTCGATAGAGGATTTTTTTAACATGCCCTTCGAATCTTTGAGCACAGCACAGCAGAATTGCCAATACAACGCGGTTAGAGATTTGATCCCGGGTTGATTGCCATTGAAAGCTCTTTGAAACTTGATGCGCGATTTAAGAACATTTTTCGGATGCAATGAAATCTGGCCTCACGATGAATAAAATATGGACTATTCACGCTTGGTCATGATTACTGTGTATTAAATTTTGTTGTAAGTCTTTAGAAACAGATTATGCTGTCCACTTCGGTGGAGGTTCACTTTGACATTTACTAACCAGGTGTTCGGATGCGTCAACAAACTGTTGTTACTCCAACTGAGGTATTTTGGTTGATAACATTAGTTTATAAAAGTGAGTAAAACTAACTGTTCAGTATGAAAACTGGTAACCGCGACAACTGACCCGGGTTTTTTGTATTAATAAACTTGTGTAGGAGAGTTCGAAACCAACTGATAGGAATGATAGATATTGGTGAAATTAAGTTACGCAAGAGCTAGGTAAGTATCTAACTCAACGGATGTCAAGTGCAGACAGGTGCATCCTCACCGCGAAAGGGTCGCAATCCTCATAGGTCCAGTATCAATAATTGTTACAGGATTTTCATTCGTGCACTTGCGTGGTCTGAATTTTCAATAATACTCCTTTCGATTGGCAACCACCTTTTGTTGATATTGTGAACGAATATCATAAACTTTCGACCATTCTACACCGTGGCACCAGCGAGGATCCCACTTCATAGAATGGACGAAAAGGTTGATATTAACAATAATATCAATAAAATGTAGTTGTCAACTGAAATTAAGAGTGCTGTGTTGTTATTAATTACTACTGGAATTGTATCAAGCGGTTTAACATCTTGGACTCTTTTTAAGGTGGCAACAACTTAGTGGGTTTCGCGGGAGCGCCACATATGATCTACGGATTCCGATCGGTTCTTGCCGGAGCCAAATGGGCAACAACTTGCCAGAAGTTAATACGAATACCGTTGTTAAAAAAAAGTAGTCTTTGTTGGCTCTAAGATGTCGGCCAATCGTCCCGGCGAGGTCTCGGTCCGATCTGTTGGCTTAGCGAGTTTAAAGGAACAGAAAACTCTTGCGATATAAATGTCGTGTCAGCTTTTTTTGAAATTACCGTGGTTGGTTTGAACATACAAATGATCGATTGGACGGTTCACAGACACAAACATTTTTCCGAGTTTTTGCTTCAGTCTATAGTTTTACGCCTTCTGGAAAATAAGAAAGTTTTTAATACTATTAATATTCTTCATCTGAAATAATGAGTTCGGCCGGACGCACAAATTACCGCTACAAACGCACACTTTCTGGTTAAAGAGTTATTCTTGCAGTATATTGTTGTCACCCTTATTCGTTACTGGGTAGAGAGATTTCCCCCGTCGCGTATCGTTACGTATGAGCACGAAACGGTTGACTCACCGCCTGTGAAATGCGTAACTCACATGGACGAACAAGGGAAGCGAACAGTGTAATCACACACACACACACACACACACACACACACACACACACACACACACACACACACACACACACACACACACACACACACACACACACACACACACACACACACACACACACACACACACACACACACACACACACACACACACACACACACACACACACACACACACACACACACACACACACACACAGAGAGAGAGAGAAAGAGAGAGAAACCGATCGGTTTAGAGCGTCCGATGTGGACAATCACTTTCTCTCACGTTTTGTGTATCACGGCCTTTCCCACTTTCTGTTCCAATCATGTTTCGGCATCTTATTATTGAGCGCTGTTGTTATTGTAGCGCTGTTCGAGCACTTCTATACTTTAAAAAAATGTATGTTCGGTCCCAGATCGCTTTAGTCTGTGGAAATAACTAGGACTGCCTAGGCTAATATGTGTCGTAATAAGAGGCGCCTGAACCATAGTACTGGCGACATAACCTTCTTTTATGTCGTGTGGCCCAAGTTAAGCAGCAGTTACCCTGTCTCTCCTAAACCTATTATTGGGTGGTACTAAAAGGTTTTTATAATTGTTATTATTTTCAAAACAATGGTCTGTTTTTACGGATGGTCTATTTTCGTTGCTATTTTTACGTTGACACTAGTAATAGAAATTAACAATTGATTTGTTTCCAAAGAATTAATGATTTCCTAATCTACACCTCACGACCGGTGTTCTAAATTTGCAGGGCACTTTACACAAGCGCATTGTGCGATATTCTTACACTGAATACTTGTTCTTATCACCGTCCTGAGTGGATTCGACAAATTATCAAGGAATCCGACTGTCTCCACATTAAACGTGTTAGAGCAAACGAGGTCCTAATACTGCGTCGGAGCGGATCGCTAATAGGCCTACTAGCAGTTTCCGACACATATCCATTCTACCTTATACCATGTAGACTAAAGCCATCACAATAGGCTACAGTGTGCGCCAAAATAAACAGTACTAACAGCATGTTTATAACAAAGCATTAATTGACATAAATAAGACGAACATGACATGAATGAATCGATACGTGGAAGTTAATTTCCATCCTTTCTAAGAGAAAGAACATGTTCCAGAACTGGCAGCGCTCATATAGATTCTCAAACGTGCCCCTGATGAGAGGCTGCTTAATTCCTTTTACGCGTGTCGTCTCTTGCACACGTAATTCACCAATGATTGCGGGTAGGTTCTCTTCTCGAGACTGTCCAGCCACCTTTTCTTTCGGTTTCCATTCGGCCTTGAACTACCCGGTCTACCCTGTAATATTCTTTTAGGCGTTTTTTCTTCTGTCGTCCTTTGTTCATGACCTGCCCACATTGTCCGTGCCATTTTGATCTCACTATTCACTACTCACTATATCACCGTGCCGAAGCTCATTATTTTTCCTTACGCTACACACCTTATTCTCTATAACTGGTCTGTATGTTTTCCTTAAGATTTTTCTCTCCATATTTACTCCATTTTTTCTCTCTTGTTGTCACAGTCCGCGTTTCAGACCCATAGGTGACAAACGGTCTTTATATTTTTTTATAAATTCTTATTTTTGAGGCTCTGCTAACGGTCTTGGACTTTAATACATGTTGCAGTGCAAAATAGACTCTATTTCCTGGCGTTACTTACTTACTTACGCCACGGTGCTATAGCTCAGCAAGAGCCTCCAGAACGGCGTGCCTCGACTCCTCTCTGTCCTGTATGACTCTTCGCCACCTTCTGACCCCCAGTGTTCTCAAGTCTTCATCTATATCGTCCACCCATCTTCTTCTTGGCCTCTTGCTCTTCTTCCTCCTGGTCCTCCAATGAATACTTTTCTCTCTCCCGCTTACCCTGTCATTCTTTGTACGTCACCTGATTCTACCTTGTTTTATTACTGTGACGATGTCCGGTTCCTTGTGTAGTTTGTAAAATTCGACATTTGTCCTCATACGTCACATTCCGGCATCTAGTACATCCGTATATCCTCCTCAGAATCTTTCTTTCCCATCTTCTGATCATATATATCTTCTTGGGCTGAGGTGATGGTCTAGGCTTCTGAAGCATACAATTCTAACGGCCGCAATACGGTTTTGTAAATCTGCAGCTTGGAGATTATAGAAATGTTTCTGGACTTTAGGATAGGCTGCAAAGAAAAGTAGCACTTATTAGCTGGCACTTACAGGTTCCTCAATTTCTGGAGGTATGGAATTTTGTTCTGGAAATGACATAGAAAGGTATTAAACAGAACCGAATGAATTGCAAGTGTGCGCGAGAAAGTAGAAGCGCGTGTTTAGAGTGAGAGGACAACGTGAAACAGATGGAAACCGCGAATCCGACGGTAAGATTAACTGTGGATGGAAATCTCTTTATAATAACGCAATTACGGAGAAATGCAATTGCTGTCCACAATCTAATAACGTTATTTGTAAGCCGCACAATACGAGTTTAATGTTTCTGTGGGCGTTTTGCGTGGAAGTGTTAAAGAATCTTAATGTAAATGAATGTTTTCAAATCATAACAACATCGCTCGTTCTTGTCGGACGCGTTTGTGGCACGCATTGCTTCCGACGAGAACAAATTCCAAACAAAACTTGAGCGCATGCTTAACAGTGTAATCTGGTTTGTGACTACCGTATCGTAAGAAATATTGAACCACACACTTGGATGTTAACTGATCGTTACGACTGGCTGTATTATCAGCCGATTAACTAAAGTTGTTTAAATTATCTATCACGATAAATATCTTTACAATAGATGAAGCCGTTAAGAGTAGGAAAAAATTAGCAGCCCGTTTTAACGCTAAACAACTCAAGGTAATCTAATGTAGTTTTTAAGGTAAACTTTTTAACTAAAATAAACATTACATCGTTTAAATGACCGGCTATTAGGCCGTGGTCTTATGTTTTGAGAACCGTACGTTCCGGCCTCACCAACGGAGGCCATCTTCACTGGTAAAAATGTAAAAACAGATCCAAGAACATTTTTACAACTGAAGATGGTCTCCGTTAGTGAGGCCGAAACGTATGGTTCTCACAACATAAGGCCACGGCCTAACAGCCCGGCATGTAACCGTTTTAATATTATTGATGCCGGCCGTGAAAGCCTTAGACTCAAAAATAAATATTGTTAATTCCACATTGAATTTAATTGCCAAGATTTTAACCGAAATAATTTTAATTGAACCCACCGGTATCTACGTTTGTGTTAGGGTAACGGACAAGTTTTCTTACAAAAGAAGCTTAAATGACATGTCTTTTTCAATTTAGTTTGAAACTCCTTTTGAAGTGTATGGGGAGACGCCGTTTGTATGGAGACGATGAGTCCCCCAAATTCCGTTTTTTTTTTTACGCTCTATTCGATAAGATTAAAGCCATGGAAAAATTCAGTAGGATTGTTAACCGCAAGTCATCCTTTTCGTAGCCATGAAGAAATAATTTTTCCTCCGTTGTCCACGGCAGCAAAACAACGTAGGGGAAGTTCGTGTGGTATCGGACAGGCGATGGTATCGGACAAGAGCAGTTTAGGGCATTTGCCACATTAGGCAGCACTTGTCACGCGGTCAGTGTGTTCATCAAAACCAACCAGTTGAGCCATCGCCATATTGGATGTGTACGCCAAGCCGTTCGGTCGTGCTTCCAGTTTTCAGGTTTTTGCTGTGTGGTGTAGTGCACGAAAATAACTTTGGAGTACTAAAACTTCTCTTAGAGTAAGTGTATTTAGTTTCTATTGTTACTAGCGTAGATATTATATTATAATTGTCACGTTGTAGCCGTATAATATCGTTCGCGTCATTGCTCTCTGTTTAGTAGCCATCGCAATGTTGCGCGTTATTCGGGTGGTATCGGACAAAGTGGGATCGGATGGTATCGGACAGCTTGTTGGTCGGTACATTTTGAATTCTAAGCCTAATAGAGGTTTTTGTGTTTTTTTTCAGTAAACGATGGGTAAAATTCGTGGAAAATGGGATGAAACGAATATGAAGGAGGCAATTGACAGAGTAATTTCAAAAGAATTGACAATAAGAGATGCCAGTGCTAGATATTCTGTACCAAAGAGCACGCTAGCAGATCGAGTTAAAATAATCGCAGAAGGGGGTGAAGTAATAGCCAAGCCTTGTACAGAGAACAGAGGCACTTTCCAAAGAACATTTGAGGAAAATCATGAAAAAATATTATATAATCATGTAAAGGCTTTGGACAGTCAGCTGATGCCGCTAAGCAAAGTCGAATTTTTGAAACTAGCCTACCAATTAGCTTGTGACGATTTTAAATGTATTAAAAATCGCACAGATTAAAATTTTTTAATTTTAATAAGTAAGAGTATCATACACCCTTACCTATACCCAGATTCCTGAATCAACTTGAAACCTTTCCAGTACCAACACGCCAAGAAAAGTATTAAGTAGTGAATAATAATAATAATAATTACTTAAATAATTAAAAATGCGACTAGAGAAATAAAGAAATCCCTAAGTCATATTAAAATAAACATAAAGTATTTATGTTCTAATTAATGAATAAATAATAATAGAAAAAGTACGAACTATTTTCTTAGCGCGTAAATACGCCCTAGCTTACTGAGCCTTCTCCCCTAAACCGTACGCGCATTCGGCCGTAGAACGTCGCAATGAGTAGACGTGAGTTTTGGTATTGTACACATATACGTATGTGTATGTTCTCTAGAAGTATATCCAGTGTGAAATCTTGTTATTGTGAATAATGTAGTGTCTAGAGTTTGTGAGAAAATATATAAATAAAATAGAAAAAGGTAGCCAACACATCTCTTAAAAACAAAATCAAATGTAAGTGTAACATAGTTAACTACTAGACTGTAGTACTGCAAAGTGAGAACTATAACTGTAATTAAAATAAAGAAAATGTGAACTACAAGAATCTGCACTAAGAAAAGTGAAATTACAACATTTGGAACTTCAAGTAAACAACCTATCTTCGAGAGCTTCAAGTTAACTAAAAAATCAACCCGATGTAGATACACCAAGAACAACGTACTCAACCCGTAGAAGACGACTGGAGATGTCCCAAGAATACAACAACAACCTCAGGTGATATCAAACCACAACTTTTGTAAATTTCCCTTAATAAGAAGTAACAAAGAACTTTAAAGAACTTTCGCAATGTAATGAACAAATTATCAGATTTGTACATTTTGTAATTTTGTAAGAAGTAATAGTAACCGTAATGTGTATATTGATAAATTAATAATTTTGAGAAAATTGAGACCCGGATCCGTGGTATTAAAAGTAACAGTTATATGAATAAATTTTGATATATAACAAGAATAATATAATTAAGATCTTTGAAGCAGTAAAAGCACTATTTACAAAAATAACTTTCTTTAAAATCAGGAATAATGTTTGATTAATATTTCAATAGCAATAAAGAGATGTTTTAGCTAATATCTAGTGAGTGAATAAGTTTATGCAAACCTTGTCAGTTTCCTATATCATACTTGTTTTGTAATTTGTTAGTAAGAGTTCTACTAACAACGGCAGCTGGTTTAGTTTACTGGTAAATAATTAAACTAGTTCCCGATTTTTGTGTTGTCTTGCCAAGGGGCGGCACAAGCTGAAAAGCTAAAAATTAATCACCGCTTCAACAAGGAAAACAAATGGTGGGAAAAGATTTTTATTATCACTTCATGAGCCGACATCAGGACTTACGTTTGAGGACAGCCGAGTCGACAAGTTTACAGCGTGCAGTTGGGTTCAGTAAAGACCAAGTCACTGGTTTCTTTGACAAGCTGACTGAGCTTATGGACAAACACAAATTCAGCCCATCTAAGATATTCAATGTGGACGAAACCGGTGTATCATGTGTACATACAAATAGCCTGAAGGTCATGTCCATAAAAGGGAAAAAACAGGTTGGGAAGCTGGCTTCTGCAGAGAGAGGCAGAAACGTGACAATTCTCTTGTCCATAAATGCAACGGGTGACCAATTCATTCCTCCGTTGTTTGTTTTTCCACGTGTTAGAATTGACAATGATTTCAAAAGAGATGCTCCGTTAGGAAGTATTTTTGATGGGCAAAAGAGTGGGTGGATCACAAAGGAGGGGTTCCTGAAATGGTTACACGCTTTTGTTGATCGGGTAAACCCTAATGAAAAAAATCCTGTCTTGTTGATTTTGGATGGACATGGAAGCCACAAGGACCTTGATGTGATCCTTTATGCCAAGGAACATCATATTCACATGATAAGTTTACCTCCGCACACTTCTCACAGACCTTCGCACAACCTTTAGACAGGTCAATTATGAAACCATTTAAAAATGCCTACAACGAGACATGTGCATTGTAGATGAGGAAGTATCCTAACATGAAAATATCTCTTAAAGACATAGCTGGTTTGGTCAACACTGCCTTTTCCAGAATCTGCAGGATGGAACTGGCGCAATCTGGATTCAGTTGCACAGGGATCTGCCCACTGAATCGCAATGTATTTTGTGATTTGGATTTTGCTGCCTCACTCTATAACCAGTCACAGGAAGTAGAAGAGACGTTCACTACTATGAGTCAGACCTCAACCAATTTTAACAAAGAAGCTTTACCTCAACCACCTACAGTTTGCAGTTTACCTGGACCCTTGAATCAACCTATCAATCAAATACAAGACCAGCATTCAACAGCTGGAACTTCTACAAGTTGCAGTTTACCTGGGGTCTCAAGCCAACCAGACAATCAGACCCACGAACCATCAACCATCTTAGAACAAATTTCACCACTACCAAGCACTTCAAGTGTGAAGTACAAAGAAAGAAAAAGTCGCAGTGAAAAAAGTGAAATTTTGACATCTTCACCTTACAAAAAGCAGCTTCTAGAGAAAAGAAGACTCTTGGAAGAGAAGAATGCTAAAATAGAAGAGAAAAAGAAGTTGAAAGAAATCAAACAAAAAGGCAAAGGTGCGATTAAGATATCAAAGGGGAAACGTGACAAAAGAGCAAGAAAAAAACTTAAATTTGACGACTTCAACACAAGATCTGCTTCGGTTACCAACTGCATCTTCTGTGGAGAATCATTTGATGAAGATTGGATACAGTGTCATGTCTGCAAAGGATGGGCACATGCAAACTGCGCCAATGTTGAAGGGGACAGCCTTTTTTATTACTGTGACATTTGTGAAGCAAAAAAATGAACAAAAACTGTATAAAACTGCTATTTTTCTACAATGTTTATTTTGTACTCATGTAGTCTAATAGTCTAAGTTCCTTTGTTTTATGTAATATAAATTATACACCCATTAAAAAGTGTATTATTGACCAATAGTTTTAATTAAAAACTCAATAAAGTAATTTTTACTTTACTCTTACTTCTGTCCGATACCACCCTCCACTTTTTGGAAAGGCTAATTTTTTATAATTTTCTTTTTTTTCAAAAAATCATAGTATTTTTTTTTAGTTGAACAGCTTCAACGCAGTGTGTGGGTAAGAGATTGAAGTTTTACATTATGTATTTCTGATCGATTCTAGTTAGTCTGTAAAAATAAGTCTTAAGAAAAGCTAAGGTGTCCGATACCACCCGACCTTCCCCTACAACTGCCCTACTTCAATGCGACTAGAAGGAATATCCTAAGCACGAACCGCCAGCATACGCGAATTGATGGTGACTTACTGTACTCATGTTATTGTTTAAATGCAGTAACTATAATGTTAATGGAGATCTCATTACTTTAGAATAATTGCATGTACGTAATTATTCTTCAACTCTCGGAGACCTACCCATTTCAAACTGAGTTGATGTGGTGAGTTTTTTAATTTAGCTATAACTTGGCCTCTTTTGACGTACAAAGCTACGGTAAACCTCAATTTTAAAAGAATTAAATAATATTTTCTATCGTATTTTTTCGTTTATTTATATTGCAACTAGCTACAAACTATCAAGCAATGTTGTTCTAACAACTATGTTAGCAGTGTGTAGAATGTGCTCCCATTGGCGCACTCTTTTTTACACACTTTTCTTTAACTCACTGTCACGTCTGCCTGTCTGTCTGTAATCAAATCTTACAAGCTCTATTTCAGACACTTATTGTCGATAAAAAATTCTGAAACTTTGCACAGACGTTGGTCTTGGATGACAATACAATAATCTATGGTCACACACACACACACACACACGCACACGCTTATACACACGCACGCCTGCGCGTACACACTACACAAGTACACACACCCACACACACGCGCGCGCACATGGATTTTAACTGACAAAACAATTTAATTTAAATAGATTTTAATTTAATTTAAAAATAAATTAAAAAAAATTTTTTTAAACACTTTTCTTTCAAAAATATAAATTAAAAAATTGCACTAAAAATAATAAAATAATTTCTTTTATATGTGTTACCAAAACCAATTATCTTTACAAGTACAATAATTTAATAAAAAATTTGCTCATGCAAAATTAAAATGAAAAGTGTGGGCGCTCATAAACTTTGTTCATAAAGTATTCTCTAGAAAATTTGAATATGATTTCTTTTATATATGTTACCAAAACCAATTATCTTTACAAGTACAATAATTATAGTTTAGACTACGTTCATGTGTAGATATTTCTTTGAACACTTCACTCTCCTACACAAGTTCAAACGGTTTCTGTCTCTGCAATCGCCGAAACATTATCAAGAAGTTGTAGCGCTTCATTTTTTTATGTTTATGGAGCCTATGTTCCTATTTAGCTGCAAACCGTTTGATATCATAAGTAACCAATAGATATTTTCAAGTCTCGATGGATGTCATCGTTACTTATGTACCACGGTGGATCAACAATACTGCGAAGCACTCTGTTTTGAAAAGTTTAGATTATTTCGATGTTGAATTTCTTTGTACAAGCCTAAAGTTGCGCACATAAACCCACACCGGTTTTAAAACTTGTTTGCATAATAACAGTTTATTTTGCAGTGAAAGTTCAAAGTGTCTTCCAAGTAGTTTCTAGCGTACAAATTACTTTTTCGTACCGGTCTTAATTTTTGAATAAATCAACTTTGAAAAAAAAAGAAGCATTAACATCGCTGTTTTCAAACTGTTCTATTACACATTGAAATTAAACAAAATGACCTCGGATTATTAGGAATCTTTTACTTTTGAATTAATATTATTGATAAATGTTTGTGAACACGCGCATTTTGAAAAAACTTGATTTCCTACTTCTTCACACCCAAATCTGAAGCCGTTGTCGCAAGAATTTATTTCCGAACTTTTGATACTCGTTAAAGTACGTCATTTTTAAGGTATTCCAGCGATAAAATTGCCTATTCGGTTTTTTTATGGATTACCTTGAATAAACGGCAATTTTAATTTGGGCTAAATAGCTCCACAGTCGCAATAATCTGCCAGGTTTAATGATGTGTACACTGCATTGTCGTGGCGTTTGTCATTGGCGGTGTTCAGTTTAACTGGATTTATTTACTTTCTCTGTGTACAGGTGACGTTACCGCATCGAGGTCGACGTTTATTATTTGCTGTCGCCGGCTGATAACGTTTTATCAGTCGCGACGAACCATTTCTTCTTTGAAGCTGCATTATAAAATGTGCAGTTATGCAGAATAAATTTAATATAGTTAATGATCATGCGCCTTCGGGGAACGAATGGAGAACTACGGAGTTCTGAAGCAAATATTGGCCTACCGCCTGAAAGGCAGAAGATTCTGTAATTAGATAATGAAATCGTAACGTATGAATAAGCACATGTGTCTATGATGATGATGATGATAATAGCTACGACGATGACGACACTTAATCAAGCGTTAAGGCCGTTTCACACCGAATGCTAAGCTAAGATGTTTCTCGCTACCTGCTCAGAAAAACAGCGGACCATACATTTAAATGTGTTGATTCACACAGAATGCTAAGCTAAGCTGTGCTATGTCTTGCTGTGTGTCTCAGCTTTTCCGGCCGGAAGTATTTCAGATCCCACGCCAGCAAGCGTTACGCATGCGCACAACCCATGTTGGGGCACGTGTGAGTGTTGACAGTTCTGAATGCCAGATCATTCTGACGATTGTTGTGTTGTGTCTTTAAAATGATTAGTGTTTTGCGTGTTCCCTTTATCTTTTATTTGTTTAATTTTGTAAAAAATTATTTGTAGAGTTTTTTTGCATGGAATCATTAACTGAATTACTGAAACAATGTCAATAATTTTGTTTATGGAATACAAAATTAGTTGATTTCGAGCTCAAACTCGGAAGGACAACATCATAAATGTGAGGGAAATCTGTATTTTGAAGATATTTTGAAAAAGCCTGGTTTTACCCATCACATCCTGATTTAAATGTTTATACAGATATTGGTGTGTGTTAAACTACTATAGGCCTACGTTTAATATACTCCACCAATAAAAATCTTCTTTTCCGAATCTACCCAAGCTATTAGATGTGCGTACTGTTAAAATAAAGTCAGTTTCAATCAAATGTTGTGATATTTTATTTTTAATAAAATAAAAACGTTAAAATATTTCTGTATTCTGTTAAAAAGTTGAAAATGAAGGAAAATATAACAATTTTATTGGTGTCTAGTGATATACGTAATTTACGTGCGATGTTGATAACTTGGACTGAACGTTGTCAGCACTAACATACGTCACTAGCACTGCATGGGTAGGTTAGGAAATCTTTAAAACGGTATGACCGTATACACAAAAAATGCACACGCCAAATACACAGCTTTTTAAATATTGTATTTTAAATTGTACTTTCAAAATACGGAGATTACAAAACCACGGAAGAGATGGGCATTATGAGATTTATTATGAAGGCCACAGTACAAGCTCTTCTTCTACATCTTCTTCTTCAAGCTTTAGATGTGAAGACCTGCTGCAGTTTCTGTTGTTGGTACTATCGTTTCATAGGTTTCCCAATATTTCTTCTTCCTCTGAGTTTATGATTTAAAACGAATTTCAGACATCGTATCACCATCAATTCTCTATCCGTAGCTTAGCTAGCTACTTCTACACTCATCAGTGCTCTCGAGAATGCTTCGTACTTGTAGATTTTGCCCGATTACTTAATTTCCTAGTATGGTCTCGTTTTGGGACTCCGGCGGTCCCTCTAATGAAACGCATTTCTGTCGCCTGTATTCTGTTTCTATCTTTAGCCAACATACGTCCAGTCAACAAACATATCGGATTGGCGGTTGTAGTCATATGGTCGCTCCATCGGTGAGGAAAAGGCGAAGTCGGTCGAGATAAAACTCGAGGTACTTGACATTGTTCACACCGGCCGCCAAACTGACGAACCCAAGCAACAGTGTCAAGCGGGAACAGATGAGACGCGACCAAAGACCGGACAGCACAAAACAAAGAGCGAGAAATACTCCCAATGGGAACTTGCAGATCTCGATAAGTCAAACAAGAAGACAAAATCCTACGCGGTAATTTCCTTAATATCTGGAACTCTAATATGTACATACATTCAAACGTGTAGAGTAATTTATTAATTCACAGTGATGTATGGCGTTACTACATCTTGCAATAGTAACTCGCTATCAAATATTTAGTTTAAAGATCATAATGATTACGAAAAAATTATAGTTCGGCTCCAGTGCACGCTTGGCGTAGCATTAATTTTCTTTTGTAATTCTTTCTCAAATTCACCTGCGATTTGTTTGAAACCAGCTGTAATTCAAAACGTTCGTCACGACCTTGTTGCCTCACGTCCGACTAGTAGACACTTCCATTCGGTTCAATAAGAGTATTAGAAATTTGATACGCTAGCGAGGTTTTATTCATTTTTATATTGTGTCTTATTGACCTTCAGTGTTACCCCTTCCAGGACGAGCTTACCCTCCCGCTTTCAACGCACAATCGTGTGTTGTGTTTATTCTTTCTCGCACAAACGGCTGTACGCGATATGTGATACAGTCCGGTTGTATCGTTCTTCTGCTTCCGGAGGCCTGTAACATTCTAGTTCATCTTATAACAGTCATAGGACATTCTTACGGATGTGACGGCCATCTGGTGTATTTGGCTAAAAGACCCAAGATTCTACCAGATTCATTTACGTACAGTTGAACACACTTCTTGTTACGTGGTTAAGTGGTTCGCAATCATGAGTTCAATAACTTTTCTCTAAGAAAGGAAAAGGGGAAGACCCTATGCTGTTGGAGATAAAATTGTCCTTCAGCACAATCTTCAGTAACTCTGTTAATAAGAAAGTTCTGAAATAATACGTTTTTACTTTTCTGCTTTTGAATAAGATTATCTACTCCGAAAATAATTTCACTTCTGACTTAAGTTATACAAAGGTCTTGGATGCTGTTACGAGTGTAACGAGTCAGTTTAAGAATAATTTAAACGCAGTGCTCAGTTTTTGAAATGCCAAAATTTTAATACTTCAGGGCGTAAAAATTAGCCCAAAATTTTTATAAACTTACAAAAATCCGTGTGAAGTATTAAATTAATATTAACTTTAACCAAAATCTTAATATAGTGTTAGTTTTTTATTTCAAAAGTTTAAATTCACCATGTCCCAAAAATGAGATACAAATCTGAAAAAATTGTAAAAGTCGATGTCTACCTCAGATATAAAAAAATTTTTATTCAAATCTGAATGTAGTGTTTACTCTAATAATTTTTTAACTTTGTGGCATCACGCCATCAGTCTTATTGTTGATTTTCAAGCCATATTCACTTATAATAACAATTTTCCAATGCCATTTAATATTTTTTATAAAACTTACTTTCTTCATGCAAAGAGAACACGTTTAATGACATAGTTGGTTAAATGTCCACTGAGCGAGGTGTGGAAGAGAGAGAAAAATAATCTCACGCAATAATATTGCCATAAAGGGATATAATTTATTAAGGCTAACAGAGTGTTTATTAAGTGAGTGAGAAACAGTGACAATGAGAAGGAAATAATATCAGAGAAAGGCGGAGAACGGCCTACATGCAGTAGATTGTGAAGGACGCTGACTGCAAGGTCGCCAGATGTCACAGCTTCTTCTACTGCCGATCCTAACAGTGACACTGACCGGTGAAATCTCCTTCGAAAAACCTGAAACATCTGTAATAAATTATCTGGTCACTAATGTTTATATTTAATTACAAAATTTGTTATCGCTTCTACGTGACACTAACTTCGTTTTCGTTGTTACAAACGTTACTTTAGAAATTCCATTCTTATGGTGGCATAATTTTTAACCTTTAACTAAAATATTAAATAGAGACTAAACACGAGGCTTCCAACACAAGTCTTCTTCAGCGTCTCCTATCGATTGCCATCTCAGCGTAACCTCTCACATCAGTTCTTCTTAGATCTTCCAGCAGATCATCCAACCATCTTATCCTAGGTCGCCTCTCTTTCTGCTTTTATAGACTCGCGCCCTCAGGATTTTATTTGCCGTAGGCTGATCATGTATCCGCTGTAGGTGATCTAGCCAATGTATTTATTGAATAGGGTAGAGTTACTTACCCCATAATTTGAAAAATCGTTTTAAAAGACGTTTGGGTTTTGGCTTTTTTGAAATTTTGTAAAACATTTTTTATATTTTTTTTTACATTTGTTAGCAGCACACCTGAAGGTTGTGACAATGGGATAGTCGAAGCAGCAAGTATAATGTTATTTATTTTATAATGATAGAAATTATACCTTTAATTCCAGTAAAAGTTTGTCAATATAAATTTTAAAAATTTGGATGGTAGAGGTGCACTCATAATATGAATTGTAATTTTATCAGCTACAAAACCGTTTGAGTTGTACGCAAAGATGTTAAGGAAATCTTGTTTCTATCAATGCTTCGTTAAATTTATTTTCCTCTATTCTGCGAGGACCTCTTCTTTTATACAGTCCCGTTACTCTTAGTAGAATAATAATTAGTATAATAGTAATTTACGTTAGTACTACATTATCATTACAACGTATTATCATTACAACATTATTACATAGAATTATAACGTAAAAAAAGCTAATACGGTCACAGTATCACATAATATATGCAAAAATAATTAAAATAAACATTTAAATTAATATGAAATATATTATAATATAATATAAATATAATAATACATATAAATGTCTTATAATATATAATATAAATGTTTTATATAAATATTATGTCTTTATATAAATATAAATAATAAATATAATATCAAATAAATATTTATCAAAATTAAAATTGAAATATTTAAAATAATATGTGCAAAAATAATTAAATTAAATTCAGTTTTAATTAATTTCATTTAGTGTATGGTGCCAGCGAGCCACCGTTTAACTCATTCGAATTCGACCGACAGAGAGTATAAAGGACACGCGTCAAACATTTTTGTTTCATTGTTACGAAACTCAAAGAGCATGGAGGATAACAAAATGGCGAAGTCACAATAGTAATACGATTCATTTAAACCGCAATACAGGAAATGACACGACTGGATTGTGAATGCCACAGGGCATGTCGCGAAACACGCGATTGGACCGAACATAATGACGATCAACACCGGAGGCGCTCAGCACGTGGTCTTAACAAAAATCGTCGCTTCTAATCTACGATCGCGAAACACGCGATTGGACCGAACATAATGACGATCAACACCGGAGGCGCTCAGCACGTGGTCTTAACAAAAATCGTCGCTTCTAATCTACGATTTGCGATGTTTAAACGAGAGCCCACCAACAACGAATACGTTACAGTATGCGGAATACGTTCCTTTATTTTTCACCGCCATTTAAATCAGCGTTTGTCGACGTATGTACGCGCATGCAGGCTTTTCAATCGTTTACAGCCGACTCGATTTTGTGCGAGCTTTACCGAGGTTCATTCTTAACGCTGAATATACACAATGTTTCAGGAAGCTTCTGATAAACTCTGCACGCGTATTTCTCTCATAAGAATAACGAAGGAAGTTCATATGAACATAGGTCCAAAAACGCTTTGTTTTTGAGTTACAGCTAGTCAAGAATTTTCTGCCCCCTGTTTGGCCTAAAAGGTAAAACAGTGTAGTACTGCTCTTATGAGAACACAATTTATCAGGCTGAATGTAATTATATTATGTAATTAATTAATCCATACGTTCTGTGAAATTATTTTAATATAAATATCAGTAACTGATTTTGCCTAAATACTGTTTTAAAGGTGATTCTTCTCAATTATTTTTTACTTCCATGTAACATAAGGAAATGGAAGTATGGTGATGGCGAAAAAAATCGTGTTCGAGATAAGGGGTGTTTCTGATTGTACTACCCTCAAAACATAAAGAAAAGCCATTTTCCGAAAAGTGTGTGTGTGTGTGTGTGCGCGCGCGCGCGCTCACACGTGTTTGTGTGTAGAATTTTTTCTATGGCGAACGGTAACTGCCGCAAATTCAAACAAAATCAAATAATTTTTTCCATATGTGCCTGAGTTGTAGAGTGGTGAAGATCGGTCAAGAGGAAGAGTTAGTTTACGTTGCAACGTTTTATCTTTTAACACGAGTGAAGTACTTAATTTTGATAAATAAAGTGTCCTGAAAAGGAGGTCATAATAATCCACTGTAGAAAGGTAGATGAAATATCTATAAATGAAAAGGGTAGTTGAAGAGGGAGGGGTTAATTTTCTATAAATGAAAATGATAGTTAAAGGGGGATGGGATAATTTTTTATATGCGTACTACGTTATCGGCAACAAAGAAGTAGTTTGTTGTTAAAATTCCTTCCCGGGCTGTTTGGCCGTAGTCCAATGTTTTCTGCAAAACCAGACGTTTCGGCAGTGCCATCATCAGTGAAAATCGAGTGCTCTAACGTGAGGTGGTATACGTTAGTGGCCACAGCACTGTGGTTAAGTCTGAAGAAAGAAGTCTTCTTCTTCGCAAGACTAAGACACAAAGCCTATTACATCGTCAGTTTTTACAACTGATCTCTCCATCTTTTCATCGGCCGTCGTCCCAGACTTCGTCTACTTTTAGGCATATATTTTGCACGATTGAAGTGCTTAAGTCTCCCTGAATGGGCTACCAACCCTATTGCAGGAAAGACCGGTGGTGAGACGAGGCACCTTCAAGCCTCTAAACCTCCCCTGGGTTTCAATCGGAGACCCACCTCCTGAACTCTTCCGCTCTCTCCACCGTTGGGAATATTCCTCCTCCGCCTTCGAGATCGTTGACTATTTGTCACCTGTTACCCTAGGCGGGGGCCCTATAATTGCCTGCTACCATCCGGAGCCAGATTGACCCAGATTTTTAACAAGGTTGATACTCCTTCCGCTCTTGTTTCCTACAACACTTACTATATGAACTTTTTCGTTATTCTTATCATAGAAATATCTCTGTAAAATTCAGCAGAAATCTGTTGAAACATCCAGTAGGCCTATATATTAATCGTGGGATGACCACCATCGTCACGAAGGTTTTACACACTTTGTGAAATTATAACCTGTAAGTGGGAGTGATGAGTCACTTCATTCATTCTTCTTTATCCGTTACAGGATTACATGTTTTACGGTCACGTTTTACGTCTCGTTTCCTCTCTCTCTCTCTCTCTCTCTCTCTCTATATATATATATATATATATTTATTTATTTATTTCTCTTTCTACCCCGATACTCTCGCAACCTTCAAGTCCCTAACTAATGCTTGATCTTGGCATCTCTTCCTTATCTTTCTTTGGGCCTCTTTCCTTATGATTTCTGTTTTACGAGCATCTTTGAGTTATATTTCTCGTCACATCACCTCTTAACTTGTGTACCACAAAATATCAGCTGTTTATTTTTCCTTCAGTATTTCGATTGCGAGCCTTCTATGCATAGAGCCTTCCTTACGTACCCGTAATTCGTTCTTACAGTTATTCTCTCAAAGATTCTCAACTTGTTTTCACCCGCACGTGTGTCATACATTAGCCTACTTTTGCGTGTACCGCCACTGGCCTCTCTCACCTACTCAACATCATGCACCTTGTCAGATTTTTACATCTGTAATAGTCCTTCCGCCCAACTCAATTCCCAAGCTTATTAAGTTTAGGAATCCTACGTTTCGAATATTAGCCGTTGACTTAACATATTTTAAACTCAGTATTACTTGAAATTTATGACCATCAAAGTTCACCATTTTTCTCTTTCTTTCCTCCCACTTTGATATATTTAACAACTATTTTTGGTATAGGCTATCACTTCTATAGCGACATTCAAGTGAAGTAAGAATTTGTCATCGGAAATGAAAATTTACATGAAATTCCCTTAGGGTATTTGAAAAATATTTACATTTTAAATATTTATTAATATTCAGATACCACTTATAAAATTAAATGTAGAATTTTTAAAACCGTTAACTTAATTAAGGCAAACATTTTCAGCTTTATATTTTATAATGCTGGTGGGGGTGGATTTTCAGAAGCGGATACGTATAACTTCATTAGAACTAAAACAATTTGTCCTTGTAGCAAAATGACTAGATGAAATAAATATATGCCCCGTTCATCATCATCATCATCATCATCATCATCATCATCATCATCATCATCATCATCATCATCATCATCATCATCATCATCATCATCATCATCTCTTCTTCTTCTTCTTCTTCTTCTTCTTCTTCTTCTTCTTCTTCTTCTTCTTCTTCTTCTTCTTCTTCTTCTTCTTCTTCTTTAGCAAAACAGCCAACGTGAGCCCTGGCTTCCAGCACTAATCTTCTCCATTGTCTCTTGTCCATTATCCTCCCAGTGTAACCCCTCACATCCATTCTTCTTAGATTTCTCAGAACCAAAGAAAATCTTGAGGACGCAAGTCTATAAATGTAGAAAGAGAGGCCGACCTTGGATAAGATGTTTGGATTATGTACCGAAAGATCTAAGAAGAATGGATGTGATGGGTTACGCTGAGACGGCAATGGATTGGAGACATTGGAGATGATTGGTGTTGGAAGCCAGGGTTCGCGTTAGGCTGTAGTGCTAAAAAGAAGAATATTTTGCTTAAGAAAAAAAGCAATCGATTAAGCGGGGTTTTTATAATTTTTCGAATAATTGAAAAGTTATGTAATTTTGAAATTGATCTATTAATAAAATGTATTTCGTTCAAAATAGGGAGCGAGTTCTGAGGCTCAGAGAGCTTAATGGTTATTTTCTGTGATAACTGTAAAATGGGTACAAAAAACATTACAGTTTCAATTCAACAACAAACATTATCTCCTTTCTCATTAAGCTGCAGTCGTACAGCCAGCTGCAATCTGCACCGACCAATTACAGTTGCTGTTGTCTCGTGGCGGAGGTTTTGATTTACCGCCTTGTTTGTCACTGTTTACACATATTTACACGCTTTTGTGTGTTGCGAGTTTTACGCGAATTCGCTAAAGGGCATCCAATCTGCACGCAAATTTTTTTTTAAACGAGGTATTTTGCATCTCTCTCTGTTCTGTATATTTGAACAACGGTAGATGATAAGCGGAGTTTTAATCTCGGCACACAAAACACATTCTTCTGTTTTCTCTTTTCACTATCATCATCTTTTTTTGTAGCATTGTGTGTACGTTATGTCGCCCATTGTGTAGGCTATATCGTGTAGTATTGTTTTCAGTTCGTATACGCAAATGTGTATAAACGATTCGATGTTATTTTGCGTTCAGCTACAACCGTACTCGATTAGAAACAACCATTCTTGCAATCTGAACCCGTGTCGTCTTCTAGGCAGCGATCGAAATAAAAACCACTCGTATCACTGTCGACACCTTGTTTATTTATCGTTATCACAAATAATCTTTTACAAGAAAATATATAACATTTGAGCACGGAAATTATACGAAAATTGAATGCCGTGGAAATGGATTATCTCCGTAGAAGTTCCGGAGTCTCAAGAAGGGAGAGAATAACCAGCGAAGAGATCAGAAGAAAGATGCATGCAGAAGACACAATTATTAACAGAGTAAAACGAAGAGGCCTAAAGTGACTCGGCCACTTGCTCCGAATGGATGAACAGAGATGGCCGAGGAAAACATTTCAGTGGAGGCCCCGATTCAGAGGAAAAAAGGGCAGACCTAGACTGTCCTGGTATGAAAACATGAGGAAGGCCATGGAACATCATAACTTGGCAGAAGAAGATGCACAGGACAGAAATAGATGGCGGTTAGGTGTGGGTATGCGGCAATAGCCGATGAAAATCCCTTTGATAGAAATATACGAGTATAACACAGAAAATACAAATTTCGATTCACAACTACTGTGATATCGATTATTGACACGACACAAACAACACAAATATAATATTGATCCACACATTGACTCTCTCACTCACTTAACTGAACTCACAATAAATACCGACTGGTTTCTCCATTTACTACCGTCTTATATAGATTTGCTAATGACGTCATTCACCAGCCTTTGTCACTTGATAAGCCGAGAAAATTCTAGGCGCTTGTTCTGGAATCTCGTAGAACAAACTATGTTTACCTGTCAATGCAAAGTACATTTATACAGAACATTCTAGTGTCTATCATTATACATTAGTTATACAATGTAATAAATTGAACAATGTAAATATATGTGAGTAACATAACCTACGTATTATTCTAACCTACTTATTACTCTAATGACAAAATAGTTTTAATAATATCAATACAGTATTACTTAATATATCCGTAATATTACATGAATGTGGGTTGGGGGTTCCGTTGTATACAACACCCGGCGATTGGTGGGTGATCGTATTCTCGAGTAAAACCATCCTCGTGTTTTCATGTCTAAAGTTAGAAATTTGTTATTCTAGATAACATGTATCCTTAAGTCCTGTTCGACATGTTTACGTCTTTTGCTACCGAAGCAAACCTAGTTATCACAACGCCTCGGTAGCCAATATCCATTATCGCTTACAATTTTATCACAATTTCGTCATCTATTGCTAACTTGCATCTCTCTGGAATTGTAGAAATTATCATAACTCTCATTTTTTTAGTGTCGGGATCACCAGATTGTATTTTATGCGTGTATTGTAAACAATCTTCTTCTTCTTCTGGCTGTGGACCTTACGATCCGTTGCGCACTCCTTGGTCTTCCAACCAAGTCAACGACCATCTTTTCTTTGGTCTTCCGATATTCCGGCGACCTTCCAGATTATAACCAAAATTTGTTTTGACATCCTGTTCTTATACATCCTTTCAACATGGTCTGTCCAATTCTGTCTGCATTGCTTTATCCTTTCGTTTAGGTTGTATATTCCACGGATGTTCCTTGTATCATCATTTCTTAGCCGGTCCCTCCGCGATACTCCTGGTACTGATCGTAAAATTCTCATTTCACTAGCTTACACCAACGCAAATTGCCTGTTCCGGCTTCACAGTATATCTCGCCATCTTGTTCTTAGTCTGCCTACATCCATTGTTTCAAATGGTCTGTACCTATATGTTAGTTTAGGTAGTCTTCTATCCTCCATTCTATCCAGACGTTGCGACCATTCGTTTATGAATAATACCTGTAGTTCATTCCCTATATCCTCATTACGCAAACGATCCCGCCTTGTACAACCCTTTCGTCTCAGAAAACTCATTACCGAACTTTGTATTTGATTTATAACTTCCTTGTAGGCATCCATAATTCGCACCCATACCTTAACACAGTCACTGTAATAACATCATTTTTAAAAATTCAATCCTTGTTTTTTCCTTGTTTTATTGTTTAGTGTTCTATGTATGATTCCACACGTCATCTGAAACTGTATTGTAAATAATTTATGCAAAAACCTCTGAGGATCGTCGTATTTACCAGCGACAGACGTGTTTAGAATACAACGTTGACGCTATTGTTACACACTGTCAATGCTTTCATGTCTTTTCCGGACATCACCGTGTTAAAGTCCTGCAGCGTGTCTTCAGAACACGTCACATAACATTATCACACGTCACATTTTAACATAATCACTCAGTATGCGGCTAACAGTATTTCGGATGGACTACGGTAAAAGTAATCTAACGTCAAACCTGTCCCGAAAATTATCCTAAATACGAAGCAGTCCATTTGGGAACGACAGTTTGTGGTTAGGGTGGGTGCGGAGGCGTGGACGCCAGCTGCTGGTACGCACCGGTACTCACGTGTGGTCAGTCTGTGCAACCGACCTTATACAGCGTTAAGGGATGAGTCTTGTACAGTGTGCATGATGTGTGGGCCGACGCAAATGTGCGATTACTGTATCGCAAGAAAACGATTATCCGTTTTATTGCAGGTTAAACATTTCATAAACTGTGCGAGGATAACAACCGTGTAATCCCCTTAAAACAGACAATTTGTAGAAATGCTTTAACGTCGACTGCATTTCAAGGTCTAGGGACTCCCTATTCCGACTGCACACTTCATTCCATCTTCTACGAATATATCAAAACCTTGTCTTCTATCCTCATTCCTTAGTTTATCTAACCGAGTGCAGCCTTTAACTTTCCGGACATATCTAATTTGAACTACTTATATACTCGATTTATCTTTATGAGAGGGGCCCAGTATTCACAACCGTACCGTACAATATGCAGGTATTGCCATTGTCTTGTATAATTTTAACACGCTGTCATTCTTATCTTATTCCTTAGTAGTCGATATACTGTGCCACATACATACTGAAATTTATTACTTAAATCATTATTTCGACCAAAACTGATGTCGCAACCCAAATAGCTGTAATGTGTTACCTGTTGTATCGGTTGATTGTCAATACTTATTTTTGTTCTTACTGGGTGTACTCCTTCGAACTCTATAATTTTGTCTTTGACTTTTAAATAATCGTACTGTAGTTCGTACACACTAGATCCAATTGATGAAGGGCTCTTTGGAGGCCGTCTTCGTTTTGATGATGAGAATTTGATCATCAACGGATCAATCTTCGTTTTGATTAATCTATTTGATACGAATTAATTTAATACCCTGTCCTATCTTAGAATTCCATTCTATCAGAATGTCATCACTATTAAACCTTGAAATTTTTTAGATATGCTATAAGAAGACTTTAAGAACATCGTGGACAGAAAGAGTGACTAATGATGAGGTATTGAAGAAAGTCAGTGAAAGAAGGATTCTGTTTAAAACCATTGCTAAAGAGGGAGAAGAGAAACAATATGGTTTCTCAATTATTATTCCATTCAAACTGATTTGCCACCCTGATAGAGGGAATGATTGAGGGCGTAGTGGGTGTGGAAGGCCCAGACAGGAGTATATGGATGATATAAAAGGAGGATGAACGTATGTAGAAAGTAAGAGACCGTCTTCGGAAGGGAAGGAATTGCAAGCCCGCCAACCTCTGGGATGAGGAAAAGAAAAAAAAAGAAGAAGAGAGCGGTGTAACGGTCAGATGTACAACCTTGAAACTAGCAACCATTATAGTATTGTCTCGCTGTAACGCTGCTCCGACTATTTACTGTTTGTGATAGACTGCAGTTTTAGGAAAACTTGTTGAAGATTGCATAGGAAAGTTGACAGTCATAACAATATATCTGTCTGATTTGAGATCTCACTGAGGAGATCGTGAGAAATCACCAACGTAGGCATGTGTAGGTGGCTATGCACGGACGTTAATGTTGGAATCTGCACACACAGACACACTTGTCAGCCCACGTATGTGGGTAGGTACAGTACATAGGACGTTTTAACGTTTATCCAAGTATTTATCTTTTGCTGTGAGCACGAAAAGCTCTAACAGAGATATTCTAGTGAGTTAATAGCCATGCTACATCCAAGAAAACCGGTTTTCGTCCGGTTCTCTGTGTGTATTACGCTCGTAGTGAGTACTTGTATGGATGAGCCTCTGGCAAGCCGATATGCAAGAGGCGCCGCAGTCCGACTACACTGATGGCGATCCGGCGGTTGTGGCGGCAGTCTGAACGTACAAGGAAAAAGCCTGATAATATTGTTTAGCTTCGTTGTCAGGGAGACCCGTTGAAGCCACGAGCTGATTTAGTTTCTCCCTCGCTGTAGGCTATTTTTCTTTGTTTTCTGTATATGTAGTATTTATTTAATTTTCCTTTATTTAAAATTAAAAACAATTATTTTGTTTTATATCTTATAATATTTTGTATAAGTTCTTAAATATCTGACTGTTTATGTAATGTGTAATAATTTAACTCATTGAACGAAACTGCAGGGAAAACTGGTGCTGAAATAATTGTAGACAAGGTTAAACTCGTGACTAATCTCATGAAAAATCATCCGACTTATACTAAGTAAAGACTGAACAAATCCGGGAACTCGTTCGAGTAGGTAAACGAGCAGAGCAGAGGGTACTGAAACTATTGAGTATCAACAATAAAAAGAATAAAAACTGAGAAAAGCTAATTATCCAATTGAGAGAGCTCACTTGGTTTTACTAGACGACTTAGAAATCTAAGTAACATTATACGACAATGTACTGGGCAGTGTTCTGCGCAGTGCTTGGATTGTTGCACGTCTAAGGAACATTAAACGGACAAGGGAAACGATGACTGGAAACCAAGTGGAGTCGGGGCGTATTTAAGGGAGGGAGCAAACGGGACCGGACCCCCCGCCAGAGGGTCGAAAAAAGTTGACGATTTTTTTATCTCTTAATTTTGGGGCGTTTAATTATTTTTTCAGCTGTGTATGCTAATATATTAGTAACTCTTTTTTTAAATATACAAACAGGTTTATTACACAGCATTAGTGTAGACGTCTGAAATATGAAATACTGTATAGGAAAATCAATTCAGTCATTAAGTATTTTTTTCAATAACGCGTATTTTTATTGTGTTATTACCGTTTACTTTAATTAGGCTGATTTCAGACACTTTAAATAATTGTAGGTGATGTTTATACTAACATACTACTAGTTCTAATTTTCCTTTTTCTGTACTTCAGAAGGCAGTATCTGTTATATTCTGTTTTTGTACGGTTCCGTCGTGTGACTTGATGTTTTCAACAGAAAAGTACTATGTGCCATTTAGTAAAGTTAGTGAGTAACTGAACAGTTCCTATTAGTTATGCGGTTCCAAAGTATTTTTCAGATTTTTTTAGAACATAAGGTAGTAACACGTTCATATTTGTTCAGTTTCGGGAAGGGAACTTTTCGTGGGCTTGTTTGTCTTCGTCGCGTTCAGACAAACATAAAACAGTACAAGGAGGTCGTATAAGAATGAAGCCATTCTTGTAGTACAGTCACTTACTACTACAAAATTATAGGATAACATGATTGAGTTCTGAGCTAGTAGTGTAACTTATTAGGTATTTTAAACAATAAAAGTGTGGTAATGCGTGGTTTTTAAAGTTTTTGAACAAAAATAAAATATATATAATTGTAAAAAAAGTTTTTGTAACTACAGTATTTGAATCTAATAATTAATTCTCAAGCGTAGTGAAATTCTATCAACTCATGTAACTAAGTCGTTTGTATCGATTCGCGTTATTTTTACTGTAAAAGTCTAACAAATTTTGGGACAGCAGAGCTTAACAGAGACGACAAACGGAAGAAATAATTGGCCTATTACAATTTATCCTTTTTTAATACTAAGGTTTATATTTCATGAAAGGAAACTTCCTTTACTTGGAGTATAGACTCTAAATGATTGATTAAGTATACTATGCACATGAAATGTTTTAGATTATTATACATTTTGTAGAGTTTAGTTTAGTATCATAATTGTTTGAAATGAACATATTTTTTATATTTGTTTCAGGTATGTGATCAGTGCATTGAGAGAATAGATTTAGATGTTACCACGAGTGAGGCGGACAGTAAGTTGACGACTACGATGAGTAATCACTGTAACCGTAACAGTTTCCTGTTTATGTATCTTGTTTTTCTTTTGTATGAAGCCGTTCCGAAACCCCGACCCCACCCCAGACCAAATTCTAGATACGCCACAGAAGAGAGAGTAAAAGACGTTGAGTCAGATTTGGAATGCGATGGATAAGTGACCTAGAAAAGTATCACAGAACTAGATAACCGAGGGACATCATCGACAGATCGAGCATCGAGTGTTCTTTCTCAAAATTATTAATTACGATGAACTACTGCTGACACAAGTTCTCAATTTCCCAGCCTCTTAAAAAAACCCGTTTTTTCGTGTTACACAAGAGGACATACAAAATGTCGGCCTTACAACTAGTGCCCAGTATGAAATCGAAGGAACTCCTCCACCTCTGTCTTTTCACTCTTATGAGAGTCAGTACTGAAGTGGTACTAGTAGCTTTCAATATCTGTCTGTCCTTCCCAGAACGCTGTATCCTGATACGAGCATACTGCTCCGTAAAGGAATGTTCCGTTGGTTCCACTGTGGCGGCTGATCCGCGACACGAGTGTCAATCAGTGGCACGTCTAACACAGAAATATTGGAACGCCTAACATTGGGAAGAGAATATTTTACTTCAGTCTTTGTTACTTTTTTAACATTTTTACTGGATTTATAATAAACTTCTACGACGTCGTTTATGTAATTTCAAAGGTAGATCCACCGTAAAAACAAGAAAAACTGTGTCATATTGCAGTAGGATATGGTAAAGTAGTCTCTTTCGTCAGGTACCATTGTCAGAGGCAATCTGGTTTTATTCATAAATTTGTGGGGATTAATAATCATAAAATTTTGATCATATGATTAATGGTAATATTTTGTCATAAAATAATTATTGATGATCAAATTGTAGAACAGGTAAGCCACTTTAACTATTTTGAAATGATATTGGCTATAATGAGAATTATGATATTGATGTTAAGTTAGTTAAGTTTCAGATGATTTGTGGGACAGTCAACCGCATTTTTAAAAAACAAGGTACGTCGAGATACAAAATTAAAGTTTTACAAAGATATGGCGGTCCATGTATTGTCCCCAGTGGGTGTGAATTATGGGCAACAACCAAGAAACAAGACGTTAAAATACAGGCCTCGGAAGTGGCGTTCTTAAGAGGAGTGAAAAGGTGTTCTAAACTTGACTGTGAAGAATGATTGTGGCCTCATAAAGAATAGGGCCATAACAGAAGAATTACAAGTTGTAACTTGAATGAAAGACTGTAAAAGATTATAAACAACGGTGGAAAGAACACTTAGAAAGAATGTCAGAGTCTGGAAATACAAGGAGTACCTTTGAAGGCGGAGCAGGGAGCACCTTGCCTATGCCGTGATGTGAAGATGATGATGATTGTGGTGGCGGTAGGGATGGTGATGATGAATGTCGATGGTGTGGTGGTGCTGAAGACGCTGACGACGACGATTGTAACACGCAATTCTCTGCTCCGTAAACGTTTCAGTCACGTGGTACCGTACAAATTGGGTCAGGACGGTATCAACACACTTTCCTAGTGTGACGGACGACGGTACAGCCACTAAAAATTAGACACACACAGCGACACGACATCCACGACACGACTAATTTGCAATGCATGAAACTGTGTTCCCGAACTGTGAAATCCGATTTTCGTAGGTTTTGTTTCGCCGAGAAATTATAAAAATTTCTCAAACACCATAATTGTGATAATTACAGTGCGTTCTGCCGTACACTTTCCACACAAAAGTGAAACTAACGACGTTATTTAATCCACTGCTATGCTGCGTGAGGGGGGCGTAGATAAACTGATTGATGTGTCTAGAGAAAACAGAACAGATGAATGTTTAAGATTAGAGAAGTAATGGTATAGATGGAGAGAAGATAACGAATTTGGATTTATATATACTTCTGAATTTTTAGTGTAGAAAGTATCTGTTAGTGTTACGTGTTTGTTTTACCTGAACCCTATCTAAATATCTTTTCCACTTTTCCACGCGTCTGTCTGTCTGTCTGTCTCTCTCTCTCTCTCTCTCTCTCTCTCTCTCTCTCTCTCTCTAAAAAATACAAAAAGCTTAATATTAGGCCTAGAACAACATTTCGTTATAACCAAAATTTCATGGAAAATTCAGATCTTGACTTAGATTGAATTTTGGGAAAAAAACAAATTTTGAGACGTTTATTGCGCATAATTTTTAACGCAGACTTAAGTTTTAACCAATCACATTCGTAATCGAAACATGAAATGATGCTTTGTTTAGGTTACGAGATTAATTTTAAATTGTTGTATAGCTCTTGTCCGAGTCGACGTATTTGAATTTGCTCTGATGTAAAACCAAGAAATGTTAGAAAAAATAATAAAAAGTACATAAAATTGAAAGAAATAACGAAGAGCAATTAAGTATTATCAAAATAAAGAATACGCAGAATTAATTCCACATCAGAATTACCTATCTTGCAGTAAATAATTACGGTGACCGAGACCACGTATTGGTGAGATCTAACCAGATTTTCACTTCGAAACAACATTTAGATATTATAACAACGAAATAACTAACTATTTAACAGAACCAAATTAATGCCATAATCTCAACACGTAAAAAACTGAATCACATAACACTTTGTGAAAAACTAAAAACAGTGACTATTTGTGTTGAACGTAATAAAGTGAACATTTGATATTATTAAAAACACATAGTTTTCATTGAATGTAAACTAAATAGTGAAAATTATTTGAAAGCTTAAATAAAAACTAAGATATTCATCAGCGAGTGTTTACACTAATGTGAATCCCGCTCCTGGTGGCTGTAACTTGAACTAGCTTGAAGCATAAAGTCTGACGGAACATTTAAAATTACTTTTGTACATATAAAAAAATATATTTATTATTTAAGATTTGTAATTTAATTTATGTTAGTGTTTAAGAAATTTTATCTGTTATTTTATAGATGGTTCAGGACATGATTCAAGCCTGGATATATAAAAGAATCCACTACCCTGAGTAATTCAATTGTAATCATTATTATTTGTACTATACTGAATAAAATAAATAAAACGATTAAGAAATGATATTGCAAAAACAACGAAGCAAAAATCTTTTATTTTATTTAGAAAATATAATATAATACATTATAGAATTATAATGTCCCAAAAACGTGGGATCATAATAGAATTAGCTCCCAAAAACGTGGGGGATCGATAAAATCAAAATAATTTTACTTTATAACACACACACACACACACACACACACACACCCACACACACACACACCAACGACAAAATAAAGTTAACCAAAGGACTACATTAAATTATATTTCTTCTTAGCTCCATTAAACATACAGTGGTCAGTTTAAAAATTCGCGGAGCGATCTATACAACAGCGCTAGAACTAAATTTTCGTCGCAAGATTCATATTTCATATAAACGCGTGTCAATTGTTAAATCTATCTGTCAATTTATTAATTCTTTACCAGCTGTTTGGAATTTACGTATCAGGGCGTGTTTTGAAAAATGGAGTAGTGTCAATGGATATTCACAACGTAATAGTAAATTTGTTAGGAGATGACGGTAAATGTTCAGCGACGGTGCTCGTTCAAAAACAATGGCTTGTAAGTGGGCAATCGAGTTTAAACGTGGTCGTACGAGCAATAAAGACGACCCCTGCGCGGACGCCCAAAAGTGCAACAACGTCCAACTTCCACGTAGGTTTTTTCACACGAAGTTCTTGAGTTAAAATATAATACACAAGCTTATATGAGATGCCTATGATCTCAGCAACGTCATCCACTCTGAATTTCCGGTCTTCCACCCTGCGTGTGAATTTTTTTAATGACATCTGGAGTTGTCGCACTTTTTGGGCTTTTTTTTTGAAGGCTCAACATTTCCTAACACGTTTAACATTTCCCATTTGCGCTAGACCTTTTTTAACAAACAATTCAATCACAGCACTATGTTTGATTTTATCCGTTTTTCAAAACACGTGAAATTCAAATGGCTGGTTAACAATGAATAAATTTGTAGGTAGATTTGGAAATTAACGGCTGTTTATAAGAAACATGAATCTTACAAAACACGAAAATGAGTTCTACCTCCAAACTGCGCGAACTTTTCACCTGACCATCGGTTATGCGTAAAGCTTCAAACATGAGAAAATTTGGAGAAGACACTTTCAGTTCTATCAGTTTGAAAATATATTAGGAATCTATATCAAATTTCCAAGTTGTACCTTATTAAGAAAGCACTAGTTAATATTATAAATGAACTAAACTAATTAATTAACATATAATATCATAACCGTATTAGCATATTACAATTTTAAAAAATCGGTATATTTATATATTACAATATAAAAAACCATACATGACTACCATGTTCTCAGATTAAAATCATTTGGTACTGCCTTTATGCGTACCCGCAGTTATTTCGATAATGCGATTTTTGGGCTTCGATATGTAGTGAATATCGGACATAATTTTATGTAGTGAAAGAATTATACAAATTTTAATTTTGTATGTTGCAAAATAGTTGGCTGGTGATTGCAATTGATTTCGTTTGTCATTTTGTAATGGAAACGGGTCGTGGTTGTGACACCAAAAATTGATTATGTTAGGTTAACATGAAAACTGAAATTATACATGGAAACCAATACGTGTGTAATGTAAAACTATTTTTTTTTTTTCTAAAACCACGAAAAACCCAACTCCAAGTAAGGCGGGAGTGGCCCAAGGGTCAACCCCTTGCCTATTATTATAGGCCTACATGTCACTTTTTGGTGGCAGAACTCGTTTTTTTGGTAAAATTCGTTTTCCGACAAGTACTCGTTTTGTGACTAACAAGAAACAAACATGTACAATGTACAATCATGTGTATGTACAATTTGTAGAGCATATGTTGTCATTCCTTAATACAGTGTTTTTTGTTTTTTCATTAACCATAAATATTTGTATTTTTCATTTTGTATTTGCTGTTGTTTTTTCCAATTTGTAAACTTAAAAACGTTAGGTTCTTTATTTTAAGTGTTATTCTGTTATACGCATTGTATTACACGTTTTATGTTATGTTTTCTTAACCACAGCTTTTATTTATTTTAGCAGTAAACTAAAAACACAAAACCATTATTACCTAACTACCAAATAAAAACAACACGTATTTTTGCTTTACATTAAGAAATAGGGCAATTTACAATTAGTACACTTCTTATTTTCCACACCGTAATATATCGATACAATCGCATATTAAAAACATCGAAATGTATTGCAATTGTTTACTCATACATACATACTCATACTCATACAGTTCCAATCATTTACTTGAATTCGGTTCCATAATTCCTAAAAAAATATAGAATTTTGTCAAAGTGAAATAAAATGTTTCCATAGAAACTACTTCTTTGTTGTCAATAACGTAGTACACACATAAAACTTATAAAATATCGGTATGGAGAACCATACATGACTTCCATATTCTAAGATTTATATTTAAAATCATTTTCAGCCAAACAGCCAGGGAAGGAATTTTAACAAAAAAATACTTCTTTGTTGCCAATAACGTAGTACACATATAAAAAAAAATTATCCCCTCCCCCTTCAACTATAATTTTGATTTATAGAAAATTACCCCCACCCCGTTCAACTAGCCTCTACATTTATAGATATTTCATCTATGTTTCTACAGTGGATTATTAAGATCTTATCAGGATACTTTATCAAAATTAAGTACTTTACTCATGTTACAACAAAAAATGTTTCTGGTAAACTGCCCTTTCCCCGTAACCGATCTTCACCAAAATCAACAGACATTGAGTTCTCTATAGCTCAGGCACATATGTAAAAAATTATTTGATTCTGTGCGAATTTACGGCAGTTATGGTTCGTCATATAAAAAATTACCCATGTTAAAACATACAACATGAGATTTATAAAACATATCTAAGATTTATATTTAAAATCATTTTTGAAATAAAACATTTTCATAGAACCTACTAACGCTGGGGAAATCTGAGGAGCCAATCAGAGTTGGGCCTACCTGTCACTCTGCTGAATTTGGTGGAAAGCCCTGTCACTGTCGTCAAAGTATCAGCCTTGACAGGGTCCTCTTTTTCTGCAAAATGGGAGAGGCTTGAGATGGAGTGAGTGACATGGTCCCCACCTCAATATATTTAAATTTTGAAAACTGAAAATTCTTTTCTTGTTGTAAATATTTATATTTTATAATCAAAATGACTTTATTTTTGTTACCTGGCAACAAAATTATTTTATTTTAAACAATTACCATTGTTTCAAAAAGTTTAAATAAATTTTCAAGTACTTTACTCTTGTTAAAACGTAAAAGGTTGCAGGTAAACTACCCCTTTCCCTTAACCGATCTTCACCAAAATCGAAAGTCCTTGAGATCTCTACAATTCAGGGATGTATGCAAAACATTATTTGATTCTGTTTGAATTTGCGGCAGTTATCGTTTGCCATAGAAAAAAAAACGTTGCAGGTAAACTACCCCTTCCCCTCAACCGATCTTCACCAAAAACAATAGGTCTTGAGTACTCTACAAATCAGGGCTGTATGCAGAAAATTATTTGATTCTGTTTGAACTTGCGGCTGTTATCGTTTGCCATAGAAAATACACTTGTTAAAAAAACGTTGTAGGTAAACTACCCCTTTCCCTTAACCGATCTTCACCAAAAACAATAGGTCTTGAGAACTCTACAATTTAGGGCTGTATGCAAATAATCTTTTGATTCTGTTTGAATTTGCGGCTGTTATCGTTTGCCATAGGAAATACCCTTGTTAAAACATAAAACGTTACAGGTAAACTACCCCTTTCCCTTAACCGATCTTCACCAAAAACAATAGGTCTTGAGAACTCTACAATTCAGGGCTGTATGCGAAACATTATTTGATTCTGTTTGAATTTGCGGCTGTTATCGTTTGCCAAAAAAAAAAATTTCCCTTGATAAAAAAAAACCGTTGCAGGTAAACTACCCCTTTCCCTCAACCGATCTTCACCAAAAACAATAGGTCTTGAGTACTCTACAAATCAGGGCTGTATGCAAAAAATTATTTGATTCTGTTTGAATTTGCGGCAGTTATCGTTTGCCATAGAAAAAAAATCTACAGACAGACACACAGACAGACAGACACACAGACAGACACACACACAGACACTTTTCGGAAAACGACTTTTTTTCATGTTTTGAGTGTAGTAGAATCAGAATCTGCAATAATCTCGAACACGATTTTTTTTGCCATCACCATACTTCCATTCCTTAAGGAATATGGAAGTAAAATTATCTCCTGCCTCATCAACTACCATTTTAATTTATAGAAAATTACCCCCTTCCCCTTCAACTACCCTTTTCATTTATAGATATTTCATCTACCTTTCTACAGTAGATTATTATGACCTTCTTTTAAGGATACTTTATTTATCAAAATTAAGCACTTTACTCTTGTTAAAACGTAAAAGGTTGCAGGTAAACTACCCCTTCCCCTTAAGCGATCTTCACCAAAATCAATAGATCTCGAGTCCTCTACAATTCAGAACTGTATGCAAAATATTATTTGATTCTGTTTGAATTTGCGGCAGTTATCGTTTGCCATAGAAAAATTCTACACACAGACGGATAGACAGACAGACACACACACAGACACTTTTCGAAAAATGACTTTTTTCATGTTTTGAGGGTAGTACAATCAGAATCTGCCATTATCTCGAACACGATTTTTTCGCCATGACCATACTTCCATTTCCTTATGGAACATGGAAGTAAAATAATGGTGATACAACAAAAACTATATTGGAGCACAGCAACAAAAAACGAACTATATCTTATTACAAAAAACTAACAAGAAATATCGCAATGGCACTTGAAGTTAGTGGGGAAAACAGACGTTCGAAGAAGGGAACAAATTCGTTTTTCGGAGGTTAGGGCACAAGAAGTTACAAAACTAGAACTACGGAAAATAGCAATCAGACATCGAAGGGGTTATAAATGCTAGGGACTTCAGGTCAGTAAGGGGTCACACTCGTAAACATGTGTGCGCGCTCGAGTGTATAAGTGCTGGTACCTTTAAAGTAAGACTGTACGAGTTACAAGACATATACAGAACTGTCGAAAGTAAAATTTATGTTTACTCTCATTATACGCTCTTTAACGCAGTCTATTATATGTTCACGGTGTGAGTGTTATTTACTCGCTATTATTTGAGCGTCTTCTTTAATTAGATTTGTTTACAATAAACAATGTTATGCTGCCAGTATGTCCAACATAGCTATCCTTCAGAGATCCCAAGATAAGTTATCCGTATCATTATCAACCTTTTCAACGTGATATCTCATTAGCCGCGGCTAAGAATTTGGTTCATAAGTTCAGTGTTCACTGTAGAGTCTATCTTTTCGTATGCAGACTTTAACAGATCGCAAGAATCTCATCTCCGATGCCTGTATCCTTCCCAGATGTTTTTCTCGCTGGAACCCAAGTTTCAGAACCATACAGTAGCACTGGCACGACCATTAACTTATAAAATAATTTTATTAATGATCTGTAAAGAGTTGCACCTTTTTAATATCCCAGATAGCACAAAGAAAGGTGGATTGCTCGTCCGAATAAGATGCCAGACAGCAGGTTGCCTAACGAAGTTTGCCAATACAAGCCTGTTGGACAACGAAGTATAGGAAGACCTAGGAAGCGTTGGTGGGGTGGATTTATTTATTCCTTTGGGACCGGAACAGGCGATTCGCCTAGTCACTGAGAGAAGAAAAATAAGAAGAAAAATTTCAGTGTTACGTACAATGTAAGACTTGAGATATATACAGACGCGTTGGCCAGTCGGTTAATTCTGCGTGGTACGGTAAATTAATGTCGCGTCGGCCAGCGGACGTTTCTTCGTAGTAAAGAAGCCCCGGTATCCCGGAAACCCCAAGAATTTTCCCAGATTCTTCATTACGACTGTAACTGTTTAAATGGTGTAACCATTTTAGTTTACGTATGAACATAACATGTTACCTAGGAATGAATGAAAGGAGTTTCATAAACGCCATAGAAAAAACTCCATTAAAAGCTTAATGAAACCAGTTGATTACTTAATTTTAAAAGAAAGTACGACATTTGAAGTCTTGTAAGTTTAACATATCCGTACCTAAAAAAGATCACAGATTTGGAGTTTAAACGTCCAATTAGTGCTCCAGCGTCTAATTAATTGTTGTTGGCAGTGAATGTACAGAATAGGAAACCCATACCAGTTTATCCGTGGAACGGAGCAAGTGATGAGGTCAGGACCGAGAGAAAGGAACTTCTCATACAATATTAAATGAGAAGCGCATGCGGTCGGTCACTTGAGCGGAGCTAACGCGAAGGACGTAACCATAAACGTGTGAACTAAACGTGAGTGTTATCAATGCACAGTGTTCAGTACTTTGCCCAAGACCGAGTCAGTTACTAATATACCCGATAATGTTTAAATAACTTCCTGACAACCCACTCCGCCCAGTTGTCGTTAATCATCGACTACTATTGATAACCGATAAACTAGGTTTTCCATTTGCTTCTTCTTCTTCTTCTTCTTCTTCTTCTTCTTCTTCTTCTTCTTCTTCTTCTTCTTCTTCTTCGTCTTGTCCTTCTTCTTTTCTTTCCGTAGATAAACTAACTCTTTCAATCCGCCTTGTAACTCCTTGTTTGCAATTGATGACGCGTTTCAAAGCATATGCTTCATCATCAGATCTTTACAAAAATCCTTCATACTAGGTCGTCACTGGTTAAAATTCCGGTTGGATCTGCTTTGAAACGCGTCACCAATTGTAAACAAAAAGTCACAAAGCGGACCGAATTCGTTAGTTTAGTTTATCTACTCAACAAGTGATATGGTTCGCATTGAAAACACGCGTGCTAAATTTTCGTTTATTCTTCTTTTTTTTCTTCATCTACTTCTATTCCTCTTCATTTTTCCTCACACTCCTTATCCACTCACTCCTTGTGTTACTCGTCATTCTTCATCATCACCATTATTTTTTTTCCTCTTATTTTCTTTTTTGCGACGTAACGCCAGTGGCGTATTAGTTAGTTAGTTTGGAATTTGGCTTTTAGGGGGAGGGTCCGGGGTCGGGTCGTCTTCATACAAAACAAAAAAAACAAATTAACACTAATCAACTTCCTATGTTTGAAGTGGATGAAAAACGGTGATAACATCCTGAAATCAGTCCCATTAAAGTAAACCTGTAATAACACAATAAAAATACGCGTTATTGAAACGTTGTTAAAAGATACTTATTGACTGAATGAATTTTCCTACATTTCATATTTCAAACATATGTGCCTAATGCTGTGTAATAAATCTGTATATTTAAAAAAGAGCCACTACTATATTAGCGTACAATTAAAAACAGCCAAAAAAGTAAGAGATTGTCAAAATTAGTCAACCTTTTCAACCCTCGGGGGGGGGGGGGGTCCGGTCACGTTCATCCTCCTCGTAAATACGCCTCTGCGTAATGCTCGTTCCGCCTTCAGAGGTGTCTACTTGTCTATTTCAGAGCGTATCTATATTTCTCCGCCCTGAACCTTGCCTTTCAATCTACGTTTTGGAATCCGCTCTACCTATGGTGTCGAGTGTCTACCAGCGCCCTTGACTGCCGTCTAGTCAAACTCAATGTGGCTTTCTCCTCCACATGTGTTTTTTCTTTACTTTCTTCTTTTAGTGTCATTTTCCATGTTTCCACCGTCAAACACAACTTGACGAGAACCAAATTTTGGGGTAAACGTCTGCGCAGAATGTCTAGACGATAAAAAAATTTTTAAACTATAAAATTATAAAAAAAATTGTGATGTTAACATGCAAAAGCTGCTTTCAAACCCACCACATTTCTGTGACTCGTTTTATAGTTATTCCACACATATTCTCTTATACCTGCTCACTCATAAACATAATCACAATCTATTATATTATCTCGTAATACTTAGCATACTGAATTATATTTAGTATAATCTAAATGCACAAATTCTGCTTATAATTGTGAATTCAACTCAAATATCATAAAATACGTAATTGAAACTAGTGGTAATTATTATCCTGAGAAAAAAGTGTGACGTATGTTGTTGGTAAAACTTTAATTCCTTGTGTAACGTCTTCAAGTTGTTTCTGAAACTATCTAGCTACATAGTCTTCGTCGGGATGAGCCTCGGTCTTCGTAACAATCCGTCTCCACCTGTGTCTGTCTCTGGTTGCTTATATCCAGTTCCTGACGTGCATTCGTTTAAAATCGTCTTCTCCATCCTGCAGCCACTGTTTCTTTGGGCTTTCCCTTCTTTTTGGTCGGTAAAATACTCTTTGCTGTACAGTAGTAAAACCTGTAATAGCAGCATCACATTATAATAGCAGCAGAAACGAAATATTTTAATAGTAGGCAGAATAAAGTGGGATCATTTCAGGTTTAAAAAGTCAATAGTCCAACGAAAAACAGGCAATTAGAATGGTATGGAAGTGTCACAAGGATGGATCAGACGTGGAAGCGGGAAGACAAGGAAACGCTAAAATAGGAAGGACCAAGGAAGTAGTGGTTCGGAGGATAGAAGATATGTGTAGAAGACAAGAGAAATCAGTAGAGGCATTAAGAAAAGCGACAAGAGATAGAGGCAGTTGGGGAAAATAGAAAGGGAAACAAATCAGCTGAGATCCGACGCCTGTAGGATATCAGGAAATGAGAATAACTATAAATAATTAAATTTTACGAGTTTCCACGATTAAAAACGGTGATAATCAGAAGCATAAACCTAAAAATGAACGATAACTGAATGATAACTAGGCCTATGCTTAACTAAATGCAAAACTAATACGCATTTTCAGGATCTCCATATTTATGCACTTTGCCAGTCAATATTTGAGTTCCCTTGAAACGTAACGTAACGTCTTAGTCTTAGTCGCGTCCTCTTCTACCCTGAGGTGTCGAGGAGTTGCAAAGAGATCGCCACTGTTGCCTTTGGAGAGCAAGCGCCCTTGTCCCTGCCCTCCAAGAAGCCTTGTACATTGTCTTGCCATGTCGTTCCCAGGCTTTCCTCTAGATCGTCGTCCCGTGCATCTTGCCTCATATAGTTTCCTGGAAAGTCTCTCATCACCCATTCGCTTAAGGTGTCCAAACTATCTCATTTGCGATTTTTTGATTGTGTCAGTCACTCATCTTACTTTTAATGCTGCTCTTGTTGTAACATTTCTGACTCGCCCTTGCGATTTTTACTCTACACACGTCGTATTTCCTGTCTTATTCCCTTACTCTCAAGTATCTTATTTCCTGGCTTTGAGTAGCACTGAAGTGGCTTGCATTTAGTGTTCTAGTTTCACTCCCATAGGTAACGATTAGATAACGTGTTCTTAAAAACGGTTACGTTTGTTTCTTTAGGAATTTCAGTTTTGCAGATAAACTTTTTATTTAAAGCATGGTACAACTTCTCTGCACTGGCTATTCTTTGATTTATTTCTGCAGATACTTCCCCATTGTACTAATTACTGAGCCAAGATACTTGCCTTTTGCATTGTTCGAGTGGTTGTCGTTGGCACCTAATCCGATGGTTCTCAGGGGCTCTTGAAATTATCATGGTCTTTGCCTTACTTGTGTTTATTCATTTTCATCCCCCTCCTACTACGCTCTTCACTCCAAACAGCCAAGTTATACTAAAGATTTCACTATGAGCTGGCTGCAAGAACTAGTCATCTGAAAACGCTATGGAGCCCAAAGTGAATGGTCTCATTCTCCAATTTCCTACATTATAATTTCTTGTTGAGAGATGTAACTAAAAGTAACCGTTCAATTTTCATATCTGTATATTAACGTTCTCAGATGGTTTTGAAACGTCCGTATAATTCCATCCAAAAAATGAAATACTGTACATTCGGCAAAAGGTGGGGCAGAAAGCGTTCCTTGACTGAACACTAGGCCTGTTATAAAACTGACCCATTAGCTATAAAACAGTTATCACTTATCTTTCGATAGGAATGACGGGCGCGCGTGTGTGAACCTCGAGCGTCATATCGAGCTTGAATTGTGAACTGTTATTTTGTAACGGCTCGATACGAGAAATGTTTCTTAAATGATGGCTCTGGAGCAACTACAGAGGAGGTTGTAAAATACCCTTCTTACGTTTATTTTTATTGCGCCCTATTCGCTCACTGGAGAAATTCTTTCTGCCCCACACGCTTCGCTTTTCACCATACATTCTTCCTGCAAAGTACTACATGTTGTATTTAACCCAATAAAAACCTTGTGCTAATGGAAAACTTAAGTAAAAATGATTAATTACGGATACTTATAATATTATGATTACACTAAATTACGTAACTACAATTCTTTATATTATTTAAATATACGATTTTTATAAGACATATTTTATGATTTTATGATTTATTGTTTAAAAGCAATTTGAACGTGTTACATGAGGGAGTTTTACGAACAAAACACGCTTACCTTTTTCTCAAATGGATAATTGATACTCATTTTAAATTTCATTGTCTGGCGAAGGGCAATAAATGCAATCACATAACCACAACTAAAGTACAATTGTATCATACTAAATAGAGTTTAATGTAATAGCTTAATACAAGCAAGTGTTGGGCTTATATTTAAATACAGATGGGACAAAACAAATACTTGATTAACGAGAAACGTGACAGGTATGTGGATAATACGTTTCTGACGTCGAAATTTTTTATCGTCTACAAAAATCTTGTGCGGACAACTTTTACGACAAAATCCGGCCATTGTTACGTTGTGTCGACGGTAGCGTAAACACGGAAAGTGAAATTAAAAAAAAAAAAGAAGCAAAGGACAGAAGGAAGAAGTGAGAATTGAGCGGACGGAATGTGAGCAGACACGCGATGCCCACAGAACAATGGCGATCTCGATTCGAAATACTTTCCCCGAAACGTCGCCACACAGTTTTTCAGTAAAAGTAGCCGCATTGTCTCTCTCTCTCTTTACTTTTGTTTATTTATTTTTTCATTTCGCGCGACGGAATTTTACTTTTCTTATTCAGTTTATTTACGTGTCAGATTAAGGCAATTATCGCCACGCGCCAGAGACTGGACGAATTATTTTCGCCACTTAAACTTTCGCGGTTTTCGTTAATAACTACGCTGTTTCTCGCTTTTATACACGTTATTTTTACTTCTCTCGGAAACGTTTCGCTCGTAATACGATGAGGCATCCTCAGTGCCTGCACTGGGACAGAGCACAAAATCTTGACTCACCCCTATTTTTAGAGAAAGCCCCGCCCACAACTCTTAATGTACAACAGATTATTCCCCGTCTGATAACAAAACAAACGAAAAACAAATTATTTTATAAATTGAAATATAATATACAAAAGAAATATTTAAGCACCAGAACATTTTCCAATTTTTCAACACAATTTATTTAGTTTATTTTATTTTAACGATCTTGTCACCTTATTTAAAACAGATTTTCAAACTCTGGGCAACTTATAGCTACCGTCTCTGTTAAAATTGTTCTGAGTTATTTTTGTCTAAATACAAATCGATTGTTCGTTAATTTAGATTCTAACCTCTGAATATGCAGATTGTATCTGCGAAACGTATTTAAGGTGGATATATAGTCAATAAAATATGCTTACAGAAGTAATTTATTATTTGATAATATAATATAACCTATAATATTTTATTACTGCAAGAATCTCAAAACATCAAGAGAAGGTAAGTGTGTGTAGCACACACACACACACACACACACACACACACACACACACACACACACACACACACACACACAACAAAACTCTCTCGTAGATTTGACGAGAGATTCGACGCAAATTGACAGCATAGGCACTACATGTAAACAAATTTACTTCCTACTAAATTTAAAATTTATCGTTTTTTAACAATAACGGCTACAATGCTTAGGTACAAACAGGGAATTATACGATAAAGGAAGACAAATATATGTATACTAATTAACCTGTACCTGAAAGAGAGCTGTACTAACTTTTCGATACAAGGTATGGCTATGGAAATATGTAATATAAATGCAAGGTACCAGGTGCAGAGACGAAAACCTGATAAACGTCGTCGTAGACGTTACAGGGAAAGATAGGACAAGAAATGCATAACTTATCTTAGAAAAATAATAAGAATAAAAACTTAGAAGATATCTGAAAATGGAATTGATGCTTGAATTTGTAGCACAAAGATAACTGAGGAGGAGGGCACCTACAACGTATGGAACAGACGATTTCAATGAAATGAAGTTTAGAAATCAGCATCGAGAAAAATACGGAAAAGGAAAATCTAGTCATATCTAGAACGAAACGTGACAAGTATTAGAAGAAAATTTTATAACATAGGGTGATGCGTAGTGACTGATACAAAACAAAAAAAAATAGTGGAAGAAATTTTGCAAAGAAAGCTAAGAAAAGATTTTTCATAGAATGGACACTGCGGGTTCTCAAAAACAAATATTTCAAAATCGTCTACAAGGTGCTCAAATGTGTGATTGGCCGCAAATTTTGTAGACGTTAGCAAAGTGGCTGTGGCCGCGTTCGACATTTAGGTTTACGTATGTACGTAATAACGGGCACGTTTTAGATTTTGACTGTTGATTTTTTTCGAAATGGTAATAAAGCACTAAATTAAAAAAGATGAAAAATTATTAAATACGAATTGAGGAACTGTGTACAATAGAAGGCATATCTGTATAAGATTCGAATAGCTAGCAAAAAACTGTTTAATATAGAAATTTTGTAAATGGAATAAATTACTGCAGTACAAATATTAAATTTTTTTTTTTGACAAAGTTAATGTGAATTATTGTATAAGAGTGCCTTGTTGCTTTTTAATTGTTGTTTGTGACTTATTAAATCTGGTAATTAGTGACTTTATAGGTATCAGTTATTCTGTTACACTGTACCCACGACGATCTGTGTGTCCGTCGTAACAATACCCTTATAAAGTGTACTTACCAGTATACTTACTTTTAAAGGATTTTTAAATACTTTATTTTAGATTGATTAGATTTTCTGCAGTGTATACTTCTTTATTTTCAAATACAAAAGCAAAGTACACTATTGTTAGCACCCGTGTCATTCAGACATTTATGGTACAGGCCTACAAAGGTAGTTAATAAATATGCTTTAACACAGTTGGCTTCTTTAGATATAACACTACAATGTATTTAGTATACTGAGTTTTCTGTGTTTAGCCTGTTGGGTTTGTAGGTTTGTAATTCAGGTGATGATATAAATTATTTATACTACAAACCCAACTTATACTTACAGTACAAACACTATACAGTATGTTTAAGTATGTATCCAGATTTGTGACAACTATTATTTAGTTCATCTGATGTTATTTCATTAGATCCTAGTAACTGGTATGTAACATCTACAACATACTATATTTGATTAGCCAGTGAAAAGAAACCCTTTACTTTCTGCTTCTTTGCTCACAGCAGTGAAATTATATAAAATTACTTCTATAATACAGTCCATCATAATCAAGACTTGTGATTAAACAAAATTAATAATTTAATTTAGTGGTTTTGTCCAAAGTAATCATCTCTTTACATGTATTAAATTATTATTATTATTATTATTATTATTATTATTACTATTATTATTATTTTAAACATATGACAGAATAACCAGCTAAATTGTGATAACAGATAAAAAAATGTGCTGCTTTAACTGTATCAGATTCATCAACAGAAATATTACATATTGGTTTGTTATACATGGGGGTGCAATTATTTTGTTTAGATATGTTGTCAGGGTAATATGGGGAATCTAAAAATTTGAATGGGACCATTTCTGTTTTTTTAGGAGTTCAGGTTTTAAATTTGACTGTAACGCGGATTTTTTTTCACACTCCAGTATCTGTCGGATTGAAATGTGATACTGTCCACCAGCTAGTTGTCTGTATTTACCAAACCATCCTTCTAGTGGGTCTGTCTGCATCTTTCCAGGTAGTATGCATAAGTTTGATTCTTGAGTATAGTGACGAAGTCTGTTTTAAAATACTAACAGTATCTTTTGTAAACCTACCCGTTGAATATTAAATATATCCCATCTTTTTAACTAGTCCAAAAATTTATTTAAAAATTTGCATTTTCATCCACTGTTAATGGCTGCATGAAAACATTGCTTTTGCGCAGGCCTTTGTAAATACTGTAAACCGAGTTGACTACACTGCGGGCTGAATAAATATTCCTACTCGCTGACAAGACTACATTGAAAACTACCTACAAACACTAGGATAAAAGTTTGAACAACCCGTCAATGTCCAGACAACTAACAATGTTTACATGAAGTGATTCGCAAGACAGCTATAACGTACCTCAATTTAAAATTTTGCCAACTACTCATAACATAACTACTCACGCACTCACATAACTAATTAACCCAATTATTTAAATTTAACTGATACGACTATATTTTACCGGCACATTTTTACTTAACTGTTGACAATTCCCTTTTCTTTGTCTTCCCACCCCCTCGGGAGGATTTCAACCCCGCAGTACCCTCGTCGCTGCGCCACAGTCAAGAAGTAATAGTCGAATAAAGATTATGAAAGAAAGATTCATCGGTTCCAAGAATATACGACGTAAGAAACTGGGCTAGATGAAGAGCAAAATCGTCATGAAAAGATAATCTACAGAAGCGATAATGAGCGAGATAGGGTGCTCCTCACAATTAACCTCACAATATGACGCCTCGAATACTTTCAACTCGTATTATCGGAGAAAGCAACGCACAAGGCGAACACAACTTTACATTAAACGCGTTTTCGCAATATTTTTCAAAGATAAGTTTAGAAACAAAAACTCGCCTCACACGGAGGACATTAGACACAACTGACTCTTCTTGTGTCACTGCAGCTCTAAAAAATTTTCGTAATGACAAATAGGCAACTACTGAGGAGTGTACATATGCACGTAAGTACAATACAGTAATTGATATAAGCAGTAATAAATTCGTACGTGAATTAAATCAAAATAAATTCTGTTAAACTAGTAAGCCGTTAGTGAGCTGCATAATTCACTAACCACTTTGAACGAAATAATTTATTCTTATGTTACGTAAATTTCAGTTCCAGATATTTTTTTAAGTGTTAAAGAAATTAAGAAAACTTATGTCCGCTACTGTTTTTTAAGGTAAAATAACAATTATAAATCAGACTATCATGCAATAAACACTAATAGTTTCGAAATACTGCATTATTTGGTTTTTGTACTAAAATGTATAACCGTAACGGCTATATGACAAATAATTTAGCTCTAAATTTTAAGTCTATGTATGTTTCCAGTTATCACGTATATAACTTTTTTGTATATTTAGTTTACAAATTTTCTGAAAGCGATCCAAAATTTTCAAGGAATATTGTGAGATATTAATTCCGTAACATTATTATACATACCGAGTTTGTATTTTGAATAAAATTCCTAATAACTTGATGTCCAAGTTAGACCCTTACAAGCGACAAACAATTCGGAAATTATGACATAATGTCGTACGCCTTAATAAAATTACTCCGACCTTCTCCGGTAATTCGGCTTTTCGATAATCCGGCATCTTAGTACCTTGACGTGTGTCTGACTACTGGAATTGTTCTGTACGGGGTCTGACATCTGACGTACGTTTCGTGTTCTGCATCATCACGAGACTCAACGCGTTGTTGATAACACAAAGCATTGACTTGCGTTTAATTTATAATATTAGCATAAGAAAAGAATTCTTTTTGTAATAATATTTATAAATGGTCAAATTTTACTTGTTATATCTTTTATATTATTATTATTAATAATAATAAAACTTTTTACAAGAATATATTTTATTTTGTAAATTACATATGTTTTGATAGTAATCCAACTATCATCATCAGATACAAATTAATAAATTCAAAAACATTTTTTAATCAATTTTTCAAAACAGCTGCTTTATATGTAGACTAAATTTAATGTTTAGTAATAAATTAATACCAGAACAAATTCAGATTAATACAACAAATTATAATATTTTCAAAATTACTAATTTAATAAAATAATAAATATTTCTATTATACTTTACAATTAATTATATAACATATTTTATATACACATTTAAAAACAGTATATTTAGCCTACATGTAAAACAGCTGTTTTGAAAATTGATTTAAAAAAAAGTTTTGGATGTATTAATTTATATCTGATGATGATAGTTGGATTACTATCGAAACATAAAATGTGTAATTTACAAAATAAAATATATTCATGTAAAAAGTTTAATTATTAATAATAATATTTTTATAATAATTACATGTGCCGGTACGTATATGGATGTTTATGAATAAAGTGATACAATTATGGAACGTGCCGTGGGTTTATTGGGTTCTAAACGCGTTGCTGGCTGCAGAACAATGGCACGTGTTCACGGCCGAGGGACTGTGTGAACCAAAACGGAACGCAGAGTTAATTTATGTGAAACGTATGTAAATAATACCTAAACTGAACCTAACTATGCGGTTAGTTACACATGAAACAATGCCTGCTGACTGTAATGCAGATACAGTATATGTATGTACTCGTATAACTTAAAGTGTGTTATTCTAGTTCTTGGATACACCTCATAGATTGCATGAAAATTTAAAGAACAGCGAATCCGAACTAACGTATAGTGCAACACGGATATTGTAACAAGACATATGAGCCCAATATTTAAGTAACCAAAATATTAACACATGTCATAATAATTGAGTCAACAAGACACACCAAGTATTTAATCTGAAATGCCAAGAATGAAACTACATGAGCAACTCATCAAGAAGAATAAACTCTCAACACAGGAGTTAATAAAATGTAATGGTAAATAACAATAACAATAAAATATAAGAAGAAAGAAGATACAGCAAACAGTGATTATACCACAGGAACCAATAACCCAATAGTTTCGGGCAGTAAGGAACAAATGAAAACAAGGAAGAAACATACTACGAGAAAGACACATAACAACCATGGCATAAAATATAGATTCCAAGAGCCAGTCAACTATAGATTAACATCTTACCCATATAAATAATAACTGAAGAACTTACAGATTGAAAATATAGACAATAACTGACTAACTTAGATGACTCGTATACAACTAATAATCTTGTAAATGAGTAGGACATCCTATATTAGACAAAGAGTGGAAGTAACAATAATGTTAACATAAAAAAAGCTGTAAATAAAAGCATAATGACATATTATGCACAGCATCAATGTAATATAAAGGAGAATTAAAATTGTCTCATAATCATAATTGTTAGTCAAGTAATCAAAAAATCATGTAAGATAGAAAACAGAACTAAATAATGAATTACCAGTTGTCATTAATAATATTATACTTGAAAAAACAAGGTTAAAAAATGTAAATTTGTATCAACTCAATACACCCATTGTTGCTACAAATAATAAAACCACATAACCTCGATACAGGTAATTTCCACCTAATTTCATATTTAATAGTAGATAAAACATATCTAAACTAAAATATTTTGTCCCCCAAATCAAGTAGAAGTAATAAGGTTTCTACCAATACCAATATCAGATACCAATAGTAATCTTTATATAAGAATTCAAGTAAAGAAAGTGAACAACACCAGCCAAAATGAGATTCACTATGTGAAACATAGACAAAACCACATTGTAATGCAGGATAGGAATAACAGAAGGATACCTATGTAATAAGTAAGATATAAAATCACTATTATAATAGCATAAAAGAATTATAAGCAATGAAATAATGTATAATAAGAATAAATAAGCACACCTGTCATATGACACCAGATGTAACTACAATTATCAATGCTATACGCTAAGGGAAAGACTAGTGTGTTAACAACACAAGACTAACTATCAATATACTACTACTAGTAAACTATTCTAACTAAATAATGGTCTGAAAAGACACTACATTCTCAAATAAGAGTTAAATTAAAGGTACACTTCATAGTGCCATATAGAGGTCATATTAATGACAAAAATACCAAGGAACAACGATATATTCCAACAAACAAAGACAAACAGTAGGTGTAACAGCTCAATGTTTACAACTGGGGCAATACAGAAGTTACCCAGATAGCTTTTATAATAAATAATTTGTAAATGCAATTAATAGACTTTTAGGCTAAATCAATGGTAGCATAAGAACTATATTTTGTCAATAGATATAAGTAAACTGTATCAAATATATAAAGAGATACCAGTCTGAAAATTTATAAGAATTCAAAGATTGCGTTGGGCCGGACATGTTATGAGAATGGAGGGTGGCAGGAACCCTAAGAGGGCTTTGCTGGGTATATGGGAGGGAACGAGACCTAGAGGTAGACCGAGGAAGAGGTGGGAAGATGGCGTTGCAGAGGACGCGAGAGACATGGGGATAAGAAACTGGAGGAGGGTTGCAGTGGATAGAGTGGATTGGAGGCGGAGATTGGTGGAGGCCAGGGCCCGACTTGGGCTGTAGCGCCATAGGAGAGAGAGATATAAGTAACAAATAAGTGAGAAGTGTTGAAGGACTTGGAAGGCATGCTCACAAGGAGATATGATTGCCATTAAATAGTTTTAATTTAAGAATACATACAATTAATAGTGAATAGTGTAATGTGATAATCTCAAACATTAACTCCCTTAATAATGAACGGAAGCACACCATGAGTGGACTCTTAAATAAAGAGCCAAGTGTTACCAATACAGTGATAAGCTTAGATTTTAAATCTATGCCATAATAAGAAAGTTATTACAATTATAAAATATTTGTGTCAAATCGAGCAAACGTTTATAATCTCAAACCCAGACTCCCCACGCTAAGAACAACAATTAAAATATTGCGCGGAGGGGGTATGTGCATCAAATTAAAGATCGTCAACCAATCAGATCCAAGAAATTAGCCAATTTTACAACGATCACAGGACGGAACGGCAGTTTGAGATGCCATTTCGAGACACTTTTTAATCAACTTTAGAGGAGAGCAGAAGGCTACTCGACACCGCAAGGAAACAGCTGTTTACATAATCTGTGCGCGTCACCGTTGTCAACAAAGCAACATAACCTAAATTTGTGCCAACATAACTACACTAGTATTGAAGATGTTTTAAGTGTAACAGTGCGTTAATAAGGATTGCTAAGTGTATAATCCATAGCAATTCCGGGATTTAAAAAAGGGAGTACAGTGATTTTCTCAAAATTAGTTAAGAATTTGAAAAGACGATATAATCGAACCACATTCTAATAATGTGTATAAATAAAGTATGTAGATTATGGTGCATTATTAATATTATTCAATGAACAGTACTAATGACAATCCTCAACTTAATTTGAATATTCTATTATTAAGAATTTTGCAAGCAATTAATCATTTATTATGCATGAATACTGAGTGTGATATAACCACACCTGATTGAAGTTGTTGTTTAATAAACCTAGATCAGACTAACAAGCATTCATAAGTGATTGAGAATAGTCGACCGTCAGAAGCAATTAACGAAAGTTAATGAAAAATGCAAACCCTATTTATGTTTTGTAATTTAGGAAAAGTCTACTACTATTACTCTTTAAATATTTATGTCTATTATGAATAAGAAACTAGGGTTGTTAAGCTATATAAATACTTACACCTAAACAATTACCTTTTATAAAGTCAAATGATGATTCAGATGTTTCATTCAACAACACTGTTTCGAAATATTATTTTATTGTTCACATTTTAAATGTTTTATCTTTTAACATTAACAAACGTTCTTTAAATCATTTATTGTCGGTTGACTAATAATTTAGTTTACCTAAAATGTCCAAAGCAGGCATGGTTATAATTTTAAATGTTAAATATTAAGAGATGATTGAGTTGTAATCATCCTCAAACTGCCTAATAACGGTAGGGTAAGAGTTCTAATAAATAATTTGGCATTCTGTAAGCTAAAAGAACCCACATATGAATTAATTTATTTAACTAAAAAGCATTTTAATCACACACTGACGTTGTAGATCAGTTTTACCACCCTGAGACAATTTTTATGAAACAAACAACTAATGTTATTTAATTTTGAACTAAAATGGTTAATGATACTTTAGATCATTAAAAAGAAGTGTTAAAAAGAATAAATTATCATTTTATACGAGGAAACGGAGTCAGTTAGTTCATTTCAGTAGACTAGGGTTTTCAGAATAGGTGAACGACTCTGATTGGATAGCCCGACACGCAGCGGCGAATTTGAATAGGGTAAGTCAATCTACAGATTAGATTGCTACATCGACCCTGCAAGATCGCCAAGACTCACTGCAAGTAAGTGATCATTTCTTACCAAATATTTATGCTTTCAGCGAGGATTCTACGTCACCAATTCGCCTAGTCGACGGAAGAATAACAAATTAAAATAAATTAACCGAAGTTTAAAAAACTTCGCTAACTAACTTCCAGTGCATTCATCGGATTTATTTACATTGGATTCAATGAACGATTGAATTGAATTGAATAAATCAATAAAAATAAATAAACTAAAATCAAACTTCAAAAGATAAAAAATTTAAACTTCAATTAAAATTTAAAAACAATTGAACGGATTTTAATACACCGGTTCCCGTTTACTTACAAATTGACGCCGACAACGTGTGGCTTAGATTAAAAACCCCGTAAACCCGTCCACTGGCAATATTAATTACCGATAATGGTTTCTCGTTTTATGTTTAAACCCATATTAATTACTTCCATGTTCCATAAGGAAATGGAAGTATGGTCATGCCGAAAAAAATCGTGTTCGAGATAACGGCAGATTGTGATTGTGTTACCATCAAAACATGAAAAAAGTCATTTTTCGAAATGTATGTGTGTGTGTGTGTGTGTAATTTTTTCTATGCCAAACGATAACAGCCGAAAATTCAAACAGAATCAAATAATTTTTTGCATACAGCCATGAATTGTGTAGAGTACCGTACTCAAGGTCTATTGTTTTTGGTGAAGATCGGTTAAGGGAAAGGGGTAGTTTACCTGCAACGTTTTACGTTTTAACAAGAGTAAAGTGTTTAATTTTGATAAATAAAGTATCCTGAAAGAACGTCATAATAATCCACTGTAGAAAGGTAGATGAAATATCTATAAATGAAAAGGGTAGTTGAAGAGGGGAGGGGGTAATTTTTTTTATAAATTAAAATGGTAGTTGACGATGGAGGAGGTAAATTTTTATAAGTTTTATATGTGTACTACGTTAGTGACAACAAAGAAGTAGTTTCTATGGAAACATTTCATTTAACTTTAACAAAATTCTATATTTTTTCATTTTAATTTAAATCATGTGTGAGAGAAAATATATCGTTCGTGGCAGGCAAGCATATCTCAATTATGTAATGTTTACGTTTCCATTTTATTATTACGATTACCGCAATAAAAAGGCAGGCAAGACACACACACACACACACACACACACACACACAATTCGCATTATTTATGGCCTCACTCATGTTTATTTTCTTACATTTGCACGCTTTTTAAATGGAAAGTGCCGAAACCCACACCAACACAACGCGTGCAAGCCGAAAAAGTGTCCAGCGTGTATAGCGATTTGCTTCCTGTGGATCACTGGGCAGTGTAACTGCACGTGTTTACAGAGGAACGGTTCATAGTCATACTTTTCGTCTTTAGGGAATGAACCCTCTGCAAGATGCTCAGGGTCCATGAGTGACTTCGGAGCGCTTCGGAGGAGGGATGATTATCTGCGTAGTTCGGTTTCTTTATAAGAATAAAGTAAGTCTACCTAATTTTTATGGAATCGATAAAGTGACTGAAAATAACATTATATTAAACGACTACCCCATAATAACAAAAATATCTATAAATAGTGAAATTAGTTTGAGAGTGGGCGATATTTTTTTAGAAATTACCGAACCGAATTCAAGTAAATTATTTTAAACATAAATCTTACAACATGGAAGTCATGTATGGTTCTCCATACCGATTTTTTTTAATATTGTCGTCTTCTAACAACTGTACTGCTGTTAAATTTAACAACACAGCAGGAGACCTGTATACGTATATACTTTATAAGTAGTTTTACATGTAGGCTTGTACACGAATGTATAATACTGTATATAGCCTATTCTAATTATAAATTCATAAATGGTCAATTTTTCTTGTTTTATATTATTAATAACAATACAACGTTTTACAAGAATATATTTTTTTATATTTTGTAAATTACATATACGCGTATGTTTCGATAGTGATCTATCATCATCAGATATAATTTAATAAATTAAAAAAAAAAATTTAATAATTGTTCAAAACAGCTGTTTTATGTGTAGACTAAATTTAATGTTTAATATAAACGTTATATAATTAACTGTAAAATATAATATAAATATTTATTATTTTATTAAATTAGTAATCTTGAAAATATTATCATTTTTTGTATTAATCTGAATTTGTTCTGGTATTAATTTATTACTTGTTAATCTGAATTTGTTCTGGTATTCATTTAATTTAAAACCAGATATATATAAATCAGATTTAGCTACACACTCAATAAAAAACAAACACACATTTCCAAATTTAAATAATATCAGTTTATTAAAACACATTTCAAAAGGTCCAAAAATGACCTTATGGGAAAATTTAGAAATATTTAAACATAAAGCAAGTAATAAATTACTACCAGAACAAATTCAGGTTAATACAAAAAAGAATAATATTGTCAAGATTACTAATTTAATAAAATAATAAATATTTATATTATATTTTACAATTAATTATATAACATTTTATATACACATATAAAAACCTGAAATTTAGTCTACATATAAAAAACAGCTGTTTTGAACAATCATTTAAAACATTTTTAAATTTATTAAATTATATCTGATGATGATAGATCACTGTCTAAACATATATGTAATTTGCAAAAATAACAAAAATATATTCTTGTATAAACTTATAATATTATTAATAATATAAAATATTCTAATTAATACACGAATTGGCAAGGATTAATGTCTTTATTTTATAATACCTCTTCAGATCGGTTTTTACAGCGGTGTCCGACTTTGCCGCTGTCCATTTTTCTAAGAATTTTCGTAAGTCCTTCATCAAAGTTCCTCTCCCTCATATCCTTGTACGCTTATATGCCTTTTCTGCAGGTTCTCAATGGTCTCAAAGCTTGCTTATGCCTCTGCTACTAAATGCGAGTGAGCGGTCGTTTGACGCATGAGTTGCCCTGTAGGCTAAACACACTAATAATCAGTTTAATTTAAAAAAAATTGTTAAACAAACGAGCTAACGCAATTTTCAAAAATTACTCGTGCAACTGATCATGGCAAAATAATATAAATGCAAGTCCAAGTTCAAGTCGTGCGGAGCAACAGCTGGTCGTGCTCCGGTGGTCGCAGTGTCCGGGCGAGTCCAATGACTGCATGTTGCCTGGTTTGTGACCATGGCTAGCGATCTCGCGCTATCATAGAAATTGAACCTCCATCGATTTTATTTTGGAGGGACAGGATGATGTTAATTTTTCTTGGACCCTCGGACCTCGAAGAGACCCACGACGGCAGATTGAGGGGGAGACCTCGGAGACCTTTCGTTTGAGAAGTAGGAATTATCCCCCCCCCCCCACAACGGGCAGGGCGCCTCTAACCGCTCAGGAAAAGTCGCCGAGGGCTGCCAAGCGGCAATGTCGGCACACGGGAGAGAGCGTAGGAGGAGACAGCGTCCACCAGAGGTGGCACTAAGCACACCTAAGGCAAGCGCAGCCCCCCCCCCCCTAGTCTGTCGCCGAGCGCCAGCACGGACAAGAGAAAGAAGGAAAGAGTGGGAGAGTGAAAAATACTCAGGGTCGGGGGATGGGGCAGGCATTCTGTAAACTGCTTATGGGGGGTCATCAATATAAATGCAATTACGCGGTTCTTATGAAGAAAATAAACCGAATGTTCTGTTATGAAAGTAACGTAATACGTTGTCTGCTAGGCAGCGATCGAAATAAAACAACACTCGTATCACTGTCGCCACCTCGTTTGTTTATCGTTACCACAAATAATTTTTCACAAGTAAATATATATAACACAGAAAATACGAATTTCCATTCACGACTGTGATATCGATTTATTGACACAACCGTTATTTATACAAACAAAAAGATAACACGCAGTTATAATATGGATCCACAAATGTTGTATCAAACACACGAACTTTTTCTGAAACATAATCCACTTAACCGAAATCTCAATAAATACTGACTCACACTCTCCGTTTACACTGGTTTCTCCGTTTACTGCCGTCTTATATACGTTGGTAATGGCGTCGTTCACCAGCCTTTGATACTTACTAGATAAGCCGAGAAAATTCTAGACTCTTATTCTGGAAGCTCGTAGAACAAAATATGTTTACTTGTCAATGCAAAGTACATTTATACAGAACATTCTAGTGTATTCTAGAAATAGTGTCTATCAATATAGGCCTACATAAGTTATACATAAATTGTGGATAATGTAAATACACGTGAGTACATACTTAACCTACGTACTATACTAAATAGTTTTAATATCACCAATCACAATATTACTTAATATAGGCCTATTGATAATATTACTTTGAATGTGGATTGGGGGATTTACTAGTATACGCATCCTTGAAATTGTTTTAAACTGAAATTTTTAAGCGTTTAAACTAGTTGTCAGTATTTCTGTTCTTCCCATTGTGTTTGTCCGAGAGCTTCAACTTTCTTCTTTCCAGTATACGTATATGAGAAAAGTGTGAATCTGATCACCAAGATTTTGAACTCATGTAAATCTGTCTCAAAAGGAAAACTCGTTATAATATAAAATTTCAAGTTTGTCACAAGGCAGATGAGCGAAATTAGTAGATGCAGATTATAACAAATATTTTAAATGTGCGCCCGCGATTTAATTCTCGCAGAACATTGTCGACAGTAATATAACCATGATCCTTCACAGCTGCTGCCGTCTGTCACATCCTGCAAGACATAGATTCTGTTGCTGCAATCTCTTTGTTGAAAGTTTCTTTTCTCCGTCACATCATTTATGTCCTCCTTCCACTATCGCCTTGCATCTACCCGTTTCCGTCATCTAGTTGGAACCCAGTTTAACAGCTTTCTGTGCCAACGATCATCGGACATACGATTCTGTTCCACGTGGCCATACCGTACGAGGCGTTTTGTATTTATGCTGTGTAAAATTGTATGTCTAGCCGAATTTACGTCGTGGCATCTTCGGTTCTAATACAACGGAGCCTGCATACCCCACAAAACGTTTTCCACAAATCCGTTTCTACTGCATGGAGACGTGAGGACTTTCTTCGATTTTTACTTCCAACTTACACAGACGTAGGTGACTATGCTTGTTAAGATGGCAGAGCAAATCATGTTTTTGGTTTTGTGCGTTATTTTCCCTTTATAAAGGATAGAATTCGGCTGCCCTATACATTTATAAATAGATAAACGTGTTCCTTAATAATAACATAAATATTGTTACAATTATTTCATATTTTTTTCAATTTCATCAGAAATAATTTGCATCGTCAGAAGCTATTGTATATTTAATGAATAAAATCGATTCGTGATTCAGTTTACATATTAACGCTGACAGAACAAATCCTTTGTGTGTGTGTAAGGCTTCTTAGGGTTTTCGTATTTGTCTGCATCGGTGACAAAAACTATGGCATTTATGGGCAAATATCCCTTACGGACTAAGTTTGTATTGCATAATAAGAGTATAGAGCAAATGTCACATTTCCGCTATCTTGATTGTGACATCACTTATGATGTAGATTACGATGTTGATCATAAGTTGGTTAAGTTTCAGTCAATATGTGGCACAAATCGTCAAGCGCTGTGAAGAAAAACAAGGAAAGAGGCTCAACTAGAATTTTATAAGTGCCAATGTTATTGTATGGTTCTGAAACTTGGGTACCGACGTAAAACATCTGAATAGAATACATGCATCCGAGATGAAATTCTTCCGATCTGTTAAAGGCTGCACACGAAGGGGTAGATTCTACAATGAAGCCATTCGTAAAGAGTTAAAAGAACATTTTTTATATCCAAGATCATATTGCACAGAACAAAGAGAGATGGATTGCTCATCTGAATAGGACGCCAGATGGCAGGTTTCCTAAGGAAGTTTGGCAATACAAGCCAGTTGGACAACGAAGTATAGGAAGACCTATGAAGCGTTGGTGAAGTGGATATATTCCTTTGGGACCGGTACAGGTGATTCGCCTAGTCCCTGATGGAAGAAGAAGAAGAAGAAGACTGCTTGTGTTTTTGACTTCCTCCCGACGTACCGACATCCTTCTCCGATGATTTCAGGAGTGCGGTTGTTCTCCGACAGGCACTCTTGTCAATCTTCTTCTTCGATTCACCCGATTGGAGAAGATAGATTTATCGATACGTCGTCGGGAACAAGACTAAGACTAATACCACGTAATCCTATTACGTGTATAAAAAAAGTCAGTGTGTTTGTTTTAAAAAATTTTTTTTAATCATTCTCCGTTACAATATTAACGCTACAAGCTATAACATTCGTATAAACTAAATACTTGTATTAACAAGATAATTCAATCCTAATACACATAAATATTAACAAATAACAACTACGGTAAGCTTTACGCCTAATTCTCTTATGTTTATAACATTATAAGTAAATAAAAATAATTTACTAGATTAACTTAGAATTTATGGGCTGCTTAAACAGTTTGAAGTTAGTTATTTTCTACTTCTTCTTCTTCTTCTTCTTCTTCTTCTCCTGCTCCTCCTCTTTATTTTCCTCCTTCTTCTCTTCTTCTACTACTTCTTCTTCTTTTCCAATCTTCTGTAATGTCTCCTACAAATTGCCCTCTCAGTGTAACCCCTCACATTGCCTTGGCGACCTGCGTTACACGTCCCTGTCTTGGCCCCCCCCCCCCAAAAGAACACCAAAGAAGAAATAAATAAATATACCACCAAACACCCATAATGGCCGCCTCCATCTACCTCTCCCGTTCGCATATGGCTACCAACTACACTTGCACACAATATACCTTACAAGCAATACACTCCCATCTACGTGCCTCCACCTTCTCAACGGCCCGGTCAGCTGGCGTACGTCCCCCTACAATCCCATACCCACACGGCTGAAGGGAGCTTGTTCCAAAACAGCCCGAGTCCGGCCCAAATGGCCCGGTCTCAAAAAAAACCTCACATCCATTCTTCTTAGATCTTCCAGCACAACATACGACCATCTTATCCGGCCCCTCTTTCTGCTTTTATAGACTTGCGCCGTCAGAATTTTCTTTGGCATACGCTGATCATCCATCCGCTCTAGGTGATCTAGCCATTGTATTCGTTGAGCCTTTACGAATCTTACAATGTCCTCATGCTTCGATAACTCATCTGTCTCCTGGTTATTTCTTATTCTTCATTAACCATCATCCTCTTTAACCGGGCCACAAACACGCCTTACAATCTTTCTTTCAAACTTCAGAGTTTCTTGTTCGTTTTTTGTTAACGTCCATGTCTCGCCTCCATAAGTAACGACCGGTCTGATAAGTGTCTTATATATTTTTATTTTTGTGTAACGACTAATGAGTTTGCTTCTCAAAAGTCGACTTTGACATAATATGCCCTATTTCCTATTTGTATCCTATGACGTATCGTCGTGTTTGTGGACCCTTCATTACTGTTCCCCAGGTAATGAAGGGTGTAACTTATTAATTGCATCAAATGAGTTATCCTCTGCGCATTAAATTATATGAATTTCTTCACCTTTCTGAAGTTAGTTATTATACTGTTACAAAATAAGCGGATATCAAAGCAGGTCAAAATTAGTAAATCTGAGACAATCTTTATTTTACTGGCCATATCTCTTTCTTGTACGGACCACCTCCTTCCACAGTTTTTTTACACGCTTAAAGGTCGTTCTCGCTTTTCGTAAGACATTACACTGAAACAGAAGATAGTGTACTGTTGTTCTCCACTTTTACGGTCCACGTCGCCATCTGAAATCTTGCGATAAAAATAAAATCAGAGTATGTCATGCGCTATAACAACGGTTGTTATATTGAGTGACACCGGAATATTTATTGCCATTATTCCTAAATATGTGTGAGAGAAATTATGTGTCAGTCTTGCTTCCCACACTTGACGTTTGCTTCCAATATTCGCACGTAAGTAGGAACACATAAGCACTCAATGATCGCCACAACTAGTAAATTACACAACCGCAATACTGGTATGCGACGACTGCGAGAAGGGAACGGTGCGGCATTCGCACAATGCGAAGTTTATTGAACCTGTCGGTACACGCTCAAGATTACACGTCCACCGGTGACACGTTCAGTCCGGACGTATATAGCCTACACATAAAATACATGGGTTAATACTGGCCACACAGTTTCCTCCAACTTTTATTGCCAAAACACAAAAGCTGTCTCGCCCGATTCATTGGACTTTTCATTTTGTTTGAAAACAAATAACAACATAATTTCTCTGCTTTCCCACGCGCTCTTCTGATTGTATTCTTCTTTTATTAACCCGCCTGTTTTAGTGCTGCTGGAGTAATTTTCCACAAAAGCGTTCCAAAAGTAATCAAGAAACACACACGCACAGTGAGACACGTCAAATTGGTCTGCACGTATTCAGTCCTCGCATGGGCGTGAATTATTATACCGAGCCACGTTTGATTGTATTAGAACCAGTTTGGCTGTACGGTGGGGCCCAGCCAATACAGGGAATATTGAGACCGTAAATACGCTCCTAAGTCAGTCCTTCGTACACAGCGGATAAGTACCTCGGTATTCGCCTTCACTGTGTCGATTTCCGTCCCCATCGTCGGAGTGCCAGAATAGAGATTGTGACGTTCCTTTACCGGCCTCTTTTTTTTCGTTGTCTTATATTCAGAAGTCGGCAACTACGTCCTGCGGGCCATATCCTATTTCTTCCTTATCTTCTTCTCCTCCTCCTCCTCCTCCTCCTCCTCCTCCTCCTCCTCCTCCTCCTCCTCCTCCTCCTCCTCCTCCTCCTCCTCCTCCTCCTCCTCCTCCTTCTTGGAAGCAGAGTTCAGTTGGTAGCAGTTCTCCACGCTTCACATTTTCCACCGTACTTTTCATTTCTTCGTAACTCTTGTATCTCACGTCTTTCATAATCTGTTCAATAGGAACAGATTTTCAGCAGTTCTGTTATTCATAGAAAATATAATTCAGCCCTCGTATCTTCATTGCCTTTTCGGTCTCACAGTAGATAACCTTTTATTTTCGTTGAAAACTTCCTTTCAGCTGTTACTTTAAAAGCCGTCAGTAATGGGTTATTCGCATTAGGTCTACTAGGAAGACGACCTTTTCCATCACTATGGATTTAAAATTTTTGATTTTAAAAATTTGTGTTATGGGTCTCCGCGGTCCCCAACAGCAAACAATAATGTTGTCTTACGCACCTACTCTAATCCTAAATCCCGCCGCTAAGGATTAATTTTAACTATAATAATAAAGCCCCTTTCAGGTTTTCATTCTGGTTAAAATATGGTGACTATTTTAGGAATTTTTAAATTAACACAAAATTGTTTCATTCTTGATTTTAAAACTCGAAAAAATTCTAATACGAACGTTAACTCGTATCCAGTGTACGACATAAACGATTCGTTGTTCCAGGGTATCAATATTATCCACTTGTCGTACTTATCGCAGTTTACGTACACATAGAGCAATAACGTCATTAATAGTTATTATTATTATTATTATTATTATTATTAAACGTACAATAAGTTCTATTAAATTCTTTTAAAGTTTCAAAATTCTATTAAGTAATACAATTTTTAATATTGTTTTAAATAAAATTTAAGTGAGCCCATGATTCAGAGCACTTGAACGAGCTCTGAGCAAAATGTTTTAAAGCTGTTAAACAGATTTTAATATCGATGTTTTAATGACAGTCAAAGATTATTCGCCGTAATTTCATTATGAGATTTCTTTTGTTTACGTTCTTATCGTTTTATTTGACAGTTTTATCTGTTTTATGTAATTTACGAATGACGCAATAGAGTATTTTAATTTATTTTTGTTTTATTTTTTTTTCCTTATCTGTGTTGGAAAACAAAGGAAGAGAGGCGAGCGTCGTTGCTGCTCCAGCGAACACCAGGAGTGCCGCCGCATTAATTAGACTATATAGCCTACACTGGTCACCGGTCCGTTTGTTACACCATCGCCAGCCAGCACAACAATTATACCACTAGATTTTAATTAACACAATTATATAAAATACACTTGGTTAAATGTAGCGCTAGATACAAATATTTATGCAAATTGGTAACTACTTTCATGTAGATTCCGGTCAGTGCTGCGTTTGGCAGGAAATATCTTGTTAACTGTACTATAGTTACTTTCGAAAACAACGGAAAGTTATTAATTTGGTGTCGATCCGCTTGTATTGCGCCAGATGGAAATGAAGAAATCGTCAGATTAATACATAAGTTAATCGCTAATAATATGAATGACGCTATAGCGAAGTTCGATCGTCTGCTCGATTGTACTAATCCACTGAGCGTCTTCATCTGTCTAGTTCCCTTCGTTCCATGGTATAGGTGTCTTTACTGCAATCATCTCTGCAGAGGTCTTCCTACAGATTTATAGTCTACTACCAGCTTTATATCCAGGAGTCCTCACAAGGGGGATCGTGACGCAGACTGCGTCATTGAAATTTGGGGGGGGGGGATTAATTTTTCGGGCTTTAAGACACTGATAGTTATTTATACAACTTTGCTATCTTTGGCCATAACCAGTTTTTCAGCTGAAAGAGCTATCAGCCGAATTAAAATAATAATAAACAGGCTCAGGTCTGCAATGGAAGACTCATGGCTTTCGAACCTTATGTTCTAGCTTCAGAGAAAGATTGATTAGAGTCGATCCCTAACGAAGAAATAGTTGGTGCCTTTCCTTTACCGTCATCGCAGAGGAAGAAGTTACTGTGCCGAATATAAGCCAAAGCAACAGGACTTCATCAAACCATTATTTTTTTCATTTCCTCTTCTTTATAATACGCTTTGTTGATATTTTTTTCTTTTCTTTGACATACCGCCTTACACGTATTAATTTCATTTGATTTTTTATTTATTTATTTATTTAGTTTCAAATGAGAATTTGATTTCAAACAAATTTCAAAATAAAAATATACTATTTTTAGCTTTAGCTTATTTGTAACAAAACCTTATTACAATGGCATTTTCTTTTAATTTTTTCTTGTCGGGGGAGGGTTATTCATGAAGTTTAGGGGGTGAGTCATCAAACTTAAGGGGTGGATACCCCAGTAATATCCATTGTCGTGTTCTTTCTTTCATTATATTATTCACAGAAAATATATTTAGTTTGGTCTTTGTCTTCATTACATTTCTGTTCTATTATCCCATAACCTTTCATAGCCACATTTTGCTAACGTTAGTGGGATCGCGTAGCCTATATGCTGAGGCATGTATTAATAATAATGTGATAATAGTTGTCCACCTGTTGGTGGAACACGAAAGTCTCTTCATCGCATTTCCCTGTCACTGGAGTGTCCTCAGGCAACCCTGTTCTAAACATCTAATTTCTCACCTCGCTAACTCTGCTACAGTGATATCGTCATATTGTTATTATAGCTAGCGCACTCAAAAGGTGTGCAAAAGATATAAAATGGTAAGACATGAAACGGTTCGCGCAGATCTAGGGGGGTATTACACAGCGCAGCCAGACAGACACCCGTTTCATGTCTAATTATTTTAGCTGTACATGCGGAGCGCTTTGATGTCAAAGTGGGTTCTTAGATCAGTGTGGTACAGCGATACTGTCTACGTACCACAATCATGTTGCCCATATAGTATAATGATATCTACGTATCAAGTACACAATCAACTTTGCTAAAACTAGCATAAGCAATTATAGCTTGTCACCTCCAATAAGCCGACCCATCGTGTCGTCGTCATTCTGCTATCAAGTGTAGGCCTTTGTTTAAGTGATACAGAACGTGTCAGCAAGACGACTGTATGGATGGAGCTAAAAAATTACGACTGATAAAGAGTTGCTTTGACGGTTTCAGTGAGACTGTTGTGTTGCCAGTACTCAGGGCCGTAACTAGGCAGTGGCGAGATGTGCCCCCGCCAAGGGCGCAGGTACAAAGAGGGCGCAAAATTGACCATGAAAAATATCTTTTTTTAGAGTTAGATTGGTACAATTTGTCAAGCAAATAAAAACTCCACGTTATTGGAAAAAATCTTTCAGTTTCAGATTGTTAAAAGTTACTGTACGTGAACTGTCTATATTTGTGTCTATTATACAAAAAGCAGCTACGTAAATTTAGTAACTGCAATGGACCTTGCCCTACTGATGGGCGCGGAGTCGGGCCAGGCGCAAAGCGAAAATCCCTTCCCCTCCGCCCATCCCATGATGAGTCAGTCACTGGGTCACTGCACTGCACCTGCGCCTTCTTGGTTTTAGCAACGAATATAGACGTAACTAGAAGAACACTTCTTATGGAGCGAGTGGGCACAACCTCCAAAATTTTTTCACATTTGTTTGACACACTGGGTACGAAGGAATGAATCAAATAAATGCAGCCTACTCAAAAAATGCACTTTTGATGCATTCTTTATTATGCAGTGCGCAAAAGAATTTTAAAATATACAAGAACATGCGTCTTATTATTACAAACATTTTTTTCATCTACCACTCTTTTATAGCCTACAAAAAGTAGTAGCTTTGTTTCAACTACGCTTTTAATAACTCAGAAGTGTGCTTCTAGTAACGTCTATATTCGTTGGTTTTATCAAGCTTGTCATAACTTGAATAGTACTCATACTCATACTCATACCCCCCTACCCCCCGCGCCTTGCCACGGCCACGTCAGTCTATTGCTCTATTCTAGTTTGTTCTGTTGGTTTTGTTGAGACTCAGTGTAATTACAGTCGCTGGTATTATTTTCTATTGTAATTTGTGAACTAAGTGATTTTCACACTCAGCGATTAGACGACACTTATAGTGTTTGTGTTGTTACTTGTTGATGTTGGCGTTGCTTCTGTTGTACGGGTAAGAATGATTTCAATAAAATGTACCATAGCTTAGTCTACATTAACCCTAGAATTGGCGCATGTTATTCCCCGTGGTGGCAGCCTATTTTTTCCCTTTTTGTACAGTTTTTGAAAACAGTACATATTATTATTATTATAACACGGTATTATTGCAAAACAATACATTAATTATACTATTTACTCTTCAACATCACGAAAACGTTAGTGAATCAAACACTCAATGGCGGTTACCGTGCGAAACTTGACTCCAGCTGTCAGAAATAATTTCCCAACATTCGTTCTGTCTTTACTGCCAGACTGACAAAGCCAAATAGGCCTAACTAATATCACTGTGTTCGCCGTTTCATTTTCTAGACCTACAGAAAATAAAAAAAATACCGGAAGAAAGAAGAAGAACGGGCCCGTTCCATTGGTATAACTTATATTCCTATTGGTTCATTTTTAGCGGAAGTGGTCGTTGTTGAAAATGTCAAATTTTCAGCAAGTGTCAGCTGATTTTGTTGAGCAAGTCTGCTGACTAAAATAGTCCTGATTTCAAAATTAGTTTACGTAAATATTTCAATCACAAGTTTCATGAATATGGTATCAATTTTATTTTTATAATTGGATGAGCGATCGCGTACACGGAAACCCCGAACCACTGTAGGCCTAAATACAAGTGAGCCTCTCGCGGTAAGAAAAAAGAAACGATGTCTGCGACGTTTTAACGCTATCACCGAATTTTTCGGTGAACGCAACTGTAGGCACTGAACATAAACACGAATTTCGTAATATTTCGTGTTTATGTTGAGTGCCGACAGTTGCGTTCACCGAACAATTCGGTGATAGCGTTAAAACGTCGCAGACATCGTTTCTTTTTTCTTACCGCGAAAGGCTCACTTGTATTTACAGTGCTTCGGGTTTTCCGTGTAATCCTATTACTCAGGATTCAAAAAAACTTTTTGGCCGTCTGTGTGTCTGTAACAATGACAATGACAGCGGCAGCGCCCAAACAAATTTACCGATTATGACCAAACTTGGCACACAGGTCCTTGCGCAGTGGGCACAATATCTTGGCGGAGTTCGTTAATGTTTGAGATCGGTCGAGTAGTTTTTAAATGGCAGCCATTTACAACTGTAATACAATGTAAATTAAATGGGAATGGTTTGTTTCAGAAATGGGGCCAAAAAAACCTTCTGGAAGTGAATTTAAAAAAATCAAAAAACGAAAAATTAGCATCGGCGCTTGGAAATTGGCTGCGAAATGAAGAGAAAGAAGTAGGTGAAAGTGATAGTGCCAGTAATAGTAATGCACTTCAAGAAGAAGAAGAAGAAGAAGAAGAAGAAGAAGAAGAAGAAGAAGAAGAAGAAGAAGAAGAAGAAGAAGAAGAAGAAGAAGAAGAAGAAGAAGAAGAAGAAGAAGAAGACGACCAAGAAGAAATGGAAGGAGAAAATGAAAAAGAAGATAGCAAGACTGAGACTGTTTCAGAAGACAACCACAGCCAGATCACTCCAATGGAGTTCGTCACAAACGTCATTGATTTTAAAGAAGGAAGTGATCCTGAGCTAAGTCATTCCACAATAGGCAGGCAATCAACTGATCTTGAAAAACCCAGCACATCTTGCACATCTAATTGTAATGAAAATGATGCATTAAATACTACTGATGTGGGAATAGAAATTATCTACGAGGATCCCAAAAAATGGGCAGCAAATTTTTGATCAGACACAGTTCGTTGTAAACTTGTTGAACGAGGCCCACAAACAATTGACTTATAGATAGCTACAAATTCCCCTGTGCAGATGATGAAAGACACTTTTCTCAGAAATGAGTTTATAAAATTCTACCAAACGGGGAAAAAGTAAAAAGGCAATGGTTGTTGTACAGCCAGTCTAAGGACGCACTGTTTTCTTTCCCTTGCCTTCTCTTTTCAAAAGACGACAAAAAGGACAAATCTGCTTTCTCTAATATTGATGAGGGATTCAATGATTGGAGACACTTGAACCCATTTATTGTCATTCATGAAAGGTCGATACCTCACCAACATTCTTATGTCGATTGGAAAGAATTAGAAATTGGACTGAAAACTAGTAGATCTGTTGATGCAGAACATCAAACATTGATACAAGCTGAAGCAGAAAAGTGGTGCAATGTTCTCAAATGTATTGTGGATGTAATTCTCCATTGTGCCAGGAATAACTTACCTTTAAGAGGAGGTTCCGATTCGATCAGTAACAGCAACTATGGTGTATTTCTGAGTACATTAGAACTTATTAGTCACTACAATCCTCAACTATCTAAGCACATAGAAAATGTTAAAAGTGGAAAACATGTAACAAGCTATTTTTCACCTCTAATTCAAAATGAGGTCATAGACATTTTGGGAAATAAGGTTCGATCTGAAATACTGAAGAATGTAAAAAGTGCCAAGTATTTCTCTATTATGTTTGACTGCACCCCGGACACAGCACATTTAGAACAAATGAGTGAAATAATAAGGTATGTTAACATTAAGGATGAGAAGTGCTCAGTTGAAGAAAGTTTTGTGGACTTCATCATAAGTCACCAGAAAAAAGGAAGAGGGTTATCACAAGAAATATTGCAAAAGCTAAACAATGATGGCTTGGTCAAGGCTTTGACAACGGCTCAAACATGGCAGGAAAATATGAAGGCGTTCAAGCGCACATATCCCAACTAAACGACCTTGCTAAATTTGTGCCTTGTGCAGCACACAGCCTTAACCTCGTTGGCGTGCATGTCGCGGAAGTGTCAATTATGATGACAAGTTTTTTTGGAAAAGTGTTGGAGTTTTTCAACTTCTTTAGTAGCTCTACCTTAAGGTTTTAATTGGTTGTCTCAAAACTACCCTTAAGAGACATTGTGATACAAGATGGTCTTCCAGGCGTCAAGCTGTGACAGCTCTTAAGAAGAACTTATCATCTGTACACAAAGTTTTACAAAACATGGCTGATAGTGCTGATAGAGACAACGACTGGAACACTGACACACTGTCTGGTGCTATGAAACTTGTTAGACAAATTGATTACGAATTTGTGTGCCTTTTAGAGATGTGGTCTGATGTTTTGATAAGTTTGGACTGCACCAACAAGTCACTGTAAGGAAAGGGCACAACTCTTGACGTAGCATCAAGTTTGCTCTCAGGTTTGGCAAAAAAAGTTGAAGACCTACGTAAAGAAGGAATTAAAAAATACACAGAAAAAGCCAAAGCTATTTGTGATTCCATGGCCATCCAAAGCAGTTTTGCTGTTAAGAGGCTGAGAAAAGTCAAGAGGATGGCTGGGGAGACGGCTGAAGACGAAGCACACTTGTTGAGTTCTGATAAATCATTTGAGATAGAATGTTACACTGTATTTGATAGAATTGTAAGTGAAATGGAAAAAAGGGCACACATTTACCACACAGTTTCATCAGACTTCAGTTTTTTGTCAGGAAAGTCCTTAAGTGAATGCTCTGTTTCTTTTCTTGAAAAGTGTGCAGCTGATCTTGGTGCGATATATAGCAGAGACATTGACAGAGTTGAGCTAGTTAACGAAGTAGCTGCTTTCAAGTTTCACGCAAAAGAGCTGGTGAAGAACATTTACAAGGCTTCCCATCTGGATATTCTGAAAGTTATTTCAAACTATAGATTAAGAGATGCTTATCCAAACATCGAAATAGCATTGAGGATATTTTTGACAATGCCCGTCAGAGTGGCGTCTTGCAAGCGTACTTTCAGCAAGCTGAAGATAATCAAAAACTACTTACGGTCAAGTGTGTGTGAAAACAGATTGAAAAACTTAGCTATCCTGTCCATAGAATATGAGATTGCTTCGAAACTTGATTTTAGTGAAATAATTAGTGAGTTTGCCTTGCTGAAAGCACGAAAGGTAAAGTTTTAGTTCCATGGCTTTTCTGCTGTATACTGTATGTAACAATTTGTAAAAGCAATATATTTGTTTACTGAAGAGTTTCAATTTGTTATTTACAGCCCCCAGAGCCAAAAAAATGGTACCTGCAGTTACAACAACAGAATGTTGTAAGTGCAAGTCCTGAAGTCCTGTGTAAAAAAAATCAAGATAAATTATAGAACTAAAGCACCGACTAAAGTTATGAATTATTTCTCTGGAAGATTTTGTTATAATCAATACCTCATCAGTTACAGTAGTGTGATATAATCTAACTGTTAACTAAAGAAGGCCTACTGTAAATTGATGTAACTATCAATAAAAATATTTTGCATTTTTTTTCTCATTTTCTCATATTGCAGGTTGCAGAAGCTGCTATAGTTTACTTAAATACTGTTACTAGAAGCTTAGTTTTTATTCTAAAAAAGTTTGTAATTGTATATTACCTACCTTAATGTAGTGTAAATATTAAGTTTTAGTAGGCCTTACCATGTACTGTACTTTGGTAACTACGTTTTTTTTTGTTTAGTTACTTTTTACATAGTTCAATCACCTGCAAATTAGGTTTTATACCTCCTACAGATTCCACCACTTTCAGTTAGTTTTTAAAAATAGTTTTAAGTTCAGTCTTTCTCTTACAATAGTAATACTTTTATATTCAGATAATATAGAATTTTACAGAAATTCGACCAAAAAGTTACCTAGAAAAGAGGCAAAAACTTGGCTTAAATAGCTTAAAAAACTACCATTTTTGCACTTTAATTTTAAAAATTTTCCGGACTCCCCGCTACGCTGGTCGGTATTCCAGACCCCCCAGTATTGGTATTGGGGGCGCAGCTTTGTCAAAATTGCCAAGGGCGCAGGAGTGCCTTGTTACGGCCCTGCCAGTACTTTATAATATTTCGTTTTTGTATCAAACCTCGTTTTATTTTTCACTGTTTTTGTGTCATTTCATACATCATATGATGTCCATTTAATTTTTTATTTTGTCATCATCATTCTTGAACACTGATAAAAAGTTCTGTAGTCAAGTAGGCTATGTTAAATATGTGTAAAAAAGTTCTGTAGTAAAGTATGTTAAATATGTGTAAATTACCTCGTTTTACTTATATTAGATACCATTATCTATTTTTACATTATTTGTTGTTGTTGTTTTTCTTCTTCTTCTTCTTCTTCTTCTTCTTCTTCTTCTTCTTCTTCTTCTTCTTCTTCTTCTTCTTCGTCGTCGCCGTCTCTTCTTCTTCTTCTTCTTCTTCTTCTTCTTCTTCTTCTTCTTCTTCTTCTTCTTCTTCTTCTTCTTCTTCTTCTTCTTCTTCTTCTTCATCATCATCATCATCATCATCATCATCATCTTCTTCTTCTTTAGACACAACCCTCTGTGTGTTAAGCCTGCTCTACCAGACGAGTCCATCTAACTCGATCCTGAGTTATTTGTTTCTATCCTGTCACACCTGTCGTCAAGTTTATAACCAAAAATTTAAACCGTGATACCGGTTCTAAAACTTCATCCTCAAATATTATTTTCCTTCTAAACCTTTCTTCTAAAGTCCATAAACTTCGTTTTCTTATTTTATGGGATTTACGAGTATTTTAAAATGATATATATCCCACGTAATCGGTTTAAGAGGGATGTATAGAACTTTGCAGAGCGTCTTCACTCTTCTGAATTTTTATTTGATCGTCAGCGAACAATAAACGCTTTATGTATCTATTTGTTATTTTATCTGGAGGAAAGGTGCAACAGAGAGAGAGAGAGAGAGAGAGAGAGAGAGAGAACTGGAGGCGAGTGGTGGCGGAAGGCAAGGGTTATCCCGGCCTGTAGAGCTCCAGAAGAAGAAAAAGAAGAAGATTTGTTATTTTATACCCAGGTTGAATTCAATTTTCTGCTACCTGATTATGTCGTCCAAATATGGACTAAATAATGTATGTTAATATTGGCTCGGTCTTTCCTCAGTACTTTTTATAATGACCGTACTATTGTGTAAGTTTGTAATTTCTCTTAATATGGTGGGGCTACACCAGTTTTCTAAAATTTCCCACAACATGTTTTTACTTTCATGATCAATAAACTAGGATGAGTTTCTAAATTTCTCGTGTATTCCTTTGTGAACTCACATGTTAGGGTTAGCATGCCCAGTTTGTACGTAAAGAGGCAATTTATTTCAATTGTATTCCCAAGGTTGCTGTCCTGGTAGCACCACTCCTATTTATCTAACAACGTAAGGAAGGGGAATGATGCTTTTAGGCGCAATGTAAATTCGTATATTCCCCATAACACCAAAACGAGTGCACCTGTTTCGAGTAACGAATAACGGGACTCAATCGATTCTTCTTAACAGCACGAGAGGTATAGGCCGTATTTGTAACTAGATTCGCCTCCACCTCACCAGCGACCTAGGTGCGACAATATGTCCCTGAAGGAATCTTCTTCTGTGGTGCCGTCTTCTTCTCCAGGCTGAGTTTGGAAATCAACTTGGCTATCCAGTTCTTCGATACAGCCGCCATGATCGATACACGCAATTGATCTGCAGTGGAATCGTTCCCGCAAATTTCTCATCCACGAAATTCTTCTTCATTCTAAGGATCTTTTGCCTTAATTGGAACTTCAAACAACATAATTGGGTTCTCCCTAACATGATCTCAGTATTCCAACATAATTTCCTTTTCTTTGTAAACCGTCAGTAAGACTTCTTACGGATGCAATGTGACGAACCACCTCTAAACTATCATTCCGATGGTGTGGCCCTTACCAAATCCAGAAGTACCTAACTCCCGTTACAGTAGCCCTGTGCGAACCTGCAACTCAGAAATATGTGCGGAGAACGCATATTTCGCAACTAAAGTTGTATAAGAAGAAGTGACGGTATAGTATAACCCAAAATAGAAAAGGGAATACTAGGCAGTGAAGAAAATTATATTTCTTAAACAACGTGAAAAAATGTAAAACGTAAAGTTGGAAACGAGGCCTGATCAACCTGAGTTCCAGTTCTGCGAAGCATACATTAATGAATAATCATTAACTAGATGGGTACTAACACTCATTGACTAAATGAGTTATCTAGGACTCACAGAAGACAAGATAGAATTCTAAATAGTAAAGATTTAGAAAGTTACTCTACAGAAGAGAGAGTAAAACAAACAAAAAACCCGGTAGTAGATTTAAGTGATAGAGATAAGAAAGAGTTTTGTGTTTTAATTGTGTAAATATTAAGTGTAAATAGTATGCATAAAACAAAAGGTAGTTAATAAGAATATATAAAGTATACTGTGTTGTAACTATAGGAAATTACTATGTGGACAACGTTGTAAAGTGTCCAACAACTATGTGAAAGAAATTACACACACTAACCCCATTCATACTCCCAGTCCCCAATTGTGAGTTAGACTCAAAAAAAAAAAACTTAACCGTAAAGTGCAAATTAAGCGGTGGAGTCTGTGACGATTTAAATTGTACCAATAATCAAAATAATAAAAAATTTTAAAAATTAAGGTTGCGAGCTCTTAAGCCATTTAAATCTCACTGTAATAATATAAAAAACCTGTATGTACTCAGTATGAGAGGAAGAAGTAATAAGTAAGTACGAAGATACTCTAATAAAAAGACAAATTGTAAAGAGTTATTAATTTCGTATTTAACCCTTTGCTTGTTGTCAGGCTCTGACCTGTTTAATTCCAGACTCGACATGTTTTCCGAGTCTTCTGTAATTTAGAATAAGATAAAAAAACCTAAGGTTAATAATTAAAAATCTGAAGACACAGATAGTCGCTAAAACAACTTATTTAAATTATGTATATTTATTTAGGGATAGTTTGTATAAATAAAAATGTTAACTTAAAGAGAGACAGGGACTATATTCTCGCACAGTAATTGCCCCTCTACCATTTTGTCCAGTACCAGACGAAGCGAGCAAAAATCTCTCTCTCGCTATGGTGACTTCGTGCAGTACAGACGTACGAGCTATGCTCTTACACTATGTTACCGATACTTTCGTTTACCTTAATGTGGTATACAAGAAATTGCTGCTGAAAGCATATGTATGTGTTAACTAGTATAGCTATGTAAAAAACAAGAGACTTAAAGTGTAACTCGAAACGTAAAAAAGGTGTAACACAAGATGACTTCGAACTTCAAGAACTAACAACACTTCCAACATCATACCTGGAGATGTGAACTATCAGAACTCACAAACTCTAGTAGACACGACAGAATATGCAGTTCAGGACATCCGAGAATCTACATGTACCATCGTAGAAAGTTCAATCTACCCTGCGGACTTTTGAACCCTGTGATGGCAAAGACCAGACCGAGATGACGACGCCGCTATTCCGGATTCCCAAGACGGACACCCCAGGACGAGTTTTCTGCATACCAATAAAAAGGTGACTCGATAGCCTGTCTATCGAGGGTTACTAATATTTGTTACACAACACACCTTAAAAGAGACTTTTCAGAGACTATTAACTTTGTAAAGATTAAAAGATTAAATCTAATAATTTAATGTAACTATTCAAACATCATACGTTGTAACAGTTTATATGCTAATGTATCGTAGTATAATTCAAGTAATAATACCATTCTTCAAATGGTTAAATAAAAGAAAGTCTTGCAAGCTAATATCATGAATTGAGTATGACTAAAAGTTTAATGACTAAATACCGAAGGTTACCCGGATCCGAGGTATAGCTAAATAGAATCTATGTTGATCCCAAAGTTTAAAGAAAGCATTCAAATAACTTTAATAATTTAATTAGTAATGTCATGGGATCTGTCAGTAAATGTTTTTAAATGTTAAATAAAGAGAAGTCGTCTTGTTACACACATATAAGGAGTGCTTAAATCAATAGTATACCTTCCCATTGTTTCCTTACACAGTTAGTAAGTAATTTGTTATATTAATTATTTGTGATTCATTCTGTTACAACGTAGGCAGCCCATCTAATTGACGGAGCTTAATTATGTTGGGTTCCCTGGATTTGTAACGAGGCGACGAGACGTTACAAAATTGCGCCACTCTGCTGAATTGCGCCACAAAAATGAACAACTTACCCAAGGTATTAAATCCGAGAAGTACGTATTGAGTAAGAATGTACTGTGTCTCAAGATAAGAGACGTAAAGAATTAAGAATAATAGCCCCGGATGTAATTAAGCCCATGCTGATGGAATACTTCCATTCATCTACCATAGGAGCCCATATGGGAATCAATAAGACGATACATCGTATTCGAAAGGAATACGTATTCGAAAGGAATACGCTACACTGGAACTAGCTGATTTCACAAAACCATTCGTCGTGCAAACCGACAGTTCCAGTGTAGCGTTAGGTGCAGTGATATACCAAGAGATAGATAACTGTAGACTACCAATTAGTTATGCATCACGAACACTGAGCGATCAAGAAAGAAAGTATTCCGCATATGAATTGGAATGTTTAGCAATAGTTTTTGCGTTCGAGAAGTTTAAACCCTTCCTAGAACATAAAGAATTCCTTTTGGAAACCGACAATCAGGCGTTATCATGGTTATTGAATCATCCTAAACAATTAGGACGAATTGGCAGATGGATATTGAAATTAAACTGCTACAAATTCAGAGTGCAGCATATTAAAGGTACTCAAAATGTAGTCGCCGATACCCTGTCCCGTATGTTCCAGTCACCCACTAAAACTTCCGAAAACATAGTGAAGCCGGAAATAGCAAGTGCTAACGCCGTAATTACTGAATTCCCCCTTGCCTTTACAAACCTTGCCCTGTATCAACAACAAGACCCCTTACTGAAGCCTATTATAGAACAACTTACCCAAGGTATTAAATCCGAGAAGTACGTATTGAGTAAGAATGTACTGTGTCTCAAGATAAGAGACGGAAAGGAATTAAGAACAATAGCCCCGGATGTAATTAAGCCCATGCTGATGGAATACTTCCATTCATCTACCATAGGAGCCCATATGGGAATCAATAAGACGATACATCGTATTCGAAAGGAATATCATTGGAACAATATGAACTGCGAAATAGCTAACTTCGTAAAGAAATGTTCATTATGCGCCCTTAGTAAACCAGCCAGAAATACTCAAGTAAGCCAATTGATTTCAGAAATCCCAAAGACTCCTTTTTCGAAACTTTATCTAGATTTCTCAGGTCGTATCCACGATCCAAATCAGGAAATACCATGTTACTGATCTGTGTAGATTCGTTTACCAAATTTGTTTGGATGTATCCCATGCGACGAGCATTAGCGTCGACAACAGTTAAAATACTACAGGAAAGACTATTTAAAGACTACGGTACTCCAGTACGTATAGTATCTGATAACGGTCCACAGTTTAAAGCAAAAGAATTTAAGAATATGTGTTTCAAGTTAGGGATAGACCATATAACCACTACAGAGTATCGACCGCAAGGCAATATTGCTGAAAGGTATCTACGAAACCTCAAATCTGCGCTAATCGCCTATCATGCGAACGATCACACGTCGTGGGACCAAAATCTATCCTGGATTCAATACGCGTTTAATTCAGCTTACCACGAAGGTCACAAGTCGACCCCGTTCGAGTTACTATACAAGTATCGACCAAACCACCCTTTGTCCACAAGATGGAATATACACGATCTGCTGCCTCCGCAAATAACGGATAAGCAGATAAAGCGAATATGGAACAAAGCCCGCTCTAACTTAAGAGCAAGCTTAGAAAAATCCAGAAGATACCACCAGAAAGGTAATCATAGCAATTCAGTCAGGTACCAAGTAGGTGACTTAGTAATGTACAAGACTCACCCCATTAGTAGTGCGATTGATAAGACCACCTCTAAACTATCATTCCGATGGTGTGGCCCTTACCAAATCCAGAAGTACCTAACTCCCGTTACGGTAGCCCTGTGCGAACCTGCAACTCAGAAATATGTGCGGAGAACGCATATTTCGCAACTAAAGTTGTATAAGAAGAAGTGACGGTATAGTATAACCCAAAATAGAAAAGGGAATACTAGGCAGTAAAGAAAATTATATTTCTGAAACATCGTGGAAAAATGTAAAACGTAGAGTTTGGAAACGAGGCCTGATCAAACCTGAGTTCCAGTTCTGCGAAGCATACATTAATGAATACTCATTAACTAGATGGGTACTAACACTCATTGACTAAATGAGTTATCTAGGACTCACAGAAGACAAGATAGAATTCTAAATAGTAAAGATTTAGAAAGTTACTCTACAGAAGAGAGAGTAAAACAAACAAAAAAACCGGTAGTAGATTTAAGTGATAGAGATAAGAAAGAGTTTTGTGTTTTACTTGTGTAAATATTAAGTGTAAATAGTATGTAAAAAAAAGGTAGTTAATAAGAATATAAAGTATACTGTGTTGTAACTATAGGAAATTACTATGTGGACAACGTTGTAAAGTGTCCAACAACTATGTGAAAGAAATTACACACACTAACCCCATTCATACTCCCAGTCCCCAATTGTGAGTTAGACTCAAAAAAAAAAAAACTTAACCGTAAAGTGCAAATTAAGCGGTGGAGTCTGTGACGATTTAAATTGTACCAATAATCAAAATAATAAAAAATTTTAAAAATTAAGGTTGCGAGCTCTTAAGCCATTTAAATCTCACTGTAATAATATAAAAAACCTGTATGTACTCAGTATGAGAGGAAGAAGTAATAAGTAAGTACGAAGATACTCTAATAAAAAGACAAATTGTAAAGAGTTATTAATTTCGTATTTAACCCTTTGCTTGTTGTCAGGCTCTGACCTGTTTAATTCCAGACTCGACATGTTTTCCGAGTCTTCTGTAATTTAGAATAAGATAAAAAAACCTAAGGTTAATAATTAAAAATCTGAAGACACAGATAGTCGCTAAAACAACTTATTTAAATTATGTATATTTATTTAGGGATAGTTTGTATAAATAAAAATGTTAACTTAAAGAGAGACAGGGACTATATTCTCGCACAGTAATTGCCCCTCTACCATTTTGTCCAGTACCAGACGAAGCGAGCAAAAATCTCTCTCTCGCTATGGTGACTTCGTGCAGTACAGACGTACGAGCTATGCTCTTACACTATGTTACCGATACTTTCGTTTACCTTAATGTGGTATACAAGAAATTGCTGCTGAAAGCATATGTATGTGTTAACTAGTATAGCTATGTAAAAAACAAGAGACTTAAAGTGTAACTCGAAACGTAAAAAAGGTGTAACACAAGATGACTTCGAACTTCAAGAACTAACAACACTTCCAACATCATACCTGGAGATGTGAACTATCAGAACTCACAAACTCTAGTAGACACGACAGAATATGCAGTTCAGGACATCCGAGAATCTACATGTACCATCGTAGAAAGTTCAATCTACCCTGCGGACTTTTGAACCCTGTGATGGCAAAGACCAGACCGAGATGACGACGCCGCTATTCCGGATTCCCAAGACGGACACCCCAGGACGAGTTTTCTGCATACCAATAAAAAGGTGACTCGATAGCCTGTCTATCGAGGGTTACTAATATTTGTTACACAACACACCTTAAAAGAGACTTTTCAGAGACTATTAACTTTGTAAAGATTAAAAGATTAAATCTAATAATTTAATGTAACTATTCAAACATCATACGTTGTAACAGTTTATATGCTAATGTATCGTAGTATAATTCAAGTAATAATACCATTCTTCAAATGGTTAAATAAAAGAAAGTCTTGCAAGCTAATATCATGAATTGAGTATGACTAAAAGTTTAATGACTAAATACCGAAGGTTACCCGGATCCGAGGTATAGCTAAATAGAATCTATGTTGATCCCAAAGTTTAAAGAAAGCATTCAAATAACTTTAATAATTTAATTAGTAATGTCATGGGATCTGTCAGTAAATGTTTTTAAATGTTAAATAAAGAGAAGTCGTCTTGTTACACACATATAAGGAGTGCTTAAATCAATAGTATACCTTCCCATTGTTTCCTTACACAGTTAGTAAGTAATTTGTTATATTAATTATTTGTGATTCATTCTGTTACAACGTAGGCAGCCCATCTAATTGACGGAGCTTAATTATGTTGGGTTCCCTGGATTTGTAACGAGGCGACGAGACGTTACAAAATTGCGCCACTCTGCTGAATTGCGCCACAAAAATGAACAACTTACCCAAGGTATTAAATCCGAGAAGTACGTATTGAGTAAGAATGTACTGTGTCTCAAGATAAGAGACGTAAAGAATTAAGAATAATAGCCCCGGATGTAATTAAGCCCATGCTGATGGAATACTTCCATTCATCTACCATAGGAGCCCATATGGGAATCAATAAGACGATACATCGTATTCGAAAGGAATACGTATTCGAAAGGAATACGCTACACTGGAACTAGCTGATTTCACAAAACCATTCGTCGTGCAAACCGACAGTTCCAGTGTAGCGTTAGGTGCAGTGATATACCAAGAGATAGATAACTGTAGACTACCAATTAGTTATGCATCACGAACACTGAGCGATCAAGAAAGAAAGTATTCCGCATATGAATTGGAATGTTTAGCAATAGTTTTTGCGTTCGAGAAGTTTAAACCCTTCCTAGAACATAAAGAATTCCTTTTGGAAACCGACAATCAGGCGTTATCATGGTTATTGAATCATCCTAAACAATTAGGACGAATTGGCAGATGGATATTGAAATTAAACTGCTACAAATTCAGAGTGCAGCATATTAAAGGTACTCAAAATGTAGTCGCCGATACCCTGTCCCGTATGTTCCAGTCACCCACTAAAACTTCCGAAAACATAGTGAAGCCGGAAATAGCAAGTGCTAACGCCGTAATTACTGAATTCCCCCTTGCCTTTACAAACCTTGCCCTGTATCAACAACAAGACCCCTTACTGAAGCCTATTATAGAACAACTTACCCAAGGTATTAAATCCGAGAAGTACGTATTGAGTAAGAATGTACTGTGTCTCAAGATAAGAGACGGAAAGGAATTAAGAACAATAGCCCCGGATGTAATTAAGCCCATGCTGATGGAATACTTCCATTCATCTACCATAGGAGCCCATATGGGAATCAATAAGACGATACATCGTATTCGAAAGGAATATCATTGGAACAATATGAACTGCGAAATAGCTAACTTCGTAAAGAAATGTTCATTATGCGCCCTTAGTAAACCAGCCAGAAATACTCAAGTAAGCCAATTGATTTCAGAAATCCCAAAGACTCCTTTTTCGAAACTTTATCTAGATTTCTCAGGTCGTATCCACGATCCAAATCAGGAAATACCATGTTACTGATCTGTGTAGATTCGTTTACCAAATTTGTTTGGATGTATCCCATGCGACGAGCATTAGCGTCGACAACAGTTAAAATACTACAGGAAAGACTATTTAAAGACTACGGTACTCCAGTACGTATAGTATCTGATAACGGTCCACAGTTTAAAGCAAAAGAATTTAAGAATATGTGTTTCAAGTTAGGGATAGACCATATAACCACTACAGAGTATCGACCGCAAGGCAATATTGCTGAAAGGTATCTACGAAACCTCAAATCTGCGCTAATCGCCTATCATGCGAACGATCACACGTCGTGGGACCAAAATCTATCCTGGATTCAATACGCGTTTAATTCAGCTTACCACGAAGGTCACAAGTCGACCCCGTTCGAGTTACTATACAAGTATCGACCAAACCACCCTTTGTCCACAAGATGGAATATACACGATCTGCTGCCTCCGCAAATAACGGATAAGCAGATAAAGCGAATATGGAACAAAGCCCGCTCTAACTTAAGAGCAAGCTTAGAAAAATCCAGAAGATACCACCAGAAAGGTAATCATAGCAATTCAGTCAGGTACCAAGTAGGTGACTTAGTAATGTACAAGACTCACCCCATTAGTAGTGCGATTGATAAGACCACCTCTAAACTATCATTCCGATGGTGTGGCCCTTACCAAATCCAGAAGTACCTAACTCCCGTTACGGTAGCCCTGTGCGAACCTGCAACTCAGAAATATGTGCGGAGAACGCATATTTCGCAACTAAAGTTGTATAAGAAGAAGTGACGGTATAGTATAACCCAAAATAGAAAAGGGAATACTAGGCAGTAAAGAAAATTATATTTCTGAAACATCGTGGAAAAATGTAAAACGTAGAGTTTGGAAACGAGGCCTGATCAAACCTGAGTTCCAGTTCTGCGAAGCATACATTAATGAATACTCATTAACTAGATGGGTACTAACACTCATTGACTAAATGAGTTATCTAGGACTCACAGAAGACAAGATAGAATTCTAAATAGTAAAGATTTAGAAAGTTACTCTACAGAAGAGAGAGTAAAACAAACAAAAAAACCGGTAGTAGATTTAAGTGATAGAGATAAGAAAGAGTTTTGTGTTTTACTTGTGTAAATATTAAGTGTAAATAGTATGTAAAAAAAAGGTAGTTAATAAGAATATAAAGTATACTGTGTTGTAACTATAGGAAATTACTATGTGGACAACGTTGTAAAGTGTCCAACAACTATGTGAAAGAAATTACACACACTAACCCCATTCATACTCCCAGTCCCCAATTGTGAGTTAGACTCAAAAAAAAAAAAACTTAACCGTAAAGTGCAAATTAAGCGGTGGAGTCTGTGACGATTTAAATTGTACCAATAATCAAAATAATAAAAAATTTTAAAAATTAAGGTTGCGAGCTCTTAAGCCATTTAAATCTCACTGTAATAATATAAAAAACCTGTATGTACTCAGTATGAGAGGAAGAAGTAATAAGTAAGTACGAAGATACTCTAATAAAAAGACAAATTGTAAAGAGTTATTAATTTCGTATTTAACCCTTTGCTTGTTGTCAGGCTCTGACCTGTTTAATTCCAGACTCGACATGTTTTCCGAGTCTTCTGTAATTTAGAATAAGATAAAAAAACCTAAGGTTAATAATTAAAAATCTGAAGACACAGATAGTCGCTAAAACAACTTATTTAAATTATGTATATTTATTTAGGGATAGTTTGTATAAATAAAAATGTTAACTTAAAGAGAGACAGGGACTATATTCTCGCACAGTAATTGCCCCTCTACCATTTTGTCCAGTACCAGACGAAGCGAGCAAAAATCTCTCTCTCGCTATGGTGACTTCGTGCAGTACAGACGTACGAGCTATGCTCTTACACTATGTTACCGATACTTTCGTTTACCTTAATGTGGTATACAAGAAATTGCTGCTGAAAGCATATGTATGTGTTAACTAGTATAGCTATGTAAAAAACAAGAGACTTAAAGTGTAACTCGAAACGTAAAAAAGGTGTAACACAAGATGACTTCGAACTTCAAGAACTAACAACACTTCCAACATCATACCTGGAGATGTGAACTATCAGAACTCACAAACTCTAGTAGACACGACAGAATATGCAGTTCAGGACATCCGAGAATCTACATGTACCATCGTAGAAAGTTCAATCTACCCTGCGGACTTTTGAACCCTGTGATGGCAAAGACCAGACCGAGATGACGACGCCGCTATTCCGGATTCCCAAGACGGACACCCCAGGACGAGTTTTCTGCATACCAATAAAAAGGTGACTCGATAGCCTGTCTATCGAGGGTTACTAATATTTGTTACACAACACACCTTAAAAGAGACTTTTCAGAGACTATTAACTTTGTAAAGATTAAAAGATTAAATCTAATAATTTAATGTAACTATTCAAACATCATACGTGGTAACAGTTTATATGCTAATGTATCGTAGTATAATTCAAGTAATAATACCATTCTTCAAATGGTTAAATAAAAGAAAGTCTTGCAAGCTAATATCATGAATTGAGTATGACTAAAAGTTTAATGACTAAATACCGAAGGTTACCCGGATCCGAGGTATAGCTAAATAGAATCTATGTTGATCCCAAAGTTTAAAGAAAGCATTCAAATAACTTTAATAATTTAATTAGTAATGTCATGGGATCTGTCAGTAAATGTTTTTAAATGTTAAATAAAGAGAAGTCGTCTTGTTACACACATATAAGGAGTGCTTAAATCAATAGTATACCTTCCCATTGTTTCCTTACACAGTTAGTAAGTAATTTGTTATATTAATTATTTGTGATTCATTCTGTTACAACGTAGGCAGCCCATCTAATTGACGGAGCTTAATTATGTTGGGTTCCCTGGATTTGTAACGAGGCGACGAGACGTTACAAAATTGCGCCACTCTGCTGAATTGCGCCACAAAAATGAACAACTTACCCAAGGTATTAAATCCGAGAAGTACGTATTGAGTAAGAATGTACTGTGTCTCAAGATAAGAGACGGAAAGAATTAAGAATAATAGCCCCGGATGTAATTAAGCCCATGCTGATGGAATACTTCCATTCATCTACCATAGGAGCCCATATGGGAATCAATAAGACGATACATCGTATTCGAAAGGAATACGTATTCGAAAGGAATACGCTACACTGGAACTAGCTGATTTCACAAAACCATTCGTCGTGCAAACCGACAGTTCCAGTGTAGCGTTAGGTGCAGTGATATACCAAGAGATAGATAACTGTAGACTACCAATTAGTTATGCATCACGAACACTGAGCGATCAAGAAAGAAAGTATTCCGCATATGAATTGGAATGTTTAGCAATAGTTTTTGCGTTCGAGAAGTTTAAACCCTTCCTAGAACATAAAGAATTCCTTTTGGAAACCGACAATCAGGCGTTATCATGGTTATTGAATCATCCTAAACAATTAGGACGAATTGGCAGATGGATATTGAAATTAAACTGCTACAAATTCAGAGTGCAGCATATTAAAGGTACTCAAAATGTAGTCGCCGATACCCTGTCCCGTATGTTCCAGTCACCCACTAAAACTTCCGAAAACATAGTGAAGCCGGAAATAGCAAGTGCTAACGCCGTAATTACTGAATTCCCCCTTGCCTTTACAAACCTTGCCCTGTATCAACAACAAGACCCCTTACTGAAGCCTATTATAGAACAACTTACCCAAGGTATTAAATCCGAGAAGTACGTATTGAGTAAGAATGTACTGTGTCTCAAGATAAGAGACGGAAAGGAATTAAGAACAATAGCCCCGGATGTAATTAAGCCCATGCTGATGGAATACTTCCATTCATCTACCATAGGAGCCCATATGGGAATCAATAAGACGATACATCGTATTCGAAAGGAATATCATTGGAACAATATGAACTGCGAAATAGCTAACTTCGTAAAGAAATGTTCATTATGCGCCCTTAGTAAACCAGCCAGAAATACTCAAGTAAGCCAATTGATTTCAGAAATCCCAAAGACTCCTTTTTCGAAACTTTATCTAGATTTCTCAGGTCGTATCCACGATCCAAATCAGGAAATACCATGTTACTGATCTGTGTAGATTCGTTTACCAAATTTGTTTGGATGTATCCCATGCGACGAGCATTAGCGTCGACAACAGTTAAAATACTACAGGAAAGACTATTTAAAGACTACGGTACTCCAGTACGTATAGTATCTGATAACGGTCCACAGTTTAAAGCAAAAGAATTTAAGAATATGTGTTTCAAGTTAGGGATAGACCATATAACCACTACAGAGTATCGACCGCAAGGCAATATTGCTGAAAGGTATCTACGAAACCTCAAATCTGCGCTAATCGCCTATCATGCGAACGATCACACGTCGTGGGACCAAAATCTATCCTGGATTCAATACGCGTTTAATTCAGCTTACCACGAAGGTCACAAGTCGACCCCGTTCGAGTTACTATACAAGTATCGACCAAACCACCCTTTGTCCACAAGATGGAATATACACGATCTGCTGCCTCCGCAAATAACGGATAAGCAGATAAAGCGAATATGGAACAAAGCCCGCTCTAACTTAAGAGCAAGCTTAGAAAAATCCAGAAGATACCACCAGAAAGGTAATCATAGCAATTCAGTCAGGTACCAAGTAGGTGACTTAGTAATGTACAAGACTCACCCCATTAGTAGTGCGATTGATAAGACCACCTCTAAACTATCATTCCGATGGTGTGGCCCTTACCAAATCCAGAAGTACCTAACTCCCGTTACGGTAGCCCTGTGCGAACCTGCAACTCAGAAATATGTGCGGAGAACGCATATTTCGCAACTAAAGTTGTATAAGAAGAAGTGACGGTATAGTATAACCCAAAATAGAAAAGGGAATACTAGGCAGTAAAGAAAATTATATTTCTGAAACATCGTGGAAAAATGTAAAACGTAGAGTTTGGAAACGAGGCCTGATCAAACCTGAGTTCCAGTTCTGCGAAGCATACATTAATGAATACTCATTAACTAGATGGGTACTAACACTCATTGACTAAATGAGTTATCTAGGACTCACAGAAGACAAGATAGAATTCTAAATAGTAAAGATTTAGAAAGTTACTCTACAGAAGAGAGAGTAAAACAAACAAAAAAACCGGTAGTAGATTTAAGTGATAGAGATAAGAAAGAGTTTTGTGTTTTACTTGTGTAAATATTAAGTGTAAATAGTATGTAAAAAAAAGGTAGTTAATAAGAATATAAAGTATACTGTGTTGTAACTATAGGAAATTACTATGTGGACAACGTTGTAAAGTGTCCAACAACTATGTGAAAGAAATTACACACACTAACCCCATTCATACTCCCAGTCCCCAATTGTGAGTTAGACTCAAAAAAAAAAACTTAACCGTAAAGTGCAAATTAAGCGGTGGAGTCTGTGACGATTTAAATTGTACCAATAATCAAAATAATAAAAAATTTTAAAAATTAAGGTTGCGAGCTCTTAAGCCATTTAAATCTCACTGTAATAATATAAAAAACCTGTATGTACTCAGTATGAGAGGAAGAAGTAATAAGTAAGTACGAAGATACTCTAATAAAAAGACAAATTGTAAAGAGTTATTAATTTCGTATTTAACCCTTTGCTTGTTGTCAGGCTCTGACCTGTTTAATTCCAGACTCGACATGTTTTCCGAGTCTTCTGTAATTTAGAATAAGATAAAAAAACCTAAGGTTAATAATTAAAAATCTGAAGACACAGATAGTCGCTAAAACAACTTATTTAAATTATGTATATTTATTTAGGGATAGTTTGTATAAATAAAAATGTTAACTTAAAGAGAGACAGGGACTATATTCTCGCACAGTAATTGCCCCTCTACCATTTTGTCCAGTACCAGACGAAGCGAGCAAAAATCTCTCTCTCGCTATGGTGACTTCGTGCAGTACAGACGTACGAGCTATGCTCTTACACTATGTTACCGATACTTTCGTTTACCTTAATGTGGTATACAAGAAATTGCTGCTGAAAGCATATGTATGTGTTAACTAGTATAGCTATGTAAAAAACAAGAGACTTAAAGTGTAACTCGAAACGTAAAAAAGGTGTAACACAAGATGACTTCGAACTTCAAGAACTAACAACACTTCCAACATCATACCTGGAGATGTGAACTATCAGAACTCACAAACTCTAGTAGACACGACAGAATATGCAGTTCAGGACATCCGAGAATCTACATGTACCATCGTAGAAAGTTCAATCTACCCTGCGGACTTTTGAACCCTGTGATGGCAAAGACCAGACCGAGATGACGACGCCGCTATTCCGGATTCCCAAGACGGACACCCCAGGACGAGTTTTCTGCATACCAATAAAAAGGTGACTCGATAGCCTGTCTATCGAGGGTTACTAATATTTGTTACACAACACACCTTAAAAGAGACTTTTCAGAGACTATTAACTTTGTAAAGATTAAAAGATTAAATCTAATAATTTAATGTAACTATTCAAACATCATACGTGGTAACAGTTTATATGCTAATGTATCGTAGTATAATTCAAGTAATAATACCATTCTTCAAATGGTTAAATAAAAGAAAGTCTTGCAAGCTAATATCATGAATTGAGTATGACTAAAAGTTTAATGACTAAATACCGAAGGTTACCCGGATCCGAGGTATAGCTAAATAGAATCTATGTTGATCCCAAAGTTTAAAGAAAGCATTCAAATAACTTTAATAATTTAATTAGTAATGTCATGGGATCTGTCAGTAAATGTTTTTAAATGTTAAATAAAGAGAAGTCGTCTTGTTACACACATATAAGGAGTGCTTAAATCAATAGTATACCTTCCCATTGTTTCCTTACACAGTTAGTAAGTAATTTGTTATATTAATTATTTGTGATTCATTCTGTTACAACGTAGGCAGCCCATCTAATTGACGGAGCTTAATTATGTTGGGTTCCCTGGATTTGTAACGAGGCGACGAGACGTTACAAAATTGCGCCACTCTGCTGAATTGCGCCACAAAAATGAACAACTTACCCAAGGTATTAAATCCGAGAAGTACGTATTGAGTAAGAATGTACTGTGTCTCAAGATAAGAGACGGAAAGAATTAAGAATAATAGCCCCGGATGTAATTAAGCCCATGCTGATGGAATACTTCCATTCATCTACCATAGGAGCCCATATGGGAATCAATAAGACGATACATCGTATTCGAAAGGAATACGTATTCGAAAGGAATACGCTACACTGGAACTAGCTGATTTCACAAAACCATTCGTCGTGCAAACCGACAGTTCCAGTGTAGCGTTAGGTGCAGTGATATACCAAGAGATAGATAACTGTAGACTACCAATTAGTTATGCATCACGAACACTGAGCGATCAAGAAAGAAAGTATTCCGCATATGAATTGGAATGTTTAGCAATAGTTTTTGCGTTCGAGAAGTTTAAACCCTTCCTAGAACATAAAGAATTCCTTTTGGAAACCGACAATCAGGCGTTATCATGGTTATTGAATCATCCTAAACAATTAGGACGAATTGGCAGATGGATATTGAAATTAAACTGCTACAAATTCAGAGTGCAGCATATTAAAGGTACTCAAAATGTAGTCGCCGATACCCTGTCCCGTATGTTCCAGTCACCCACTAAAACTTCCGAAAACATAGTGAAGCCGGAAATAGCAAGTGCTAACGCCGTAATTACTGAATTCCCCCTTGCCTTTACAAACCTTGCCCTGTATCAACAACAAGACCCCTTACTGAAGCCTATTATAGAACAACTTACCCAAGGTATTAAATCCGAGAAGTACGTATTGAGTAAGAATGTACTGTGTCTCAAGATAAGAGACGGAAAGGAATTAAGAACAATAGCCCCGGATGTAATTAAGCCCATGCTGATGGAATACTTCCATTCATCTACCATAGGAGCCCATATGGGAATCAATAAGACGATACATCGTATTCGAAAGGAATATCATTGGAACAATATGAACTGCGAAATAGCTAACTTCGTAAAGAAATGTTCATTATGCGCCCTTAGTAAACCAGCCAGAAATACTCAAGTAAGCCAATTGATTTCAGAAATCCCAAAGACTCCTTTTTCGAAACTTTATCTAGATTTCTCAGGTCGTATCCACGATCCAAATCAGGAAATACCATGTTACTGATCTGTGTAGATTCGTTTACCAAATTTGTTTGGATGTATCCCATGCGACGAGCATTAGCGTCGACAACAGTTAAAATACTACAGGAAAGACTATTTAAAGACTACGGTACTCCAGTACGTATAGTATCTGATAACGGTCCACAGTTTAAAGCAAAAGAATTTAAGAATATGTGTTTCAAGTTAGGGATAGACCATATAACCACTACAGAGTATCGACCGCAAGGCAATATTGCTGAAAGGTATCTACGAAACCTCAAATCTGCGCTAATCGCCTATCATGCGAACGATCACACGTCGTGGGACCAAAATCTATCCTGGATTCAATACGCGTTTAATTCAGCTTACCACGAAGGTCACAAGTCGACCCCGTTCGAGTTACTATACAAGTATCGACCAAACCACCCTTTGTCCACAAGATGGAATATACACGATCTGCTGCCTCCGCAAATAACGGATAAGCAGATAAAGCGAATATGGAACAAAGCCCGCTCTAACTTAAGAGCAAGCTTAGAAAAATCCAGAAGATACCACCAGAAAGGTAATCATAGCAATTCAGTCAGGTACCAAGTAGGTGACTTAGTAATGTACAAGACTCACCCCATTAGTAGTGCGATTGATAAGACCACCTCTAAACTATCATTCCGATGGTGTGGCCCTTACCAAATCCAGAAGTACCTAACTCCCGTTACGGTAGCCCTGTGCGAACCTGCAACTCAGAAATATGTGCGGAGAACGCATATTTCGCAACTAAAGTTGTATAAGAAGAAGTGACGGTATAGTATAACCCAAAATAGAAAAGGGAATACTAGGCAGTAAAGAAAATTATATTTCTGAAACATCGTGGAAAAATGTAAAACGTAGAGTTTGGAAACGAGGCCTGATCAAACCTGAGTTCCAGTTCTGCGAAGCATACATTAATGAATACTCATTAACTAGATGGGTACTAACACTCATTGACTAAATGAGTTATCTAGGACTCACAGAAGACAAGATAGAATTCTAAATAGTAAAGATTTAGAAAGTTACTCTACAGAAGAGAGAGTAAAACAAACAAAAAAAACCGGTAGTAGATTTAAGTGATAGAGATAAGAAAGAGTTTTGTGTTTTACTTGTGTAAATATTAAGTGTAAATAGTATGTAAAAAAAAGGTAGTTAATAAGAATATAAAGTATACTGTGTTGTAACTATAGGAAATTACTATGTGGACAACGTTGTAAAGTGTGCAACAACTATGTGAAAGAAATTACACACACTAACCCCATTCATACTCCCAGTCCCCAATTGTGAGTTAGACTCAAAAACTTAACCGTAAAGTGCAAATTAAGCGGTGGAGTATGTGACGATTTAAATTGTAAAAATAATCAAGAAAATAAAAAATTTTAAAAAATTAAGGTTGCGAGCTATTATGCCATTTAAATCTCACTGTAATAATATAAAAACCTGTATGTACTCAGTATGAGAGGAAGCAGTAATTAGTTAGTACGAAGATACTCTAATAAAAAGACAAATTGTAAAGAGTTATTAATATCGTATTTAACCCTTTGCTTGTTATCAGGCGCTGACCTGTTGATTCCAGACTCGACATGTTTTCCGAGTCTTGTGTAAGTTAGAATAAGATAAAAAACCTAATGTTAATAATTAAAAATCTGAAGACACAGATAGTCGCTAAAACAACTTATTTAAATTATGTATATTTATTTAGGGATAGTTTGTATAAATAAAAATGTTAACTTAAAGAGAGACAGGGACTATATTCTCGCGCAGTAATTGCCCCTCTACCATTTTGTCCAGTACCAGACGAAGCGAGCAAAAATCTCTCTCTCGCTATGGTGACTTCGTGCAGTACAGACGTACGAGCTATGCTCTTACACTATGTTACCGATACTTTCGTTTACCTTAATGTGGTATACAAGAAATTGCTGCTGAAAGCATATGTATGTGTTAACTAGTATAGCTATGTAAAAAACAAGAGACTTAAAGTGTAACTCGAAACGTAAAAAAGGTGTAACACAAGATGACTTCGAACTTCAAGAACTAACAACACTTCCAACATCATACCTGGAGATGTGAACTATCAGAACTCACAAACTCTAGTAGACACGACAGAATATGCAGATCAGGACATCCGAGAATCTACAAGTACCATCGTAGAAAGTTCAATCTACCCTGCGGACTTTGGAGCCCTTTACTGACGAAGACCAGACCGAGATGACGACGCCGCTATTCCGGATTCCCAAGACGGACACCCCAGGACGAGTTTTCTGCATACCAATTAAAAGGTGACTCGATAGCCTGTCTATCGAGGCTTACTAATATTTGTTACACAACACGCCTTAAAAGAGACTTTTCAGAGACTATTAACTTTGTAAAGATTAATAAATTAAATCTAATAATTTAATGTAACTATTCAAACATCATACGTTGTAACAGTTTATATGCTAATGTATAGTAATATAATTCAAGTAATAATACCATTCTTCCAATGGTTAAATAAAAGAAAGTCTTGCAAGCTAAGATCATGAATTGAGTATAACTAAAAGTTTTAATGAATAAATACCGAAGGTTACCCGGATCCGAGGTATAGCTAAATAGAATCAATGGTGATCCCAAAGTTTAAGGAAAGCATTCAAATAACTTTAATAATTTAATTAGTAATGTCATGGGATCTGTCAGTAAATGTTTTTAAATGTTAAATAAAGAGAAGTCTTCTTGTTACACACATATAAGGAGTGCTTAAATCAATAGTATACCTTCCCATTGTTTCCTTACACAGTTAGTAAGTAATTTGTTATATTAATTATTTGTGATACATTCTGTTACAACGTAGGCAGCCCATCTAATTAACGGAGTTTAATTACGATGGGTTCCCTGGATTTGTAACGCGGCGAAAAGACGTTACAGCAACAGTATCAACCACAGAATATTAACATAACGTTAAATAAATTTAATCGAACAGTTTCCTTTACCTAGTTGCTGGTTTCCCGACTGTGCAAAGGTTATTTGTTTGTCTACTATGTTCGTTGTTTGTGTCCCTGTAACTCCAAAACTTCTTCATAAATTTCAATAAGTAAAATTCTTTCGATTCGTTTTGACGATCCGAGTGGCGTTGGCACCAAATGACACTTCAGATAATCGAATGTGGAAGGACGTGTCCGCCGGTTTGGTCCAGTTTAATCCCGTGCTGCTGGTCTCTGGTTCCGCACTATTATTCTGAGCCTAAAAACAGTAATTAATAAGGATTTCAATTTTTTAACTATAAAAAACAAGAACATTAAAATACGTTGATTTATATACCTACAAAAAAACAAGTCGTTTTTCACTTTACAAAAGAGTATCATTGCTCCAAAGATACTGTAGTTACCTGTTTGTTTTCCGAATAGAATTATGTAGACCTTTATGCTTCTTATAATAGGACAGTAGGAAATAATACTGATGAAAAGTAGTAAACATAAATATTACATTAACTGTGATGAATCGTGAATTGTCTTCGCAATTACATTTAAAAATACTTGTGTTTAAAAAATTCACGAGTTGCTACCTGTAAGCAGAACTAGAAAAGGGTTAAAACGGGATAGGTCTTTTTTACCGTAAGGTAGGATAGGTCAAGGACACGACCGTAAAGAAACATTATTCTTTTCAGTTTTTGAAATCTAATTTGACCGTCTTAATAAGTTCTAGTCTATTATAATTTTAATAATAAATAAATAAGATTTGTTTTTTACAAGAATATATTTGTATTTTTTAATATTTGTAATGTTTCAGCAGTTTAAACTGTCATTTTTAGAAACTATTTCCAAATTAGTAATTGTAGTTTGAATAATTTAATTATAATAAATAAATTATAATTGTTAACTCGCTGAAAATTCAAATCCGTAAATACAACGGGGCGCCTGAAATGTTTGCTTTGTAAGCGCCCGTTTATATTATCGATAAACAAAAAAAAACACACAATTTATCAAATGAATCATAAGAAGTGACTAACAAACAATAAATGAATAAGTACAGATTCAAAGAATAGTGATCTGTTGTAAAAGTGAACAAGACAAAGCGAAACGGAGAATAAGAAAAGTTAGGTCGTAAGCGAAATGTTTTGTGGATACCACTATGAAACTGATATGAAATAAGTTTGAACAGCAGTGAATAGGTAGACACGAGTGTACACGAAGAACGTAATGGGACAGACCAACACCGGTAGTACAGAGCGAGCGACGTAGTAAATATTTACATTCCATGAAGTGGGTCGGTCTTACACAGCGAACCAACCTTGCCATGTAACTGGTCAAGGCTGGTAATTGGTCTCTCGTGACGGGTCACCCGATGATTGGGCCGCGGATCAGGTGCGTTCCAAGTTTCTGTCTTCGCGGCCAGATATCCTTCGCACCACCGTTCTCTTGGTTTACTTATATCGTCTAGACGTTGTTACTCCTTTCTAGACGGTGTTTTTATTTAAGGTTACTTTATTTTATTATGTTATTGGTATTGTAGACGCCCTAATTCTCTCCTTATTCACACAGAATATCTTGTAAATCGGAATATAAAGTCATATGAAAATGCCCACTCTGATTATTCACAGAAAGTGTATTCTGAAGATTTCGGCTCACATAAACGTCAGTACTCATAGAATCAAGGAATATGAGAGTCTGTAGCGAGTACCATTAAGGTTTTGAACGACTACAAATGTCAGTGGTCCTTCCTGCCTTCCCCATGATGCTACTGAACTCTGGCCTCCTCTAACCTTCTCCTCCAACTACTTCGACCTCTTGCGGCCGCCTGCTAGTTTCTCACCCCAGTAGAATCTCAGCCTCTCGCCGAATGTTATCCTTCCACCACGCGGTTCTTGATCTTTCTCGTCTTTTGGCATCCATCATCTGTTCGCTCATTATTTTCTTGGGTATTCGAGTGTCCCAACAAGTGGGGGTTCGTTCTGTATCCTGTCATTTAAGCATTGTAGGCTGCTCTATGTACGATTATTGAAGTTGAATCTGATGCGCCAAAATTACCCCTACATCTTCGCTCGTAGACTTTCGTGGCCGGAGCTGTCAATAAAACGCTGTTTTATGTTGATAACCATGTTACTGGTATCGTTTTGAACACCGAATGTTTCTCCTAGTCTATGATGCGACATCCTGTACCACTGAGGACGCCACAACACATAATGGGTGATACGTTTGATGTTCATAACGCTAGTGATAAAAAGTGGTTATCAATCGAAAACATATTATTATTACCCTCATATCATTACCTATAATTGGGCCCAATATTTATTACCCCTACATCATTACCTATAACTAAGCCAAATACTGTATTACACTGTACTCGGCGCTCGAATGTCCCCACCGTCTTTGTGAGCGTCCAAGTTTGGCATCCACATGTGGCGATGGATCCACGTTGACCCATATGAGTCATATTATCGTCTTCTATATTATAAGTTTAGACTTCAGTTGAACCAGCTTAAACGCTGTGTAGAATTTGTGTGAATAGAGTGCCCTGCTAACATTCAGATTATCTTTCTTGTCTCGTGGGAAGGTAATCATTTTTATCATTTACTGTACTTCCCAGGTAACTAAAATCTCGGACAATTCCGACGCTATCATCTTCGATATTCCGGTTCTGATCTCGTCTCCTCTTCGTTCTCATTTTGAAAAATTGAAAGCCTCGAACAAAAATATCAGTAGATTATAAATGACGAACTTTTGGCATCATAGAAAAATTATAATGACCTCAATGGTAGCTCAATTATAAAAAAGTCAATAACAGTTTCTTTAATAAGTGGCAACGGTCAGTCACTGTACTATATTAAAAATACGTAATTTTGAATCATTTAGAGAAACTGTGACATAACTAATATCAGCAGTGCTTGAGGAAAGTCGTGCAATCCTTCAGAATTACTTTCCACTCTTTCATAATTTTCTTTGATCATTTAACAATAGTTATTAGGAATTACTGGATTATAAAAGTAACGTTATTATAACTGGCCTCGCGATTTTTGTAGGAAGTGACGTAAACCGTACTGTTATCGGGGAAATATCGATATTTACCAGCGATATTTACCAGCTGTTACAAGACTATAAACATAATTTAATTTTACTGTACAGTAATAGCATCTCGTGCTTTTCGTAGGAAATGACGTAAGGACCATTCTGTCGGTAAAATAGTTTAATTAGTGTGCTATTACAAAATCTACAGTGTTTTGATGTCCAGAGGCAACATCTCATTAAGTCGCAACGTTGCATAACGAACAGTTTCAATGCAATTAGAGTGACGTTTATAACAGTAAATAATTATAGAGTTTTAAATTGTTCTAATTAAAACGAATAACTTTATTGTTGAAATTGGTACTGTTAAGCCGTGGTCCACAGTTGTGCTGTTGACAAACGTTTCAGCCCCACCGTCGGAAGCCATCATCAGTGTATAAGATGGCACGGTATCCGCCAATTCATACCACAGGTGAGGTAGAGACTATGTACTTTGCGTGAGAAGGCCTACTTATATAAACTTTTGCACGATCTAAGCTGGAAAGCAGCACCAGTCAATCAGCATCAAGTGCTATCTGATTGGCTTAGGAGCACAGCATGCCGATATCTTATTTTATAGGAGGCTTTCTCCCCTTCGATTCATAGTGACGGACTCCATGTGCAGCCGAGGGTAGTACAAGTACTTTCCGAGCACAATATCTTGGTGTCCTCAAAGGGAACATGATGATCAGCGTTGGAGAGCGAATGCTCGGCCACCGCAGACTTCTCCGGCTGCCTCAAGCGACAACAGCGGCTGTGTTCACCAGCGCGTATACGGAGGCTGCGCTTCGTGGTGCCGATGTACACTTCGCCGCACGAGCAAGGAACACTGTACAGGGCTCCCGACGAGAGCGGATCCGTTGCGTCCTTCACAGGCCTCAAGAACAGTTGTATCTTCCTGGATGGTTTATGGCCTCCGAAACGTTTGTCGACAGCAACAACTATGGACCACTTCCCAACAGCCTGGCTAATAGTACCAATTTCAACAATGTTGAAGCCGGCCGGCTATGAAAGCTTAAGAACGTGTATAACTTTATGTGTAAAGAGTTCGAAGATGTCAGTACAGAATAATATAGGCCTACATAATATACAGGTGCTTTAAGATAATACACTTTTTACTACACCAGCACAAACGTATACTGATCGGCCAGTCCCGGTTGTCATTCCATAGCTCAAGCAGTAGACATACTCTTAGAGACCAGTTATTTCCATATGGCTTTTTATGCAATTAGCTAAGTATATTAGATAAATAATTTCATAAAGTGTTTATTTTTAGCTTCCGGCGAAAAAAAATATCTGAGTAGAATACAAGGCATCGAAGATGAGATTCTTGCGAGGCTGCACACGAAGGGATAGACTCTACAATGAAGACATTCGTAAAGAGTTGAAAATTTTTAATATCCAAGATCGTATGGCAGAAAACAAAGAGAGATGGATTACTCGTCTGAATAGGATGTCAGTTGGCAGGTTACCTAAGGAAGTTTGGCAGTACAAGCCTGTTGGACAACGTAGTATAGGAAGACGCAGGAAGGGTTGGTGAAGTGTATACATTCCTTTTGGACCGGAACCAGGTGATGTGCCTAGTCTCTGATAGAAGAAGAAGTTTTTACCTGAGAACAAAAACATTGGTCTTACTAGAGAAACCTATAAAACAGCGTGTAAATGTTTCAACATAAAGCCTAAAGTAGTCTTTATTCTATTTTTGTGTAATAGTATATTAAAATACCCAGTCTATTTACTTCAGTCCCTCGGTGAGACAAAGTTGATTCGCGGGTCCGATGTTTCGACCTTGGTTTGTAATCAGTCGACGCTTATGTTATTCACTAGAGTTGCACGTGTTTAAATTATATTGTCACAACAAAAGTTACATACTATATTAACTTAATAAATATTAGCCTATGTATTATATTATCATAATAAAGACTGTACTGATAAAAGATATGTAGTAGAATATGTTAAATATGTGTAACTTCACAATTAATACATACTGCCTTTTCTTCTTCTTCTTCTTCTTCTTCTTCTTCTTCTTCTTCTTCTTCTTCTTCTTCTTCTTCTTCTTCTTCTTCTTCTTCTTCTTCTTCTTCTTCTTCTTCTTCTTCTTCTTCTTCTTCTTCTTCTTCTTCTTCTGCTTCTGCTTCTGCTTGTCCTTCTCCTTCTCCTTCTCCTTCATCTCTTTTTCTTATTCTTCTTCCTCTTTAGGCTTACAATCCTCTGTGTGTTTTAGCCTGCTCTACCAGACGACTCCATCTAACTCGATCCACAGTGGCTTGTTTCCATCCTGTCACACCTGTCCTTGTCAAGTGATCCTCCAACTACCTCTTCTTTGGTCTTCCTCTAGCTCTTTCCCCACCGGTCTCCACTCCATTATTCTCCTCGCGTTCCTACCAGCCTCCGTTCTACAGAAGTGATCCAATCATCACATTCTTTGACTTTTAACAAACCTGATTATATTTGCCCGTTGTATGAGATTTCCAGATTCATGATTTGTTCTTATTCTGTATTGCCCAGCATCCTGCACGGGTCCAAATATTTTCTCAGTGTTTTCCTTTCAAACTTTTTCAATTTGTCTGCGTCTCTAATCGTAATCACCCATGTTTTACAGCCATAATTTACATAAATAGACAGTGACTCGTAAACGTTTTGCCGTTTTGCCATCCTGCGCCCTTCCATAGTGCCTGAAATGTTTCGGCAGCCATATATTCTAGAAGCTGTAACCATAAATTTACGATTTAATTGTAATTCTGTTTGGGAATTAAAATCTGTTTGGACTTTACATAGTGCAGAAAATATATCTGTAGTCATTTTGTAGCTTGCAGTCATTTTTAGTTTCAGCATTTCCATTTAAATGCTTAAACTTTAAAATCTGTCGTCACCTAACTTAAGAATCACTCCCCTAAAAAGAAGATTGCATCATCTACTCCGCCCCTATATCAATAAAGTCACGGTTGACGAACACCGTGTTCAACCTGTTGCTTTATCAAGCTCTGTCTAGATTAAATTACTTTCAGTACATTTTACTTAGAATATTAAGTTTTATGTTGTTGTTTATAGTACAATAATTATTTCATTATCAACTGTCTTCGCGGAACGACTCGCGCTAGAAAAAATGCTTATTTAAATATCGTTCGCTAATGAAGAGTCTGTAAAAAAGTAAATTATAGGGGAAATACTGAGTTCTAAAAATAACCGGTATCGACAACCTTTGTTTTGTATTCTTCTATCCGACTGCGGTCACGCAAAGGAGAGTAAAAGTGGTTCTTTTTGTCCTCGCAGACCGATTTTGATGAAACAGGTATCATTTTTGTCTCCGGGATGTCACTGCCTGTGTATTTTAGACATTTTTACCCTCTTGTATCGATGGCAGTGATACAAACCGATCTTTGATGATGAAAGAGTGACATACTTTTGTCAGCATTGTGACACTCAACTAAAAATGCTTAATTCTTGGTCCACCATTTTTAATTTTATCAATTTCTAGCACAATTATTAAAAACAAAAAAACCATGTAGGCCTACTGTTTGTTTTGCTAAATCGGTACATTAATTAACGTTGATATTGTAAACTGCCCCACTGTTAGTCATTAATGGTAACTTACGACTCACCTGCGTATACAGAAAACACAAATGAGAAAAGCCATCTTGAGACGTTAAGGTAATAATAATAATACTGTATTCAATTAATAATTTATATAATTCTCCTTACAATCTATACGAAGCTACTCTTTTTTGGACGTAGAGTCGTTCCACTTCCTCATCAGTTTATCCACAAACGTCTAGTCTAGCAACTTCCTTAACTATGCACTTATTATATATAATATAAATAATCTTTTTCCCGTTTCTTCACGGTCCCGTAATAATGAGACATCACTGTCTTTTCTAAATGTAACTATAGTCTGTAGTTGTTAAGTACGGAAATAAACTTATTAATTTTTTAAAAATTTACATTCAATTTTATAATGCAAGTTTGTTACGTCTGATGCCGCCTCTCTCTCGTATTTAAATCACACACTCTCACCTTTATTATTTAAGATCCCGAAACTGCAGACGAAACATTTTGTTGCATTATCAATTAAATAATACGTAAAATCATAGAAAAAAGTATTGTAACAAGAATCCTTTCGAACAACCTAGAACATTCTCCACCCCCACCCCACCCCGGTCAAGTGTGGGAGGTGTAGCCTCAGTCAAGGCCGCTCACAAGTAGGTTCCAGTGTATTCAAGAACACTTGAGATACGCGCGTTAAGTGGCGTGCACATTGAGGATAGAAAATTTCTGGAAGGCGTGAGCGACCTATAAAAAGCTATAACAGCCGGCTTGTCAGTTAGTTGACAACGTGTGATTTCCTTAGCGCGGATCGAGTGTTTGTAGAAGTATTGTAGCGGAGTGTAGTTGTCTCATAATTAGTGTGGAATTCTTTATAGTTGACATTATTATTGCGTGTGAAGAAATTTTACTTGAATTGTTGTAAGCGACTATTTTGTTGATTACAAATTATTAATTGTGATAAATAAAACTGGTTATTAGTGACTTCATTGGTGTCTTGTATTTCGTTTTCCACTGTGCCATACGACGATCAGTTAGACCGTCGTAACAGTATAATCAAAACGAGACTATTCTCAATAGCTACACTTTTTGATTGACAGTTACATTTTATTGATATATGTATTGTTATTAACCCCATCCGTAATCGTAAAGCACCCAGAAACCTGAAACTCAGCTTTACCACTGGCAAGATAATATCAGTAAAACGTGGTTGCCAACCGAGAAAAGTGTAGTTACTAAAAATTTCGAGCGCTCACGTCCACGAGAGAAAAGACGATTCTTCAGTATTTTGAAAGTAAAGAAATTTTTGCGAAGATTTGAAACCTCCAGTAACAAGGACATTTTTAACCGGGATGTTGTGAAGAGAAACTGTTTGAAGCGAGACTTCAACGATAGTGACTTCTTGTAATAGTAACGTTTCCTTTGCGAAGTTTTGAAGTGGCCTCCAGTTTTGTGTTACCTGTGCTCAATGTTGTATACCAGGGGTCTCCAAACTACGGCCCGCGAGGGGTCATTGTCCTGCCCGCGGCAACCCGGCCGATGCTGCGTCCAGTTTTTAATTCAAATATTATAACTTTTTACTAAATAACTAAACAAGAAATAAGTTCAGTAAAATGTTATAATATTTTGGACAAGTTTAAAACATTTACGTGGTTAATGTGCTTGTTCGTCTAGCTGTCTTGAATGAATGCTTTTCACTCGCATCAACCTAAAGCGAAGATTCCTGTTCCCCCCCGTGCGGTCGGTGTAAATCGCCACTAGTGACAATCGCCACCACCACCACCTCTCGTTAATATTTAAAGCTTGGGTTTCGCAGGCCTGGTCTGCCTTGAACAGTCAAGTGAATTTTATTGATTCCCATCACACTTTTCACAGGCTTTGGACTGGCTACATGCAATATCTATTGCATATAGGCGTGTTTAAAATCAGCTATTGGCTTCGTCAGTTACTTTGAGCTCAAATTAAGCTCCGTCACTAATATTTACTTTATTTACATTTTTTTACTCTCATAAGTCAACGTTTAAGCTCCTGGACTTTATAGTAACTCTTCAAAGTTTTTGGAGATGAGAAATTTTGTTTTCAAACAAGTGACAATATCACCACTTCATATTTTTTAACCGTTCTTTCCAGTCTGTCATCTAGAGTCATGTAAGCAGTCTTCCTTCGTTTACCTTCCATGTTGAGCTGGGCCCTTATTAGCGTACATGCTGTGCTCTCTGCTTCTTTCTTTAAACAGTTGATGAGGTCCTTGACTCGAGGATTCGGTCTTCCAAGTTCGGTATTAATTTTATTGTGCCATCCCTCGACAGAGCTGGTGGTTCGATGACGCCTGTTGTAACAACTCCAAAGCTCGACTGGAACTTCTTCGTTTACCATCCATCTCTCCACGAAATAGTCCAAAAATCCAGAAAGTTTTTTATTGTCAGGTACTCTGGAATGTATTGCCAGCCAGCCGTCGGGAACATCCTCAGGCCGAAGGAACGCCAAAGCAGCACACATGCGGATGATCATTCTCACTTCTTCGTTCTTCATATACTCACAAGCAAGTCCCAAAACTTGAACTTTTCTCCAGATGGACTTTCTCATGTGGAAGTAGCAACCTTTTACCTCTACTGCGGGAAATACAACTTTAAGGGCAGAAATTGCTGCCGATTCAAAATCGACTGTCACCGTCGCTGGATTCCACTCTGGTATGGCCTCAATAAGAAGGCGGAAAAGTCGAATATATGTTTCTTTCCTTTTGTTTGGCAAGAGAGCAAATATAACTGGATATATATTTGTTTCGTTTTTTGAGCTTCCAAAGTCTGCATGAATGGTATAAATTTGCGAAAATTGTTTACTGCAACTCTTAAAAGTGCCATCCATAAAAAAATCTTGCTTACTTCTCAAAGCTGCTTTTCCTAATGCTCCACTAAAAATAATAAGTCGCCCACCTGTGTTGTCGTCTTTCAAAAGAAAACTACTTCCATCTGTCATGGTAAGCATTCTCATTTCCAGAACAACTTCTTCAGATGATTCCGGTTCTCGTTGATTACCTTGCGATTTGGCCCTGTGGCGATATAAAGACCTCTTCGTAACTTACTGATCTGGCATTTCGGTTACAAAATCATACCCCATGTTTTGGAGATTACCCATTTGTTCGGAGTATATTTTAGAAAATGGCGTGTCCTTGTCGCGTGCTCCCTTCTTCGCCTGATTGAAAGCCTTCAATACTTCTGAGCGAGCATCATCCGGAGGTCCACATTGATGCTCACTTGAACACAGTACTTCACCACGTTGGTTCTTGATTGATCCTCGGCAACGTGTAACCTTGGTAGTGGGCGCATGGCTTCCCGTGACTGTTCGTTGACACTTCCATATCAAACACAACTAGAATGCACTAAATAACTATGACCGGAACACTATGACACTCAGAGCAATAATGAGAGAAGCGGGGCTAGCGGGCGAAGGGGATGGTCCTGCGGAATTTCCCGTTATTATTCCAGCGGTCATTGCCTCAGGGGGAGGGAGTGGGTAGTGGGACAGTGGGTAGCGATTGTCACAAATTTTAAGCTGGTGGCGATTGTCGCTGGTGGCGAATGACATGTATTCGTGTTGTCACCAAAAGCAATGCTTTCATTGTTTGGATCGACCTATATCTGCGAACAACCGTTTTCAAAAATGAACTTTGTAAAATCAAGGTGCATGGCTATCTTGTCAGACGAACACTTGAAATGCATTCTAGTGATAGGAACATCAAAATTTGACCCAAAATGGACAGACATTATATGTCAGAAGCAACTCCACACATCCCACACGTACATAAGAAAGCCAAAACATAATACATAAGAAATATCTTTGAATGTTATTTTTCTTACTTTTATTTACATTATTTTGAATAAATGAATTTGTTTACTTTAGATAAGTTTGCTTAATTATTATTTAAATACATATTTTATTGACTTGATTATTTCGTAAACTTAAAGAAATAAGTTTGCAATGTGTGTGTGTGTGTGTTGGCCCGCGTGACTTCCAAGATTTTTCAATTCAGCCCTCAAGTGAAAAGGTTTGGAGGCCCCTGTTGTATACAATCTATGTGTACGTATTTCGATGTAGTATACAGTCTGACCCGATTCCTGTGGACAGTTAAAGCATTTTCCGTATAACGTGGGTAGCTCGTCTGCAAACAAGTCACTACTTACGCGAACTACACACCACCATGAGTTCAACAAAGAAAACAACTGGCACACTATGAGACAATGATTACGGACAACCAACAATTGCTCTCTGCAACAACCCTACCGCTTCCCGTACCCTACTAAGACAGTGGTTCCCAAAGTGGGGTCCGCGGACACTTTTAAGATAAAATAGAATATACCGTAATTTTCTCTGATTTTTTATGCTTTAAAATCTAAATATAAATTTTACAATTTTAAAATAATTAGTAGAAGAATCCAGTATTTTTTTCTTTGGTTCAAACTAATTGTAATTGTAAAAGTAATTTTAAACTAATGGCTTTAATAATGACTTTAAATCATGTCGTGTAGTAGATCTGTTTGTCCGCCGACCAGACTAGACCTCTTTCTTATAGTAGAAGAAGAAAATTCATTGACATAACTTTAAACTGACAGTGCATTAAATTTTACAGTTTTCCCAATTACAGTTAGCTGACTTCTGGTTATATGTAATGACGGACTATCCTGAAGTCGGAAAAAGAGCTTTGAAGTGTTTAACTGTGGTTTCCTCTACTTATTTGTGTTAAACCGCAGTCCCCCTGCTCACGTACTTAAAGTCGAAACTTCATGTCGAGAGTTACTTAATAATGAAATTATGAGATATTAAACACAATATTAAAGAGCTAATTGTGCAAAAGCAGCTTTATTGTTCACATTAAACTATGTTTGATATCATTAATATTATAATTTTGCAAATTAAGAAAATTTTGATTTTAATACATTTTAATTAAAATGTCATATTTATTTTATCACATTATATGATAGGTTTCTATCATATTTACTGTTTGCTTTATTTCAGAACTCAGACGGTGTCCGTGAATTTTTAAATTATTTGGGGGTCCCCGAACTGAAAAATTTGATTTGGGAACTACTATACTAAGACTATACACTGAAGTACGCAAAGTTGTCCTTGACTACTTTACCGCTTAAACTGTTCAAGTAAAACCAAGGAGATTTATGCAAAGGTTGGTGTGTGTGTGTGTGTGTGTGTGTGTGTGTGTGTGTGTGTGTGTGTGTGTGTGTGTGTGTGTGTGTGTGTGTGTGTGTGTGTGTGTGTGTGTGTGTGTGTGTGTGTGTGTGTGTGTGTGTGTGTGTGTAAGGTGATTCAAAATTGCACAGCAATCTCTCGGAAGCTGATTCTATATCTAAAAATAAGAAAAAAAGGTCATTTAAACATAGGTCCGAAAACGGTTCGTTAGCGAGTTACGGCTCGCGAACCAGTTCGCCCTGATTTCTGCTCCCACGGTAAAATGACGCCATACTGATATTCTTGGGGTATAAAGTGAGGGTAAATTTGGTGGTTTCTTATGGTTTTTGATCTGAAGAATTGAATAAAAGAGGTCCCAGAGCTCTATCTCAATTAGTTTTGACGAAAAACTGTGTAAAACCCAAAACATTTGAGTCAAAAAACACATATTTTTAAATTTGGGATACAATAACTTCGTTAATTTGTAAATAATCAAATAAAAATTTCTAACTAATCTTGTGGAAAATTTAATTATGAAGAAATTGATGTGTATAATATAACTGAAGACGTTCGAAAAGAACTGAGGGTACAGTGTAAGAATTAAATGGAATAAAGTTAACTGAAAGCACCATATGCAACAGACAGTGTAAACCAAACTACCTAAATATTATAAACTTATTTAAAGTTATAAATTGAGGAGAAGAGAGATTTAGGTAGGTCAAGAAAGCGGTGGCCTTAAACAAGGCGGGATGGGCGCGAATTGTCTAATTCCGGAACTGGAGTAGGAGCTGGAACAACACAAGGTACAAAATGGCCTATACATCAAACGTACACTTTGTTTTACTTGTGCGTGATAACGTTTGGTTTGAGACCATTTCACAACGAATTTATCTTGTCCCAAAAAAATCGTGCAGGCGTAATGGTCGTCTGTTAGTAAAATGCCAACAGAGTATATCCACTTTTGGTTCGACCGGATGTGTTTGATAGTTCGTAAGTTTCACAAGACGTGCCTACGACGGACTCACAAAAGTTTCACGACATTCTGATTCGCTACCGACCAACCTTTTTCCGCCATAAGCCACTTTTGTGACAGTAAAACTTGGGCGTATTGTGTCTTACAAAAACCGTCCGTAATAGGCATAAGTTACAGGCAAACATTAATCTATGTTCAGACACGTATTATAAAAACTCTACTAAAAACCAAACTAAATGTGAACAACTAGTGAATTTAACTTTTTGGAATAGCTTTAATTGCAATGTTCTAAACAGCAATCTCTACATCTTCTTCTATTTTGTCTATGCAAACTATATTATGATCGTCTTATGGACAATGCAGTACCCTACATTTAGTTTAACTTCAAATAAAATAATTTTTTCACTTCTATAAATTTACTAAAGTATATCAAAAACAGACATCAAGAAACACACGACTATTTTGTTTCCTTCTGAAATAACTGAAATTAATAAAAACGAAAAAATCTTGTTAGTTTCATGTATATACTGTATAAAGATTGACCTCCATCAGTGACACTTCACATAAAGCTTAAATAGCCTACTTTCAATATTATTTTGTGGTAGGCCTACAGTTTTTCTAGCTTTCGATATAAGTGTTATTAAAGTTGCATAAATGTAATGGTTCGAAATTTATTATAAATTTGGTCAACATTTTGCAAAAAGTAACAAGATTAAAAAAAGAATTTGTTTTTTTTAATACGTGTATTTAACATTCAAACGCGGTCGGCGCCGGCGGTTGGCCATCTGTGTTCTAATTTCTTTCTGTTTCTATTTGAGTGTCTTTAACTCCAAGTAATGTTGGTTCTAAGAGGGATCGGCCAACAGTCGTTAATAGACCACACACTCGCGCGCGCGCACACACACACACACATATACACATGGACGTTGCTTTCAAGAGCTACTTTATCACAGCAAGAAGTATAAAGGTTTTGGTGGACATGGACATACTCGTGCCATGTAAACAACACTTACAATTAGGAGCTTCCTCTAGCTATTTGTTAACCGTTCATCAACCCGTCGCTTTAGAATTTTAGAATAAACCAAAATACATGGAAATAAGAAGAGCATCATGTAATAGACAACCTCTACAATCCCAAAATGATGAATTTGAACACGCAAGTGAATATTCCTACCTAGACTCACAACTAACACTACAAGCAATATCCACGCGAGAATTCTAGTACGACGATGTTGCACGGAGTTGAATAGTAAGGTTTATAAAGAGTAGTAGAGTAGTCTGGCTGGAACACACAATGAGGATGGAACAACACAGAATTCCTAGAAAAATTCTGGAATGGAGACCTGTAGGTAGGAGGTCAAGAGCAAGCCCAAGGAAGATGTTGAGTAGGGTCTGACGAATATGGGGATAAGAAGATAGAGAAGACTATGTAATGAAAGTTCTGAATCGTTGAAGGGGCTAAAACCCATACTGGGTTGTAACGTCAGTAGAAGAAGAAGAATAATAGGAAAGAAGAGAGATCAGGGGATATCTGAGAAAGGTTGAAATGGGGCGGTCCAAAAATAATATTAGAAAGGGGCAAGACAATATTAGTGGCCGGTATTCGAACTAAGGACAAGACAAAATGGTCAAAGTTTGTTCACGTGTGAATACGTGAAAAGAAGATAATCAGCCTAACACGGAAAGACAGAAATACTTTTAATAATAATGTATGGGTTAATATTGTTCGCCAAACTCCTATGATAGTCTTTAAGAAAAAACCTGTGCAGATCGTTTACTTAATGTCTGTGTAACGAGTAGTATATCTGTGTATATTCCTATGTTTATTATTCACACTAAATCACGTCTCCCCCGACACGCTAAACAGCTTTACGTAATTACTCCGATGTTTTTTATCTTACAATTATTTCCTTCCTTCCCGTTGTTCCACCTTCGTTACTGCATATTCCCCCTGTGTTGTTATGTGCGTTGTTCTTGTCTCCGTGTTTCCGGTCGGCGTTAGACTTCCGGTCAGTCGTCGAGGTACTGCACAAAGTGTAATGACCACCTCACGCTATTGCTGCTGTGAGCATTTAATATGTGAGCGGCTTCTTCGGTAATTATGTATTCCAGATTCTCTTCCATACGAAACGAGATACGCTGCCCCCTTATACGCGTATATCACGCACCAGAATGATGCAGCAGATAGGTTAATAGATAAGTATGCCTATATACATTTCATTTTATTTTATTTATGTATCATCATCATCATCATCATCATTATCATTGTTTGACAACCCTTTGTGGGCTCTGGGCTTCTTCTTCAGAAGAAGGCCATTCGCCATTCTTCTCTATTCTTAGCCACACTCCACCAATTTCTAATTTCAGGAGTCCTGATGTCCTGACTCACCCCATCCATCCACCCTCTGGCTTTGCATCAAACATCTTCCCAACAACTCTGCTTTCACAAGCACGTATAATGTGCCCAGCCTGTTCCAATCTTTGTAATTTAATAAAGGTGACCACATCAATTCACACAAATTCTAAAGCTCTAAATTATATCTTTTCCTCCCCCCTTTTCCACTGGACCAAAATTTTCCTGAGGATCCTCCTCTCAAATATATTTAGTTGCCTCTCATCTGATCTAGGCAGCGTCCATGTCTCTGATACATAAGTCAGTACTGGGTGCACTAGGACCTTATACATCAATACCTTGGTCTTCCTTTGCATTAACTGAGACATTAGATATTTTCTGAGGCCCTGAACACATCTATTTGCTGACAAAATACGCTTTCGGATTTCCACATTAATATTATTTTTTTATGTATTATACATTATTTATTATACTGTGTGTGTGTGTGTGTGTGTGTGTGTGTGTGTGTGTGTGTGTGTGTGTGTGTGTGTGTGTGTGTGTGTGTGTGTGTGTGTGTGTGTGTGTGTGTGTGTGTGTGTGTGTGTGTGTGTGTGTGTGTGTGTGTGTGTGTGTGTGTGTGTGTGTGTGTGTGTGTGTGTGTGTGTGTGTGTGTGTGTGTGTGTTATTTTACACCACACTCTAGTACAATTGTGTAATACTACTTGCTAAATTTTCCTTATTTAAATTACAATATGTTTATATACATTTACATCAAGTAATAACAAAACGTAATAAATAACGTAGTTTACAATGCTTATATGTCAATATTTACAATAAAAGTACTTATTAGACTTCTACTGCACTGATAAATGTTTTCAATTCTTTTAGACGTTTCTTTATAAGATCCACTTTTGTAGGTGGCCAAGATCTTGTTTTTGTTAACATTATTGATGAAATTTTGTCTCCTATTTTTTAACATTTCACACCCATATATGATGTGATCCACTGTTGATTCTTGTGCATTGCACTGAGACATTGGGTCGTTTGTTAACTTGAACCGGTGGAGAGGTAAGATCTCGTTTTTGCGTGTCCAGTCACTATTGCCGTGAAGTTGGGAGTCAATTTCAGCTTTGTTTGTAATCTGACTTTGGTATTAGGGAAGAACATTTTAGTTACTGTACCTTTCGTCGTTTCCTTCCATTCGTTTCTCCATTTAAGTGTAGTTTCTTTGGTTAATTCTTGAATCACTGCACTTTCGGATATTTTGTCATCAGAGATCGCCAATTTATCATTCCGTGGTGTGTGTGTGTGTGTGTTTGTGTGTTTTATATACGTATTTTTTCCTAGTTAACCTATACATATACATTATTTTTTGTAGCTTCTTACAGTATTTGAATATTATTTTATACTAGCAAAATAATAAATTTTTTCTGCAAGTAAATTTTATGTTATTATGTGCACCTTTCGTACGTTTCGCAGAGGTAAGTAATCTGCATCGTCGAAGGTTTAGATACGTATTAACAAATAAAAGTTTTGTATTTCGTTTTATATATTTCTACTGTTGTAATGTTTGTCTACCTTATCAGCTGTTTCGGTGGCTATATTGAAAATCGTTAATGTTAGTGTTTTTATTGTAATTAATTTTTATTGTAAAACAATAAAATTTAAATTCAAATCAATTGTTCGCTAATATATTGCAATGCTGAAGAGGTAGATAACATTTTGGCTACGTGATCCATGCGCACGTTGTGTGAGCGACAGAATTACTCAGTGCTCGCGCTCTCCTGGTCGATCTATCCAGACGCGCCTTCCAGATTGTGGTCGATTATTTTACCAGCATCTAGGTCAGTTTTGTTACATACCCCACACTGCCTCAGTTCAAAAGAAGCCAGCCAGTCAAGTTTTTGAATCAACGATTCGTTGTGTGTACCAAAAGTTCTTTTGAATTTTATAACGCTTTAGTGTAAAATGATAATTGTGATTTATTGAGTGCGGACGTCTGTAGTTGGTGACTTGTATTATTTATTGCGACAGTCTTAATAAGGTGGCATTTATTGTAAGTTGCGTTAGTGCGTGTTGGACAAACGTAAACTTGAAAAGGTGTTGCAGTGTGTTGTAGTCTTTATTTATTAAAACTGGCATTACAGTTGTAGACTGCGATTTCTCTGGTGTTTAGTAATTTGATTTCTACTGTTCAAACTCGTCGATTCATGCGACCGTCGTAACATTATAAAGTGAACTCACGATTATCCGCGACAACCCGCGGACTATTTTTTATAAGCGGAAATAAATTTCAGCTAAATAATAAAGGATCTGTTCCACTAAGCTTAATGCACTATTTTATTAGCTACCGTAAACAATATGTTTAAAATTATGTAAAGGTATATCCGAGGAACCTTTCTTTCTTTAAGTAAAGGTATAATTTTTTCTTTCATATGCTTATATCTGTATCATCTTAGTATAAATATTCTATGAAAAATCGAATATTAATTCGATTTAATTGAATTCAAACAAACCTCACTAAACAAACACCATATAAACCTTCATGTAAAAATCCTTCCACTAATGATAATATAAAATATATCAACTTTACTTATCACGGAAACATAACTCGTAAACCAAGCAAACTATTTAAAGATACAAACTTAAAAAAAATCGTATTACACAGATAATATTGTTTTTAATCAAACAAAACCTAAAATTAAATTCAACATTCATAATAAAAATGGAGTTAACAAAATAGAATGTCCAGATTGCAATAAATTTTACGTAGGCCAGACGAAGGTAAAACTGTCCGTGAGACGTATTCAACATTGCAAGCGTTTTTAAAACCTAATAGCCTATTTACAAATCTAATTTAGCCACACACTGTTTAAACAATAAACATAAATTTCCAGACATTCAAAATGTCAAATTAATTAAAAACTTACAAAAAGGTAACAAAATGTATATCTGGGAAAATCTTAATATGTACAAACACAATAATAATAATCTACTAATTAAAGAACAAATTCAAATAAAAACAAAACAAGACGATTTATTTAAAATCATACATTTATTAGAATAATAAAATAAAACATTAAATATATAATAAATAGCTGACTACATAAACTTAAAACAATCGAAAATAGAATCGAAGTAAAATCGATTATCCGTTAACTATATTGTAAGCGAAACATTCAATTACAGTTCAAACAAACCTCTGAAGATACAGAACATTTTCTGTGAAACGTGTGTCAGGTAAAAATAAACCTACTTGCAGTGTATTTATCTGAAGATATTAAATGGGAGACCTACAGGAAACTCAACGAGTTACTTATAAAGGAATAATACATCCGCGTATGTGTGTTTGACAGAAAGAGAGAGAGAGAGAGAGAGAGAGATATATGATATGATTAATGCACGATTATATGAATATTCGAGCGCACACGCGTGTTGAATTCGTAGTACGTTAGCGTACTGCAATTATAGTTGCGCACGAATTATTACCCCGACAGTTAAGCGTCATACATTATTCATGCATTGTTATATGGTAGCATGTATTGTGTAGTATTTGTGTGGCGAGAGTGCGCGCGGGCTCCTGCAGTTTGGTGTCCATCTGACACCGTCCAAGTGGGCCATCTATCAACAGGAGGGCGTCTCCGTTGTTTCTCACAGTTTCTCTTTCACGAATTACCGTACTCTTGTTTACTATCTCGCACTGCTACGTGGCTGCGATGCGTCGAACATAATTACACGTTAATCGAATATTTATTTGCTTTCACCAGTTTGACGTAAATAGTAAGATAGGTTGAGTAATTTTCGTAGGGTTTTGTGCACAGCAACTAGTAGGAATTTGTCACTAAAATGTGCCAATAATAATTATTTTAAAATTCGGCTGGTAGCCTGTTATGTGACATACACTGTGGTTTGTATCATCAACTGGTCATTTTCAGTGTGTCCATAAACTACACCACGTAAATTAGTATAATGTAAAATAATTACTGTCTTTAATTATTACACACAACGCGCTACGTACAACGCAAATAGCGCGAACAGAAGCAATAGTGCTATAATGAAGTTTGGTTACACAGCATAAAGTAATTAAAATTTACAGGCATTGCACAAAGCAATGCACAGAGAAGGGCATTGAAAATGCTTCAATAAATGTAAAAAATATATATTTTTATGTTCATTCACCAATCAATAAATTCTTTCTTCATTTACCAATGTACAGATTATAAGTTAAATGTAGTCACATTCATAAGCGAAGTTTTATATTGTATGTGTACTACGTTATTGACAACAAAGAAGTAGTTTCTATGGAAACTCACCGGTTTCCATTTTCGATAACGCACCAGCGATCGGCCGCAAATGTGCGACACGTCCTTATAAACATTTTCAATGTTAATAAATACTTTTTTTAACCATAGAAGTTAATTGCGTATGGCTGCGATATCTTCACAATTTATACCCGCTTATATCGTGCTGACAGCATATTATAAGTCATTACGTTACATAATTATAATGTTTAAATTTCCCGAACCTACTCACTATGTCACTGGTATACGTGTGGTTTTCATTTCACGAAACGTTTCGCCATTTTTGTGTTAGCCAGTACTCAGTGGCCACTGAGTATTCAAGTTTTTCAAATAGAACCAAGGTGCTTTTACCACACCACCGTATGTGCAACATTTTATTGTTATTACCATTACTGAGATTTCTTCTTCTCCTCCTCCTCCTCCTCCTCCTTCTTCTTCTTCATCATCTTCATCTTCATCTTCTGCTTCCTCGTCTTCTACACTTAATAGGTTAACCAAGTGCCTATTCCGGAACCATATCTTACGTCTGAGGCTAGTAAATCTACATCCAGTGGATGCATATTCTTTCGTTTGGGTACGTAATCTTTCATTACCCATCGTACCCAAGTGCCTGCAGAAACTGAATTTATAACCGCTAATCCCCATCGGGCGCCTACTAGGCGGTGGGTAAGTAGAACGCTCTCCTGGCTTCTCGTGATTCAGGAGAAATAAAATCCGCCAGTGAGAGCTAACGTCAGCATTACCGTGTCCGGAATTTGGAGGAAGACCACGATGGCCATAAAGAGACAGAGAAGAGAATCTTCGAACGCCGGATGTGGCGCCCCTGTATTTCAGGATTCGTGTAAACGCTAGGAGTGTTAAACTGTGAAAAAATAATCCTGCTGTTTAAGTGGCAGGGGTAACAGCGCTCGTAACGCGGCCTGGGTATTTGTTTACTTACTGGCAGAAACCAGATTGCCTTTGGAAGTAGAGCAGTCCTTCATCGTGGATTCTAAATAATAAAATTAAATTTTATTAATACTTTCAACAATTTCATTGTAAATGTTTATTTTTTGTTTCCATATATGATGTTGTCGAAATACGTTATTGCACAGTATACTTAAAATAAAAAATATATACTTGTTAAAATATTGTACTTACTATTCCACAATAAAATGGGGTTTCTCATGTTATGGGACTTAGTATACCAGTGGTTACTAATCTGGAAGTTCCGGGTTCGATTGCCTGACGCCCCATAAAATCAAGGTGCGTTTTTCAGCCCTCACGTCGACTCATCCTCTGTAAATTAGTACCTGGAATAATATCCTGACGTAATAATGGTGGCTGAAACCTAGTGCTGGCCACACTACCTTGTATGGGAACGGCTCAAACGCATGAGCTTCCCAAACTCCCAGACTGTTTAGGCGGTAAAAAAGGCAGCCAAAAAATTCCTTAATAAAATCTAATGAATGCCTTTGCTTGCCAAATAAGTTTATAATTTATTTATCCATAGGAATAATCAGATTTATCTAACAATCCACGCACACGTGAAATAAATCATTGCAAGTAAATGAGAACAAACGATTATACGAATACGAAAGAATGAATGAAAATGAAAGTGAAATTGGAAAAAATAAACAAGGAAACGTTTTTAGAAGATGAACACCGACTGTATCGTGTGACAGTTCAGTGGGTGGAGCAGAACGTTCAGAACTGCAAGTAAATTATGTAAATATAATCCTTTCTTTGTCTACCCTAAGGTGCAACGTGAAATCAGATTTGTTCCATCTTTCTTATTTCTGCCAGTCGTATAGCCTTTGACCACGTTACGTGTACGTAAAGATATTTCGCCCTAAACAGTAAAACGGAGTTTAGTGACGTAGGTAAATCATAAGTTATTTTGAATAATATGAAGAAATCTGGCAGATTGTAAAGACGCCGCTTTGGGGGTCATGTTGTCAGCATGGAGAAGAGAAGACTTCCGAAGGAGGTTCTTGACCAAAAGGACGTAGACCTGTTGAAAGGGCCTGGAGGAAGCTCGAAAGGACCAAAATATCAGATTTTTACGGATGAGGACGGGGGTGTAGCACCATAAGAAAAAGAAAAAACAGCATAAGGTTTAATAGGACATACTGTTGTCCTGCCGCTAGTGGAATAGAAACTGACAGTTTTCTGTACGACGGCAAAAATATGCATACAAACCTTATTGAAAAGGCGTTACTTTCAAGTAAGCATCGTAACAAAATGAAGAAAATGCATGACGCAAGTAGAAAAGCAGGTTTTAGAAGAAACCGAACAAAATGCGGATCAGTTTATGGGGGAGAAGTATTTAGCGAGCAGAGATAATATATAAAAAATAGTATCGACATAAGTTAAAGAAAAATCGGAAAACAAATAAAAAAACATGAGTCAAATGAGTGGGAATGGAAATCTGGTGTCGACATTAATTGGGAGAAGGCTGAGACAAATAGATGCTGTGGTGGGATAGAGCGGAAGAGGATGGGGAGAGAAAGCGAGAGAGAGAGACACCTTGTCACGGACTATGTAAAATGCTTCTACATTACGTTTTCAAGGTTAGGTCATTAGTATTGCATCCAAACTAATGTATAAAAGTCTTAAGGGACTTTATACAGTAACTTTAAGTACAGCCTCGACAAAGAAGCAGGCATAAACTAGAACTTCCACTACGATTGCGTCTAGACGCTGTTCGCGATATTCCTCTCTTCGTACGTTAAAAATTCTTAATTAGTTTCGCGTTCCTTCACGTTTCTTCTTACCGAGTAGCGGAACCCGCTGACCGGTCTGTTCTTTTTGACGTTTCATTTTCTTTGTTTTGTTCTGCCCATTGTACAACTTCTGTAATCGAAGAAACTGTAATAAATAATAATGCTATACCGTACGCATGAGGTGCGTTAAGTTAATGTCACTTATGTTTTTTAAATGTCTGTTGAAGTGTTTCGCACTATCGGTGATTGTGCGGAACCCTGTGGTTCTAACGCCCCAAGTCGAGCTCCCGCAACGCTGACTGAGGGGTTGTCTGTTACAACAGTGGTCTTCAATTGGACTAATTCTTGAATTTACAGAACTGGATGTCGTAACTCAGATAATCTTCGTTGTATTCGCTTGTACTTCCATCTATACAATTAATTTCTTGTATTCAGGATATTATATTCGTTATGGTTTTTAAAGTACAGTATTATAAAACTGGTAGAATCCATTTAGTGTGTGCGCTAATGATGAGCCGGCCCGGATTTCCCACTAGGCACACTAAGCACGTGCCTAGGAGCGGCAGGTTCAGGGGGGCGGCACGAGGTGAAAAATTATTTGTTAAAATTTCATGTTTTCGGTTTTGTAATTACAGTACTTGTATTGGGCACTTGCATTATGGCCAAATTGAAGAAAATGGTTTTGAAATAACCTTTAATTATATCACTGGAATAGATCTTCGTATGTATTTGTATACAGCTATCTCTAACTGTTCGGCAGAACGTACGTTTTCTGTTTTAAAAATAATTAAATCATGTGTTAGATCCACAATGAATGAGGAAAAACTCAACTCATTCTCAATCCTGCATGTTGAGGCAGAACATTTAAACAGTGAATAAATGAACGTATATAATTAAATATATATATTATATAAATAATACCAATTTGAAGTGCCAAAGGTCAACAGGAAACCACAACAACAACCAACCAACACACAAGTACTTCACTAGATTCAAAATTAGGAAGGCTGAGGATGGGAACACAAAGCGTCCCGAAACACGTTCCAAATAAGGAAAAAAACATCTTGAGGTAAAGTCATTATAAATATTAAATATAATATAATATATATATATATACTGTGTATAGTAAACTTATTTTTTTAAGTTTACGAAATAATCAAATCAATAAAATAGGTATTTAAATAAAAATTAAGTAGACTTAACCAAATAAAACAAATTCATTTATTCAAAAAAAATGTAAATAAGAGTAAGGGAAAAATAACATTGAAAGATATTTCTTATGTATTATTTTTTGGCTTTCTTATGTACGTATGGGATGTGTGGAGTTGCTTCTAACATATAACGTCTGTACGTTTTTGGTCAAATTTTGATGTTCCTATCACTAGAATGGATTTAAAGTGTTCTTCTGACAAGTTAGGCCCGTACTTTGTTTTTACAAAGTTCATTTTTGAAAACATTTGTTCGCAGATATAGGTCGATCCAAACATTAAAAGCATTGCTCTTGCAACGTTTTTTATTTCCTTGAAATCATCACTCAATGAGATGCGAGTGAAAAGCGTGATTCATTCAAGGCAGCCAGACGAACAAGCACATTAAACACGTAAATGTTTTAAACTTGTACAAAATATTATAACCATTTACTGAACTTATTTATTGTTTACTTATTTAGTAAAATGTTATAATATTTGAAGTATTTTGACGACCTATTCGAAACAATCTAAAACTATTTAAAACGCGACCTTACTTTGGAAAACAATCTAATTATTAAGCTATTTACTGTAATAAATAGAGAGACCAGAGGGCTGTGCGAGACGAAGGGGATGCCCGTCGCCCGGTCGTGTACTGCGTCCCGAGCTTCAAATAGAGCTCCTGCCGCAGGGACGATAGATAGGGGCTGGATTTAGGGTGTGACCTGCTACCGGCCGTGGGTTTTCAATTAATTGTTAATTAATTGAGGGTGAGAGTACGTGAGGCCGGGACTAAGATTCTCCTGACACAGATTGGTAGCGACCGAGTGCGCTAATGAGGTGGTTGGCCTGGAATCGGGCGGCGCGGCGATAAAATTTGCGGGACAGTGTCCGTATAGTGGCGTCCTGGGAACGGACACGCAGTAGGGCTTCTCGGATGGTTTTGTTGGATGTCAGATAGTGGGCTTTGTACGCCCAGAGCAATCCTCGGTCAAGGAGAGACTGAAGCTTTCGCTTATGGGTCTTGGCCAAGTAGCCCCATACGGGAATCGCGTAGGTAACCATCGGCACCACATAGGTGGTGACGATAAGTTTCCCTAGGCGGCAGGAAATAAATAGATGAATAATAAGAGATTATTCACTGAGAATGGTCTTTAAAAGAAACCGATGAAGAATTGTTTCACCGGTTCATTAATAATCGTACAGGAGATTTCACTTTGTCTGTTTAATGGAATATATATTTGCTCTAGTCCATTTTTTCCCATCAATTACAAGATACAGTATCCAGTCTACTTCCTTCCATCCCTCGGCTAGACAAAACAGATGCGTTTCTCCTATGTTTCGTCCTTGATAAGTAATCATTCGCATCTGTTATTCAAAGTTACGTTTGTGTTCAGCTCGATATGAACATTCCTGTTTTAGATATGTAAATATAAAACGTTTAATATCTTTTTTGTCTTCATTATTACACTGACATAATAAAGATTGAACCGTTAAAGGCGTGTAGTGATATATGTTACATGTGTAAATTATTTCTTGTTACTTATTCACAAATAAATATTGCTTTTTTTATTTTTAACGTTACTTATCGAAAATTGATCACTTATGAAGCACCCCCCCTTGCTAGGTTCGTGAATTTAAGTGTGGCCCTCAGGCAGATTTAAGTTAGAAATCAAAGGTCTAAAGAGAGAAGACGCCGAAAGAAGAGTCGACGAGTCAAGACGTTTAGCCGAAGTGAAAACGTCTGACCTTTTAACGATAAATAGCATTAGTCACGTTTGTTGCTCTGTACTGGTGATACGGTATCAATACTAGAAAACTAAGGTAACTTCCAATTGGCGTTTTATCAAGTACAGAAAATGTGTCTACATTATACTCTTAAAAATTCAGTTCAAAAAACAACAATTTCTCTTGGTTGCAGGGTAAAATCTCTGTGAGATCGAAGACAGTTACGAACAACCAGTAACTTGAGCAAATTTCTGATTTGGTACAGTTCTGAGCTACGTTACAACAGTGATATAAATAACGAAAGAGGCCTTATAAATCCAAGCGTTATTTGATACAGACAACATCCACATTGTCCTTAACTTTAAAAAAAAAAAACTGTTGATTTATTACATCAGCGCTGTGTACGGTTCTACACACTGCTGACGCACAGTCCACTTTTCGTCTCCACACAGCCTAAAAGTATTAAAAGTTTTCTAACAGCGTTATCAGATTTAATTATAAATATGACTGTGACGACGGAGTCAGATTCTAACATTTTTCCACGACTTCCAAGAACGGATACGACAAAAAGCTCGTTCCCATTACGTTCGCGTTTGTATGAATCCAAGTGACTGCAGTATAAATAAGGTAAATCGAGTTGGTTGGAGACACGTGGTACCGGAGAATGCAACCAGCACAGAATGCAGAGACCAGATCGCTTCCTCTGCTTCAAACCTGTTTTCTAGGCAAAATTTATAAGCCAGCGGAAGTCCTCTCGATATGTGTGTCGTCTGGTTTAACGACCCCCCCCCCTCCACTCGCACGCACACACGTTCGCACTCGAGCGTAAATCTACAATAAAAGAGAAGTCAAATGCATTTGTTTTCAAATACAAATTGTTGTATTCATTGACACTTTTACGCGTGTGTTGCTTTAGTATCATGTTACTACAACACAATTAGGCCTACTGAAAATTGAAAAACGGTTGTCAATCAATGAAATATGAGTGACAATCATAAGTTAGTGTCTGAAATTGACCAAGTTAATTGAAAATCAGCGTTAAGAAAATGGAGTGGACACATCAGCGTCTCAGCTGGAGACAAGAGTTCGTTTTTTATCAGTTTTGTTGATAATTAGGTGACTGTATCGTGAAACTTGTGACGTCTCCCTTGTTAAGACACCACAAAAGTCGGGAACTAGTTCAATTCGTTACCTGTGAATTAAACTAGCTGCCGTTGTTAGTAAACCTTACTTACTAACAAATTATAACACATTATTACATAGGAATGAGTCAAGGATTGCATAAATTTATTCACTCGCTAGGTGTTAGCAAAAACATCTCTTTATTATTATATTCAAATCTCATGGTTTACTTTGCTTTTAAAAGAATTACTCTAGTAAATTCTGCATTTAATGCTTTAAAAATATTAAATGTCTTATTCCTTTTATCTCAAAAGTATTCATCTAGATATGGCTTTAAGTACCTCGGATCCGGGTCTCAACTTTGTTATGTTTTAATTTATCACAACTTTAACAAAATTATTTGAAGAATAATGTTGGTTGTAAATTATAGAATTACCTTACATTTAGATATCGTGATGTTACTACTACTTCATTACAGAAATTACAAATCTTATAAGTTATTCTTTAAATTATCAAAAGTTCTTTACTGTTCTTTTGTTACTTCTCTTGTTGAAACAAATTTTTACAAATGTTATGTTTGGCTATCACCTGAATTTAACATGAGGTTGTTGTGGGGTTCATGATGGTCATCTTCTGTCGTCTTCTAGGGTGCAATACATGGTTCCTCTTGATGCTCCATTAGGTTGATTGTATCTGGTAGTCTCGACGATCGGATTTTTTACTAGAAGTTCATACTGTTGTAGTTTGAGTTTTCCACTTCTGGAGTTAGTTGTTCACATTTTACACCTTAATTACAGTTCTTATTTTGCAGTACTAAAGTCTGGTAAGTAACATATCTTACCACTTACAGTTTTATTTTTTAAGAGATGTGTCGCCCAAGTTTTCCTTTCTTTTTTTTTCTCTTCACACACTACATTATATTTTTTTTATATTATTTCCACACTACATTTTTCAAAATGATATCACCACAAACTGGATATAATCTTTTTAACGGCATACACCTACGTGTATGTGGACAACACAAAACTGACATCTTTACATGTCGAAGTTTCACTAGCGAATGTGTGCATAGTTTAGCGGCGAGGGGTCAGTAAGCTGGCGCGGTTTTACGCACTGAGAAAATAGTTCGTACTTTTATTTAGTATTAAATATTCATTAATTAAATTGTAATACTTCTTTTGTTAAGAATTAGGAATTTCCTTATTTATTTAGTCGTATTTTAAATAATTAACGTAATTATTATTATTATTAGCTAAATAACACCGTTCTTTGCGTGTTGGTACGGGACAATTTCAAGTTGATGCAGGAATCTAGGTATAGGTAAGGGTGGATAATACTCTTACTTGTTAGAAAGCAAAAATTTTTTATTTGTGCGATTTAAATATTTTTTTAAATCGTCACAAACTCTTATTACGAGGATTGTTCAATAGAAACACGTTTAGAGGCTGTAAAGCATTTTTTATTCAACGATTTTAAAAGAAGTCTCCATTAACATTGAGACACGAGTCCCGCTGTTGCACTAATCTGTAGATTCCCTGCTGGTAAAATTCTTGCGGCTGTTTGCGGAATCATTCGCTAACAGTAAACTCTACCTCAGCGTCCGATTTGAACCGCCGTCCTTTTACTGATTTCTTTAATTGGCCAAAAACGTGATAATCGCACGGGTATAAGTCGGGACTTAGCCCAGGAAAAATAGTCAAAAAATTTGACTTTAAAGGAAAAAATTAGATAAAAGCTAATTTTTTGTACATATGGTCCTTGAACCACAAATTATACAAAACCAATGAGTCTACCACTTAAAAGTGTCTAGGGGTGGTTTTACAGGGCTTGAAAGGATGAAAACGATTTTTCGCATATAACTTAAAAACGAAGTATTTCATCAAAAAATGTTTCAAATAAAAGTTGTAGCTCACAAAATTCCCTATAGTCACATTCCTGTACGTTGAAGATTGTTGGAACAGGCCACATTTAAAACTTAGAGTATACTGTATTTTGTGTGTATTGCATGTGAATTATAATTTTTTTTTGTTTTTTTTTTTTTAAGAGGATGAAAAGTGAAAAAAGAAACATTTTTGATAAGTTCACATAATTGATTATTCCAGGTAAAATATTTTGAAAAAGTATCTTTCGGTATTTACAAAATTTACTAAAATTAAAATGGTGTAAAAATAAAAAAATAATCTTGAACTGTACACAATAATCATTAAAAAATTTAATTACATAATTAAACACATATAATAAAATGTCAAAATCAGAAAACAATCCGTTTATGAAATCAAATATGTGAATTACACAAAAGGAAGGTAGAATCAACACAAAACATTTACAAAAACATACATTTAAGATAAAGCAAAATTTTTACAACTGAATAAATAATAATTTAATTACCTTGTATCCGTCAGTGACTTCGTTCTAGCGTTTTTTTATATAGACGCGTTTCGTGACATGTATCACACCATCAGTAATCCTCGTCAGATGTTAAAATTCACATAAAACACATAAAAACACATTTGCACATATTTACTAAATCACAATAACGACACACACATAACACGATGTAACTTCGGCTTCGTTGGACCGGTCCGACCGCGCGTGTAGTTGCCGAGCCACTAATTGAACTAAGTCAATCCTTATCACCAGTCATTACCGTCATGCGCGATTATATTTAGGGCTGTATCATATAGTGAGTGAGATTGAAACCATAATTGTTCGTTTAATATACTGTTATTGTTGATATTCTTGTCTTTAAATGATTTATAAATCTCAAACTCCTCGAGAGCGTCCATTAACCTACCCTTACCGCATACATGGATTGCTTTGAAATTAGTATTGAAATCTGTGTAATTATGGTTATGCATCATTAGATGGCGCGCATAATTAGATTTGGTCTTGTCTAAATCATTCCTTGGTAGATGTTCTTTGTATCTTTTCAAGAAAGACCTGCCAGTTTGACCCAGATAGAAACAATCACAATCATCACATGACATCCTGTAAACACCTGTTTTCTCTTCTAACGGGAATGGTTGTTTTATGCGTAACCGTATGTGTCAAGTGCTCATTAACGATACTGTCGAAATAAAACAACAAAATAGGGTACTATTGATACAAAACTATTTGGAAGATACTAATAAGACAGAGAATTCACATAAGGTAACAGGATACCTTAATTCCCTATGTTGGAATCGTAATATACATACAAAGTAAACGTGAAATGATTTCGGCAGGTAATCAGTGGAGTATCTTGAATTTGGCCTTGGAAGGGTCATACGAAAGAGAGAAAAAACAAGTGAAGATTATTCAACATTACTATCTTTAATGGGGGCTGAAAAACGAGTGATAACATCCTGAAATCAATCCCATTAAAGTAAACGGTAAAAACGCAATAAAAGTACGCGTTTTTGAAACATAGTTTAGAATGTTTACAAGGTAATTGACTGAATTGATTTTCCTATATTTCATATTTCAAACGTATGTGCAAATGCTGTGTAATAAACCTGTTTGTATATTTAAAAAGAGTTACTACTATATTAGCGTACACAGCTAACAAAATTAATAAATCAGCCTAAAAATTAGGAGATTAAGTCAAGTTTTTTCGACCCACTTTTTTCGAACGGGTCCGGTCCCGTTCGTTTCCCCCTCCCACAGCAAATACGCCCCTGCCAAGTAATGTTTGTGTTGCTTCCAACGAAAAAATTGATATGGCCACTTATGGCTCAGGAACTTGGATTTTAAGTGGAGATTAGATAAAAGAACTGATGTATGGATTACTGGAGGGAAAAGGTAATCTTCGGAATTATTTGAGTGCAAAGACTACCAAAGAAGTAAGAATAATTATAGGCGAAGAGACAATGGGAGAAATAATCGAGAGACGAGTGTTAAAATGGTTTGTATATACACAACGAATACCAGAAGACATACACAAATAATACCAGAAGACACGTAATAAAAAACGATTTCCAATGGAGTAATCCAAGATAAAAAAAAGGAAGACAGCGTCGTTCGAAGAATGGCGGAATCCAAACCAGAAAGAATGGAATATATCATAAACGAAGTGATTTGAAGAAAAGGAACGATTGACCATATACGTCAGTAAGGCGTCTTCAGCTATTTTTAATATTCTGAACCTGTAAATTGTGTTGGCGGTTAACATTATTTCGTTTCCTCAGGAGGCAGCGTTTCACCGTGTCATTTGGCACCTGCTTTATCAGCGTTAACTTCATAAAAAATGATCCTAAAAAATAAATTCATTAATCCATTGAAATATTTAGACTATCAAGTTTCAAAAAAATATAGTTATTTTTATTATTACTGACCATTTAGACGACATCATAATACAGATCTATGAAGAGTAGATGTTTCACATCTCTTTACCAGTCGTGTGTTTGCGAGCCGGCCGTGTTCCCTGTGCTAATAACAGTAGAAAAGTGAATTTACATTATTTTCTCTTGTAGACTTGCATGGTGTAAGACTGTGAGAAACTCCCAAGTGTCCGAAATTCAAAACCAGACACTGGCACTAGTACACTTGATATGTTAAACTATGTAAAATAATATTATCAGAAGAAAAAGTAATATGACAGGAATCTTCCATCAGCGAGAAAGGTCAGATAAATTCTCATAGAAACTTTTGTCGGGGAAATGTCAGCATCATTTGTGCACAAGTGTGGATACCTTGAACCCAAAACACCTCTTCCTTCTTACTTTCCTAACAACAAATCAACAACTATAAGAAAAATGGAGGGAAAACATAAGGTGAAAGAAAGGAATTCATAAATAAGGGTTATAGAAGGATGGAAGAGACGTTCCTGAAGAGAATTAAAAGATGAAGTAAGAGGAAGGTGCTTGTTGAAGTTCAGAGAGCCAACAGGATGGGCGCCACAACAAAATGTAAGAAAAACTATTTAAAAGTTTCAAACGGGGGTTATTCTATTGCAGATATATAATGTAACAATATTTTAAAAACATATGTTAACATATATAAGCAATATGTTAATACACACACGCGCGCGCGCGCGCGCGCGCGTGTGTGTGTGTAAACATATGTACATATTATTATTAAAACTATGTTGTGTAATTGAAAAATTATTTCAAATGTTTGCTTATTTTATAATCAGCTTTACTAACTAATTCTCTTTCTAAATCTAAAAAGAAATTTATTTTAGAACTCAGTGTTTAATGATAAGCAAAAAAAAACTCAAACGCCAAACGAATTTATTTTGAATCCCAAAACCACCGTAATCTTACATTTTTTCTGACTATTTTCGTAGATGTTTTTTTCTGCTTATAATACTTTCTGGGCTTAAAAAGTTCCGGAGTCAAATGTACAAACGCCTGTGTCTGATTTTAATTTCGGACATTTGACACTTGACTCTCTTTGTTGTGGATTTTCTCATTGTGTTACAATAGTCGAAAGTTTTAAATAAAAAACAACAGTTGACAACCACGTTTCGTCGATAGATTGTAAGTAATATTAGTTATTAATATACTTACTGTTAATAATAATAACGTCCAAAAACGTGATTGTAATCTACAATACGTTCTCTTATCTTACTTTTCCGAGAAATCGTTCTTCACAGAGAGACGATGTATGTCTGCCATATCGGTCGTTAACATAGCATTCATGTAAACAAACACATACCTACGAGATAAAGTTTATTCTATTTACAACTGTTTATTCAGTACTGTAGTAATATGGTTCACAATCAGAACGGTAGATATCGCTCTCTCTCTCTCTCTCTCTCTCTCTCTCTCTCTCTCTCTCTCTCTCTCTCTCTCTCTCTCTCTCTCGTATGTAGGTTAAATGTTCTCCCTTGTTGAGAATCTGTGACATCTTTAAACGTACGCATGTGTCTTGTCAAATTGATCCCGGTCCCGGACGTAGATTAGGAAGGTTCTAGTTTCCCAGACAAATGTAAAAAGACACGCACATCTTGCGCGCGCGCGCGTGTGTATTGCTCTGTTATCGATCCTTGAATGTAACGAACGTATAAAAAAATTAGATAACTGTAGACTCGAAACTCCAAATACAACTGAGCTTGTTTCAGATCTATGAAATCCATGATTAACTGCGCCGCGCCGCATAAAGCAAATATTTGAAGTAATTAAATTTGTTCATATGGTGAATTAATTGTGGGTCGCAATACACCGCGGAGACAATGTCACTGTACAAAACCCATAGCGTCTTCTCTATTATTTTCCTCCACTGCTTTCTATGTGGGCTATTATACGTCGTACGTAAACGCCGTGAATAAACGAAAGTTATGACCATATGTAGTAGTAGTGCCTGTGATATCGGCCTTACACCGGCTTTGATGTCCTGGCACTTCGCATCTGCGGACTTCACATCCTCTTGATTTTTTGACCTCCCTGTTCCGTATAAAGGTCTGAATTGCGTATCCGCCCATTATTCATTCTCACAACATGGCTAGCCCATTCACGTCTCCTCAGTTTCCACCGTCGGCTTATTTAAATGACAATAAACATTCTGGTTATACAGTACCTTCCCCTGCCAATATCAATATACAAGGCCTAGGATCTGCCTCAGTAGTGTCTAAATGTGCCCAATTGCGGAAGCCATTCTCCCTGACGTGGCAACCCATCGTTACGGCAGACTCGCCTCCGAGCCTATCTACCACAACAGAGCTTCTAAAGCCCCTCCGGCCGATCCCTTAAGAGGACCACGGAGACGTTCGTCAGGCCTGTCGACTGGCCCCATGTCATACACGCCCATCGTGTATTCGTGGACCGCTGCATAAGAGCGACCAAGCTGCACTGTATGAAACTGGCGTTCATCGGGTTCCAGCCTGGACAACGCACACAAACCAGAGCGCAAGACGTCCTGTGTATCTGTCTGTCTGTCTGTCCATCTGTCTGTCTGTCTTAATCTCCTAAAACTGGACAAGGGCTTTCGATGTCTCCAACTATTTCAACTTCTACCCCTGGTAAGCAGGCAATAATAACAATGCCGAAATAGTGTATTTTGTTAAGATTTTAAGACAAGAATTCTTAAATGTGTCATTTTAATATAAAATGGAAAGATGGAAGCAGATAAGACTGGTGTATATGATATGAATTAAGTATACGAATATGGTATGAATCTGAAACTAGCTCGATGCGATAATAAAACTGAGTACACGGAGAACGGGGTACGGTCCGCGCTATCCGAGTATCTGATTGGGCAACTTTGAGAAACCCGCCTAATGATCCGCGATCGTTAACTCTGGTACCGAGTTTCCACATATACTATTTATGTGGACAGAACAGTTTGGTATTTTCGACAGCTTTACGGTGATTACAGCAGAACGTTGCCGGGAATAAATCAAAACCACAGCACGTGTCATTAGTTACAACACGTTCACGTCTGTAATTATACCGCGAGTTGTACCGTTAACTGAAACGTCGTCGAAAAACTTTATTAAGAATCGCGTGGGCGTCGTAAGATCGAGAGGGCAACAATCGCTATGCTACAGCCGTTACCGATGACATTTACGGTATCAAGCTGCAGAGCGACGTCCGACAGAACAGAGGTGCACGGTCGTTGTCGAAGAGTAAATAACATATATTATTATCTCGCAAATTATAATATTTTGGGCTTCAAAGTAAAACAACCATAGTTACAACCATAACGTTTCGATAACTCAGGGTCGTCATCACAGCAGTAGCGTATCTAGAATTTGGTCTTGTAAGGGGTCCAGGGTCAAGTCGGCTTCATACAAAAGAATAAACAAGTTAAAACTAATAAATATTACAGTCTTTGATGTGGTCACCTTTATTAAATTAAAAACTTTAGAATGGGCTGGACACATTATACGTGCTTGTGAAAGCAGCGTTATTAAGAAGATATTTAATGCAAAGCCAGAAGGTGAAAGGAAATTTGGAAGGCAAAAACTGAGATGGAGGGACGGGGTGAGTCAGGACCTCAGTACTCTTGGAATTACAAACTGAAAGAATATGGTTACGAATAGAGAAAGATAGCGAAATCTTCTGAAGTAGGCCAGGGCCTACAAAGGGCTGTCGAACCATTGATAATGATGATGATGATGATGATTAAGATTAATATTACAGTCTTTGAAGTGGCTGAAAAACGTGTAGTAACGCATTGAAATCAATCCAATTAAAGTAACATGATACTACTATTACTACTGCTATTGCTGCTGCTGCTGCTGCTGCTCCTACTACTACTACTACTACTACTTCTTCTTCTTCTTCTTCTTCTTCTTCTTCTTCTTCTTCTTCTTCTTCTTCTTCTTCTTCTTCTTCTTCTTCTTTATCACTACAGCCTATCTTGAGACCTGGCTTCCACCTCTAATTTTCTCCAATGTCTCCTATCCATTGCCCTCTCACTGTAACCCTTCCCATCCATTCTTCTTAAATCTTCCAGCACATCGTCCAAACATCTTATCCTAGGTCGGCCCCTCTTTCTGCGCTTATAGGCTTCCGCCCTCACGATTTTCTTTGGCATACGCTGATCATCCATCCACTCTAGGTGATCTTGCCATTATATTCGTTGAGCCTTTACAAATCTTACAATAACATCATACTTCAATAGCTCATCTCTCTCGTGGTTACTTCTTATTCTCCATTCATAATCTTCTTTAACTGAATCATAAACACGTCTTACAATATTTCTTTGAGACTTCGTACTGTTCTTTGTTCCTTTTTTGTCAATGTCCATGTCTCGCCTCCATAAGTAACAACCGGTATGATAAGTGTCTCATATATTATAAATTTTTATTTTTGTGTTACGACTAATGAGTTTGCTTCTCAGTAGTCTACTGTTTGCATGATTTGCCCTATTCCTATTTGTATCCAATCATGTATCGTCGTTATGGATAGCTGGAGTGTCTCCAATCAGCAGGGCATGTATTGCGAATGGTGGAAGACCTAGTCAAAAAAAAACTATGTAGGAGACAACCAGGAGGAAAACGGCAATTGGCAAACCCGAGAATACGATGGAGGAATAGTGTAGCAATGGATGCCAGGAAAATGATAAATGCTAAAGTTTGGGAGAAGAGAGGCATTGAACCCGGGATGTTTGGAAGAAGTCAACTGAGGAGGCCAAGATTCGATACGGGCTATAACGTCAACGGAAGAAGAAGAAGTGAAAAGTGAAAAGATGTAATCATGAAACAGAACAATCTTCTTACTTCGGGAGTATGATTACAGAAGACGGAAGTGTTTGCCAGTAGTGAAAAGAAGAATAGCTATTAAGAAGCAAGCTTTTTAGAGTAAAAGGATTCTGTTCAGAAGTAAAAATATGCGTTTAGAAGTTAGGAAGGCTTCCGTTGTTTGGAGTTGTTTGCTGTATCTTCGTTGTTTGGAGTACCTTGCACACGGATGTGAAACATGGGCTTTCAAGAAGAAAGAGTAAGAAGTTCCGGGTGGAGACAGCGAAGATACTGACACGGAGAAGTATGATACAGCAAAAAACAAACCTGAAGTTTAGAAGGAAGTAAAAGAGAAAGAAAAGTTATAAAATTAATGGCAAAGAAGTGGATACGATTTATCGGTTATAGCCTATGTTAGTATATGTCTTGAACATTCTTGAAAAAATAACTGTTGGAAAAGACATGGAAAAATGGCCCGCGGTAGCTGTTTACGGACGGTGTGTGCGGTGATGGCAGCTAGAAGATGCGATGCACTCACAAGAATGTCGGAGACCGTGGTTGCTGTTTGCTTGGCCTTCACTGAAGACGCCATCGAAGTTTAAACACATACGTCACGATGTTGTAGTGTGTCCCGCTTTACGTAATAAGTCGGACATCGTCAGGTTTCCACGTTTACCTTTTTAAGACAGCGTACAATTTTAGAAGTCAACGGATGAATCGTGAAAGTGTGTTTTTAACAAAAATGTAACCTGCTAGAGCTGGCTCGTGGGAAGCACGAAAAATTAACAGGTTTTTTTCGCGCGCGCGCGCGTGCGCGTGTGTGAGCGGTTTCAAACTGACAAGTTTTTCGACTTGTTTACGTTGATGTAATCATTGTTTTGTGTGAAGATTTCTCTACCCGGATATTGTTTTGTAATGCGTTATGTGTTACTTGCGTACCGTACAGTATATACATAATAATCGTGTTTGCATTAGGCTACCATTGCTATGTTATTATATCCGATGATTTCATCAAGCAGACCGCATATCTAGCGTACGTGCTCGCCTTTTAAGTGAGTCCGTCGAAAGTCTTATCTTTATTCACGTCTGCCGAAAACGGCTGCGTTTTCCGGCGTAATGAGTTTCTTTGGAGTGCTCTGTGTCCTTTCGACGTATTCGTGTGGTTCTAGTCTGATATCATCAGCCCAAAGAATCGCGTTAGAATCGTTTCTGAAAGCCAGCACATTGTGTGTGTGTGTTGTATCCACTAACGTCTATAACAATTATTTCCTACAATTTTGTTCGTAGTAGTAATTGTTAATTATCATTGTTGTTGTTATGTTATTGTTGTTGTTGTTGTTGCTGCTGTTGTTTGTTTTGTTCGAATGGTATTAAATCCAATCTTTGCTCACTCCCTACTACTAGAACCTTACCGTTCCCTTAGTACCTCAACAGAGGCACCTGGCCAGCTGTGTGCTTGTTCACCCTGATTTTGTATTAAAATACGTGACCCTTGACTTCACATGTAGAACCACGATGCATTTATTATGCACGACCGTACCGTGCAAACCGGCCGGTTGGAACCGGGAGAAAACCGGTGGACTAAATTTGCTCACCGGCAGCCGGAAAATTGAAATCCTTCGTTTGAATTGAAAAAATAATCAGTCTGCTCTGGTCTCGTGATGGAGCGTCACCAAATTATTGCTTTGTTGTTGCTCAATCGTCGCCGTAAACGAAAACGTGTCAGAAGAATGTGGGTTCATACGTTATTAGAAAAACGGAAAGATTTGGGTTCATTCTACTTACTTTTTGATGAGTTAAGGCAGTACGAAACGAAATTTTTCAACTATTTTCGTATGTCCATATCGTCGTTTGACGGGATGCATGTTCAACTGAAAGATTGCTTGCAGCGCCAGAACACGAAGATGAGGAACTGCATTCAACCAGTGGAAATGATAGCTATAACCTTGAGGTAAGGAAAAATTCATTTTAAAAATTTAGGGGCCGTTTTTGCTACTGGAAAGAAAACAAATTTTTAATTTCTTTTTATTTTAAATAAAAATTTTGTGCCAATAGCTTGTACAATAATAAGTACGAAAGTGGTTCAATTTATAGATTCCTTCAACATTGATTTATTTGTTGATTTCCACTAGCTATTCTGGCTCTATTAGGCTCCTATAAATTATGTTATAAAGTACAATAAAATATTGCTAAATATTAAGCATTAAGTATCTAAATTCGAAGGGAACATATACAAAATAGGCATAATGATTAAACGATGTTTATTAAAGTTTTAAAACAAATCACAATCATATACATTAATTCAAAACAACAGGAAACTGCAAGCTTCTGATGAGGAAGTTTCAGATGAGTTCGGCGTCATCGGCTCTGAGTTCACATTGAGTTCCCTCTGGCTTTTAATATTGGTGATCAACTGGAGAACTCCCATTTGAAATTGCAAAGTTTCTTCCTCACCGAAATTCTCAAGTGAGGGAAGAACACCTTTGAAAAAACAAAGGTGTCGGTTCTCATTACTTCGGTCCTCTAAAGCTTTTAAAAGTCTGCAATCGACTTCATCTAGTTTACGTTTCTTGAATTTTGGAGCTGGTTTCCTGAAGGCGTCAACGGTTTCAACCTCCTGATCATTATCAGTGGTCTCGTTATCAATAGCCGCTTCTGGACTCTTTTCTAACGAATCAGAGGTTTGTCTCTGTGCCATTGTTTTTTTTTAAATCGCAATTGCTCTGAATAAATATATTTTTTGAAAGTTTTAGCCCCTGAACCAGATGCAGACGCATCCTTCGATTTCTTCTCAGATTTTACAAATGAGTCTCTGATGTTTCCCCATTTCTTCGTGACTTCTTTACCTAAAACATCAAAAGCTGTCTTTAGAAATATGTGATATTACCTTGTTTTAAATGTAGGATTTTAATTATTTTTAGAATTACTGTTATTAATTTACTAATTAATTATTTAACTTTACTATTATTAAATTTCTAATTTTAATTATTTTTACAATTACTCTCTTTAATTACAATTTTTTTGTTTTTATTTCAGGTATCTTTCAAGTGGGTGAACTTTAACTGACCTGTACTACACTTTTCGAATTGGCATATCAACTGCAAGTAAAGTAATCAGCAGAGTTTGTTTAGCAATCTGGTCCATTATGTGCTCACAGTGTATTCCAGAACTGACTAAAGAAATCTGGGAAAGCACTGCCACAGGATTGTTTGGGAGAAGGCAAATTTTCCAAATTGTTTGGGAGCTGTTGACGGGAAGCACATAAGAATAATTTAGCCTGAGGAGAGTGGATCCATGTGGTTCAACTACAGAGAGTATTTCTCAATTGTTTTGATGGCTGTGGCTGACGCTAATTACCGGTTTCTATTTGTGGACATCGGCAGTTACGGGAAGGACAGTGATTTGACAATTTTCCGCAACTCTACCCTATGGAAACGCATTGAAGGAAACAAGGTTGACTTACCTGTTGCTAAACCATTGCCTGGGAAAAATGATATACCCATACCTTATTTTTTTGTTGGCGACGAGGCATTCCCCCTTCACGAGCACCTCTTGAAACCATATCGGGGACAACAAATTTCTTTCTAGAAGAAAGTCTTTAACTATCGGTTGTGCAGGGCCTGAAGATACGTGGAATATGCATTTGGAATTTTAACGAATAAGTGGAGAATTTTTCATCGTCCACTCAACGTTAATATGAACTTAGCGGTTGATATAGTGAAGGCATGTATGGTTTTACATAACTTTGTCCGCAACCGAGATGGCTATAACTGCGAGGACACTTTGACAGTAGTAGGGCTAGAGGAAAAAGATACCGAGGCAAATATTCGTGGAAGTAAGAAAGCAAATATAGTACGGAATGACATGGCCACTTATTTTTTCTCAGAAGCAGGACAGCTGAAGTGGCAGATGTCAAAAGTCTGAGCTTCTTGAAAATCAGTTAGCTCTAGAAACTGTACTACACACCCCGTTTATGTTAAAACTGGTAGACTATTGTAGGTTAATTACATTTTAATTAAGAGCTAGGTACTGCATTTGCCTATTGTATATTGTACTATTTTTTTTAAGTACTATAGAAAAAACTGTCTTGAAGAATTTTACTTCAGTATAATTTTTACCTAATTGTAAGTACTTTATTGTGAAATTAATCATTTGCATACATGTCTGATCAACGTATTAATCGTATCTTCTCTTGTTTGTAATATAGTTTGATATTTTAATGATACTTATTTGAAAAACATTTTATATTTAAAAAAATAAATAAAAAACAATGCTTACCAAAAGCGTTTTTTTCACTATCTAGCAACTCGTTGAAATCGCCTCTCAATTCAGAGCATACTTCCCTCCATGCATCTCTTGTTTTGTTCCTATCCTTGAAAATGTCTAGGGTCTTGTCCCACAAAACAGGTCTAGGCTCAACTAGACAAATCAACAGCTCTGCGTCAATTTCATTCATATCTCGACTTTGCATGATAATAAATTTAATCTAACAACTTAAATAAACAAACAAACAACTAACTGGACAAGAACTTAAACAAACAAACTGGAAAAGGGCACAAGTGAATTCACCGGCTGCTGGTTTAAAACTGGGATATGTGAAAGGCACTCCACGGTAGTAACAGGTGTTTAACCAGATAGAACCGGTGACGACCGGTTCGCCGGCTGCCGGCAGCCGTTGGAAGTTAACATTGGGACGGTTGTTCCCCGGCCGCCGAACCGGGAGAAAACTGGACCGGCGTGTGTGTACAGGCTCCATGCAAAAGCATGATAAAATGAATACCTCAACTTCACCCGGTTGTAAGCGCCCGGCTAACACCGGTGTGTGTGAAAGCGCCCTTACCATCATCATCGTCATCATTACCACCATCACCATCATTATTATTTTTATTCTCCCTCATCTTACGGACTTACGGCGTTACAGGCCTAAATCGGATCTTCGCCTCCTCCCAACATTTTGGCGACAATAACCTCCCATCTTTACCTTGGACGGCCTTTGGTCTTTTGCTCTCCATGGTTGGTAGCAGGATCTTTTTGGTATTTTACGGTAAGCCATTCTCAAAACATGGCTGCCCGTTGCAGTCTCGTGAGTTTTATACGTGTGGTTTGGTATTATTTGTATTGCCTAGAACAAATTGGAGAATATTATTTTAAGAACAACTCATTCAATTAGGGATACCGTACAGTTTCAAGTTCATAAGAAACGGTAGCATCAAATTTATTTGTCGGATGGATCTACTAAGTTACTCTATATAAACGGCCTCAAATGCCCGACCCTATTACGTGAAATTCTGTGGCCACAGACGCGTACTTAACGTAAATCACAGGAAATAATTAGAGAAAAATATTATATCTTATAAAACTTAGAAATTATATAATAATAGTATTGTTATTTTATGTTGTTTTATCATTTTATTATTGTTGTAGTTGTTGTTGTTGTTCTTCTTCTTTCCTCTTCTTCTTCTTCTTCTTCTTCTTCTTCTTCTTCTTCTTCTTCTTCTTCTTCTTATTATTATTATTATTATTATTATTATTATTATTATTATTATTATTATTATTATTATTATTCTTGTACTGACGCTCCAGAGCGAACACCACTGGGATAGGTAGCAGCCTATATAGAGAAGGTTATAAGGCAAAAGAAGGAACCAGAAAACGTGATCTTGCTAGGGCTGCTGACAGAATAGCAAAAACATGAACCCGCTGAAGGCGTAAAACAGATGACCCTCCTCATGGACGAAGAACAAATGGCACCACTCTGAAATATTGCGAAAGCTGGTCCCGGGGTGGATCCATGCCGTGAAATAAAGGGTTTGTGGTTTTGGTGGATGCGAGCCCCACACACAGTAGGAGTTCGGATCCTCCTGCCATGAACATCACTTTTCTACAGTTTTCCTCAGGAAAAAATATTGTTGGAATTTCGAGTTTATGATTCAAATTAAAAAATTAGTATAAAAAGTTCTGTATATTATAAAAATGTATATGATAGTTCCTAGGTAGCCTGTGTAAGTAACCTATACATGTAAATTACTATGTTTAAACTTGTAAATAATCTAAGTAATTATGGTTTTTGGTGTTTTTGTAAGAAAAAATCTCAACGCTGAAGCAACTTGTCTATTAAACAAATGAATTACAGTCCTCTTCCCTGTCTTTTTACCTTCGCGTCGTAAGCGTTTCTCTTCTGGACTGGAGGTCATCGCCGGGTTAATAATGCCTTTCGGATCCTCTGTGTAGTGATAGCCATGCCCAGTCGACCAGGAGCAGAGGCACTTGCGCTCCTGAGCTCATACCTAATACCTTGCCAACAACAGTGATTTCGTTTGTTTTTTACTGTTCTTATTGGGCATAACCTAGAAAGTTAATGAAACATAATTAATGCCACACGATGAAATTATTGTTTCCATTTGCAGGCTATGTCACATTAGCAATCGCGGCGTCGATGTCGGCCTACTGTAAGCTACGCATCGATATACTCTGTTGACGGCTCATTTCGTAAGTGTTACACGTTGTTACAGCTGATGACGACATGCTTTGTGGGTACTAAACGCTTTATAAAAACAACACCAAAGTATTCGCCACATTATCGGTTTCGTAACAAAAAAAGGCATTAAATGTGTCTGTTTTTATGATCGGATCCTTTGTGATACCGGTTCGGGAGAAATTATTGCTGTTTACGCCGTGTGAGAACTTAGATCGTTTACTGCGTAAACCAAGTAACCGGAGTTGTGCGTTGTGTCTGATGGCCGAAATGAAGGAGCAACCTCAGGCCGATCTCATGTCGACAAATCAAGTTTTGTGTAAATTATTTTATTTTATAAACGAATAAATTCATTTAAACACCACAGTTAAACTTTCGTCTCGAACAGACCAATTATGATGTTTAGTTCGCTTTTCATTTTGCTTTAATTAACAACATTCTCGGTCTGCGCCTTAATTACTACAAATCGGAATATTTTAACGTAACTTATTAAGCGAAAATTCGTTTAAAAGTGGAATGAAACAATTGTAAAATAAATTATTAATTTCGCTTTCGTTGTTGTTCATGTTTTGACGGCCCATTTATAATCCAGGTCGTTACCGAGCAGCAATTTGTCGACAGTTATCATCGTGTGGTCTGACAAAATACACGGATCACGTGGTTTGCGTAAATCAGTACACGGCCGCGAACGTCGTTAACCATAAGCCTACTGATTTCTATCAATTCGTCTAACGTCGTTAGTTTTTGATGAATTATTATTATTGCTTCGTGTGAGAAAATTGTTTGAAACAAGAAAATGTTACTTTCATCGTCTATTCTACCAACACGTATTAAACCGTTTATACTTTTAACTAGTAAATTACGCTGTTTCTAAAAATACCGTTAATTGTCCCACAGATCGTCTGGAACTTACCTAACTTAACGTCAATATCATAATTCCTATTATAGCCAACAATTATACTGTTTTGTACGTCGAGACACAAAATTAAAGTTTTACGAAGTTATAACGGTCCTTGTATTGGCCTGTGGGTGCGTATTATGGACAACAACCAAGAAACAAGAAATTAAAATACAGGCCTCGGAAACGACGTTTATAAGAGGAGTTAAAAGGTTCTAAACTTGATCATATAAAGAATGACGCCATAAAGAAGAATTACACGTTTTAAACTTGAATGAAAAATTAATAGATTACAAACAACGGTGGAAAGAACACTTATATAGAACGTCAGATTCCAGACTGTCCAAACAAGCCTATAGGTCACAGGTGTGTGGGTAGACCCAGGAAGAGATGGGTGGAGGATCTTTGAAGTAGGGACAGGCAGCACCGTGCCTATGCCGTGTTGTGAAGATGATAATGATGATGTAATTAAATTGTTCATAAAAATAAGACTTGAAGTTCGTAAGTCCGTGAGACAGAATTAGAACCGTCCGAATGGTGGTGGTGAAAGTGGTGAAAGCCCCGACCGGTGGTGGTGGTGGTGATGATGATGATGAAAACTCGTCTTGATTTTAAGATTGCAAGCCAGGCTCTATGCCCACTGATCTACACATATCCTAGACATATGACTTAATGATATTATATAACTGATAAAATTTATTAATCATATATATGTATCATAATCTCTGGCAATGTGAGTACTACGACTACTACTATTGGCGTCATCCAAAGTAGTACGAGTAAGTCCTTATGGAGTTAGTTCTTTCCTCGCCAACTAGCTCTTCTGTCACAACACCGTCCATCCTTGCTCCTTCCTGTCTCTGCTACATTCGCCCTTGCCCGGTCACTCCGTCTGAGTTACAGTTCCCGTATGCTTTCTCTATCGTCTTCGCGTATTACATATTTTGACAAGATCAATCGCCTGCTCTTTCATGACAAGACAGTATCTGGGTCTTTGTATACCTAACTATTCCCGTAACTTTTTTGTTCTTCCTTCTTCTCCATATTTCCCCTATTTCACCGTTCCAGATATTTTAAGAGTTCTTCTCAGAAACATACAATTTTATTTATTTTTTTTTAGATAGGATCCACATTTCGGCTGCAGAATATTGACAGTAGGGTGAATGATGGTTTGTATTAGATAGCGTCACACTTTGCTTTCTCTTTAATTGTTTTTTTCCCAATCTTCATTTCATTTTGGATTTTTATTAAGGCGCTGATCTTTACGTCTTCGGTTGATATTCTCCGTCTACCCTATGCAACCGATAGATTCTCGTTTGAAGTCAATAAAATAAAGGAAGACCATAATTTTGTCTTCTTATAGTACAATAGTACATAATACAATACTACGACGAATAGTTTTATGAGTTTCGGTCAATGAATAGACACAATATTTAAAACATTTGTGTCGAGTTTCTACGTTTTTTATTGTCGTCATCAGGACAAATTGTTATGACATCAGTTAAGTTGTTATTACACCAAAGCAAAGTCGCAAAACCTTTCGTCGTGTATTGATTCACGGCCACCATTAAACTAAGGACTTAAATACGTTACTATAATATAGTCTAATTACAGTTTACGTTTTGCATTAATGTAATTATATTTTAATATTTTATATTAATCGTTCCGTACAATTCCAACTACGCCTAAAACTTGTTATTACACAAACGTGAATTTTTTTATTTGTGGCCATTGTATATTTATTTTTATACGCACTTATATTTATGCTGATACTAAAGAATGTAACAGTTAACAGTGTCGAAAAAATTGTTTAATTTTGTTTGTGTTCGTTATACTCCTAATTAGCATACGTATTGAGTTGTTACCTGTTATTATTGTGCAGACATCGATTTATTATTGAGCTTGTGCACGTTTGTGTTGTAGATGGCGTTCACCAGCACGCTGTTGCCGCTGGCCACTCCGGGAACTCAGTACACCGGCTCGTCAGCTGATACGTCCGATTCAGGAGGCGACACCAGTGTCAGTGGTCGAAGCTGCGGCCTCGGAAGGCAAGGCGTACGCACCGTCACTCTGTGCCGCAGGCACGATCCCGTCCGCCAGTCTTCGGCTTTGGGTTTCTCGTTGCGCGGCGGCAGAGAACACGGAACAGGATTCTTTGTGTCGGCTGTAGAACGAGGATCCGAAGCATTTTGTCAAGGACTAAAGGTGATGAGCACTTCGGTTAAAGTGATCATTATTAATAACCTAAACTACAGTATGATCAGTGCATGACAACCGAGTTAGACTTAATAGTTTTTTTCAGTCAAATAAAGGCAACAAGGTACTTTCCCGTTAACTGTACCTGCAATAGTTGATCTTTTGACTACTCGATAGTATCGATACGTCACAGTATGATAAAGAAGAACTATACAAAAACAAGATTTCATCGTTTAATTGCCTGTGAAAATATATAATGTTTTCATGGGAAACATGAAAGATTATTTTGGTTATTATACAAAGATTAGGTCTATTACCGCATCATAGGAGGATAGAGGAAAAGGTGGTAACCTGCACAACGGACTGTAAGGTCCAAGGCCTGAAGAAGAAGAAGAAGATTATTTTCTAAAGATAATAACACTCGTGTTATGGCAAATTAAAACGTTTACAACGTAAATGTAATAATAACATTTAATCACACACAAAAACAGAACGATTTTAACGTATTAACAACTGATCGTTTAATTATTAAATATATCTACAAACTTTGACAATGTTTTTATCTAAAACAAGTGTTCAGTGTCGGAAAGTGTGTACATCCTATTAATTAAATACGTATAATGCTTGTTAACGCAGTTTAACACAAAAAGTGTTTCAACTGTCTGAAATTGTATTAAAACCCAAACTACTGTACCTAATCTTGTGCACAGAAACATTACGTATTTTTACATATTACGTACCATGTGAAAATACAAAATATACTTTTTTAGTGTAGGCCTACGAACTGTACTCAAACATACTTACGGCAAAGAAGACTCCTATATCAAGGAAATATAGTGTGGAGACAGATAATGTGACAGTCAACGAACTGGTTATAGTAAAAAAAATGGTGGAAAGTTCTATGTTTAAAACAAAAAACGAGTTCTGTTACACAATGGGAGTCCAGCATAGTAACCCGAAACTAGTAGCTACTCCGCCTTTTTCGACTTACGTTTCTTGTGTAGCCTATTGGAAAATAAAAGATTAGTATTATATTTTAAATGTACGGTTTTGTGTGTTTGCTTCAGTTTGGGTATTACCATGTTTTGAAGTCAGTTACGTGGCTTTAACCTATAACATTGCTAGAAACTCTTCCTATACTAATTGAATAACAACAAAAAGCGATTACGATCAAAAACAAACTATTTAACTAGATAAAACAATTATGGACACGTTTTTTATTATTTTGTTGAAAATATTAGCGATATTCGTTACTCATCGATTCCCACTACCGCATAGTCGAAATATCGAAAATTAGTGGAGGCACAGATCACAGTTGAGGTGGGACGGACTTTTGATGAGGATGACGGTGGATGAAATGACGAGGAAAGTCTTAATGATGTCGCTGGGTGGAAGAAGAAAGAGAGGCAGGCCAAAGTTGTGATGGATTGAGTCTCGATGATGCAACTGGATGGAAGACGAAAGAGAGGCAGGTCAGAGATGGATTGATAATGTGAGCAACAATGCCAAACTATTTGGACTGAGAGACTGGAGAGCCATTACACCTTATCAGGACTGTTGTAGAAGGCTTTTGAAGGAGGTCAAGACTCAGCAAGTTGTAGCACCAAGGGTAACGATGATGATCATCATCGTCAGTGAAAGCACAGATAATGGGAAAGTATCGATAATACAGATGCTTAGAACTTTGCTTTTATTATTTAAAACGTATGATGTACATTGTAAGGGGGAAGTGTTCATTTAGAAGTTAACTAATAAGATGTATGAAGAGTCAAATAGTGCTCATAAACAAACATATCCCGCTTTTGAATATACATGTTTGTGTATGTGGTGCGTGTGACTGACACAAATTACCAAATATTTGAAGTCACTAAAATTCACCAGTAGCATACAAAATCTACCTTAGTTTTTATATTCTTAGTTTATGCTGTTTTATTATTTCATTTATGCAGCCTAAATGTGCAGAAAATCAATGACCTGATATCTTTTGTGTATGATGTAATATGATGTTTATGATTTTCACTCTTGTGTGAAAAAATCGGTGTATAAATATTAAATATTTAACAGAACAATGTGAAATTTTCTAGATCGGAGATCAGATAATAAGGATCAATGGCTTCCCGGTGGAAGATGCAACACACAGGGAAGTTTTACACTTGATTCAAAACCAAAATAACATCAGGCTCAAAGTCAGATGTAAGTATTGATTATACTATACATGTTAATGTGTGTGTGTGTGTGTGTGTGTGTGTGTGTGTGTGTGTGTGTGTGTGTGTGTGTGTGTGTGTGTGTGTGTGTGTGTGTGTGTGTGTTTTGCTCAACATAGCTTGTTAAGTATCTGTAATTACAAACTTATTATTGCCACAAAGAGAAATGTTTCATTGTATTCCAATGCTAAAAAAGTGGAATATTTGCAAAAACGTCACTCTCAGTTTTTCATTTTTGTGATGTTTTTCACATAGGTAATGTAACCCCTCTTTAACTTAAGCAGTCAAAAAAAAGATTATTTTTTTTGAGAAAAATTTTTGGATTTTTTTTTTTTTTTTTTTTTTTGTAAAGAGGGGCCACAAGTTAATTATAACTAGGCTAAAGCCTAGAGAAGCCAAAAATGCGCTGGATCCAGTGAGATGGGACTTGCAATGAAAACTCGTGAATTAAACAATTAACAAATCCTTTTTATTATTCTATCTCAGTAAACAATTAATAATAAAATAAATAAACTCAACAGTAATCCATAATTCCCTTAAATAGTAAATTAAATAAAGTATACTTTCTCAACAAGGCCACCTGAAAATATTTATTGAAACCAAGAAAATAATTTGCTATGTGACTCTACCAATGAATTGAAATTTAAAACCATAACTAACCTTGAAATAAAGCTTCCATTAAAATATTAATAAAATATAAAATTTATTTTATATGTTCCTTTTAGAATGCTTCATATAACTTAATGAAGATAAATGGTATAGATTCCTTGCTAATATTAATTATAATAATAGTTACTCAAACAAATTAAATAAATTTTAAAGGGTGACAAATTCATATACTTGTTATAAGGTTAAATAAAATAAATTATTTCCTTAAACAAATGATCAGCAATGATTGAGATAGAATACCTGTTATAAAAAATGAAAAGGATATACCTACATGACTCCATGTATTAACTTTCTTTTATAAAAAAAAGACCACGAACAAATAAAACCCTATATCTAAAGTCCCCACCAAAATACACTAAATGCATAATACTTATAACCCCCAAAATGTACACACAAATATACATACATAACATGTTCCACGATACAAATACATGATACAATAGTATACAATAAAATATACATAAAGGTCTCTTGCCACGCCCTTTTTATATTACCCTCCTGGTGTATATAAATTCTTACTTCTTTCTTTTTTTTTTTTTATAATTATCCCTGTTAGGATTACAAATTTATTTTTATATTACCCCCCACAGTCCTGGTTGATTACACATCAGGTGTATTGGATAATGCTTAAGCGTACAGTAGTCCCCAGGACATAATAAAATTCAAAACTAAGTGCCTAAGTGGCTAAGTGGCTAAGTGCCTAATGCAGTTATACCATACTGTCCTTCTGGGCTCTATAACAGTGAGAAATTAAAAATATTTAAAATAATGAACGCCCCCCAGTTATCATAATTAATTTAAAGAATTTATATATACTGGAACATTGCCAAATAATAAAATTAGAAATATTGCATAATATTATAACCCTATGAAAAATACTCTTGGCTCAGAGACGGACATGTTAATTGTTTGATGATTCAGCTTTCAACTTGTCTCAACAAACAAGTTGAAAGGTGTTTCGACATGCATTCCTTCTGGTTGAAACTTGTTGAAAATGCACCTACCTCCCCAGTAATTTTTTTTTATACAAAATGAATTAAACTGATTTTTAAATTAAGAAAATATATAGATAGACTACTGAATTGAACACTATAATTACTAATAGCAAGAATGACTTAAAAACTGTAAAGAAACCCCTATAATGAAATAAGTGGAAATCTATGTTGAATGTTGCATTTGTAATCATGCCAGTCTCTGAGCTGACAATTTTACCAGAAATATACTGAAATTTACAATTAATTTAGCACCCAGTCCACACACTAAACTGTCCCATCAATTGGGAATCTAAATGAATGTTTAAAACTTGAAATGTTGTAGTTGATAGATATATATAACTGGTCACTGGGTATGATTGAGTGTTGACTCTATGTGTAATTAATAATTGGTTTTGTATCACCTGATTTCATCCATGAAGGGTTTTTATTGAGGTGACAATCTCGTGGCCGACATTTTAGGTGTTGGTGTGATCGTCCAAATTCCTCCGGTAGCGAGTAGAGCTTAAGATGTTCATAGTTCAGCCATGTAGTAGGTCTTTTTCTCGTCTATTGCGGTGGACCCTAATTACACCATTATATTTTTTAGTCAGAGAACACCACACAATGTCCCACTAAAGTTTGCACACCCTCCAAAATACATATATAAAGTCAACACCGCTATTGAGCTACTTAATTAAACTTGATAAAATTTATATGACCAACATGCCTTATTTGAAAATCTTTATAACAGTAATTCTTCATAATATTAACTTCACCTAATGTGAGTTACCTTGTTTGCAATTTGACAATTAATTATGGCTTTGTACCATCTCATAAACTTTATACTTAGTGTGAATATGTAGATACCACGTGGTTAAGAGTTTGTTTCAAATACATAGTTTTTTATTACAGAAAATAATATGAATTGGACTTTATTTACTTTCAAAACGTGCCTGAGTAAGTTACCAGATATTAATAAAGTTTTACAGTTAATTGTAGTAAAACTTGTATGGTATTTAAACCAACTACGCATTGCCATAATCTATGTTAGGGTAACATGAATCTCATTACATCGATGTTAGATGAATTCTAAACTTAAATATCTGTATTTAAATTTACTTTACTTTTTAGTGCCTAAATTCTGACACGTGAATTAATATAGTTTTATAAAGTTTTAAAAACTTTACCAACAAATTACGTATTGCACAACGCCATGCGGCCGAGTACAGGTGAACAGAAATCACTTACTTAGGCTTTGTTAAAAACAGTTTTCTCCAGTGAAATATTGTAGTTAATTAATATGAAAGTAATCGAGAGACTTACCGCAGTCGTTTAGAACTTAGCTAATCATAGCTGGAAGAAGATGTATAGAAATCATAATCTTCGATACCGGAGTAAATATGCCACGAGGCCACACTTAATAAGCAGCCGATCTAAGCCACCATTTCAGCGAGACAAAGAAATAGAAACGCAGTGCCTTCTAACATTCGCCCGTTATCAGTATTTAGCGACAGGGTGCAGCACCGATCAACGCAGTCTAAACTAGAAATCGGTCGGGCATATGTTCATGGGTAGGGTGCAGCACTAATTACCGCATTAAATTCTGTACTGCCTATAACGTTTTCTTGACTTTTAATTACTGAAGATTTGCCGCTCTATATTAGAACGGCACAGTAATTAGGACTAATTAAAAAAGTATATTTTTAACCATTACTGAAATGTAAAGACACCATTTGCCACACACACACCGGATATATTTATTTATTTTATGTGTGTGTGTTTATTTGATCATACTGTGCTGTGGTTTGGCTCAATGTCAAGTCAATCTAACCTTGTCTATCTTCTGTCACAGCAAAATACCGCTCCCCATTTTCAGCTCATCACTGAACATGGATAAACGCAGACTCGATTCTCTCTGTTAGTGGTGTGATGTTAGCTGTCCATGGCTAGAGAGTACAACAGGCCATAGTCCTGATGGTTAAGGGAAGATGGTGATATTACAGTCTAATTATTGGTTCAAGCATAGTAGCTTATGGACTTTAAACATTAAACTTGAAGTTTTAAGTTTTACCCCTGGTTACATTACTGAACTTTAGATACAGTTCATAACTAGGATAGTGGGAATGTGCTAGGCTTGTTTTCAAACTTTAGTAGCCTCAAACTGCTCAAGCCACTCATTAAAACTAGATGGAACCACAGTCTTACTGAGCTTTGCAAAAAGTAGGATTCACTTGAAGTTGATTACCCACAAGTTGATTACCTATAATGTTTCTTAAGTAATTGAATTCATGCTTTACCATCTAAATATTATCCCTGTGTAATTAAAATATCTTTAAATTAAAATCTGAGTTATTTTTTTGTACAGTTTTAAAATTCTGTGCACATAACTGGGTTAACTCAGGTGATAGATTGCGTGTGCTGATTGATGAAGATTCAAATATTAAAACATTGATGAATTTAAATTTCTAGGTGCAATTTCAATAAAAGAAGCATTATTGCAAGTCAAGATTAAAATCAGAATGGAAAAAGACCAAAATGCCAAAAGGAAATTTAAAAACAGCATTTGCCGTATATATATTGATTGATCATACTGTTCTGTGGTTTGGCTCAATGTCGAGGCAGTCTATCTACTATTAAATTCAACAATCTGACAAGCCTCAGTACTGCATTAGACTGAACTCCAAGTCTCTGAGAGGAACGCGGGCAGAGAGAGAGCGTAGACACACGGACGCGCAGTTGCGTTAAACAATCAGTGATTACTGAGATATCCCGATCACATGCATTATCAAAACTCACTCAACGCTCACTTCCCTCTCATTGAGCATTAAGCCAGATAACTGTGACCTTTATGTGTTGTACAAGAATTGACACTGTTAAATATTATTAGTAATAAAATCTTATTTTAATTTCACATAGATTATCATTTCAAAATGTAATAGATGACTTACATTTTAAAGAGGGCGAGCTAACTCCTCATCTGTTTCCTCCTCCCTGTCAGTATTGAAACTGCGATCAGAGTCACTGTCACTGCTGTCTATGTTGTCACCACTGTCACTGCTGATATTATCATCATCTGAACCTGATGTGATAATAATCTTGTCAATAACATCTGACACTATCCCATCACTTTCTCAGTAGTAGTCCTCTACCTCCCCAACTTTCTTGCAGTACCTTACCCAGTCATTTTCAGTTGTTACCGACATTATTGCTTGCTCAGTTATTTCAGTCAATTCCATAAAATTAAGACTTCCATGACTGTTCCAATTTCGTATGTAGTTTTTAACTTTTGCCCACCCAAGTTCAATAGGATGTAACGACGTTAGCCGCTACACAATAAATTAAAACTAGGCGTATGACCTAGACAGAAGCAAAAAATGTGCTGGACCCAGACTGACAGGACTAGGAATAAAACTCCCATTTAACATTAACAAGTTATCGTTTTATTAGTGTTTTCTTATATGACATGTTTTACGTATTGTTAAACTATTTGATATTGTATTCTGTTACCAGTGTTAATCCTGAACAATTACTCATACATCTTTAAGTCATCAAAATAATTTATAAAAAAAAAAACACAATAACTAATTCAACAATTTAACTTCAAAATTCTAACTGCAGTATTGTAGTGGTGCCTTTTTAATTCAACACAATGACGGAAGAAAGAGATTTCCGAACTGAAATAATCAGAATGATAAATCACAGCATTAAAATAGGATAAAAATTATTAACACTCAAACTCCTGTTCGTACAGCAAACCATATCTTTTGTTTAAAGAAAAATATTACAAAAGGCTGCCATTGATTATTATTATTAACAAAATTTCACTCAAAGACAATTCTATCAGTCTTGTTGTGGTCAAGAAAAACTGGCAATATACATTTCGTTTAGACAACTGATAATAACTGTAACTGACGTTAAATTTCCTGATCACGTGAATTCAGTATTTTAATGAATTCGGCTACTATACAAGAATCCCTATTCCATTACTGCATATGAATCTATGTCAGTAGTATTCTTTACAATATTTGAGTGTCCAGTTAATTGCTGGACATTTGGTTATGTACAAAATTAATTTTTTTTTCTTGTCATCAATATTAATCACATTTTAAATTACATTAACAGTTCTCTGCATCATTAAAACAGGATAATTAAGTTTGGATGTATTTAGCAATATAAGTCACTGAGCTAAGGAAATGCCTAAACTGTATACAGATACAGGATATATCATACATGAATAACTCGAACTTTATTAGTCTATCAGCATGTTCTTTTACTTTGTAACTGTTGAAGTATAGTTGTGATTGCTGGGTTTGAATATATGAAAGTTTTTCACCTGTTTTTCTGAAGAATGTGGATTTCAATGGTAACCTGTGGTGCTGTTAGTGAAGAAGTGTTTGATGATCCTCTTTCTAGTTGGCGGTCCTTCTAAGTTTTCAGGGTAGGAGTCCATGTGTCTGATGGCATGGGGAGGGAGCTCTCTAGTTGACATCTCCACTGATGGTGTCCGATGTTCCTGGTACCATCTAAGCCCCGCGTTTCTCCCGACTAGTCGGGAACCCTGAGACACTCTACGAGATTAGTTATGCATAGTAAATCACAGTGAAGCCAACCCAGCCACCAGACCACGAAAAGCACTGTCAAAGGGCAGAAGAGAGAATGAGGACAACTCACAGTTTCAGTTAACCCAGCATGGTTCGAGAAAAGCCAGCTGAAATTGTTAAACAGCTGGACAACCAGAATACTTTATCGCATCGCCGTGCACGTGCGGCAACCTTGATTTAGTTGGCACGGCCTACTGAATAATGTCGCTGTTCACTGCGACCGTTTGACTAAATAACATCGTCGCTGACAGCCACAGTTTATCGATCCAGCCCATCACCTTAGAGCGGAGAGATTCATGTTTAAAAACTTGTCAGGGAATTTTAAATTTAAAATTTCCACGGCACAAGGATTAAGGTCCCACATATAGGGAGGAAGCCGTACAACAGTGTGACCCTTGCTTGATAAAAATTGGTCAATCTTGTAGTGCTTTTCTCTGGGCTGATGGAGTTCTACAATATGAAAAAGATGTTCCCTTCTCATACCTTCATTGCAATTAATACCCTTATTTCTCGAAATTGTATCATATCGAGTTTCGTAGAATACTTTGTCGGAATCTTTTCAGCTAAAACAGAATGATACGCCGCATTGTTCATAACTATTACTGATTCCGGCGGAATATTTGGCAACAACTTATTCTCAACCCATTTTTTTTAATTTTCTTAGTTCATCTGCCCATGATAGTCACCACTAGTACTTCCAAGTTTGTACAAAATTTTAGCACCTGAAATAAAGCCATTTTTACTTCCCGCATGTAAAATCACTAATCTGTTACCCGCACTGTAATTCTGTAACACACCAGAAACCTCATCTGACTGCCAACATTTATCTACAGTTATATTACTGTCAACCCATGTTTCATCTAAAAAAATATGATTCTCCCAGATTCACGAAAGCTTTTAATTTGCACAAGGTACTTGTAACGCATCATTACAATTTCTGGTTTTTCAATGAACACTTTTCTTTTACTTCTACATTTCTTCCATTTGAATCCCACACTTTTAAGCACTCGCATTAATGATTTAGTGCCCCATGGAAAATGGATTCTTTGTTTCACGATAGGTAGGAGTTTTTTAACAGTAGGCACAATGTTTTGATTTTTATAAAAATCTTGAAACATATTTCTTACTACACGTTTATCGAAATCATCAAGAAAAAGTTTCCTTTTCTCACATGTTTTATGTTTTTCCCCAGTGTGGAGAGTTTTCCTTCTGGACTGCATTTTCTTTGCTTCCTCAAGTATTTAATGAAGCTTTCCGATTTATCACAGTAAAACACAGCTCGTTTTGTTGCTTGATTAAGTGGGTATGTCAGTGAGTTTTTTTCTTCATCACATTTTTCAATTATATTACTAATTATTTCGCGACCTTCACTATGAACAACGAAACTTTTTTTTCTTTGTTTCGATGATCCTTGAAGAGACATTGTGAACAGCCAGTTACAAATAAACAAATAACAGGATAATTCACTCACTAACAGAATGTAACTAATAGTACATTAATCCTACACGATAGTTCACAAATTCTTATTTTTAATGTTACTATAACACAACTACTTAAAAAGGACTAAGTTATAAACACAATGCCAGTAATACATAGTCTTTAAACGCACTTACTACCATAACGGTATAAAGCGGACTGCAAACTGGTAGTCTGCCTCTGTGATGGATGCCAGTTTGGACTGTGAACAGGGCTGATCATTGGCCTTGACAAACAAACAATACCAACACAGACAAACACACAATACAATTACGCATACTTTATCCCTTCCATCAGAGACTTGGAGTTCAGTCTAATGCAGTAAATAACAATGCAAAATCTATATGTGAATGTACAGAACTAACAGAACTACCCCTCCCTATTTTCAGCTTGCCATTTCAGGTTAACACAGGTGCCAGATTTTATGTGCTAATTGATGATTCGAATATTAAACAAGTTGATGAACTTAAATGTCTACATCCAATATCAATAAAATCAGAATGGAAAAATCCTGAAATACCAAAAGGAATTTCACACACACTTACTTTGACTTGGTGGAATAAAAATGTAGCAAAACAGACTAAAGAAATAATAATAGGAGTGTTTTTATATTGTAGTTCTTAGTTTTATGTTAGGGTCAATGTAGAAAAAGGGGGAAACTTGTAGCAGTCAAGGTAGAGAGCTGAGGAAGAATGATGAAAAAATCCAGATTACATAAATCACAGAATGTCTTGAGAGAAAACATGTGAAATGAGACAAGCTAATGAGACTGTAACAGAAAAAATAGAAAATTGAAGCCTCAGATCAGATTGTTTGGCCTCATATTTCACAGAAATGAATAGACTAGACATGCCTTAGATGAATACTAGTAGAGACCTTGGATTTTGTTGTCCATGACGTGTCGGTTACTTAACTAAATATAATTATTTCACTACGACTGGGAACACAAAACTTTTTATGGGTAAAAACGTAAAATTTTACCTTATAACCTGAACCTGTTTTCACTTTTAAAAAGCTTCTTCAGAGGTTCTTAAAAGTGTTTGTTATGCAACTACAAGCGTTTAAACAAATTGTGCGTTTTTTCAATTTATCATTTTTATAAAGCTTCTGATCCTTTGCATTGCTGACTGATACCAGAAATTTCAAGTAATTCTGTATTTCTTACTAAAAAAAAGTGAAGAAATTTTCAGCCACTTTTCTGTTTCCTAGCACAGAATAAAATAATAGTAACTTGTATAATTTTTAATATAAAAAATAATTTCTGGTTTCTATAGTTGTCAATATGGTTTAAATATTAATACCATTAATATATCAACATAATACCATCTCCCTTTCTTTATTCCATTTTCTCTTCATAAATAACTTTTAACATCTGTATTGTTAAGTGTTTTGTTAATAACAGTAAAATATCAGGGTGACCGAGCTTTGCGCTCGGTTTTCACATTTATTTATAAATATACAGATTAAAAAAAAACATTATTTATTATTAATTATTTAGGTTATTTATTTTTATTAATTATTTATTTTTTGATATTTATTTTCATATATAAACATATAGATACTACGCCGTTTGCGTTTATCGACGGTTTCTGTTATTGGAATCATAATTATTTAATACTTCTTTCCATACAACGATTCTTGTATGGCGAGGATTTTCTGGTGGTAAAAGAACTTTTAAGCCACTTCGCCTTTTGACTCTGGAAAAATGCTACATACAACATGCCGCGCATAAACACAGGAATTGATAAGTGAATTCCCACCACTTAAAATGTTTGACCTTGAGCCTTGTGAATAGTAATAGCAAAAGCTGCTCTGATGGGAATTGATGCCTTTGCATAGTTCACCCAAGCTGACTTTTGCTGGAATCTATTGTAATCCTTGGAATATGAACTTCTCGGCCTGAATATTCACCCGTGATAATCTTGGCTTTAATAATGTTATTACATAATTCAGTCACGACCAATCTCGTTCCATTGCACAGCCCTTCAGAGACGTCCAAGTTTCGTAAAAGCATTATTATTGTATTTTTTTTAAGCTTTAATTCGTGTAGTGGTAAGTCAGCTATCTCAACAGAATTTAGAAATTCAGAAGTGAATTGAAGAGCTCCTTCTGGTTGATCTTTAACAGAATCGTAGCTTTTATATACTTTATAATATTCTCCAGAAAGCTTTTTAATAATTTCGTCGTTAATTTTATTTACGTCTTTATTCAAAGGCGCTAATATAGCTCTGTCTTTCATATCTTCGTATCTGTTGTTTGCCAAACAATCACCAAATACTTCATCAATAAGATTCCCGTTAGACAGAATATGACTACCACTTACCTCAGAGAATGCAAAAAACACAACAGCGTATAGAGAACACTTAATAGTTTAGATTATGTATATCAGATAGATTGTACAAAAATCGTTGCGCCGAAACCCAAAATTGTATGTCTCAACTCTTAGTTTGCTTATTTACAGTCATAGCAACATCTGTTTATATTATTTATAAACATCGATACTGCGCCGTTTAGGCCGCAGGTTAAAGACCTATAAAGACCCTACGGTATCGTTAGAGCCGTTTCAAGGACATACATAGATTAGATTGTATGTCTCAACTCTAAGTTTGTTTATTTACATTCATAACAACAGCTATTTATATTTATTTATAAACATTGATACTGGGATTGTATGTCTCAACTCTTAGTTTGTTTATTTACATTCATTGCAACAGCTATTTTATATTATTTATAAACATCGATAAGATCTATTCTTTATGAACAGAATTAAAATTAACGTTTTAATTTCAAATAAAAAATTTTTTTTTAAAATATTTGTTGCTGGGTGACAGAGTTATAACAATAGCAATTGTTGTGTGAATATTTAAACCTACATGAATTAAAATGTATACTTAAAAGACCCTACGGTTTAGGCCTTAGGCGATTTTTGCGGAAAATGAGACCTAGCCCAATCAATTTTTAGTATCCAAAGACGCTTTTAAGTACCAAATTTCGAGAAAATCGTTAGAGCCGTTTCCGAGAAAATAAGGACATACATACAAAGATTGCTCGCTTAATAGTATTTTTAAAACATATGACGAAACATATCTACTCAAAAGATGTAATTTGATATATATACACTAACAAATCATCTATCAAGTGGAAAAATTACATATTCTTAACAAGGAAAACATATCAGTATTAATATACAGTAGGCTACATAACACATTTCAAGGAACACTCGAGTTATATGTTAAAAAATTAATTGTGCACACACACTTTTCTTTCCTTGACAGAGCAGGAAATGACAGTTTAGCATCACTTTTCCTGTTCTTGTTATTCTGTGTCTGTTTTTCATTTTTTTTTTTTTTTTTTTTGGCTGATAGCAATTAATATGACAAACTGTTGTTTAAAGATAAATGGTATTACGATCATTTTTTAAACTGATAAGGCATTTTTAAAGCTGAACCATGTTGTAAGCAGTAAAAGTGTGAACATGTGTCTGAAAGTATAAATATAAATTACAATAGCATATGGTCTATAGATAATGCCCTAAAACTCTATACGAGTCCACTACATAATTTCGTTTGCTTGCTGACTTTACTTTGAGTCATATTACACACGTATAATTTTCTGAGAATTTCAGTTGTTTGTTTAAGACTGCATCCAGTAACACAGATATTAAAATACTACAAATAACAAAATTGTAACAAATAATGCTATAAACCATAAAATGTTTAAGAAATTATGTTATCATTATAAAATGTAGCCACACACACACACACACACACACACACACACACACACACACACACACACACACACACACACACACACACACACACACACACACACACACACACACACACACACACACACACACACACACACACACAATTATTTGACTTTTTTATCATGGTAGTCTCTGTTTATAGTCGCTCAGCCAAGGGGAGTTTTTGTGGGATTATGACCCCTCCCCCATTGGGTAGGTCACAAATGAAGTCATGTAGATAAAACTGGCAGGCAGATAGTACCAGCTGTGTAGTGGGTGTCGCACATATTAGGCTACAACTAGGTCTACTTACTAGGAAACATACAAATTCCCTGCTATTGCCAATATATCTGCCCCCTCCACACTTATTGACAATAACAATGGGAAGGAAAAATCCTGGTCTATAATCCACCAAAGGAAAATCTTGGTCACTAACCCCCTATAGAAAATTCTTGTTTACACCCATAAAGCAAAATTTATGGCCCAATAAAAGAAGGAGAAATCTGGAGAATAAGGAACATTTATACTAAAAGATATTATATACTGCATGGATGAGGTACAGTATGATTTATTAAGTTTAGAAGGATTGGCTGATTAGGGAATATGGAGGGATGAGTCGAGACACACGATTGAAGAGAGTCCTATATGGTGGAATGGGAGGATTGAGATGGTAGGAAGACTGAGGCTGCAAGATGTGGAAGCAGATTTACAGTGATGGGAATAAGGGATTGGAGATGAATAGTGGAAAGCTGTGTTCCACACAGGACTGTAGCACTTTAGAATAAGAAGGAATTTTTAAAATGTTAGTCATTAACCATTTAGTTATGACAGCATCTCGGCACCTATCTTTGATTTGTGTTTTTTTTGTAGGGGGGGGGGTACTTTCTTATATTTCAGTATTAATCAAGCTATATTCTTTTAACTATCCTCTCTCCTCTACTAATGTTTCTTTACTGCCTATCCCCTGTAACATTCTTGATTTCATCGCCATACCTAATTTTGGTTCCTGAAGATATTGTATCTCCCCATTTGTTCTTATATATATCCAGTTTCTGTTTTCTTTCCTGTCAATATCCTTCATCCTTCTTCTTAGTGTTACCTATACATTTTTGTTCAGAACCCATTTTTCACAGCTTTCTGTTAGTGTAATAATTAAAAATGTAACTCAATTAAAAATCATAACTTGGAATAAAATGCATTTATTTTTTTTCTGTTTCAGCTGTTGGCATGATACCAGTTAAAGAGTAAGTACAATCTGTGTATTATGAAAATAATATGAATTTTTTTCTTCTTCTGCTGTGTCTATATTCCTCTTTCGTTACATACAGTCCTGATAATTTGAACTCTATCCAGTGAAGTTGTCAACCCATCTCTGCTTGGTTCCTCTCTTGTCCTTGACCTTTAAAATTTAGCAATTATTTATTCTTTTTCAGTCACAGTTGTAAATCAGCTGTACTCACTTGACATGCTTTAAAATATTTCTTAAGTGCCCAACCAGTATAAGTTTTTGCTATTCAATATAACTCTTCAAGGCAATTTTTTTCTTTCAATATTTCAATAGATCTGTAGTGTCTTATTTTCCATAAGATTGCTTTAAATATTTTTTCTTGACGTTGTAGCATGACAGATAATCCACTAAGTAATAATTCCATTCTGATCATAAATAAATTTAAATTACATTAACTCAAAAGAAAATTCAAAGGAAAATAATTAAATATCGAAGGAAAATAACACCATAAAGGAAAAAGGAAAATTAAATCATAAAAACGCAACAAAAATGTATCAAGAAAATTAAATCCGAAGAAACTAAAATAAAATCAGGATAATACCCAGGTAGGATAGGAGCAGGTAATAAAGAAGATACCCCGAACCAACCAACGAACATAATAAAACCAACTTACCTTGGAAAACCCAAGAAGGAAGAAGTGAAGAAAAGAAGATGTAGGATGGGAGAACTACGAGGAATACCCATGAAAAACCTATTACTAACAATAACAAACCCCGAACCAAATTTTAATGTCATCCAAGAAAGTATAACACCCCAAGACCTCATAGAAATGTAAAATAATTATAAACAAAAGTGTTTAGTAGTGTAAATAGAAGTGCACCAACTAAAGTTATTATGTAATAAAATAAACAAATTTTCACAGTGCCTTATAACTAAAAGTTTGGTCTTAGAATATTGTAAAACTCAAATATAAATCAGACCCAACAGTGTAAGTGAACCAGTGCAAGTGATTTAAATATAATAAACTTCAAGTAAAGGTGTAACTGTTACTTTAACTATGTACTATTAAATAACTTTAATGTTTTATATAAATACAGAGATGACATATCATGAAGTATTATTATGAAAATATTTCTAATGTTTCATAGAAGAGGCCACCTGTTATCAAAAAACATTCTTTGAAATGTAAATGATAAAGAGAGCAGGTAGGGAATAATTACTGTGACAGGGATTAAAATGTAATACACCATATAAACAGAAAGGACTGCAATCAAATTAAGTTTAAGAAAAATAAAAATTTAAATGGCTAATTATGTTTGTGTTTAAAGCCTATGAACTCCACATTTCAAGGTGGTGTATAGAATAAGAATTATAATTAATATAAGAATGTTTATTATGTATAACAGTGTTCATACAGACTAAAATGTCTCTGTATGTATACCATACTAGTTTATAAAATGTGTGTTATGTATTTCTAAAAATAGTTAAAACTAAAATGTCTAACTTTAAAGACTAGTAATTAATTTTCAATATTGTTTTTGTATTATGAGCATGAATACCATGCTACATGTTCCTATAGTTCTATAAGGAGATTTTATTTAATATTGTGTTAACTTTAGAAAGTCAGAAGGGGTATAGAATTAGTATTATTCAAAAACCAGTAAATGTAAAACCATAAAATCTAGGCCAAATAGGAAATTCTAATAACATTATAATTGAGTAAGGAAGTTAAATAAACCAAGTAAACTAATGAGATTCATATAAGGTGAATCAATCACAACTACTATAACTAAAACTATACTTTAAAAGAATAATATAAAAAGAGGTATAAAATTATTAAAAAATTTGCAAAATGTAATACCTAACAATTTCAGAGGAGGAATAGTAAATTCATGAATTATAACTAAAAGAATGATCAATTGATAAATTTGTAAGAAATTAAGGAAAGCTAAAGATTTATATCAATCTGAGATTTATTAAAATCATATTTATAACACATAAGATGGCTAAAATTTTGGACAAGAACAGGAAGCAGATATTGAGCCTATATTTCCAAAATGACAGAAATATAGCAATTTTGACAAAAAACTTTATAAAGATGGACTATTGTATGTCAAATTAAGCAGAAGGAGTTAAAGAAACCGATTATGTATCTACTAGTTCATGAAAGTAATCAATAACCAAAATATATTCTGAATATAATGTACTGTAATCACATGCATAGGAAGTGAATAATAATTGAAACAATACTTTTCTAATATTAATTTGGCAAGATATTTCAGAAGACGAAGGAAGTAAAATAGTTCTTAATTAACATTCGAAGTGAACGGTTGATTTAAGCTCGCGCTAAGAAACTATATAGCGAATACTTTAATGGGGTATACAAGTTAAGCCTATCATGCAGTGAAAAACCGAGAGTTACAGAAATTTGTATATTAAACTTAAAATCAATGAACACAACCACCACAAACAGTGAAAACAATTAACACGGAACAGAATATAAGTGAAATAAACTAATAAAACTATAAAACACAAAATATAACATAACCAAACGAACTTCACACTTTTCGACAGACATGTAGACAAAGGTGAACACACCTAATACAAAACATTTAAAGTCAGTGAACACAGAACACTTAACCAGGACACCTCTAACAACACAATAGACATTATTCAATATTGCGGAAACGAGCAAGCAGTTGTGAAGGCATCTTTATTGTAAGAAAATTTCACTACGTTGATTCCAGTTTTACCGAACAGCGAACAAGCAGCCATTTTGAGAAATCCCATCATGCAAAGCGTCCACCAGGAATGAGATCTGTCGTCATAGAATTGGTTTGACTTTTCAATTTTATAAACATTATATATAATAAACTAATTTTGTAATTATTAATTATTAAGATTTATTTTGTGAATGTTATACTTTCTATACTTGTCCCTTCTCTGACTATTATAATTATAACGGTTCAAAGAACCATTCGAAAATATTTGTATAATATAACATGCATTGATAATCGATTACCCCTGTGAAAGAGTCGAACTTTATCTAATAATCGATTTTAAATCGATATTCTAACAAAGAATTGTCAATAAATAATAATAATTCAACTATCTGTTTTTACATTTTATTTCACACTTTAATATAAGAGTTTTAATTAACCACAGGACTAACAGACAGGCGACCATTACTCAAGGGGAGTAATATACTTGAGAAAGAAGAAAATCGCCAATCGATTAGTGAAGTGAGACAATCTTATTAACTCCAGATTTATTTACAGTGAATTTATTGACACAAATAACTTAAAGAACTTTAAAATTTCAACAAAATAACATTACAAGAATTATTATTTAAATTATTGAATATTTATAAGAAACATACAAAATTTTTTTTTTTTAATTTTAAAATAAAAAAAAAATAAAAAAAAAATTTTTTTTTGTACAAGAACATAAATATTTTTTATTTGTAACCACACGACTAGTTACAAATTGGCGCTCACAACAGTGGGGCTTAACGTTGACAAACGACAGTTACAACGTATATAAGCAGTCATCTTTCTTTCATCATAAGTAAATGAAATTTCTATTACTATATCATCACAAACATCAATTAATTCCAAAAATAACGTTCAGTAACACACACACAATGTCTGCGAGGATTACTGAGTTTTGTGGGTTGAACAATGTTCTAGACGAGATGCCATCCTGTCAAATATCTGCCTCAATGTTTTATACTTTGAGGTAGCACCATTCACCTAGTAGCAGTCTTACCCTTTAATAGTGAGTTCCAAACGTGTATAATCTTAATAGGTCTAAAGCGTTTAAATTGATTATCTACTTTTCACATCTTTATTTTCATACTTTGTTATAGTACTAAATTAATACTATTAGTAGTTTTTTCATAACCTATGAAAAGTATGTATATCTGTTGTAACATAACAAAATTATCACACTAAACATTTGAATTAATGTTACATAAATAAAAGAGAAAGTTCCATAGTGAGTGAGAAGAATAAATTGTTTAAGGATTACCCTAGAAACTGTATAATTAAGTCTATAAAATGTTAATAAAAATGGAAGATAATAAAGAAAACCATTAATTAAAATAACCTACTATGAAAAAACCAGTTAAACCAGCAGTATACCCAGTAGATTGGGGAAGCAGTACAAAAAGGGAAGGACCATAAAAAAGGAAATAATCTGTCATGAAACCATTTTAATAAGGAAACTACTAATGTGATATTTGAAGAAGGGACGAAACATATCAAGATTCCAACAGAGACCAGAAACAGGAAGAGATATGCCAAAACAAAATGTTAATCATATATTAAATACCATGAGACAAAATTGAAACCGATATAGGTAAACCCCAAACAAGTTACAAGATACAATACTATAAAAACAAATTGTATATTAGTTGTAAGTGTAACATGTCAAAAAATATGTCAAAAGAGACTACCATAGAGTAGAACTCACTAAAAAGACTACCAGAGTGTAGAATACAATAAAGTGAAGTGAGATAACAAAATTAAGGAACTACAGAGTGTACAGTGAGAAACATAGTTAAAAAATCTATGAAAAAATCTTCAATGAGGTTTAAGTATTATAAAAAGACTACCATGAGTGTAGAATAATAATAATAAAACCATTGAAATGAAAGACGGTCTAAGGACTGACAACATTGCTAGTAATAAGAGTTTTAAATTAGATATAAGGACTATTACATATAAAATGTTTTCTTTAATTATAACTAAATAAATGGTGAGGACAAAAATACCAAAGGACAGTTCATAACTGAAGGTATGCCTAATATTAAGATGTTTATTATTTATTATTATTAATTAAATAATATTTTAGATGTAAGGTGTAAATAGATACACGAGGTTTATTATCACAGTTAAAGTGTTTTCATAAGAATAATACATACACAAGACAGTTAGTGACTGACAGTGTTACTAGTAATAGGAGTTTTTTATGTTTTCTAATTAAATTATGTCTAGGATAAGCTATGTTGTTATCATTTGATGATACAGGAAAAAATAATAGGAATAAGATGTTTGTGTTAAAATTAGGTGATATATGGAAAATAGTTGATAATAAGATGTTTTTGTTAAAATTAGGCATAAGATGTTCATGTTATGGTTCAATGATGTTATTAGTATAAAGAAAGTTTAGTAGATACAAGATATTCTATTGTAATTAAAATCATGTCATTTAATTTTCCATTGTGTAAGTCAGAGAGGCAAGTAGGGCATAAAAATGTAATAGTTTTATTCAAATCAGTAAACCATGTATAATGTACAAACAGACCCACCAAGACACTATGTTTGTAAACACAGAATGGCCTATAAACCAAAAAAACTATCTATCAAAGAATTAATCTATGTAATAGGAATAGAATTCAATACATACAATACAGAAATTGAAAATATAATTAATACAGATACAGTTAATAGCAAATAGAATGACAAAAGAAAGAAAACTAACTTCTTTTGGAAACAGTCAAAAATAGGCTTATGATAGTAATCAAATCAGACTAAACAGCAAATTAATCAATATTGAAATGTTTTAATAACCAAATTACTAACAGCAAAGTAATTACGGAGTTATTAGGTGTATTCCATGGAAATATTATACGGAAAAAACAAATAAAAACCTTTAAAACACTGAATTTGTACAAAATATGGGACATGCAATTATTATGCAAAATTGTAATTTTTGGGCTTAAATGAGTTTGAAACAAACCCAGCTATATATCAAAAGATGTAAAATTAAATAATCAATATTACTGAATAGTTAGATTCATGTAAAATTAAGAAATATTGGAAATACAGTAAAAAATAAGAAAACTTGTTATGTATAGTTAGATAGTGAAACAAGTCTTAGACAGATATTTTATAATTAAACAATATGAAGAGGAAAAAGACATACCACAAATTGCCCCAAAAACGACGACGTTGCGTCGTTTAGTCTATTGTTAATCGCAAAGCTGAACAGTTGAAAAATGTATTAGTGGAGTTTTGAAAACCAAATAATTTATATTAAAACCAAGTGTGGTTATGTGGCGTGTAACGGAGATGAACTAACAAGTGAAATAACATTATTTATCTATGTCTAACACTTCACAAGTTTCCAAAAACACAGAATAACACCATAAAACTTAACGCCAGAAATCGACAGCCGTTTTGAAACAATTTTTGGGAACGAATTCACAAAGAACCAACACACATATTTGAACATCACACTACACAAGAGATCCATCCAGAATTCGACATCGCAGACGACGAGGGGACATTCAACACTATATTTTGGACCAACACCACTTCGCAGAAAAAGGGAACATCGTTTTATTTCTGTGGGAGAGGATCTTCAATTCCAACGGCGTCATAGCAGATTGAAACCAAGCAGACGGCGGCCATTGCTGAATTTCTATAAAGACAACGGACCAGTGCTGACTGGAGCAGAGTGACGTCATTTCTTCGACTTGGTTCGAATTTTAAATAATTTCTTTCTAATTGACAATTGTAATAATAATTCTGTTCTATTTCAGATGTTAACATTTAGTTTAAGAATACCTGTTAAATGTATCTTGTTCCTTGCCCTCTGACCATTTCGACTCGTTAAAAGAACCATAAATTTAAACTTGTAAAAAATATATCTGTTGATTTTTCTCATTGCCGACTGTGGCGAATATTTGCCAGTGCCTGGGACATGCGCAGTCTGACTGGCGCACAATTTTGAATGAATAAACGCAAATCAGTATTCAGTTACCAGCATTGTTTTTATTTCTACTATTAATGTTATTATTTTTTATTAAGCAAAACCATAATTCACATTGAGGGAATAGATATAGGAGGAAATTACAAACTCAAATAATTAATTAATTATCAATTAATTAAATTAAATTATTCAGTCAAATTCGATACAAGCACAAGAAAAAATATTTGCAAAATTTTTAAAGTTTGATATATTTGTTATTTATCAATCCAACACACTTAGTTATAACATACTCTTATCATCAATATTTCTATATTCTATTTATTATTACATTTGAAATTATATCACAATTTGACTAGCCTAACAGTGGGACTTTAAGGAGTCAGACTGACCCAGTGATAAACAAAATATCAATACGTATCAACACATATCAATTCAATTTAACAATTATAAAATTATTTTTATTTTTATATTTGTAATATTAATATAATATTACAAATTGACTAGCCCAACTAGTGGGGCTAAAGGAAGAGTACAATACCCTTGTTAGCACCAAAGATACACACACAATATATCTCTATATATATCAATCCAATTCAAATTTTATTTTTATATTTGTAATATTTTCATTAATATTACAAATTGGCGTTTCCAACGTGGAGCTTATTAAAACGTTCATAATTTTTATTTTTATTTTTATTTGTAATATTTTTATTTATATTACAAATTGGCGTCCAACTTAAGGGGCTTTAAATAGGAGATAATAGTGTTGTAAAATAAGGACGATTGTCCAATTTCCTATTTTTAGCTTGGCAACGGTCAACAGGTCGGAAGAGGGAGCGAGATGCACAGGAGAGCTACATCAAGAAAAAGGGCTATGGATTCCGAGCAGGAGATAAACATGGAGGATAAAGAAGCGACACCAGTGGAAGATGTGGAGTTAATGTTACCGCCAGCAGAACCAAATAAGCCTGCACCACAGAAGGAACAGCCGGAGAAATCCACCGCAAAGGAAGATACAAAATTTGATCAAATGATGGAGATGTTAATCCGAGAATTTAAAACAACGAAGGAGGAATTAAGAGAAAACAGTAAGAAGATAGAGGAGAAGATGGAAGAAAATAGTAAGGAAATGAAGAACGACAACCAACGATTGAAGGAGGAATTAAGAGAAAGCAGCAAGAAGATGGAGGAGAATAGTAGGAAGATGGAGGAGGAAATGAAGAATGATAACCAACGATTGAAGGAAGAGTTGGGCAATAAAATTGGAGATACTAGCAGGAAGATGGAGGAGAAGATGGAAGCAAACAGTAAAAAGATAGAAGAGAAGATGGAAGAAAATATTCAAAAAATTGAGGAGAAAATGGAGGAAATAAAGACTGACAATAAACAGTCGAAAGAGGAATTAACCCAGATAAGCCAAAAACTGGAAGAAACCAACAGGAGGATGGAAGAAACAAATCTAAAAATGGAAAGCAATAGTCAGCAATTGAGAGAAGAATGGAAGGAGACGAACCAAGAAAACATGAACCGGTTAGACGGAAGGATGGAAATATTGAAGGATGAATTGAGCCAGAAGATAGCTGAAAACAATGAGACAATCAGCAAGAAAGTAGAAGAGGAAATAACGGTAATCGAACAAAGGGTTACCAGAGCTGACGAAAAATGGAGTCAAACCGAACAAGAAGTACGGAGTATCAGAACAGAAATAAATACGAAGGTTAACACCATTGAAGAAACGACTAGGAAGACGTTGGAGGAAAAACTAAAGGAAACACGAGAAGACTGGGAGCGAGTGCAGGACCGATTCACAGAAAAATGTGACGGCATAGAAGCGGCTGTGACCAGTATCAACAGTCAGGTACGACAGAACCAGACCGATATAGACCTATTCCATAGTCGACCGACAACCATTACCAGTTGTCCCAACAGTGAAAATCGTGAAGGGATTAACTTCAGGTTTTATAAAAACAAACCCATGGAATTCCTAGCAAGAATCGAGGAATACTTTGCCAAACACAGAGGTAATCGCTGGAGGGAGAACAAAGAGGTGCTGGACGAATCGTTCAAGGAAATAGCAGACAATTGGTGGATGGCAATAAGAGACGAGGTGACCGACTATCAACAATTCAGAAGGCTATTCAAAGCCAAATATTGGTCGGAATCAACGCAAAATATCGCCAGAGACGGGATATGCCATGGGAAGTACAACCCATATGGAAACCAAACTTTAACGGCGTACTTTTTAGGAAAGGTGTGCGTGGCCAAACACCTAGAGCCCCGAATACCAGAAGAATGCCTGGTCAGCAAACTCTCATACCACTACGAGGAGGATATTATCAGAGCCAGACGAAACAGTCAAATAAAAACGGTGCAAGCCATGACCGAGCTTTTAGAGATGTACGAGCACGAAGACTATTACCGTCAAAGTCGCAGGAGGTATGAAAAGCCGGAACCAAGGAATAACAACAATAATTTGAATAGTAATAATAATCGGCAGAATGTGGGTAATAATAATAATTATAATCCCACAAATCGGAATAATGCCGAGTATAATTATAACCCCAGAAATAACAATAATTTGCCCCGTTTTAACAACAATAATAATAATAGTAATATTCCTCGCATAAATAATAGTAACAACAACAACAACAATAATAATAATAATAATAATAGCCGTCCCCAAAATAACAACGGTTATTATAATCATAATAGTAACTATGTTCAAAATGGTCAGAGGAACCCCAACCTTTCTAATAATAATAATTATCATGGTAATTATAACCGAAATTACCCAAGTGGAGGTAACCACAATTACAGGGCATATCGACCTAATGTTAATTACATCCGAGCAGAAGGCAGTGGACACAGGAGGTACCAGCCTCAAAGAAGGAGCCGATACTACGAGTACGAGACTTTCCAAGGGAGCCAGGGAAGTAATAGGTACAGAGAGTACGAGCCCAGACGTAGTTCCAGCCTGGATAATCAGCGCAGACTACCTGTAACAGAAGCCCAACCAGACGATCGAGCAGAACCAAACGAAACAGCCTCAGGACTTCAAGCTGACGCTTCCAACGGCCTGATCCGTAATGAAGCGGAACATTTAAACGAACGGAGGCAGTAATAAAATCCAATAACCCTTTACTGCTCCAATCTGCTGGGTTTAATCAAGTAGATATGAATGTGAAGAAAAACAGAAAAAATTTTACCATAATATACAGCAATTATTTAAAGGATATCCGTAAGGACCTATTAGAAGAAAGTGAGCTTAATATTAAAAATAATGATAATGAAATAATATACATAATCGCAGAAATTGAAGGTATTTCTGTTCCTATAATGATAGACACTGGAGCCAATGTCTCCATAATAAATCGAAATGAATTGGACCGGATACAGCAGGAATGCCACAAAAACTTACCGGTACTACCTATTAATAACATTGTACTTGTAGGAGCTACCGGCCGACAGAACAAGACCATAAGAAAGCAGGTATCCCTCAATGTCAAAAGTCAGGGCATTAGTGTGGATATGATATTTCTTGTTGCAGCCGGATTACCGTTCAACATCATGATAGGATGCGACATATTGCGCCGAAACTCAGCAATTATCGACTTGTGCCGAGGAAGGGTATCACTCTTTGCTGAAGGTTCAACCTGGATAGCCAATTTAACTGATAACAAGACTTTAGACTCCAGACAACTTCTCGACCACCAAAATAAGGTGAATTACTTATCTAACCACTCAACAAACAACAAGCCAGTACATCAAGATTCGGAGGAAGACCTATGGAAACAAAAGATCCAAGAGATACGTAACTTCCAGTGCCACAATACTAACGAGCAACTAACGGAAGACCAGCGGAATCAATTGGTAGAAATATATGAGAAATATCGAGCTGTATTTTCTGACGAACCTGGAAAGATCCGGAACTACCAATGCTCAATACGATTCAGAGAACCGGTAGAATTCAACCGAAAGTCATACCCAATAGCACAATCTTTGAAAGAAGCCGTACGATCAGAGATCCAGAATATGATCCGTAGAGATATCATCGAGAACAGTCAATCACCATACACTAGCCCAATTGTGGCCATACAAAAGAAAAATGGGAAGGTAAGACTTTGCCTTGACGCTCGGGAGATAAATAAGATGATAATAAACGATCGTACCTCACCTGGCGAGACTGATGAAATTTTGAAGAGGTTCCACGGAACACGATTCATTACCACTTGGGATACGGTATGCGGCTATTGGCAAGTGGAGTTGCACCCAGCAAGCCGGCAATACATGGCGTTCATCTTCGAAGGGCGCAATTATCAGTTTAAGAGATTGCCCTTCGGGTTGGTTAATTCAGTAGCTGTTTTTGTCGCCTGTATGGATCATATACTAGGACCAGAAGCGCTCCAATTCACAACTGTCTATGTTGATGATCTCCTAATAACATCAACCAGCTGGGAGGAACACTGTTATCGTGTGGAGTATGTTTTGAAGAAGCTTGCTGAAAATAATGTCACCCTTAAACTGGACAAGTCCAAGCTTATAGCTAAAGAAGTTCAATTCCTGGGTTTCCAGCTAAACAGTCAAGGAATAACACCATCAACAGAAAAGGTAGACGCCATACAACGATTCCCTACACCAAAAAACAGGAGGCAACTACAGTCATTTTTGGGCCTATGTAACTATTATAGGAAGTTCCAGAATAATTATTCCGAACTAACAGCCCAGTTTCAGTACCAGTTATCGTCCAAGAATAAATGGCGATGGGGTCAAGAACAAGACGAGACCTTCAAATCAATTAAAGAGAAATTCTTAGACGCATTAATGCTCAACCATCCAGATTTTAACCGACCCTTCTTTCTAAACTGTGACGCTAGTAATATTAGCTTGGGTTCAACACTGTACCAAGAAGATGAAAGTGGAAACCATCTAGTAGTGAGCTTTGCTAGCAGAACCCTTAATCAGTGTGAGAAGAACTATAATGTGACGGAAAAAGAACTGCTAAGTGTAGTCTTTGCCTGCGGGAAGTTTCGGACGTATATCCTCGGATATCCGGTGACCGTCCGAACAGATCACAAGTCAATATCATTTCTAAGAAGGTGCAAATTAAGCCATGGGAGATTGACCAGATGGGTACTCGCCCTACAGGAATACGATATACAGTGGGAGTATGTTCCTGGGAGTAAAAATGTAGTAGCCGACGTATTGTCAAGAGTGAATCTAGAAGAACAAACATTCGAAGGCGAAAAGGAGAGCATTTTGAAAATCTATAACATTATTAAGGACAGATCTGATTTAGAGAAGATAGTGCAGGACATCAGCAAACACCAGCAGTCCGATCCGAAGTTAAACTCTATTAAACTTCGTCTCTCCAACCGAGATGACACAATAAACAAATTTTATTGTATACATAATGGGATTTTATTCATCAAGACATCCCTTGACGAAGACGTTTGGAAGATCATGATCCCTACTACAATCGAAAGGGATATCATCCTGGACTATCACCTACGATACGGTCACATGGGAGCCATGAATGTGATCAAGGCAATAGAAGAGAATTGTCACATCAAAAGTATCAATAGAAAAACTAGAAACTACCTTAAAACCTGTATGATATGTCAATTGGTGAAAACCAACAATGAGAGAAAGGAAGGTATGATGATACCAATTACCTCACAAACCAAACTGGAAAAGGTCTTTCTGGACATATGTGGTCCATTTCCCCGCAGTGGCGGACGCCATCGATACAAGTATATTGTTATTATGATGGATCATTTTACAAAATTTACAAAACTATACCCTGTGAACAGAGCCACCACTCTGAAGACTCTAGAAATAATAACAAATCATTACATTCCAGAGGTAGGAAGCCCGATATCCATAATCACCGACCATGGAACGCAATTTAAGGGTTGGCGGTGGAGAAACACTCTGAATACATTGGGCATTAAGACATACAAGACATCTGTCTACCACCCCAGCAGCAATCCAGCGGAGAGGGTACTGCGAGAGGTCGGAAGAATATTACGAACTTATTGCTATAACCAACAAAAGAAGTGGCAAGAATATTTATTAGCGACTGAAGAATTCCTTAATTTGTCATATCACACCGCTATTGGTACCACGCCATACACAGCAATGTATGAAAGACCACCTCCGAGAGAAATACAAGACATAATAGAGTTCCCCAGGAGTCAAGAATACAAATTCAATCGAATTAGATTCTACAATAAATTGGCTGAAGACCAGGAAAGGCGCAAGAACAAATATCAAAAGGCTGTTAAGAAAATAATAAGCTATGAAGTCGGAGAAAAGGTACTGCTAAAAAACAGGGAATTACCCAGTACTTTGGAAGGCATTACCAAAAAGTTATTACTGCTGTATACCGGCCCATACCTGATTATTAAAAACAATAATAACAATACGTATGTACTAAAGGATATCATTTCGAATAAAGTAAAAGGAACTTATAATCAGTTGTCCATTAAAAAATATTTGGAGGACTCATAATTATGAGTTAAAACTATTATGAAGAAATTGTGAATTTTGATAAATAAATAACTACAAAATTCAAAAAATATAGTAAATACAACTTACACCAAATATTCGAACAATTGTGAATGATGAAAAAAGAATTTTGATAAGAATATAATTACAAAATTCCAAAAGCTAGTAAGTACAACTTACACTAAATATCAGAACGAATATTATGATACAAAAAGAATTTTGATAAAGATAATAATTACAAAATTCAAAAAATCAGTAAGCACAACTTACACCAAATATCTGAAAGAATATTGTGAACGAAATAAGAATTTTGATGGAATAATAATAATTACAAAATTCAAAAATGAGTAAGTACAACTTACACCAAATATCAGAAAGAATATTGTGAACAAAATAAAATTTTGGTAAGAATAAAAAATTACAAAATTCAAAAATATAGTAAGCACAACTTACACTAAATATCTGAAAGAATATTGTGAACAAGATAAGAATTTTGGTAAGAATAAAAAATTACCAAATTCAAAAATATCGTAAGTACAACTTACACCAAATATTCGAACAATTGTGAATGATACAAAAAGAATTTTGATAAATAAATAATTACAAAATTCAAAAATGAGTAAGTACAACTTACACCAAATATCAGAAAGAATATTGTGAACAAAATAAGAATTTTGGTAAGAATAAAAAATTACCAAATTCCAAAAATCAGTAAGTACAACTTACAACAAAACATTTGAAGGATTATTGTGAATAAATAAAAAGAATTTTGAACATAATAAGCTTCAAAATTCAAAAGCAATAGTAAGTACAAGCTACACAAATATTCAAAGACTATTATGCAAGTAAAAAGAATTTGGATGCAGATAATAATTGTCCAAATTCAAAATAATTAGTAAGTACCACTTACACAAACATTCAAAGACTATTATGAATGCAAAAAGAATTTTGAGGAATAATAATTTCAAAATTCAAAACAATAATAAGTACAACTTATACCAAAATATTTGAAAAACAACTATGAATAAGAAAAAATGTAGTTGAATAAAAATGTCTAAAATTAAAAGACAGTAAACTCACATCATTACTCATACAAATGATGGGAAATAACTCTGAAATATGAAAAAAGATTTTGTAAGAAAGAGATACAAAATTCTAAGAGAGAAAGGAAACCAGAATGTCATATGACCTAATCGAACAAATTAACCAAACTCACACAGAAAATAATTTAATAAAAATGGAACAATGAAGAAGGACCAGCTCACTAAAGACCAAATAGTGAAACCAAAAAACAAAAAAACCTGATACTAATAATGATAATGCTGTTACAACAACCACTGTTATACTGAAAGTGATAAAGAATTAATTCATGTTATACCATGAGCAATAAAAGTAACTCGATGGATACCAGATGGTAGAAAGAGTAAATATAAATACTACTTACTATGTAAACATGATGAAATGTATATTATACCACATACCTAAACCACCTAATATGGAATAAGCTTTAAGAGAGAAGAAGAGTCAAGTGTATAAAAGTATTAATTAATATAACGTATTATGAAGTGAAGAATCTAAAGATGTTTATTTTAGTCAAAAATGACTACTTTTACTGTTTATTTATTTTTATGACTGGATGTAGAAAATGCCATCAGTCTTATGTGTTGAGCAGAGATGATAATACCTTTGGACTCAATTGAAGTATTGGACAGCAGGGACTGAAGCCAAAAGTGCCACTCTGAACTGTTCCAATTAATTTGTTAGGGAATGTTAGGGAGTAAACATACTGGTGAGCAAGCACCAAATAAGAAGGAATATAAAATGATAATGTTATACACAAGATTGAAGATCACTTATCAATGAAAAAAGAAACTAATGAAGGAGATACACATCAGCTGAGAGGAAGCAATGGTGGAAAAAGAAGGTATATAAAGTGAAAACATGTAATCACGGAGAAAATGTAAATACAAAAGAATTAGTAGTAATTATTTCATCCATACAGAGTATGATCTGAACTAATCACTTTTACAGGAGAGCATATGTAACATAACAAAATTATCACACTAAACATTTGAATTAATGTTACATAAATAAAAGAGAAAGTTCCATAGTGAGTGAGAAGAATAAATTGTTTAAGGATTACCCTAGAAACTGTATAATTAAGTCTATAAAATGTTAATAAAAATGGAAGATAATAAAGAAAACCATTAATTAAAATAACCTACTATGAAAAAACCAGTTAAACCAGCAGTATACCCAGTAGATTGGGGAAGCAGTACAAAAAGGGAAGGACCATAAAAAAGGAAATAATCTGTCATGAAACCATTTTAATAAGGAAACTACTAATGTGATATTTGAAGAAGGGACGAAACATATCAAGATTCCAACAGAGACCAGAAACAGGAAGAGATATGCCAAAACAAAATGTTAATCATATATTAAATACCATGAGACAAAATTGAAACCGATATAGGTAAACCCCAAACAAGTTACAAGATACAATACTATAAAAACAAATTGTATATTAGTTGTAAGTGTAACATGTCAAAAAATATGTCAAAAGAGACTACCATAGAGTAGAACTCACTAAAAAGACTACCAGAGTGTAGAATACAATAAAGTGAAGTGAGATAACAAAATTAAGGAACTACAGAGTGTACAGTGAGAAACATAGTTAAAAAATCTATGAAAAAATCTTCAATGAGGTTTAAGTATTATAAAAAGACTACCATGAGTGTAGAATAATAATAATAAAACCATTGAAATGAAAGACGGTCTAAGGACTGACAACATTGCTAGTAATAAGAGTTTTAAATTAGATATAAGGACTATTACATATAAAATGTTTTCTTTAATTATAACTAAATAAATGGTGAGGACAAAAATACCAAAGGACAGTTCATAACTGAAGGTATGCCTAATATTAAGATGTTTATTATTTATTATTATTAATTAAATAATATTTTAGATGTAAGGTGTAAATAGATACACGAGGTTTATTATCACAGTTAAAGTGTTTTCATAAGAATAATACATACACAAGACAGTTAGTGACTGACAGTGTTACTAGTAATAGGAGTTTTTTATGTTTTCTAATTAAATTATGTCTAGGATAAGCTATGTTGTTATCATTTGATGATACAGGAAAAAATAATAGGAATAAGATGTTTGTGTTAAAATTAGGTGATATATGGAAAATAGTTGATAATAAGATGTTTTTGTTAAAATTAGGCATAAGATGTTCATGTTATGGTTCAATGATGTTATTAGTATAAAGAAAGTTTAGTAGATACAAGATATTCTATTGTAATTAAAATCATGTCATTTAATTTTCCATTGTGTAAGTCAGAGAGGCAAGTAGGGCATAAAAATGTAATAGTTTTATTCAAATCAGTAAACCATGTATAATGTACAAACAGACCCACCAAGACACTATGTTTGTAAACACAGAATGGCCTATAAACCAAAAAAACTATCTATCAAAGAATTAATCTATGTAATAGGAATAGAATTCAATACATACAATACAGAAATTGAAAATATAATTAATACAGATACAGTTAATAGCAAATAGAATGACAAAAGAAAGAAAACTAACTTCTTTTGGAAACAGTCAAAAATAGGCTTATGATAGTAATCAAATCAGACTAAACAGCAAATTAATCAATATTGAAATGTTTTAATAACCAAATTACTAACAGCAAAGTAATTACGGAGTTATTAGGTGTATTCCATGGAAATATTATACGGAAAAAACAAATAAAAACCTTTAAAACACTGAATTTGTACAAAATATGGGACATGCAATTATTATGCAAAATTGTAATTTTTGGGCTTAAATGAGTTTGAAACAAACCCAGCTATATATCAAAAGATGTAAAATTAAATAATCAATATTACTGAATAGTTAGATTCATGTAAAATTAAGAAATATTGGAAATACAGTAAAAAATAAGAAAACTTGTTATGTATAGTTAGATAGTGAAACAAGTCTTAGACAGATATTTTATAATTAAACAATATGAAGAGGAAAAAGACATACCACAAATTGCCCCAAAAACGACGACGTTGCGTCGTTTAGTCTATTGTTAATCGCAAAGCTGAACAGTTGAAAAATGTATTAGTGGAGTTTTGAAAACCAAATAATTTATATTAAAACCAAGTGTGGTTATGTGGCGTGTAACGGAGATGAACTAACAAGTGAAATAACATTATTTATCTATGTCTAACACTTCACAAGTTTCCAAAAACACAGAATAACACCATAAAACTTAACGCCAGAAATCGACAGCCGTTTTGAAACAATTTTTGGGAACGAATTCACAAAGAACCAACACACATATTTGAACATCACACTACACAAGAGATCCATCCAGAATTCGACATCGCAGACGACGAGGGGACATTCAACACTATATTTTGGACCAACACCACTTCGCAGAAAAAGGGAACATCGTTTTATTTCTGTGGGAGAGGATCTTCAATTCCAACGGCGTCATAGCAGATTGAAACCAAGCAGACGGCGGCCATTGCTGAATTTCTATAAAGACAACGGACCAGTGCTGACTGGAGCAGAGTGACGTCATTTCTTCGACTTGGTTCGAATTTTAAATAATTTCTTTCTAATTGACAATTGTAATAATAATTCTGTTCTATTTCAGATGTTAACATTTAGTTTAAGAATACCTGTTAAATGTATCTTGTTCCTTGCCCTCTGACCATTTCGACTCGTTAAAAGAACCATAAATTTAAACTTGTAAAAAATATATCTGTTGATTTTTCTCATTGCCGACTGTGGCGAATATTTGCCAGTGCCTGGGACATGCGCAGTCTGACTGGCGCACAATTTTGAATGAATAAACGCAAATCAGTATTCAGTTACCAGCATTGTTTTTATTTCTACTATTAATGTTATTATTTTTTATTAAGCAAAACCATAATTCACATTGAGGGAATAGATATAGGAGGAAATTACAAACTCAAATAATTAATTAATTATCAATTAATTAAATTAAATTATTCAGTCAAATTCGATACAAGCACAAGAAAAAATATTTGCAAAATTTTTAAAGTTTGATATATTTGTTATTTATCAATCCAACACACTTAGTTATAACATACTCTTATCATCAATATTTCTATATTCTATTTATTATTACATTTGAAATTATATCACAATTTGACTAGCCTAACAGTGGGACTTTAAGGAGTCAGACTGACCCAGTGATAAACAAAATATCAATACGTATCAACACATATCAATTCAATTTAACAATTATAAAATTATTTTTATTTTTATATTTGTAATATTAATATAATATTACAAATTGACTAGCCCAACTAGTGGGGCTAAAGGAAGAGTACAATACCCTTGTTAGCACCAAAGATACACACACAATATATCTCTATATATATATCAATTATATAATTTTTATTAAATTTGTAACATAATATTACACTGTACATGTTTTTGGACATAATTTCTACACAATGTGTGTGTATTTTGAGAGAGAGAGAGAGAGAGAGAGAGAGAGAGAGAGAGAGAGAGAGAGAGAGAGAGTGTCAGTAAGTGTGTGTTTTTAATGACATGATGATGATACATTCAGCATCCATGAATCTATCGTTTTCTGATCCTTTGATAGAGATAAATTATCTAAACTATATTTTTAAATTAAAATATAAACTTATTTACTTTTATTTTGTTTTGTGTTCAGTGTGTAGTAATTAATATTTTCAAATACGTATCGGCTGTAACTCTCCATTTTGCAGCAGTTACAACGACACTTTGACATGGCAGATAGTTGAACCTGATGTGAGACTAACAGTACAACAACAACCTTCCTGTCATAATGAATGTTACCGTAATAATGTTGTTAACAATGTACCTTGTGAAGATCAGTCTGTAGCAAAGCTAGTAATCAATGTTGCTCCGAAAGCTAAACTTGGCTGTGGGTAAGTACAGAAATGTGGACAAAATATATTTGTTTTTTGTTTTTGTTTGCTTAAAGTATCTTGTATGATAGAAAGACTGAAAACATTGTACTGCATTGCTGCACACATACATAAAAAAGTATGTTAACTTATTCTGTAAGGCTTCTGTAGCCATCTCATGGAAATAAACGTTTTTGTAGTCTGGACGATATCACTCATTTATTCTAGTCTGATGACACCAGATCTCCGGCTTAAAGACTCTTTCACCCATCTTGCAAACGATTTTTTCCTATAGTAGTTGTACAGTTATACAGTGTGTACTGTCTGTGTACAACTCACTGGTATTTATTATATAACTTTTATGCTTTGATCTGAAGAAACTCTTTGTTACTTGGGTAAAACATCATTAGACTTCAGAAGATAAGTGGTACAGTCAAATTGGAAAAGACTGCAGATAGTTATATATTGTATAGACTGTATGTAGATAACTTATGTATCTTAAACTACTGTAACTTGAATTTCTCTAACTCATTGTTAATCGTTATTCCTGGCTGGCTGTAATACAAAATATAGGCTTTTAATTTTTATAACTGTTTGTTGTTTGTTTGTCTGTTTTCCAATGGCTCCCCCTTGGTACATTTAACCCATTTGGTAGCGAGCTTCCCAATAAAGACCACGGTAATTTCTGAGTTCCTGCATTTCCTGGTTCAGCTTCATACACTCCAATATATGATTTTTGTTCATTTTTGATTCTTCTCTCCTGCATAATACGCATTCTTCTGTGGTAGAAATTTTTAGTTTGTAGAGATGCGCTGAGAGACAGTCATGGCCATATCCAATCTAAAGTTGGCGACTGCTTCCTTCCTGGATTTTCTACAGTTTTTATTCCATAACTGTTCAATCCCTGACCATGTTTTTCCTTTTGATATGTTTCTTGTTTCTTCCAGGAAGCGAGAGTTTGTTTCCCTTGTCATCAGTCTTCGTAGGCTGCTGAAGTCGTGGGTACTTTGCCGGTGGTAGATCTTTGTCCCTTGCTTTGCCAAGATGTCTGCTGTCTCATTTCCTGAGATGCCTATGTTAGATGGAATCCACTGGATAACTATCTCCTTGTTATGTGCTGTAAGCTGCCTGGTGAGTCGCCTTGCTTCCAGTATGCTCCTGGATGTTGCTCCTGTATTAGAGAATATTGCCTGGATGGCAGACTTAGAGTCCACTGAAATGACAGCTTTTGAAAAGGAATTTGGCCTCCAAATGAGGTTTTGCAATGCCACTTTGATAGCTTCTACTTCAGCGTCGTAACTTGGTTTATTTTGTCCCACTGCAATATAGTGGGAAAACAATGAGAAGACTCCTGCTCCAGCACAACCCACTTCATCCAGCAAGAATCCATCAGTGTATAGACGTACCCAGTTTTCCTCCGGATGGTTGTTAGTGTTATCTGTTTTAGTTCTTCTGGAGATCTTGTCTTCTTCTTAAGATCTTCTATCAGATTGAGATGTACTTCATAACTATGAAAGTCGAGTGGATTTTCCAGGGGGATCACTTTATTAACTGCTGTTGGTATGCTGTGGCATTGAAGGTAGTTGCTACTTTGGTTTAGCCAGATCTTTTGCATTTTGAGTCTCTGTGGTTCCATCCTCTCATGAACCCATGACTTCTCAGGTAGTGACTTAATTCTGAGGTTTACCTGTGCTGCCTGTTGTTTAATTTACTCTGTTATTGGTTTGTTGCCTGTATATAGTTGTACTGCTGTAACTGGAGTTGATTTGACGCCACCTGTGATAAGTCTTAGGATGTTGGTCTGCAAACGTTCCAGTCTGCCCTCATTTGCAGGAGTGCTTGTGATGGTTCCTTCGCTGCCATAAGTTACTACTGGCTTGATATATGTTCTATAGGTCATGTTTAGAACTTCTTGTGAACATCCCCATGACACTCAGCTGAGACGTTTTATAAGGTTTGTTCGTTTGTTTACCTTCTTAGTTATGCTGTCAATGTGGTGTGTCCAGTTAAGCTTATTATCCAGGTTAACACCCAGGTGACGAGTATTTTCAGATTTCTGTAGAACGTTCTCGCCTACTTTTAGTGAAAAGTCAGGGTTTCTATGTTTCAATGAGAAGTACTGGTAAATGGACTTTTCTGCTTAATCTGCATGTTGTTTTCTTCTGCCCACTTTTGCAGGCCAAGGAGAGCTTTGTTCATGTTCCTTTGTAGAGTGATGTCTTGTCTTTTCTTGTTTGATCCCTTTGGCCCAGATGTGCACGTCATTGGCAAACATGCATGTCTGTATTCCTTCAACCACTTTGAATCGTTTGACCAAGTCGTTTATATAGATATTAAAGAGGATTGTACTATTCACAGCTCTTTGTGGTAAATGTTCGTAACTTGTAAGTGAAAGTTTTATGTAGTTTTAGATGTTGAGGATATTCACAATAAGAGACTTTTATTTTAAACTTATACAGTCTACGTAACTGAGATACCTTTGCAGAGTGTTTTATTTTTAACATTTTCTGTTTATGAGCATATATATTTTACACAGCATAATTTTACTATCAAATGTAACAAAAACTTTTGTTGCAAAGGCTAAATCGAGTAATAGAGAGAAAAAAGCTGATACCAAATCATCAATTCGGGTTCAGACAAAAACATTCCACAATAGACCAAGTACATAGAATAACAGACACAATAGAGAAAGCACTAGAAAAAAAGCTAATCTGCTCGACAATCTTCCTCGATGTGGCTCAGGCCTTTGATAAAGTTTGGCATAAAGGTTTAATACATAAACTTAATAAAATGCTACCAAAACAATATGTTGACGTGTTAAAATCATATATATCGGAAAGATTATTTAGAGTCAAACAGGAAGATGACTATTCTGAGCTAAGAAAAGTGAGGGCAGGTGTGCCCCAAGGGAGTGTTTTGGGGCCCATCCTCTACTTGTTGTTTACATGTGATCTGCCGCAGCCGGAGAATGTGTCTGTTGCTACTTTCGCTGATGACACAGCTATAATGGCGATTGGTTCGATCTTAGGTGAAGATACCAACATGCTTCAAGATGCTAGTGATCAGGTACAGCAGTGGACTAGGAGATGGAAAATTAAGCTTAATGAACTGAAATCTGTCCATATCAATTTTACAAACAAAAGAATAGAGAACAGTTTTCCAGTTACCTTAAATGGTGTTGTAGTACCATATGCAAACACTGCCAAATATTTGTGGATGACCCTAGATACAAAGCTACGATGGAAGGAGCACATCAGAGAAAAAAGGACGGAGCTTGGTCTCAAATATAGACAACTGTATTGGCTCTTGGGACGAAATTCTCAGTTGTCAATACACAACAAAATTCTGATATATAACCAAATTCTGAAACCAATTTGGCTTTATGGAATTCAACTGTGGGGTTGTGCGAAAGAAACGAACATTAGATGTATTCAAACCTTCCAGAATAGAGTGCTACGGAACATGGTAAGTGCTCCATGGTACATCAGAAATAGTGATCTACATCGAGACCTTAGGATCCCTGATGTCGCCAGTGAAATTAAAAGGTTTGCTGCTAAGCACGAATCTAGACTACACCAGCATATCAATGTAGAAGCTATTCAACTGCTTGACAACGCCAATACAGTGAGAAGGCTGAAGAGAACTAAAACTTTTGAATTAGTGTAGTGCAGTGTGTGTAGAAATCTAGAAAGTAATATATAGTACACCAGTGGGCGACTGTATAAGTAACTTAAAATTATAACAAACATTAGATGTAAATTGATGGTTGGTCTTTTAGACCAGTTTCCCCCCCCCCAAAAAAAAAAAAAAAAAAAAAAATACTACAGAGACATAGAAATTATTAAATATTTTAAACACTTGTAGACACTATAAACGAATAACTAAGAAGGATCTGAAGATGTTCAAAATTAATAAGTGCCCAGAAATTACTCTCTTAGATTGTGTTAAGGAAATTTAGAAAGTAGGAATAATGTTAAACTGTTCACTATTTCAAAAAGCCAGATTCTGAAACCACGTCCAAGCAGAATATTTAAATTTTTGTTGGATCTTAATATCAATACTGACTAAAATTATTATCTTTACAGTCAGTGGTTGATGTAACCAGTTACAGTTTGTAAAATCTAGAACATAAGAATGTTCTCACAAACATGGTATAAAATCATAAAAAGAGTTACAGAATTATGTCACTAATATAGTATAAAATGATATTAAACAATAATAATACTATACAGACTAAGTAAATGAATAACTGTTCTGATCACGCACATTTATACTTAACATTCCTCTAATTTCTGTTAAGTATAAAATTGCTGTGATACTGACTGACTATACAAATCTTCATTTTACTTGGAAATAATTATATTTCGTTTCAATTAAGCTACAAAAAATTAATTTTTTGAAACAAAAAAATTGAATAGAATCAAAAGTGTAATTATCTTGGACTGACTATAGAGTTTACACCATTATTGAATGGTATTCTGCACTTGCTGAATTGGAAATAAGAACTTTTATTGCCAAAAATATTTGAAAAGTCACTGTGTAGATAACAATAGCATATTTTGATGTAACTACCTGAACCAAACATGTATTTATCTGTGTTTACAACATTGTGTTTTCTTTTCAGGATTTGTAAGGGCCCAGATTGGAAGCCAGGTATATTTGTACAGTTTACAAAAGAAAATGGTCTTGCCCGCAATGCAGGACTGCGACCTGGTGACCAGATAATCCAGTGCAACAACGTAACGTTCACTCCAGACACGGCTTTCAGTGAGGTGGGTGTAAGCTTCATCCACACATATTCTGTAATATTACACTACGGTTACCAAATATTATCTAACATGTGCATTAAATATTATTTAAAATTTAACATGAGCTCATAATGTATTCTATGCAATTGCAAAACTGTATACAGTTGTACTCAATTGTTCTTCAGAAAGTATACATCGGATTGATTTTGTCTCATGTTCCAAATTTTAATTTACTACAAAAGTTATTTACCAGTTGCTACCAGTATAAATTCACATGTGCACATATTAGAGTATCAGGATCAGGTAGAATATCAAGTTTCAAGTTTTATTTTTTTAAGTCTTGTTAAATTTGTTCAGTGTGTAAGATGGTGATGTGTGTGCATGCATATGTCTACAAATTGTTCAAGAATTGCAAGGATGAGTAGGCGAATCAGCACTGTAAGATGGCTGGATTTCATGTTTGAAAATACCCATGTTACATGTGCATGATGCACTAGTAAACGACAGAACTGATTACATAACCATACAATTCCCTCACATACATAACCATAAGTACAGTCGTACAAACAGTACAATCCCCCACATAACCATGCAATCCATATAAAGAGGATAAATTAAATTGTTAAAAGTAAGTATGGATGGTAACTTACTGCAAAAAGTGGCCTGTTACTAATATTCATCATCATTGTCTTCAGCAAGGATTAAAACAAAAATGGTTTGTTCAAGTCCCGAGGAGATAAGATTAGAGCTAAGTCACTCCAATGTTTCTTTGGATGCCTCATATCTCTCCAGTGGCATATCTAGAATTTGGCTTGGAGGGGGGGTTCAGTTGAGTTGGCTTCATACAAAAAGAAAACAAGTTAAGAATAATCAAGATTCCTATCTTTAAAATGGTTGAAAAACGTGTGATATCCTGATATCCTGTGATATCATCCTGAAATCAACCCCCTTTAAAGTAAATGGCAATGACACAATAAAAATGCATTTAATTGAAACATTGCTTAGAAGATACTTATTGATTGAATTGATTTTCCTATATTTTATATTGCAAACGTTTACACAAATGCTGTGTAATAAACCTGTTTGTATATTTAAAAAATTCTTACTACTATATTAGTGTACACACCTGAAAAAATAATAAAATAGGTTAAAAATTAAGGTGTTATCAAAATTCATCAGCTTTTTTCAACTCTCTTAGAAGAGGGTGTTCAATCCCATTTGCCTCCCCCCCCCCCATCTGTTTGGTTAAGATGTTTCAATCATTTTAGCTGATATTGGGTAATTTTTATCAAGTATACTCATAATATTCAGCTCCTGCCATACATCGACATTTCTTTTGCGATGAGGAGTATATGCTGCCACGTGCCTAAGAAATCTCATTTTGGCCAGTTGAATACGACTGGCCTGGGACTGCATTAAAGTCCAGTTTTCAGACCCATAGAGAAGTGTGGGGAGGGCCATCACCTTTTAGAACTTCAAGCGTGTTTCTTTCTCATTGATTTCATAGTAACATATTCAGGGGACATATTAGTTACTAAACGGTCACAAGGAAGATGTAACCAGGTTGATCAAACGTTGCTGACCATAGCTACCAATAAAAGGAGACTTGATGTTACTAACATTATATATTGTAACGTCTTCCAAAAGGTGGAACGTCCGTCTTATTCAAGCCCCGCGATGGAAGCCATTTTGTAACGTCCCTCGTGTTACGAGTGTATTACAGTTAATCCTTTATTGATTGTATTTGCCAATATCCTGTGTCGGTTAAAATTTATGTTTACTGAAATAAAAAAAACTGAAATCAAGTGTGTGTGATTTGGGAGAGTTCAATGAAGTTGTTTGACCGTAGTTAGGAGAGAGAGAGGACCAACGATATTATCCCCCGGAGTATACAATTACTTAATTTAAATATTCGTCACTCATGAGACCAGCTGATTTTGACATCTGCATCCAAATTTTAGGTTAAATAAACACCAATTGTCAGTGATACTATCCCGGCGGTTCGTCCTCTTCTTGGTTTCCTGAAACTCTGTAACAACTACCCTCTACAAGAAATAATAACATTTTATTATTTATAACAAAGTATTCAGGGTATTTATTTATTAAATACACTGATTTTTCTCTTCTCCCAATACAAAAAAATTATGATCGATTTTCCCTGTCAACACCACATTGGTTCGATCTTATTAGGTAAACATTGGAATTATAACAAATTATATTTATATTTTTTTTATCCTTGATTAAACATTAAACAATAAAGAATTCATTTATTAATTTCCCCAGGGTTAAGGGTAAGTTCTTTGTGTTATGAGACGGTCAGAAATGAATAATAAAATACTACGCTTTACAAGAAAAAAAATAAATTATATTTGTTTTTTCCGTAGTATGTAGTTACGGGTTTATCCGCTAGAGTACAGGTTATGTCTTTACTATAAACACGAAATCAGTTACTGAATGCTGAAACTGCCCAAAGATTCGTTATGAGGATTTCTTGGTTAACAATTATTAATAAAGTTTGTTTTACCTCTTTTCTTGAAGTGTTTACTTGGATGGTACTGGTTCTAGTGTCAATGTTATAGTTGTTTTGTAATTTAGTTAATTTTTCTAATATACGGTCTCACCAAAAATCTCGCAATGCAGTCAAACTAGGCCTGATCTGGTGGTTGGATTATTTCAAGTTTTCATCGAATAAAGGACGTGAATGTTGATACTTGAAGGAGGTCTGACATAAGGTGGATACTACTCGTTAATTTTTATTAAATTTCGCACTATTTTCTTTCTACCTATTTTTCTTATTTTCTTGATATTCTCTTCTGTATTCAGACTTACTTTAAAACCTTCGGAAGTGCTGTCTAATGTTTCATCCAAATTCTCGAAACCACTGTCCATTTTCTTATTTGTCGCCTCCTTGTATGTATCTGCTTTTTGGCTAAGTGTATTAACATTTTCAAACTTCTCCTTATTGAACTTCTCCATTTTACCCTCAAATTGTTTTAAATTTTCTTCGGTTATTTTCTCAATTTGTTTTAAACTGTCCCTCAAGGTTTCATTTTGTTTCCTTGAGTTCTCCTCCTGTTTCCTAAAGTTTTCATCTATTTTATAAAATTTTTCCTCCTGTCTCCTAAAATTTTCCTTATTTTCCTCATTGGTTTGCTTTAAGTTTTCCTCCTGTTTTCTAAAATTTTCATCTATTTTATTAAATTTCTCGCTCAAGGTTTCATTTTGTTTCCTTGAGTTTTCATCTATTTTATCAAATTTTTCGGCTATAAATCTCATCATGTCTTGCCAATTTGGTTCTTCTCTGGCTACCGCTTTATCTGGTTGGTCCCCTTGGGCATCCTCTTCAACTCTTTCCTTTTCCGTGTTTGTGATTACTTCGGTTTCTTCTTTATCACCCATTGGTTGTTCCATTTCACTGTCCGTGACTATTTCTATCTCTCGTTCCTGTCCACCTTCTTCCTTCTCCTTTTCTTCTGCCCTCTTCTTCGATCTGCCTCTGGTATTAAGCATTTCTTGTTTTCTCATAACTGCCAACGATAATTAGGTTTTTTTTATATTATTTTTGTTAAATATCTCAAAATTCTTTTCTCAATTAAAGCCCTTTTACGTTGAGCGCCATTTTGTAACGTCTTCCAAAAGGTAGAACGTCCGTCTTATCCAAGCCCCGCGATGGAAGCCATTTTGTAACGTCCCTCGTGTTACGAGTGTATTACAGTTAATCCTTTATTGATTGTATTTGCCAATGTCCTGTGTCGGTTAAAATTTATGTTTACCGAAATAAAAAAAACTGAAATCGAGTGTGTGTGATTTGGGAGAGTTCAATGAAGTTGTTTGACCGTAGTTAGGAGAGAGAGGACCAAGGATATTATCCCCGGAGTATACAATTACTTAATTTAAATATTCGCCGCTCATGAGACCAGCTGATTTTGACGTCTGCAACCAAATTTTAGGTTAAATAAACACCAATTGTCGGTGATACTTTCCCGGCGGTTCATCCTCTTCTTGGTTTCCTGAAACTCTGTAACAACTACTCTCTACAAGAAATAATACACATTTTATTATTTATAACAAAGTATTCAGGGTATTTATTTATTAAATACACTGATTTTTCTCTTCTCCCAATACAAAAAAATTATGATCGATTTTCCCTGTCAACACCACATTGGTTCGATCTTATTAGGTAAACATTGGAATTATAACAAATTATATATATATTTTTTTTTTATCCTTGAGTAAACATTAAACAATAAAGAATTCATTTATTAATTTCCCCAGGGTTAAGGGTAAGTTCTTTGTGTTATGAGACGGTCAGAAATGAATAATAAAATACTACGCTTTACAAGAAAAAAATAAATTATATTTGTTTTTTCCGTAGTATGTAGTTACGGGTTTATCCGCTAGAGTACAGGTTATGTCTTTACTATAAACACGAAATCAGTTACTGAATGCTGAAACTGCCCAAAGATTCGTTATGAGGATTTCTTGGTTAACAATTATTAATAAAGTTTGTTTTACCTCTTTTCTTGAAGTGTTTACTTGGATGGTACTGGTTCTAGTGTCAATGTTATAGTTGTTTTGTAATTTAGTTAATTTTTCTAATATACGGTCTCACCAAAAATCTCGCAGTGCAGTCAAACTAGGCCTGATCTGGTGGTTGGATTATTTCAAGTTTTCATCGAATAAAGGACGTGAATGTTGATACTTGAAGGAGGTCTGACATAAGGTGGATACTACTCGTTAATTTTTATTAAATTTCGCACTATTTCCAAAAGTATTCATAAGGTTTTTTCAAATTTTAGATGGCATTACACTTTTTTTCAAACGAATGTTTTCCAATCGTTTTAACAATTAAATTATATCTTGTTAGTTGGTTACTGTTAGTAACCAAGAATTTTTATATCATTTTTTATTGGTGCATCTATATACTTTTGAGTACATAGGCTGTTTTTAATTATTATAAATTTATTTCTTATTTATAGAAAAATAATCCTTTTTAACTTTTGTTTATTATCCAATTTAATTTATATAAGGTTTTTCTTCTATTTCCTCTTAACTTTATACATAGGTCTTTAATATTTTTATTTCCTTTAATTGTATTTATTTATTATTTATTAATTTCTTATAGTATCCTTACACTAAACTACTTTCTTCTGCCATTTTACTCATACAGTATTATTTTATTTTATTATTATTTTATATATTTAACCCTGGGTTATCTTATATTCAAACACAATTATTATTTTAAACATAAAATTTATACCTAGGTACTAAATCTTTGTGGCCTACACAATACAAATTATACTAATTTCAAACAAAATACAGAATTGGTCAGTAGTAATATAGTCTACTGCTACAATTAATTGTATCTTCATCTACAGCATAAGTCTGTAAGATGCTCCTTTTAAAACCACTTACTTTCTCACTGTGTACACTATATCTCACTTTGTACCCTTTATATCACTGAATTATAGTTTATAGTGTTTTGTAATACAAAGTAACCTATAACTATGTGTATTATACCCATTTCTGACCTTTATAGTGGGGTGATTACGTTATCATTTTTGGGACTGGGTTATGTAACGTTACAATATTGATAATTGGACTCTTTGTTCTAACTTCTACGTTCATGTCACTGATTGTGTTCTATGTTCATCTATGTTCATCTGATATGATTAATATCCGCTTATCATCATCAGGTCACAAAATTGACCTCAGCCTTAATCATATTTCATACCACATTTTGTATTCCTTCTTGTCACTGACAGTGTATGAAATATGTTGGCACAGGGGTTCATAAGAGAAATGTATGTCAAACGGTTTCACCATTTTACAGAGTTCAGCAGTAGAATTTTGAATGTTGTCATTGTTGCTTTCCCAAACTGGATGAGGGTTTCTTACTGGCTGAGGCTTTTCAGTACCTCCAATAGCCAACCATCCTAACAGTATCCTATCAGACCTCAATGAGTATGAAGCTGTTATGGATTGATAACTAATAGTGGCAATGCTGAATTTAAAACTGTTGATAAAAAATATTTCATCAAGTAGAACTCTGATCCATCAGATATTGTGAAGTGTGTTTATGTTCCCAGCGGTTTGTTCATTAACCTCTCTATATAACAGTTAAGGGATCGCTTTATTTTATAATCAGTCAAGAAGTCTTCTGTTCTCCTTACCTTAAAGACAACCATGACAAAAATCACTGACTCATTGCCAGAGTTGGGTGAATAAATGTTTTTCCCATATTTGCTATACCAAATTTCTTCTATCCCAGTCCATACATTTTATTAAGGCATGCCCATACTTTCATAATCCACATAACATATTATCTTTTTAACAAAAATAGCCAGATGAATTTTCTACTTTTTTTGTTAACTGAGACATCTTGCTAAGAGACGCCTTGGGTTTCTGTAATAAAGTTAAACAAAATATTTATATTTTATCTACATTTTATATCATCATACTTATGAGTTTAGGATGAATTGACCACATTCATGTATTATTTGAAATGCTAGTAGTAAAAACTTTCGCATTAAAATGTGATAATGTGCGAGTTGAAAAAGTTTTATTTAGATAGCTTTCAAAGTAAATTTAAAATTATAACACAAAATTAAAATAGTAACAATTCAAAACCTTAGATACTATATTGTCATAGTGTTCTCTGTTTTTTTGCCTAATTACTGATAGTTTACATGTGTGTATACATGTTATTAAAACAGTATTATGATTACAGTATGTTATTTGTATAAAAATAATTAATTCATATATTGTGCCTATGCCTCTGTGTGTGTGTGTGTGTGTGTGTGCGTGTGTGTGCGTGTGCACAAGTGTGTGCGTGAATGCTATTTACAATGTCTTCTTAATTAATCTCTAATCTATAAAACATGCCATGTACGAGAACATAAAGCTTTTAATATTATTCCCTACTTTTGCAGGCTGTGTCTGTTTTAAGAAGTAGTGGTCTTCTGGAGTTAGTCATAAGAAAAGGTGCTGGACTAGATTTATTTCCTGGTGAAAGCTCAGGGTACAACAGCTCGGCCAGTAGTATTGCCGGTGATCAGAGTCCAGAAACATGGCCAAACAAAAGGCTGTCCATAGTCAAAGAAGAGTCTGTTATTGATTCTGAAAGGTAATAACAATAAATTTGTAAGCATGTGAGCGCGCGCGCGCGCGCGCGCGCGCGTGTGTGTGTGTGTGTGTGTGTGTGTTATAAAGTTGGAGATAAAATTTCCATGGATGTAATACCATTTACTACTACAGTGGTTAGATGGCTTGAAATTCTGTACCACTGCTGAAGACTTGCACCACCACTAGCTTCACATCGTAGTTGCTGTGGCAACCAAGCTATTTACCCAAGCTGCCAATGTGCATCCTTCAGTCCGGCTCAAATATTTATCCAGCTAATGAGTGATTATCTGAGTGTTTCACAATGGTATCGGCATGAAAAAATAACAAAATGATATCCCATAGGTTAGCAGTCAAATTGTCTCCCCACAGAACTGCTATGACCACTCTCATGTTGACATTCACCCTAGACATACATTTCTCAAAAGTCATATATGTACATCAAGGTATGTTTATTGTTTTTACATGTTTGCTTCACACTCTGTTTTCTCTTTTTAATTTCTTCTTCTTCTTCTCCTTCTTCTCTCCCTCTTCTTTTTTTATCAAAGAATGCAACAATACAGGATTCCAATAAAAGCTAGAAAATACAAAGCCAGAGAAAGAAGAAATTTAGGTAGACCAAGGAAAAGGTGGGAACCGTAACAGGCAGAATGCCTAAAACATGAAGTGAAGAAAAGAAGAAGAAGAAGAAGAAGAAGAAGAAGAAGAAGAAGAAGAAGAAGAAGAAGAAGAAGAAGAAGAACTTTATTCAAAAAGAGGGTCTTGCCATGGACTAACCCGTCTGTTATCAGACACTTATATGAACTATTTTGGAAAATGGTCATTGTGTGTGTGTGGGGGGGGGAGTTATATTAGCACTGCCTAGAGAGCAAGATTAGTTTTGTAAATAAGGGTTTGGATTTCAACACAATAAAAAATGGAAAATGGGAACAGTGGTCAGAGAAGTGTGTTTGATAAATTTCTGCAGACTATTGTATTATAATTAAAGTTAATTTGATGAATTTACTTTTAATTTGGAGGGGTTAAATTTTTTCTAGAATTTTAAGACAGTGTCTCATGGAATGGGTTGGGGTGACTGTTATTTAGTTTTGTGAGTACAAGGAGTTATAGGGCCATGCAGCTAGGGTCACACCTAGCCCTGTGGTGCTAAGTGCAACTCTGACCAAGATAATTTAGTTTATTAAATTAATTTATTAACAGTAATCTTTGTATATGTATACTTACAAAAAGCTACCTTTGAAATTTCTTTTATTGAGTTATTTCAAATTATGTTTCTTGTCCGTTTTAGAAAAATGTACTGAAAAATATTAATGTAACGTGTTACATAATTAGTTGTGCTGACACAGTCTGACAAGTATGATAAGAAGTGCAGTTTGCTTGCAAACGCTGACAAGGACATCTTTGTGATACAGTCCGATTTGCAACAGAACTACTGTTTGTAACAGTTTGCGTTTTGTTGTTTGCTAGCAGGTTGAGTCAACCTGAATCTTCTTGCAGAATCACACAACCAGAAGGACACGTTGTGCCAAATCATTGTACCGAAATGAAACCTCAGACATTAGGTAAGAACCCTTCCTTCCAGATAATGTTATCATTATTCTATGTACAAACAACATAAATTAATTGTGCAGCAACAAAATTAAATGTGATATAGAATAGAATAGTGGACATTTTTTTGGTAAAGTAAGAATATTTGTTTTACAAACATATTTTTCATTATTGTACTTAAATGTTTTTTATTACCTACTAGTGTATGTGAATTTAATAAATTCTGAATGTTTAATATTAAATATAAAGGAAGCATATGGTAAAGAAAATTAAGTTTTGAAAGTTCCATAAATAATAAATTTGAAGTATGGAACTGCTTTATTATTGAATAAAAATAAATAATGTTTAATATAATTATTGAAAAGTTTAATTTCTAACTGGTTTAATGAACAGAGTGAACATCAAATTTGAAGATATCAATGAAATAGAAAGCACTGGGATGCGTTAAATTTTACTGTGATTATTTTAAGTGAATATATAATTTATAACAGTCAATTAAGCAGAAGGCCTGTAAACCCTGTACATAATATTTATCAGTTTTTGTGCAATTGAACAGTTTTTATATAATAAACTTTAAAATCTATCTTGTATTCAAATTTTATTTAAATTATTATAATTACCAGCTCTGTGATATATAAATTACCAAGTAAATAAAATTTGAAGATTTATACCATACTTTGAAACACTAATAAAGATTCAATTTTACATGATTTTGTCAGTTGCATAGTTCTGGTAACCATAAGTAACTGAAAACTTAAAAAATTTTGTTTATGTTTCATTAAGTCAGATAACTTTAGGCTTTTGTACATTCATCGTTTCAAGTAAAATATACCTGTTCAGTTTAAATACATAGCGTGTTGTATAATTTCAGAAGGTAGTTGTACAGTAATAAAAGTAGGACCTGATCCGACAAGAATACCAGCTGGCAGAGACAATTACCAAGATTCGCCAGAGAAAAATAAGTCTGCCAAAGTAAGTTTGTCTGCAAAAAAAAAAAAAAATTCATGTATTATAAAAATAATGATAAAATTATTACAAAATAATTTAATTTTTTCAATTAAAAATAAATGTAAATAATCTGTGAATTATGCATATACATTTGGCAATATATTAATAGTACTATGGTCCTTGCAGGTAGCTGAAATTTGTATGGTTTCACAACAGCTTGAAACAACTACAACAACAGTTGTAGTGGAAGTCCATCAGAGTGAAGAAGATGAAATAAATAATGCTCAGGTATAGACTGACATTTCCTCACCTCCTTGCTCTGCTTTAGTCAATAACATTTTCCCGGTGTACTTTATCTGTTTGGTCCCAATTGAAACTTTGAAAGAAATTTTTAAATTACTACAAAAACAACAATGACAACAGTAATAAGGCAGCAGTAGTAGTAGTAGTAGTAGTAGTAGTAGTAGTAGTAGTAGTAGTAGTAGTAGTAGTAGTAGTAGTAGTAGTAGTCAGGGCCGGCTCCAGGCGCCCAGGGCAAGACGTCTCATGCCCCCCCCCCATTAATAATGCAACAATGACTTTGTGCCAAGATTTATGCTAGATAGTACCTTCAGTTTCAGACATTCAACATCTTACCTTAAAAATGTTCTGATAGTCTCTGCTCATTGCTTTGCTGATACTGGAGTTCATAAAAAACAAACATAATCACCTACAGAATATGGATTTTTGGGGTTTAATCTTTTTAAGGAGTTTTAATAATAGGTATAAAAGCATTAAACCTCAAAAAATTCCCACCCTTATGGCTATTCTTTATATGTAAGGAAATAAAACGCCCAACACACATATTATATTACTTTAAAAAAATTCTTTATAGTGCCTTAAAAAACTACATACATTATACGATATTGTTGTTGTTACAGCTACAAAATAATACGTTGAATAATAATATAAATGAATAATTCAAATTTTAATTAATTATAAAATCGATTACCTTATACCTCTAAGTAAACTTATTGTTTAACAGAATAAAATGCATCATTAATAACGTTATTATTATCTGTGTGGACTGTGTGGATGAAGTATTTCGTAAAATTAATTGTAACAGAAACATAATTAAAATTATGAAAAACACATTGGGAACTCGTTTTAAAAGTTTACTAAATTAACTTTAGGATTTACATTCCCAAAGGGATTTTTCTCACTTTTGCATTGGCATACGACCTTACAATGTCTTTGAAGTCCAACTTCTTTGCCTCTTCATTTTCAATTGATAAAATTGCTAATGCAGTTAATCTATCCTGAGTCATCGCAGATCTAAGATACGTCTTGATTTGCTTCAGTTTGCTGAAGCTCCTTTCTGCACTTGCTACGGTAACTGGAATTGTGACTAGGATTCGTAAGGAAATCCATAAGTTCGTGAACAGATCCTTGTGGTCACCAGATTTAATTTTTCTTAACAGCTTGACTGGGGTTAGTTCTTCATTTGATTCACAAAATACGCTTTTCACTTGTTGAATCTCATTAAAAAGTTTACCATTAATGTCACTTACACCACCAACGGTAAGAAAATCTTCAAGTCCAAGACAACACTTCAGCTCATCTTTCGTTGGTAGACTGTTCAAGTTGTAAAGGAACCCCCACACATCTTGATGGTGTTTTAGTTGTTTGGTTCTTTCATTTAAAGATATAGTTACACTGTCAACTAGAGGTAAAAACACCTCTCTCCTGTAAATATCTTCTGCTGATTCCTCTTCATGGTTAGAGTCTTCTTTTGAAACCTGCTTCATTCTACCCCTACGCTTCTTTGGGAAAGATTCTCCATTTCTAGTTCTTTGGCAATCTCCTTTGCACTGATGATTGCATCAGCTAACCCGTTTTCCCTAAAGGTTTTGAGAAAGTCTTCACATCGTTGAAGCAGCTTCATTGTCGAAGGAAGGTTGCTGTTTTACTTTGCAATGATTTCCTTACGATGTTTACTTGAAACAAAAGGTCATACCAAAGAATAAGTGAGGCGAGGAAAGAAAAATCCTTCATGTGACTGACCAATGAGAGGGCCTCTGATGATACTTTTGAGTCATCGACATTTTCAGACAGTTCTATGAGAGATTCTCTGATCTCAGAATACTGATATCTGATCGCTTGGAGTGAATTTATCCTCGCTTCCCAGCGTGTTTCACATACTTGCTTTAAGGAGAGAGTCGTAACATGTTCACTGATGACACAATATTGCTTTGTTGATGCTGCAAAAATTGTATATAGGCGCTGGAGTATTCCAAAAAGTAAGGTCGATTTAACAGATGGTTTTGCACCATCACTTACTACCAAGTTTAAGCTATGGCAACTGCATGGAGTAAAAGATGCTCTTGGATATTCTTTCAAAACCCTTGTCTGTACACATTTGTGGGCTCCCGCCATATTGGCCCCGTTGTCATAGGCTTGTCCTCGGCAGTCATTCATGTTCAGGTGGAAAGCTTCGATCTCTTCAAATAGCAACATACTAAGAGCTTCACCTGTGGATTCGTGAGCAGCTTTAAAGGTAATAAAACTCTCCTCTACCTTAGTTGCTTCACTAGTCTTGTCTTCTTCAGATACAGATACATATCTGATTGTGAGGGAGATTTGGTCCCTATGACTTGTGTCTGGTGTACTGTCCATTATAACAGAAAAGTACTTAGCATTTTTTACTTTCTGAATGATTGACAGTTTTACCTTTTCTCCTAGAAGAGTAATTATCTCATTTTGAGTTTTGGGGCTTAGTAGACTAATTGTAGGGGAGGTAACACTTTCCACCTCAAGTGATCCATCATCACAACATCGAACTGTCCTAAAAGCTGTACTAAGCCTAGAAAGTTTCCATTGTGCTGTGTAAAAAGCTTATCTGATGAACCTCTAAATGCAATATTGTGTTCTGCTAGGTATATTGTTATTGCAACAATACATTTTAGCACCTCCTGCCACCGTTCACTTTAGTTCGGATTTGATTCAATAATTGTTGTTTTATAGAAACATTTCCTTTCAAGCGCGTTTCAGCTTCAACCCACTGTATGAAGTGTTCCGGGCTCGTCTCATGGGCTCATAGCCGCTCTCCTAGATGTTTCCAGTCATTCAGGCCTGATTTTTGACCGAGTTGTGATTTTGATTTGAATTCAAAAATTCGGCAGCAGAAACAAAATACTGCGTCACTTTCATTAGAATATACTAACCAACGGGGTTTGACTCTCTCACCGTTATCTGCGCACCTATAAAAAATTCATTTGAAAAATGCCTCATCTGGTGGTTTTTTGGATATTTATGGTCCTGTTTTGCTTGGTGAAGGGGTCCTTTTAAAGTAATATCATCTTTTACAGATTGTTGAAGAAATTCAGGCCAAGTTGAAGGGTCGGTTGATAATATTATGGAGCTAAGAGTCTGACTTTCGTCACCTAAAAGTTAATTCATTTTCATTGTCGGTACTCGAGGACTGTAAGGGATTGAAATTGTTAGAAGTACATGCTTTATCAAGATCAAGTCTGCTTAAGTCCGATATCTGCGACGCCGTTTTACAAGGCAGAACTGAGCTCAGAGTTAACGATTTGTTTTCAGCTTCTTCAGTTAAAGTTAAATTACTGCGTGTGGTAAGATTTTCATCTGGGCTACTCACCCCTTCGGCGGCTACATTGGATGAACATCGAGGCGAAAAGAAGGATGTGAGTTTTGGCACCTTTTTGAGGAATGCTTCTTTTGCAGCCTCTTCTTCTCGCGCTAATTTGTGCCGTTGTGCTCCAGAAAGGTTTTTAGACATTGTGGCCTAGCAGCTTCAGTTCACTTACAGTCTTATACACACAACACACTCACGCTTTCACGCACTGTCTACATAATAACAAGGTCACATTGAGATGCGAAACACACTTGACAGGTGTAGTGTCTGCACTGCACTGATCAGTGATCAGAGAGACGGGCGCGGAGAGGGTGGAAGGGCGCACGGCGCACGCGCGTCAAGAGAGGGAGGGGACGAAAACCGTGGCGACTGGCGACGGTCGACTTTATTGCATACTTTTGGGACGTCTGCGCTGCGACAAGAGATATTTGAGTAAACAACGATGGCATGACAGGTCAAAAGGATCGCATCCCGGTAGCTAAATATGAATGACACAAGATTACTTGCAACTGCAATGAATGGTTTATAATCTTAAAAATGTCTAAGATAATACTATTATTGAATCTGTGTTAAATTCAATATTATTGTTGAACTTGTGTGTAATGCCAATATTCTTCTTCTGTAAATTGGTTTTACAAGAGTTATAAATGGCAAATATTTTATTTATTTTCTTTGCGGAGGTAAAATAAATAAAAAAATATTTTGTAATTTTAAAAAATCCTACTTCGTGGTGCCCCCCCTAGCCGCGGCGCGATTGAATTTTACACTAATGAAAAATGTAAAGTGTTTTTTGAAGTGTCAGTAACGATGAACCATAAAACATGAACAAAATGACTGTTTCCCTCGTTATAACAATGGACATGTTGCATTCTGAAACTCATACTTAAATTCTTAAAATTATAACTAAACAGTCCTATTCAGCTAATAGTAATTAGATTTTATGAAAATATTATATTGCATTCACACATTAATTACTTTTTAATCTACTTTTTATTTATGATGAAGGTTTTAGTATTAGTTGCAAACTGATCTATTTGGTCAGAGAATTGAGTAAACTAATACTTTTTAATTATCTGTTAATATCAAATTGTAATGATAAACAACAATAACACTGAAAAGTAATAAAAACATTATTTCTGATAGTAGCAGTGATAATCAAAACTATTAAAATGCTGTTACAAGTATCACATAGGTTGTGATCGAATAAATTAATGAATATCAGAGAAATCAACAGTCACAACAAAGCAAAGACATTTGTATTAAAACAGTTCTCCTAGTTATAAAATTTCCAATTGTCCTGTGATGTTATGTTATCTAAGCAGTTACGATCAGCACCTAAGTGGTTACTGGTGGCATGTAATGTTGACAAGAAAGTTCCACAATGTTCTACATTAATTGTGCTACACCAAGAATCTGCAAGTTCAGGTAGACTCTTTAAAACCTCTTTGTGCAGTTCTAAACCACTGTGTTATCTTGCTGACTAGTATCATGTAGGCTTTATACATGTTATTCATGTCGCATGAGCATTTTTTTTTTTTGTAAGGAGGAGAGGAAAGGGGAAATGCATTTACGCACAAAGTGTGGGACTCTCATCTCAAGTGGACTACTGACTAAAACCCTTCCTCTGTCGAACAAGCACTAGCCTGGAACCATTTATCACACTACTTCACTACTTCAGACTAGGCCATTTTGCTGCACCAAATGGGCTCACATCTACATTGATCTACTCTATAGACATTCTAAATCTCTCTTCTTCATTCGGAGGATGCCCTCTACATAATGTACCACATGATTTCAGACATCCTTCCTTCTTGAGCTATGGTTTCCTAAGAAAGCGGTGCTGTTATCTAGCAGCCGTGATATGTCGTGATGCGGCGGGCGTAACAAGACGGCCATCTAAGCTATGGTTTCCTAAAGAAAGCAGTGCTATTATCTAGTGGCCATGGTTTTAGTTTAAGCTATGGTTTCGTACGGACACAGTGACATACTGCGGTGGAGAATGGATGATCTAGACATAGCATTATTAGTATATTTGGAAGATGAGGAGTCATCGGAAGATGAAAACTATCGGAGAGTGAGATGTTTAAAAATCATGCTACAGAGGGTGCATTTCAAATTTTAGTGCGTCACCATCTGCACTGCAATGATGAAAAATTCAGGCAATACTTTTGCTTAAGACCAGTATTGTTTGATTATGTACTGAATCACATAAGAGATGACTTAACTTCAAAGCCATATAATAGACACAAAAAGCCAATATGCCCAGAAGAAAAGTTATGTATACTTGTGAGGTAAGTACACTGAATCACAAACAGTGTAAAGTTTTATAATAATATATTTATTGAATTTGTAAAGTAATGTTTTGTAAACATAACGTTACATATTGACAAAAATTTGTCCTTGGTCATCTAAGGTTAAAATGCACCTTTGAATTGCTGCTGGGGGAAGAACAATTTCTGAAACATTTAGAGCTTTTATGCTTCGGCACACAATTTTGTACCATTACACAGCTAGTGCTTGGTCTTGTTGATGACTCGTACATTTTTCCTTGGTCATTCAATGTTTCATTTGTTGCTGGGGAAAGCATCATTTCTGGAAAGATAGTGCTAGATGATGAGCTCCGTCTTGATGAATCGTTGGTCTGTCTAGACTCGTTTGAAATATTTCTTAATACAGCATTACCAACCAACGACGAAATTTGCATCCTCAATTGAACTTGTTCATACCGAGGAAGTTTTTTTACAATTTTCGACATCGAGTTGAAGAAAAGGTCTGTTTCATCCAATTCATTTTGAGCAGGAGTTGCTTTTCGCTGAACTATTTCTTTCAGTAGCTGCAATCATTCCTCAGAGTGTGTTAATTTCTTCTTTTTCTTATTATCTCTCATAGTGTCGTCTTTCCTACCATGCCCTTTGCTATTATCATGTCTATTATTATCTTCGATACTTGTCATATTTTCTGTTTCATCAATCTGGGTAATGTTTTGTGACGATTTAAATTGTAACAGTAATTGTAAAAAGAAAGAATTTTAAAAATTAAGTTTGCGAGCGATTAAGCAATTTTAAATCTCACTATAATACCTAAAACCCCTGTATGTACTCAGTATGAGAATAAGAAGTAATTAAGAGGTCCCAAGAAACACTAATAAAAAGGGAAATTTGTAAAAAGTTATTATTGTCATATTTAACCCTTTGCTTGTCATCATGCGGTGACCTGTTAATTCCGGACTTGACGTGTCTACCGAGTCGTCTGTAATTTAGAATAAGATAAAAACCCTAATGTTAATAATTAAAAATCTGAAGACACAAATAGTCGTTAGAATAACTCACTTAAATTATATTTGTTTATTAAGCCATAAGTTTTGTAATTAAAAATGTTAACTTAAATAAAGATAGGGACTATATTCTCGCGGAGTAGTTGCCCCTCTCCCTTTTGTTAAGTACCAGTCGAAGCGAGCAGAAAAACGCTCTCTCGCTATGTTGACTTCACGGAGTGCAGATGTACGAGCGCAAGCTCGGACGAAATGTTGCTAATTTATTTGTTTTAATTTAAATATAGTATACTAGATACTACTGCTAAAAGCGTGTGTTATGTACCAATAAGTATAAATATGTGATAACAAGAAGACGTAATATGTAACACAAAAGACAGAAATAGTGTTAAACAAGATGACGACTCCCTCCAAGAAGTAACTACACTTTCAACATCATTCCTGAAGATGTGATCTACAGGAACTTCATAGAGACACGAATACCAGGCATAAGACGCTGTTTAGGACATCTGAGAATCTGCAATCCATACACCAAAGAAGCTCCAATCTCCTCTGTGAACATCCTAGCTTTTCTTGACAAAGACTCGACCGGATGATGACGCCGACTACAAGGACTCCCAAGACGGACAGCTCCAGGACGAGGTTTCTACATTCCATTGTAAAGGTGACTCGATAGCCTGTCTATCGAGGGGTAATAATATATGTTACACTACACACTTCTAAAGAGAGACTTTTCAAAGACGATTAATCTATGTAAACATTGTAAAAGAGAAAATCTAAGTATTTACTGTAAAAATTTAATTATCATACGTTGTTAACGCTTTAAATGTTAATGTAACTTATTATCGTACCAAGTATTAGTACCATTCTTCAAATGGATAAAGAAGTCTTGCAAGCTAATATAATGAATTGAAAATAATTAAAAGTCTTTACTATTAAAATACAGAAAGTTAACTCGGATCCGAGGTATAGTGATATAGAATCAATTTGATCCCAAAGTTTTATAAAAGCATTTGAATATTTTAGTTTCATTAATGATGTCATGGGATCTGTCAGTAACTGTTATTAAATAAAGAGAAGTCGTCTTGTTACACATAAAAATGAGTGTGTAAATCAGTAAAATACCTTCCCTTGCTTCCTTACACAGATAGTAAGTAAATTGTTCAGTTAATTTGATTTGAATACAGTTCGTTACAACGTAGGCAGCCCATGTAATTGGCAGAGGTCAGTTAAGATGGGTTCCCTGGATTTGTAACGCGGCAATACGTTACAGTTTTCTTCAATGTCAGCCTGTGTATCCTCCGTGATTTCACTGTCGTCTTTAGGGAGCTCATCTCCAACAACATTGGTAATTGTGTTTCTTTGTGAAGAAGGCATGCTATCCAAAAATGATAGGAGATCAGACCTCTTCTTTGCTGCTTCTCCACCTGAACCAGTGCCAGGTTTTCCTCTACGCCGAATATAATAATCCCTTATGTAGGCCTATCTTTTACAGCAGTCAGAACCTGCAAAAAATAAAAATGATAATTTTATTTCTTATTTCAGGCATTTGGCCACGGGAGAGTCTTTTCTATCACTTGCTTTCCAGTATTGAGTAAGCTATTCCTGGATAAGTGTCATAATAAGAGAAGTTGCTGAGGCCATTATCAAAAGAATGTTCAAGTTTAATTATGCCGTCCCCAACAGATGATCAACTACAAAAAATCAGTAGCCAATTTTTTTCAAAATGGAATTATCTGAACTGCATTGGAGTGATAGATGGAAAACATATAAGGATAAAGGCTCCCAAAAACAGTGGATCGTTATATTTTAACTATAAAGAGTATTACTCAATGGTTTTGCTAGAAGTTGTTGATGCGGATTGTAAATTCACTGCTATTGATGTCGGTTCCTATGGTAGAGAAGGAGATGCTGGTATCTACCTAAAAAGCAAAATAGGGAAAAAGAAAAAATAATACATTCAATATACCAGCACCAAAAGCACTACCCGGAACGGATAATGTTGTCCCCCATGTGATTGTAGGAGATGAAGCTTTTGCTCTGCACAAAAACTTGATGAAACCTTACCCAAGACGGCAATCTACATGATCTATCAAAAGCTGTATATAACTATCGACTATCTCGAGCTCGAAGGACAACTGAAAATACTTTCAGAATTTTATGACTTTCAGTTACTTCAGACTTTTTTCCTACCTATTGCTACTGCCCCAGAAACTACAGAAAAGTTTATTATATGTGCCTGCATATTATATAACATTTTACGGGAAGCAAAAGTACTTGCTCCAGGTCAAAAACATATTGTTGATGCACTTGCATTACCCACTGAAAATTTAATCCCTATGGCAGAACACAATGTCCGTGCCAGAATGAATCACACTCAAATTCAAGAAATATTTAAAAATTACTTCAATGGCACAGGGGCTGTTGAGTGGCAACATAATTATGCAGTGCACCATTAATTATATTAAGTAATTACATTTTACTAACATTAACATCAATTACATTTTATTGCGGTTGTTAATTTTACATACAAGCACCTATTGTATATAATATCCGTGGTTCCAGGGAATAACTAGGTAAAGTTTAAAATCATCAGTTTTCAAAAAATAAGATTTTAGTTATTATTTATTTTACAACAAATCCCGTTTGTAGCGAAATTATTTTATATCTGTATAAAATGAATAGTTTTTGTATTTACAGTTTCACATTTATTCACATGATGTAAAAGCCTCAAAGCTATCTCAAAAATTATATATCTTAAAAACGGCATAAGCCGACTAACATATTCCCTAGAACCACGGATAGAGAATAACATATTGATTAACATAATATGTACTAAAATATTAAAAATTATATAGCATTATACATACCTGATTTTTCAAGTATAGTCCCGACATTATTCCACAGATTTTGTTTTAACTGGGCTTTTCTGTAGTCTTTGCTCATCACATTGCACAGAGCTTCATGATTTCTTACAAACTCAATTAAAATGTCGTCGCTTTTGCTGGTCCAAATTACGTTTGCACTCATTTTTATTTTAAATGCTCAATGCTACATGAGAAAAAACGGTCCAAAACTGTTTGTCACCGCTATGATGGCCGTCATGCAAATGGCGGCACCGCAATTTAACGTTCCGCTCACAATCAATGCTCTGTAGGAAACCAACGCCATCTGATTTGTATAGACAACGTTTTAGTGACGTCATCCACCGCTACATTACTGCCGCTAGATAACAGCACCGCTTTCTTAGGAAACCATAGCTTTAGCATGGGTCTGATGATGTTATCTGGAGCTATCTTTCCTAAACCGCAACCAGAGATGCTCTTCTTGTGGTTCACCTATCACAATTGAAAAAGGTGTACCCGGGTTATCCTCTATACCCAGGAAGTACAGGCAGTCTGAAGACAAGGCTTTAATATTTTAAGGAGGTAGGATTGAAAGTATCCATGATTCTCAGAAGCTGTGTCAGGTAGAAACCAACCGCCCCATGCTTTCTCTTAATCCATGGCCTTACGATTTCTATGGGCCGCCTTACGAGAGATGGGCCACCTGATTTTCACAAGAGTCCAAGAACATGTCAGATATATGAAGAACTCAGCAGTTGAAAAGTCTGCAATTGGTGAGCATTCAACTTCAACTAATCACATGGTAAACTTCGAAGATGCATCTGTAATAAGATCGTGTAATAGGTATTATGACAGGTTGGTCCTAGAAGCAATAGAAATTAATAAACACAAGGGTAACATCATCAGGGAAACAGCCATGCATAGCACGACTTGGTACCCTTTACTTTCTGGCTTGGCTGTACGGGACTTGGCTGACCACACAAATAATGCAAGCAGCGTAACACCTACAGGGAAGGATCCAGTTACAGGCCACCCACCGCCACTTCTACACTAGATAACTGAGTTTGCTTACCAGCCTTTTCGTCACTTAGACCTGAGGATACTCATTGTAATATGAGAGAAACGTCATACAAGACATTTTTGATGCAGTCCATACCAATAACACAATGGACTGCATGTCTAACACTAAAGAACACAATGTTGTTTACTTCTAGAATGGTGAAAGCAGATGGTTTTTCTGAGTAGCTCCTTCAGTAATATGACAAATTTTATTTATGCATCAGTGACAATAGCTGGAAGCTTTTGTGCTTGTTCCTCTAATATAAGTGTCAATTTATGTTGGCTTTAGCTTTTGCCAACAACTGTGTGTGTGGGTGTGTGTGTGTGTGTGTGTGTGTGTTAATAGCATGATTAATATGTTTATGTATAACACTGATGTTTAAGCTGTGTCCTTATTTTGTTCAGAGTGATGCAAGTTCAACATGTGTGCTGACAAACAGTTCATCCGTAAGTTCCTTTACCAGCAGTGGTGCTAACAGCTTATGCAGTGCTATCAGTCAAGAATTACAGAGACGATCACAGGTATGTCACTTTTGTTGACTGGTCTCATGATTAAAATATATACGTCACACAATATTTTCCATTACTAAATAAGAAACGTGTATATGTCGACAGAGACGTGCGAGTGACAGTTCGCTTGTGCACAGTCCTGTGAATCAGTCTAAAATGGAGCTTGTCAAGTGCGGGCTGGACAAAGAGAAAGTGGAACAGCACCAGCAGTTGATGGAAGAATTCAAAAGGGCTCACAGAAAAATGTTCGCTCACACCATGGTAGAAAATAGCAAAACACCAAATGGTACAGTTGTTAATGGAGCTTCTCAACAACAGCTTACGCTTAAATCCAAAGAGGTATGTAACTGATCTATGGTATTGTCTCTAGTACTGTAGGTGAGAGATTAACAGTTAACAGTACTTATTGTGTCAGTGTACTTCCTTAAGAAGAAGGCCAAAAGAATAATACTTTCTTACTTCCCTGGCAACACAACCCTCAAGGGATCATGGCCTCCTTCAATATGAATCACCATTCTACTCTATCCATCCCAATTGCTGTCTGCCAGTCACGCACTCTCAACAAAGTCCAGACATCGACCGTCACCCCATCCATCAACCACAGTCTTGGTCTGCTAGTCCTTATCCTTCCATAAATCCTCTCTCTTAGAACCTTCCTTGGAATCTCCTTTTCTGACATCCTTGACACATGACCATGATGTTGGCCCACTTTAATAGTATGAGCCATGTCCATATCCTTGTAGATATCCATTAAGTCATAATTGGTATACTGCCTCCACAGTTTTATCCTTCTTGTACTGCTCCTAAAATTCTTCTCATGATTCACCACTCTAATCTCAGCAGGGGCATTTCAAAAGAATCATGGACGGATAAATTCAGTGATACAGAGATGAGCAGGGAACTTACAGAGAATGACTGGGAGGACAAAAGTAGATGGAGAAGAAAGTGACAGCTGTAGGCAACTCTATTATATTAACACACACACACACACACACACACACACACACTTCCCTCTGTACAGTAAAATTTTGCTGTGAGAGTAATCTGGAACATTTATTACTAATTTTAGGTATGTTGACCACACATGAAGGGATTAAAAAGCGCAGTAAAGCGTTCCATGTTAATTGGGAATTTACGATCCATAGTTGTCAGAAAACACCATTAATCTACTGATCCTTCCATGAGCTGTTGTGGCTCCCAAAGTAGTAACAGTCAGCATAGTTGCATCCGGTATATGGTTGGAACTGACCATCACGTATACACAAATCCCCCGCATACTTGCTTGCATAATTTACACGTATTGAAGGGATGGGTACTGACATTGAATGAAAATATTTTTGTGGATGGGAACAACTAGGCAGTGTAAATAAAGAAAATAGACGCAAACAGATAAAATATATTTTATTTCGTAATATGTAATGTAATGTGTAATTTTATTAAACTGAGAATTTAAGTTCCGTATGCAAGAAAAACAATTCTAAAAAAAAAACACGTATACAGAAAAATGAAACTTATATAAATCACAGAACACTACAGTACATAGAAAATTATTACAGCATAATACTCTATTGTTTTTTAACATGACAATGATTTTATGCTGGGGGTCATTCCACAAAATGTGTGATGCAAAATGTGTAACGTCATCGAAAAATGTAACGCTCCAGGTGATGTTAACACTATATTTTTGCCACACTTTCGATTCCCCACAGTATAGAAATCTTATTTTTAAAGCCTAAAAACATTATCATGCTTCGATGTTTCGGTTTCATCGAAATTCATTTTGGAGTTTGACTTGTATACTCATCATAGAACTTTGTGACAACTGTCCGCAAATTGGTCGTCATTATTTATCGTGCTTTTTGAAATGGAGTTCGTCATCGTAATTTAAAAGCACATTTGTGATATGTTAAATTTTATAATAAATTTACACGTTATGTACAATATAGTTACCTTGACTTATGTTATTAATTATTTTTTTAATCCACCATGCTCTTCTGCTTGAAAAATTCTCTTTCTTCCTCGTGAATCCTTGACTGAAATTTGTGGATTTGCAAAATGTTTGTGTATGATATATTTGCCTGCTGCTCAAAATATATTATCATAGTCTGCATGCATTCCAATACTGTCCTAAAGTTAACATGTTCTTCTAGTACTAATGCATTACCACCCTCTTCATCTTCCACATTCATCTGCCTGTTAATCTCCTATAAAATTTCTTCGTCAGAAAATTCTATGTTTAGATTGTTTTTGTCACTTTCAAATCCACTCCATAATATTATCATTATTGACATTTCCGAAATCTGGTGTACCACAGTGCAATAGAATTAATCACATCTCAGCAAAACAAGTTTCTGTACTTTCAAAACCTTCAAAATCTTCATCATTAGCATCGTCACTCAGCAATTTAAGCCATACAAAAAAACCACATCTGCATCACTGCCTCTCATGATTTAGATACTAAATAAATAGTGCCATTTTATGGACTTCCAAAATGTAGCGTCTTCTTCAATGAGCTTTCTTTTTCATTAAATTAAAACTGTAATAATTTATAAGCAGCAATTAATTACACCCTGGTCCATGGACTCACAAAATGACATTAGGAAGTAAAATTATAGCTTTCATGTCACCATTATCCAATATTAGACCTGATTGTATCAGGTGGGATGGGACATTATCAATTAATAAAACTGCCTTATTCGGTAAACCTTTTGATGATAACCATTGGCACACAGTTGGTTCAAACTTTTATAAGAACCATGTTTTAAAAATGTCTCTGTCCATCCAAATGCCTTCTTGATGACAATAATGAACTGGCAAAAACTTAATGGCATTTTTGCTTTCCTTGATGGTAGACATCGATGACTGAGTCTTAATTCATAAGCATTATACACTTCTTCAGACGTCAACTGACTTTTATTCACAAAAGCCTGAAACTTTTTTCTAAATTCAGTCACCACCACTGTATCTCCACTCAATTTCACACCTTGCACTGATAACTTATGTATAGCATGTCATGCCTTAAAACAGTGTAGCCAGCCCAGTCTAGCTTAAAACCGAGTGAATCATTAAAACATTTTGCCTCTTCAACAAGTGTAGGTCCAGATATAGGAACACCTTGTGCTCGCTTTTGGCTAAACGATAAAAAGAGCACTTTATCAAGGTCATCTAAACTAACCCTTTTCATTGTTTTTCTTGTAGATACCCTCAAGTTGTTATTAGCTGCAAAGTTGTTAAGTTAATTTTTATGCTCTTTTACCGTATGGGTACAACACTGCAAGGTGACTCAACTGCTGTAGTGTATTTTAGTAAACAAACACTTGTGGTCAGTTGACCGCAAGGGAAGCAGAGAAAACCTATATCCTAAAACATACAGACTACTATTAATCTTATTTAGTACATGACAAAGGAAAATGTATTTATTCCTTTGTAATGAGTCACTGTAATGTGAAGAAACTGCAGCCTCTCTCAAATCTCTAACACTGTGGATAGCCAGGCACAAATACAAAAATATTTTTTACAGTGATAAATATTATGAATGCATGGTTAAACCGGCACATGGTTAAGCCATACATGGATAATCGATGCTTTACTGTAATACCTAAAAAGGCAGATGATTCCCTTTTGTACTGGAATTCAATAAGTTAAAAAAATATATATTCCATTATTTTTAGATTAGCGTCCAGTACTTTTTGCACTCACTTACATATCAAGTAGGCACATTTTTGATAGTAAGTCGCCCTTAAATTGACAGCAAATACAGAATAAAACTGGTCTATAGATGGCCAAAGGAAATAACATGAAATACAATTATTCTAAGCTGAAAAATTGGTAAAATTAACAATTATTTTTTTAATTCTGCACTTAGCCCTTTTTAGCCAGTCACTTTTGTCTCTCTTAAAATGTACTTAAACAAAATATAAATTAAGAGCTCACCCAGTAGTTTCACTCTTTTCTTGACTGTTAATCTATTTTACTGGAACTACACAGCACAGGTATTGGGATGTGTACACACTACATACACAACTGGTCCAAATGGTTTAGTAGTCCTCTTCTGTCTTCAAACTTAGTCACTGAATGTCCAGGAGCTGCATTGTTTCAGTTTTCACATAGTCATGCAATTTTAGCTCTTGATTTTTGAAAAGGTTTGATTTCTTGTTTTTTAACATCCATAAACCACTGGCTTAAGTTGTTAAGTCAGTTGTTCTAAAATGTACTTCCTTCTAACATTTTGGCAAATTATATGCTAGCATGCAATTATACATGATTACATATGGATTGATCATAAATGAATTTATTCAAAACTATAAATATTTATTGTGAATCTGAGTCTACAGGTGTAATAAAATGAAAAAAATTTATTACCGTTTATTTATACAACATTTAGTCTCCGAGTTCCTTGAGTTCTGAAATTGTTGAAGTTTCCTTATTCAATCTCCTGTATGTTTTGAGTACCTGATGAACCTTTGTATGCCCTCTTCTGCTTATTCAGCAGTGGTTCCAATTGTATCCCAATATCTGCTACCAGTCCACCGTGTAGTCCTTTAGTCCTCTTTGTACTACTCTATGGCCTCAGCGAATTCTGCAGTTGAATATTTTTAAATATATACTTTATTGTATTCATAGGATAACATTTTTATAATTTTAATTTTACTTTAACACTTTTGCCTGTTGGCATAATCTCAAGATTTTAATGTGTGAATACACTCTTCTACCATGTTTAGCATTATGTAAAGAATGGTTCTGATAGCTCTTTAATGGTCATGATACTATGATGTAAAACATACACGTACAAACACATGTATCTCTCTCTCTCTCTCTCTCTCTCTCTCTCTCTCTCTCTCTCTCTCTCTCTCTCTCTCTCTCTCTCTCTCTCTCTCTCTCTCTCACACACTTACAGGCATATGAAAAAATCTTTATCACTTGATAAGCTGAAATTAGGTATTCAATGCTAATCACAGATTATTTGAAACACAAAACATTAATAACAGACAGTAATTAAGCATCATAAACACCATTTTCTTGGAAGTCAAAACACATAACTTTCATTTTTTGCATCCTATGAGAGTGGCTGAAACATATTAACATTATTGCTGTATGGTCAGTGGTAACATATGTAATTCCAGTGGCAGCATTGCATACAACTGACATCGTGTTGCTATGACAACAATGTTATGATTGGTTACTTCTATTCTGTTAGACCATGAACTTCACAAATATCAAAACCATACTCTATATAATGCAGCCATAAGCCCTATGTTATGAACTTTTTTATACTGGATCACTTTCACACTTTAATTTCAATGATGTTATTCATACAGAGTAATGATGCCATTACTCTGTATGGCCATCAGAGTAAACTCGTGATTTAATCAAGGGGATATCTTGACCACTCGGTACAAACTTTCAGCGAATATATTATATCATTTATTACTACTGTAATAATAAACACTTTCTACTAAAACATTTTTTTACTTCTAATTTTTGTACAATACTATTTTTATTAATTGAAGTAAAGGATATTGGGGGGGGGGGGGAGTGATTTGTCGATTTATCAAGATGAATAGGTTTATCATAAATTTTAAACCCCTAATGAGAGTACATTTGTTTCTAACTATACTGTACATTGTTGTAGCTATGAGGCTATGTGTGAGCCTTGCTATATGTGAACCTCTACAACACCTCATACTCCTCCCCCAAAACCAAGCTGCTGCCTTCTCAACACCAGGTATTTTTTCACCATGTACTGCGATTTAGATTTACTTATTACTAACATCCCAGTTTGATGTTCATATTCGAGTGGATATAAATTTAGTAACTGACGTTTAAAATTTTTAACAGGAAGGAGTTCAAAAAATAAAAATATAATAGTTAAAAAAATCATAAATTCCCCTCTCTCTCTCTCTCTCTCTCTCTCTCTCTCTCTCTCTCTCTCTCTCTCTCTCTCTCTCTCTCTCTCTCTCATTGTCTCCCCCTCCCCTATTTCATACTCACTCAGTAGTCATTTTCTTTCTTTTCTTCTTTTCTAACTGATTAAGTGTATGACCCTATGTGAGCACTTCAGTTGAACACAGGGATGTATTTACAGGGAGGGGATGAACGGACCAGACCCCCTCCCTGAAGGTCGAAAAAGTTGAATTATATTAATGTCTTGGATATCGTTGTCCATGACTTGTGTTCGTTACTTAACTAAATATAATTAATTCACTACCGACTAGGAACACAAAGTTTTTTATAGGTAAACACGTAAAAGTCAATAATAGTCAATAAACTCCTACACAAAACAAACACCAGACAAAGACAGAAAACAACAAATTCATAACACTAACAGACATTAACAACCAAACTGAAAAAATAGCCCACAAATTCAAAAAAGCAGGATACAGAATCGCATACAAAACTACTAACAAAACAGAACACACACTATCAAAACACACACACAAAGCACAAAACAAATTCGATCTAAATGATGTTTGCAAACTAAATTGCTCAGATTGCAACAAATTCTACATAGGCCAGACAGGATGTAGCTTCAAACAAAGATACATTGAACACACAAAGGCACTACACTCCACCTTTGCAAACCACCTCATTGAAGTAAACCACACATACAAAAACATCGACAATAACATGGACATTCTACACATACGCACAAAAGGCCAAAAACTAGACACTCTAGAACAATTGGAAATATACAAACACATGAAAACACATAAAAATGACATCCTAAACAAAGAGACAATTCAAATCGTACGCATTATTCGAACATATCACACCCCTCACACACAACATTGATCTTTCAACAGTAAATACCGTCACCAACAACAAGACGAACAGTGCTCCCAATGGCAGCCTCTGAAGAAGCTTTTCAAAATCGAAAACCAGTTCAGGCTATAAGGTAAAACTTTTACGTTTTTACCTATAAAAAACTTTGTGTTTCGAGTCTGTAGTGGCTTAATTATATTTATATTAATGTCTTAATTTTTAGGCTGTTTTATTATTTTTCCAGCTGTGTATGCTAATATTGCTTATGAAAATGGATACAATAAAAATACTATAAACAAAATAGAAAATAAAATCAAATACAAAATAAAAACTGGACAGTTAAGAAATAATCAAAATGAACAAAACATAAATAATAACAAAACAATAAAAAATAGACCACATTTGTAACGGGACAATTCAGCCCACCTAATATTTTGGGAAACATAAACATATATATATATATATATATATATATATATATATATATATATAGTAACTCTACCTGTTTACACTGGTTACAAATAAATAATTTCTGTGTGTAGGTTCAAAGAAAAATAAAAAAAAAATTTATTAAAAAAAATTTGTGTTCAAAAAAAAATTTTATGTTTGTTTGTTATTGTAATAATTTAGAAATAATCCTGGTTCTGCGTTTTGGTTAAAATTTTAAAATTCTGTGAGTTTATTTTGGTTAAATTTTACACTTCTGGTTGACCTTAACTAAATCTGGAGTTAATCAGATTTATCTAAAAATGAACTTTTTCTTGTGAAACTTACTGTTTTTCGTTGGACGCGTTTCGGTGTACGTATTCGCCTTCTTCAGCTTTGAGACAGACTGCCATCATATAGTAACGGTTGTTGTGTGAAAGGTGTAGTGGGGGTGGTGTGTGGTGGAAGGGGATTGGCGCGGGGATTCAACTTAATGTTTGTTTTTTGTATAATTGTGTCAAAAAGTGTATGTGATTTATATTGTAATTGATCGTTAAGTATGTTGTTTGGTTGTGTTGTGTGGTGTTTATATATTTCGTATTGTTCAGTTGTGTTGAGTTTTCGACCTTTGGGTAAGTAATGTAAAATTTCAAGATTAGTGTCTGTATTGGTGTAACTGTGGTTTTCTGTGTGTATGTGTGTGGCAAATGCGGAGTGTATATTGTTGTTGGTTAAAGCTTTTAAGTGTTCAGAATAACGGGATGAAAAAGATCTTCCCGTCTGGCTTATGTAGAAACTATTGCAGTCATTACAATTTAATTTGTAAACACCTGTTTTGTTATATTTGTCTATGTCTGTGTTTGTATTATTGATGTGTTTTTTGATGGTATTGGTTGTTCTGTATGCTATTTTGTATTTGTGTTTTCTGAATGTGTTGGCGATTTTGTGTGTGTAGGAGTTGTGGTATGTGAGTGTGAACTATTTATTGTGTTGTGTGTTGATGGTATTTTGTGTTTTGTTGTTTTTGTTTTTGATGCGTTTGTGTAGTGTGTTTATTAAATTAGGGTTGTAACCGTTTTTGATTGCTATGTACTTTATTGTGTTGAGTTCGACGGTGTAATCTTGTTTATTTAAGGGTATTTTAGTTAGTCTATGGAGCATATGGTTGAAGGCCGCATGTTTATGTTGAGTTGGGTGGTTTGATGTGTTGTGTATAACCATGTCAGTTGTGGTTGGTTTCCTGTATATTTTGTACGTGTGTGTATTGTTAGTTTTGTTAATTGTTAGGTCTAGAAAATTTATACTATTGTTTTGTTCAATTTCCAGTGTAAATTTTAATTTGTGGTGTATAGTGTTTATGTATTTGTGGAAGTTTTCAACTTGTCTTATGTTGCCTTTGAATAAAAGTAATATATTGCTACGACAGCACAGAACAATCTACGCGTTTATCGAATGCGCCAGAAAGATCTCGACGTAAGCGTGTGGTGTACGTGCTACTAGACGCATTTTGCGAGAATTTTCTCGACTGAGCCAGGCTTCGCTCGGGCGCTCGGACTGTGTCAAGGCCGTAGCAATTACGTAGTTCGCGAGAGATAAGACGCAGTTTGGAAGCTTCTGGTGTGTGAGCGTAACTATAAATACATCGCGTCGCGGCCTTAGTTTTCAGTTCAATGCGAGATTTTTGACTGTGCGGTTCGAGAGTATTAGTGCGATATATTTACAGAGCGGTTCGGGTTATTACGGTGTACGTTCAAGTAGTTATTAGTGAAGTGTTGCGTTTTATATTCGGACGGTATAATTGTAATACAGTTGAGTTTTAATATTAGTGGACATTTTATTGCGTATGAACAATTTTCATTTGATTTGTTGTAGACACTGTGTTGTTAATTATGAACTGTTTTACTATAACAATTAAAGATGTGATTAGTGACTTAATTGGTGTCTTGTACTTATTTTGTTTCCACTGTACCTACGACGATCGAGTAGACCGTCGTAACAGTGGTGTCAGAACTGGGATAGAACGGTTAACAGTGGAAACAGTGGACGCGTTGTACAAGACGAGTGTGATTCATAATTAATCAGTAAACATGGATCCCAGTCAGATGATGGAAGCTTTACAAACACTGCTGCGGCAGACACAGGAAGAAGCAGAAAGACGACAAAAAGAAGAACGAATACAAGAAAGAGAAGAAGCAGAGAAACGACAGGATGAGAAACGCAGACAGGAGGCGGAAGAAGCAGAAAAACGACAGGATGAAAAACGCAGGCAGGAGGCAGAGGAACGTAAGCAGGAGGCAGAGGAACGTAAACGTGAAGCAGGTGACATCAAAGCATTAATTCATGAACAAAAGCAGATGCAAGAACATACCGCAGAATTGGGTCTCCTACGTGGTGACGTAGGTGAATTACGAGGTGAGCTCAACAATCAGATTACCAGAATATCTGACGTAGAAGAATCCATGTCAAATAAAATAGCTAAAGTAGAAAAATCTGTCTTGACTGTGGAAGAAGTTATGTCAACAAAAATATCTGCAGTAGAAAACTCAATGGCAAACATAAGAGAACAAATTAAAATTGAAGTTGAACAGTGCATGAAGATTCAACCAAAACAGATTTCTTAACAGACTGTACCAGTGATCAAGACAGAAAAATACACAGAAAATAAGTTAACAGAGAAAGTCACTTTGCCTGCAGTAGGGACAGTTCATGTAAAAGCTCCAACCTTTGACGGAAGCACTCACTGGGCAACGTACCTCCGCCAATTTGAAGCTGCTGCATGCGCAAATAATTGGACAGAAAAAGACAAGGCTGTTTCACTTGTTCTTGCATTAAAAGGACCCGCGGCAGAACTACTACAGAAAGTGCCACCTGACAGTCAGAACACCTATGCCGAGTTGATAAAAGCTCTGGAATTACGGTATGGTGATAAATATTTGCGAGATGTGTACTGCACCCAGTTGAGAGCAAGGCGACAGCATTCCGGGGAAAGTCTTCAAGAGTTTGAAGCAAGTATCGACAGACTAATTAGACTGGCCTATCCTGAAGCGCCAGAAGATTTTCGAACGCGTTTTGTGATGCAGACATTTACTGCCGGTGTCCGAGATAACGAACTACAGCAAGTGTTACAAATGGCAAGACACCAGAACAGTGCGGACGTCCTGGTACATGCTTTGCAATTTGAGGCCGCCAAATCAGCGTCTGGTTGGACAAGTCATAAAGTGCACGAGCTAAAAGATCGCGACGGCACAGACGATGAGGAAGAAGAACAAGGAACAGAGACTCGACGGTCGGCGCCACAGAATAAAATAAGAAAGGATGGAAGACCGAAGTGTTATCGATGTGGGAAACCTGGACATCTACAACGAGATTGTCGGGTTAGAATGCAGCAGCAGGGAAACGAGCAATAGTCGGTGCAACGGGGCGTGTGCTGACTAACTGGAGGAACGAAGCCCCTAGAGAATACGCAATTTCTACGCTTCAGAAAAACACCGGGAGCTTGGTAGTTACCGGATTTGTTCAAGAAAGGCCAACCTCGATTACAGTTGACACAGGCGCAACAGTTTCTATTGTGCGCCCCGACGTGGTGAAAGATCTCAAGCCAATCTGGTGCTCTTGCAGCTTGCGAACAGCTACTGGACGGCCTGTAAAAGTGTATGGAAAAGTGGAGATACACCTACGCCTCGGTAGACTTGAGTTTAATCATCAAGTACTTGTTGCAGACATTGTGGATGAAGCAATTCTTGGTGTGGACGTTATGAACGCATACGGATTTATAGTCGACTTCAAAAACAATGTCTTGAGAATCGGAGGCGAAGAGGTAATGCTATCAACAATGACGACAGCAGAAAAATCGATGGACGTCATAAACCAAGTGGCCGTAACTGTTCCGCCAAACTCCGAAAAGATCATCATGGTTAGAACTGCGGTAGATACTAGGGGCAATCAGTGCTCTATATTCGAACCCCAGGTAGTCAGCACACCGGGCATACTAATTGCCAGAAGTTTAGTAAAACCTGACGAAACCGGAAATGTACCTATTAGAGTGGCGAATATTTTGGATCAAGCTATCACTTTCCAAAGCAATACGCTCCTAGGCAAATTGACTCCTGTGGCCTGGGTAGCCGGAATAACGCAACGAAGACCCAGTTCTTCGGATACTTCTAAATTACCAGAGGAACTGCAAGAATTATTGAACAGATCTTCTAACGACCTCTCAAGTGGTGAGGTAAAAGAACTCGGACAGTTTTTACACGAATTCAAAGATTGTTTTGCAGTTCGGGGACAGTCACTGGGAAGAACCTCTCTTGTGCAACTCGCATCAATACCGGGGACACAACACCGATACGCCAAACTCCTCGAAGGCCTCCATTATCTAAACAAGAGGAGATGTCTCGGTTAGTACAGGACATGTTGACAGAGGGAGTAATTGAACCTTCGTCAAGTGCTTGGTCTTCCCCTGTAGTGCTGGTAGCGAAGAAGGATGGTGGATTGCGTTTCTGCGTAGACTACCGGAGGTTAAATGACGTTACAAAGAAAGACTGCTATCCATTACCTCGCGTTGACGATACACTCGACACGTTGTCCGGAGCACAGTGGTTTTCCACATTGGACCTGAAGAGTGGATATTGGCAAGTGGGTCTTCATCAAGAAGACAAGGAAAAGACCGCTTTCTCGACCCCAAGTGGCTTATTCCAATTTAACGTCATGCCATTTGGACTCTGTAATGCACCGGCAACATTTGAGAGATTGATTGACCTGATACTCCGAGGCCTGACGTGGAAAACTTGCCTTGTTTACTTAGACGATGTCATAGTGATCGGGAAGACTTTCGAAGATCATTTGGAAAACCTTAAGGAAGTTCTAACTAGAATTCACGGTGCACAACTGAAGCTGAGCCCGAAGAAGTGTTCTCTATTCCAGAAGGAAGTACAGTATTTGGGCCATCTGGTTTCGGCAGCGGGCGTTAGCATGGATCCTAATAAAGTAGACACCGTAAGAGACTGGCCAGTTCCGAAGAATAAACACGAAGTTCGGAGTTTCCTGGGGTTATGCTCATATTACTGACGTTTTGTGAAAGGCTTCGCTACTATTGCTAAACCACTACATGAGCTAACGGAAAATAAACGAAACTTCCAGTGGTCGAGAGAGTGTGAACAAACATTTAGAACGTTGAAGATTGCATTATGTTCGCAGCCAATTCTCGCTTTTCCAGCTTCCGAAGGGAAGTACATCGTAGACACAGACGCAAGCAATACTGGTCTAGGAGCAGTTTTGTCTCAAGTGCAGAACGGTGAAGTACGAGTAATAGCGTATTACAGCAAGACGCTTTCTAAACCAGAGAGAAATTATTGTGTTACAAGAAGAGAGTTGTTGGCAATTGTCAGAGCTTTGGAGCACTTCCATAAATACCTCTATGGGAGACAGTTTTCACTACGTACCGACCATGCTGCACTTGCATGGCTCTTGAGATTTAAAAATCCGGAAGGACAGTTGGCAAGGTGGCTCGAACGTCTGCAAGAGTACAACTTCAAGGTACAACATCGGCGGGGGCGCCTGCACGGTAATGCAGATGGCTTATCACGAAGACCATGCCCGGAAGACTGCCGACATTGCCACAGAAAGGAAGAACAAAACTCAAGAGAACATGTTCAAGCCATCACTGTAGATTTCCTGGCTGATGGCTGGACAACACAAGACTGTCGACAAGAACAGATGACTGATGAAGACATTGGACCGATCTTGACAGCAAAAGAGGAAGGTCGCCGCCCGGATTGGCAAGATATCTGCCATGGTTCCGAAGTGCTGAAGGGCTACTGGGCACAATGGGAATCTCTCACCTTAGAGAACGGATTGCTGAAAAGGGCTTGGGAAAGTGCAGATGGACGAGACGTGGTCATGCAGTTGATAGTTCCCCGAAGTAAAGTGCAGTCTGTTTTGAAGGAGATGCATGATGGAACATCTGGAGGCCATCTTGGCGTTAACAAAACCCGTGACAAAATACGGAAGCGATTCTATTGGCTTCATCTTCGCCACGACGTAGAGGAATGGGTTCGGACGTGTGAAATATGTGCTGCAAGCAAGGGCCCACAAACCAGAAGCAGGGGAAAATGAGACAGTATAAAGTTGGACAACCTTTTGAGAGAATTGCCATAGACATTGCTGGACCATTCCCAGTTACTGACGATGGAAACCGGTACATCATGGTTGTAGGTGACTACTTTACTAAGTGGGTGGAAGCCTACGCAATTCCAAATCAGGAGGTTACCACTGTGGCAAAGCAGTTAGTTCACAACTTCTGTTGCCGTTATGGAGCCCCTATGGAAATCCATACGGATCAAGGGAGAAATTTCGAATCAGGAGTGTTTGAAGAATTATGCCGTCTACTTGGAATTCGAAAGACCAGGACAACGCCTCTGCATCCTCAGTCGGACGGGATTGTTGAGAGATTCAACAGGATACTTGAGCAGCATCTTTCGAAAGTTGTTGACGAGAACCAAACAGACTGGGACCAACGTATACCACTATTCCTTATGGCGTATAGGTCATCAGTACATGACACAACCGGCATGACTCCAGCAAAATTGGTGTTTGGGCGGGAGATTCGTCTTCCTGGGGACTTGATGTTTGGATCACCTGAGACTCAGTCCCAAGAGCCAAAGAACTATTCCTCGCAATTAGAAAACCAACTGCGAGAAATGAATCGTTTGGTAAGAGGACGGCTGAAGATTGCCAGTGATAAAATGAAAACTCGGTATGACATTCGCAGCAATAGTGTGGGTTTCCAAGAAGGAGATCAGGTCTGGTTGTTCAATCCAAAGCGCCGTCGTGGTCGCTCACCTAAGCTTCAGTCTAACTGGGAAGGACCTTACACTGTAAAAAAAAGAATTAACGATGTTGTTTATCGGATTCAACAGGAAGGACAGCGAAAGTTCAAGGTCGTCCACCTAGATCGCCTGGCTAAATACAAATTTAGAGACGGTTTGCCAGTTCGAGACGAACAGGCTTAAGGAGGGGACAGTGCTACGACAGCACAGAACAATCTACGCGTTTATCGAATGCGCCAGAAAGATCTCGACGTAAGCGTGTGGTGTACGTGCTACTAGATACATTTTGCGAGAATTTTCTCGACTGAGCCAGGCTTCGCTCGGGCGCTCGGACTGTGTCAAGGCCGTAGCAATTACGTAGTTCGCGAGAGATAAGACGCAGTTTGGAAGCTTCTGGTGTGTGAGCGTAACTATAAATACATCGCGTCGTGGCCTTAGTTTTCAGTTCAATGCGAGATTTTTGACTGTGCGGTTCGAGAGTATTAGTGCGATATATTTACAGAGCGGTTCGGGTTATTACGATGTACGTTCAAGTAGTTATTAGTGAAGTGTTGCGTTTTATATTCGGACGGTATAATTGTAATACAGTTGAGTTTTAATATTAGTGGACATTTTATTGCGTATGAACAATTTTCATTTGATTTGTTGTAGACACTGTGTTGTTAATTACGAACTGTTTTACTATAACAATTAAAGGTGTGATTAGTGACTTAATTGGTGTCTTGTACTTATTTTGTTTCCACTGTACCTACGACGATCGAGTTGACCGTCGTAACAATATCGTCTACATACCTGTGCCAGTATATAATTTTGTTAGTGTATTTGTTGTTGTTTATTATGTGGTTCTGTTCTATGTTGTGTATATATATTTCTGCTAGTATTCCTGATATGGGGGATCCCATCGGGAGACCTTCTGTTTGTGTGTATATCTTGTTATTGTATGTAAAGTAATTTTGTTCAGTTATTATTTTGGTAAGTGTGATGATTTCTTGTATGTGTGTTTCAGGTGTGTTGTTTTGTCTGAGTAGTTGTTCTAGTGTTTGGATGGTTTCTTTGATGGGGACATTAGTGTATAGATTGGTTATATCAAAAGATGCCAGAGTTGAGTTATGTGGGATGTGGATGTGTTCAGTTTTCCTGACTAGGTCGATGTTGTTTTTGATAGATGTGTTGTTACTGAGATTAATGTTTTCTCTGATTATTTTGTCTAGTTGTTTTGCGATTTTGTGGAAGGGGGCCTGTGTGTTGTTTATTAATGGTCTGATGGGAATGTTAGGTTTATGTATTTTTGGTAATGCATTTAGTTTAGGGGGGTTAGGTTTTATTTGTTTAAGGTATTTGGCGCTTTCTGGTTTGATTATATGTTTTGTGTTGTTTATAAATTTGTTAATCTGTTTATGAAATTTTAGTGTGGGGTCTTTATTTATTTCCGTTATATTATTTTCGTTGAAGAAATTTTCGATTTTAGTGTTTAATTGGTGTTTGTCCATTATGACGCTAATGTTACCTTTGTCAGCTTTTAGGATTGTTATGTTGTGTTCAAGTAACTTGTGTTTTACATTGTTAAGTGTTTTTATTTCTTTGTTGTGTATTTTTGGTTTTGTATGTGTGTTTTGAAGTTTTCGTTTTATGTCTGACGTATCGGGTCTTGGTCGTTAAAGTACGTGTTTTGTACAGCTGTTTCTGCGTCTATGATTATGTCGCGTATGTGTCTATTGTGATTTTTGATGTTAGTTGTATTGTTATTCAAATTATGTTTCAGTCCTTTGTTTAATAAATCCATTTCATCCTTTGTGAAATTAATGTTTGTTGTATTAACTACGCGTGTGTGGAATTTGTGTGCCGGTTCAGGGATTGATTCAATTGTGCGTGTTGTGAGGTTAGTTATTTTTTTGTTGTGTCGATCTTGTATTGTCAATTTGAGTTTTTCTATGTTGTCTTGTGTGTGTTGTATTACATTTTCAAGTTCTGTGTGGTGTAATATTTGTGTGAGTTTCATGTGTAAGTTATATGCCTGTCTGTTGAGTGTGTCTTTTTTATGGTATAAATAATTGATTATGTTAATCAGATTATCTGCTGACCGTAATCGATTTGTGATTTTCAGCTTTGCTCCAGTATATCACTTTCAGTTGATCCTTGTCGTCTCCCAGTAAGTCCTGTAGTTAGTTAAACTCTTAATTTAATATGTGAAATAATTGTAAAATCCAGATAATTGAAATAATTTAATTTATTAATAATAATTCTTAAAGGTAGGTTTAAAATCGATGTTGAGCAAATATTCGACTCTTTCACAGGGATATATCGATTTGTAATTACAGGTTATTTTTATATAAATATCAAAAAAGGTTCTTTCAACGATTATAATTATATAGTCAGAGAAGGGTAGGCCTAGAAAGTATAACATGTACAAAAATATAAGTCTTAAAAGTAATAAATGACAATTTGTTAATGATATATAATGTTTGTAGTATACACTTTATAATAGTTGACTAGACGACTTCGTTGCTGGTTGATACTTTGCATCATGGGAAATTCACAATGGCGGCACGTCTCGCTGTAGAATATTACTGTGAATTGATGGTTGGAAATTCTGATAACAAATTCACCTTCACAACTGTTTTATTGGTCTCCGTGATAGTGTATATTGTCTATTGTGTTGTTCTGGTATCCTGGATAAGTGTTCCGTGTTCACTGGTGTTAATTGTCTTATTTTTGATGTATTGAATGTTTGCTGGTTATGGCGAAGAAATCGAGAAGTTGTTACGAAGTGAATTATTAATGTTAGGTTGTTTGAACAGTTTAATTCACTTGTATTGTGTTGTGTATTGTTTGTTTTCACTGTTGTGGTAGAGTATTTCACTGAATTTAAGTTCAAAATTGTCAATTTAGGTAACTCTCGTTTTCACTGATTTTCGCTTTATACTCCATTACAATTCGTTATACGGTTTTAGAACGCGATTGAGCATCAACCGTTCCCGTTGAATGTTAATAATGAACTGTTTTACTTCCTTCGTCTTAGGAAATATCTTGCCAAGTTAATATTGGAAAAGTATTGTTAAAATAATTTTCAGTTCCTATTTAGGTAATTATAAAGTACATTATATATGGAATATTTTTAGTTTATTGATTGCTTTCATGAACTATTAACCACATAATTGGTTTATTTATCTCATTCTGTTCAATTTGATATGTCATAGTCCATATTTATTGAGATTTTTGTTAAAATAGCCATATTTCTGTCTTTTTGGAAATCTAGGCCCAAAACTCGGTTTCCTGTTCTTGTACAAAATTCCTGCCATTATAGGTGTTATAAATATAATTATAATAAATTTCAAATGGTCACAAATCTTTCGCTTTCCTTAATTTCTTATAAATTTAACATTTGAACTGTCTTTTAGTGATAATTCATTAATTTACTATTTCTCCTCTGAAATAGTTAGTTTTTACATTTCGAAAATTTTTAATAATTTAAGACATTTTTCTATATTCCTCTTTTAAAGCATAGGATCATTTACAGTAGTTAGTTATAGATCCACCTTACATAAATCTTGTTAGTTTACATGGTTCATTGGTTAATTAACTAGTTTATATTAATTTTTGGGAATTCATTATTTGGCCTAGAGTTTAGTATTTTACATATATCGTTTTTTCAAATAAAGTTAATTCTACACCTCCTCTGACTTTTAAAAGTTAACATAACATGAAATAAAATTGTTTACATAACTACTGATACCAGTAGCATACAATTCATGCTACTAATACAAAAAATAATATTTGACATGAATTAGCAGTCTTCAAAGTTAGACATGTTTGTTAGAACTATTTTGAACATACATTTTAAACATTTTATAAACTGATACAGCATTCATACCTTAACATTTTAATCTGTATGAATGCTGTTATGTAACTAAAACATCTTACACTAAACATAAACCTTATTCTATAGGAACTCTTTGAAAGTTGGAGTTCCTAGGCCCTAAACATTATTAGCCATTTAAATTTCTTAATTGTATTTAAACTTAAGTTACTTTCAGTCCTTTCTGATTATATTATATTATTATCTTTAATCCCCTTTTACAGTAAACATTCCCCCACATACTTTCTTTATTATTAGCATTACTATGAATGTTTTGATATAAAAAAGTGACCTTATTTATGAAATATAGGAAATATTTGTCATTTCAATATTTCATTACCTGTTAATTATAAAATATAAAAGTTATTTAATAGCACCTTGTTTAAGTTATAGTTACACATTAACTTGAAGTTTATTATACTTAAAACCACTTCCACTGGTACACATTCACTGTTGGTTCTGACTTATATTTGAGTTTTATTATATTCTCAGACCAAACCTTTTGTCATAATGGACTGTGAAGATTTGTTTATTTTACCGTATAATAACTTTAGTTGGTTCACTTCTTATCATACTACTAAATACTTTTGTCTATAATTAAGTTACAATTTCATAAGGTTTTGGGGTTTTATACTTTCTTTTGTGGTATTAACATTTGGTTTGGGGTTCATGGTCGTTAATAATAGGTTTTTATTGTGGTTTTTCCATCCTATATCTTCCTTTCTTCTCTTCTTCTTTCTTGGGTTCGGAGTATCTTATTTATTGCATGCTCCTAATCTCCTGTTTCTTCTTGTGTTTGGGGTATCTTCTTTATTACATGCTCCTAATCTCCTGATTCTTTAATATGAGTTTCCTTTAATTTATTTTCCTGAATTTTATTGTTGTATTTTTATTACTTAATTACTTTTTTCTTTTATAGTAGTGTTTTTCTTTGAAGTGTACTTTTATTTTCATTTGAAATTCTTGGTTATATGTAATTTAATTATTTTTATGATCTTAATGGAATTAATTTTTAGTGGATTATCTGTCATGCTACAATATATATATATATATATATATATATATTATAGAGATGGCGTGTACTTTAGTGTTTAAATTTTTGAGAACGTTATGAAATCTCGTTCGGTATGATTTAAGCGTCGAGTAGCCCATGTGCCTTACCTGTCCCTTCTCACTATTTTGTACTTCCCGATAGGTGCCAAATTGTTTTACTAGAAAACAATTAAAAGTTTTTACCTGGGTTGTTTTACAGTATGGTAGTGTCGATTCGAATTGTTCGCCAACTGGCATGAACTCGAATCTCGTTTGAGTGGGGGAAACGTGTTACCAACGTGAAATAATGTTGATTAGTTTTAACGCACTGCTATGAGACAAAACATACATAATATTTTTCTGTAAATAATTACTGGACAGTTGTTAATGATACACACTTTTTTATTTGTCTCAGAACTGTTAATCCTTGTTAACGCTTATACAAAATTTTTAATTAATGTAATAATTTTAGCCTCGGCAAATAATAGTCATTCACTCAGCGGATGGCTGGGTTGGCAATACAATGTTTTCTTTCACCACAAGACGGTGTTGATTATTATTTACACAATAAATTTGCCAAATTGAGTCCTTTCAAGTATGACAAAGAAGTTTTAAAACAAGATAATAAATTACAATATATCACTTTATAATCGTGAGCATTAAAATTGAATAAGGTTTACTTTAAATTCAATGTTGTGGTGTTAAAGTGTGTGACGGTGTCATTTGTGTAATACATAGGTTATAATCAGTTATTTATTGTTCATAAATTATGTTTTATTCATCAATCCTTGAAAAAATAATACCTTCAGTGATAGTGAGGGTTCACAGTTTAGTGAGAAATTTGAAAGAGAATTTATTTTAAGAAGTTCAATTAATTCAGCAATACAGTACTTATCGTCAGTTAATAGGAAGTGTATTGTCAATAGTTAATGTAGGTTGATCCGTTGATGTCGATTCTTCTTTCTTCCAATCTTGGGCTTCAGGTACGTCTTGCGTCTTCTTCTTGTTAATTTCCTTATTTTCAATACATCGGGATTAAATTAAGCTGGTCCTTGGTCTGGGTTGAATGTATCATCCTCTCGTCAGTTGGTATGGTCCTTCTCTTCATAAAATATGGGCACTTTTAATGTTTTATAATAAAATTTTGGGCCCTTCACAGCGTGGCGTCTCTTCATGTAAGCGTCACTATAGATTCTCTCGTTCCTAACTGAAAATTGTCAATATTCTACTGTTGTCATGGTAACTCAAAAATTCTGATTGGTTAAAATTGGCTTAAGACCATTGTTAGGAGATTTGAATTTTTATTTAAAATGGTTACAGATCTTCTAAATGCAATTAATCTTCGGTATTCAAATTTGAGTATTAAATATCATCACCACTGTTCGTATTTTGTCTCAAGGATTAATTTGACATCCAATAAGATTGGGTTTACTGATGTATTAACATTTTGACAGTTATGTTGCTATTGTTTAATTACCCTGTTTTCTTAATTTACCTGATTGCTTTAATATTTCTTTCTTAATATGACTGCCTAATCATCTTTTATTGTTTACTTGCATTAGTTTTGTTAATGTTATTGTTTAATTGTCAAAATTGAAGTTTTTTGTAGTTTTACAGTTAGGCATTTGCCTAGGCCTAAACAGCAATTGGCTATTTTTCTTAAATTACAGAGATTGCATTTTATTTTCCCCTTGTATGGGTTCTGATTGATTTAATACATGATTTGTTCATTTGTTCTATGGTTTTATGTCTGTTCTATTGTAATTGTATGTGATTTTATGGTTCCATATTCTGGCTTGTCTATTGTCATAACTGCCTTTTAGTATCATTGTATTTGTCTGTATTTATTTTGTTTCTTGTTTACTGTTTTTGTTTGTTTTTAATTATTATTTCTTATTCTTTATTATTTAACATATAACATTTAATCTTATGGTCTAATAATTCCCACAGACATAACTCTATTCATTAAACATAATTATTTGCTTGTCATTACTCACAATGTTCATTTTCTTCATCTCCTCATACTCTTTGGTGAGTAATAATTATTACATAGTATAAAAATCAAACATATAAACATTAATTAGATATTTAAACATAATGATAATTCCTTATTACTAATTCTATATGACATTAGGTCATTAACATGACACTCTAATAACATTTTACTATATTTTTTATTAAAATCTTTTAATGATTATTATTATTAAATGTCTTTCCCCTATCATTTTGGGTTAAGAATATTTGGTTTTATACCTCTGTACATTAGAAATTCTCTATAATGTGTATTATCACACTAACAGTCAATTTTTCTTAAATACCTTGACAATAACATAAATTGCCACTTAGAATACTAATTGTTCAAATTTTAATATATAATATGTAGTCACTACTCCTACTGCTATCTTAATTCTATTGATTATTTAATCTACTACAATTTAGTTTAGTTTGTCATACACTGGTGTTCACTTATAATTGCTTTTGATTGCCACAGTCCTTTCTGTGTTTAGCAATTATTAGCCTTCACTCACTTTTTATGCACTCTTAACTCTTTTTCCACTGATTTATCAGTGTTTATCACTATCAATGTGGTTCTATTTACTTTGGGTATTTTAATACTAACACCTTGCACTCTCTATTTGGTTTAAGTGTTACTGGTGGGTATACATACATACATACATACATCCTCGGCGCTACAGCCCAGTCCGGGGACCTGGCCTCCAAAAGAAATCTTCCCCACTGGTCTCTACTCCCGGCCAATGTCCACCAGTTTGCTGCACCCAGCCTCACTGCCTCCTTACCAACCTGGTCCAGCCATCTTGTACGCGGTCTTCCCTTCCTTCTCCTTCCCATCAGCAAATAATTCATCACTCTTTTTGGGATTCTATCCTCCGCCATTCTCTGCACATGACCAGCCCAATGCAATCTGTTAATTTGTATGAGTTGCACGATCGGAAGATCTTTACTGGTGGGTATTGCTTACTAAAATTCTCTTTCTCATTTTTTAAAAATGTTCATTATTATTCTAATTACTATCTCTCACTCTACTAGGTTTGATTATACAGTTAACAAGTTTGTGTCGTGCTAGTTTGATTTGTCATAGTTATCTCTATTCATTTGGGTTAATGTACCCTTCTAAAACTTAAGTCATTAAAATTTAACACTTCTTATTTTACATTGTTTGTCTGTGTTTACAATCATCATCCTTATATACAATTTATTATTGATTGATCTGTTTCCACTTGGTCTATCACTGGTGTTGTGCACTTTCACTGTCTTTACTTCATTTGTTATAATTCATATATCCCTTCCTTGGTGTTGGGGCTGGTTCTATCTTCTCACTTCCATGTTAATTATTTATACATCCTTATATTAGTGTTGGCTGGTTCTACTTATTCACTTACAATGTGTTATCACTTATATATTCTTTCCTTGGTTTTGTGGGCTGGTCCTACTTTCTCACTTACCGTCTATTGGGCTATTGTGGTTAAATCGCCAGGTATCATTGTTTTCAACGTTTCGGTCCGTTGCTTGTTACTTTTTTCTTATTAGAGGTTACTTTCATGATTACTTTCATATGTTTGATCGTATTATTATTTTAATCACCTATCCTTTTATCTCTGACTCATCCCTTTTAATCATACTGTTAAGTATTTAAATAATTTATTTTTGTCATGTTTCTTCATTATTGTTTGTTGAAGATATGTACCATTACAATATATATATATATATATATATTTCAATCACTTTCTGCTACAGTCCGTTTCTTGATGTATATAATACATTTAATATTTATACATAAATTTACCTCACGATGTTATTTTTCTATTTGGAACATGTTTCGGGTACTATCTTGTACCCATCCTCAGCCTTCCGGTTTTTTTGTCTGGTGAAGTACATATGTGTTGTTGGATGACTATTATTATTGTGGCTTCCTGTTGGCTTCTGGTATTTCAAGTTGGTTTTATTGTGTGTGATTGTGGTGTATGTGTTAGTTTTTTGTGTATTTTCAATGTTGAGTGCTTTGAATATTGTGTCATGTTTTGTATTGATTTGTATTTGTTCAGGTATTAGTTTGTTTTCTGTTTTATGTTTGTATATTTGTAAATTTTCCCATATGTTCATTATGGTGCCTTTGTGTGGTATATGTTTTATTAGTGTTACATTGGTTATGTCTGGGAATTCATGTCCTGTGTTTATTGCATGTGTGGCTAAATTGGATTTATATATTTCTGGTTTTTTGTATGCATTTAGGTGTTCAAAATAACGTTTTTTCAGCTGTTTTTTTGTTTGTCCTATATAACATTTATTGCAATCTTGGCATTCAATTTTGTATATACCGTTAGTTGTTGTATTATCTTTGTTGTGAGAGCTATTTAGATTTTGTAATTTATTTTTATTAGTTTCGTATGCTATTTTTATATCTGTGTTTTTAAATAGTTTTGTTAGTTTTGTCATTTTATTATTTATATATGTGAATGTGGCCCATTTTTTTGTTTTTGTTATTATTTATGTGTTGTTCAGTTTGATTAATTCTTAATTGTTCAGTTTTTATTTTGTATTTGATTTTATTTTCTATTTTGATCATAGTATTTTTATTGTATCCATTTTCATAACCAATTTGGTATATTATATTTCTTTCTTTGTCAGTTTCTTGTTTGTTTAGGGGTATTTTGTACATTCTGTTAAATAACGAATAAAATGCTGCCATTTTATGTTGTGGTGGGTGGTCAGAATGGTTAGGTATAATGATGTTAGTGGAAGTTGGTTTTCTATATATTGTATATTGTATGTGTTTGTTGTATCTTGTGATGGTTATGTCTAAATAGTTGATTTTGTTATGTTTTCCTTTTTCTTCTGTGAATTGTATTTTGGGATGTATGTTATTGATTTGTTTCAGTATGTTCTCTGCATTTGTGTTTTTGTTATTTGATACATATAGTCCATCATCTACATATCTTATCCATATGCCATTTGGGTCATGTGTTTTTATGATATTTTGTATTTTGGTGTCTATGTGTTGTAGGAATATTTCTGCTATTATACTTGATAATGGTGATCCCATTGCTAAACCATCTTTCTGTTGATAAATTTTGCTATTAAATTCAAAGTAATTTTGTTTTAGTATTAGTTGGAGACTATTTTTTATTTCGGTTATATATTGTTTGTTTTCATTTTGTTCTTTAAGTTTGTTTATTATTATGTCAATTGTTTCTTCTACTGGGATATTGGTGTACATGTTTGTTATGTCATATGATGTGAAAAATGTATTTTCATTTATATTTATTATTTTTAGTTTGTCTATTAATTCGTATGTATTTTTTATGTTATGATGGTTATTTGTTAGATGGTTACTTTTTAGTTTTTGTGCTATTATTTTTGCTATTTTGTATGTAGGAGCTTTTTTGAAATTGATTAATGGACGTATTGGGTTGTTTAATTTGTGTATTTTTATTAGGCTATTCATTTTAGGTGGTTCTGGATTATTGTTTATATATATGTCTATGTTTTTATTGTTGAAAATGTTTTTAGTTGTTTTTATTAGTTTTATTGTTTGTTTAAGATAGTTTTCTGTTGGGTTTTTATCTAGTTGTACGCATTTATTATTGTTGATGAAGTCTTCCGTTTTTTTAATGTAGTCTGCTTTATCAATGATTACTGTTGCTTGACTATTGTCTGCTTTAGTTATTATTAAATTATTGTTCTTTACTTTATTTTTAATTTCTTTTATTGTTTTGTTTATCTTTGTTTTTCATTTCGCTAGTGATTATTTTTTTAATTATATGTGTTGCTTCTGTTCTTTTTTCTTCTTGTATATTGTCTTTTATTAGGTTATTGGCAAATTCTGTTTCTACTATTAAATTTTCTAGATTTTTGTTTGCATTTTGGGTTATGTTAGTTTTTGACATATTGTTTAAATATTCTGTTTCTTTTTTGTTAAATTCTGTATTGCTAAGGTTAATGCCAAACTAATACCTGAACAAATACAAATCAATACAAAACATGACACAATATTCAAAGCACTCAACATTGAAAATACACAAAAAACTAACACATACACCACAATCACACACAATAAAACCAACTTGAAATACCAGACGCCAACAGGAAGCCACAATAATAATAGTCATCCAACAACACATATGTACTTCACCAGACAAAAAAACCGGAAGGCTGAGGATGGGTACAAGATAGTACCCGAAACATGTTCCAAATAGAAAAATAACATCGTGAGGTAAATTTATGTATAAATATTAAATGTATTATATACATCAAGAAACGGACTGTAGCAGAAAGTGATTGAAATAATATAACCATACAAGGTAAATAAGCCTAAAGTGAAAAAACGAAAAGTGAGGTTATAAAACAAATGCAAAAACAAAAGTGTATAGTGAAAAAATAGTGAAGTGAATATCAAATTAAGTGAAATCAACTACCAAATAACGGATAACAAATCATCTCTCACATAAATATGCATTAACATGTACACAAACAACATAACCACAATTCCATATAACCACATTACCAAATTATTAAACAAATTTCAAACACGAAAAAAACAACTAATGAACACAAACATGAACATATACTTCAATAGACAATGCCAAAAACATAAATTAACACCTAAATACATCAACATAAACACAAACAACAAAAATATGACTGCACAAAAAACTATAAAACAAGCACAAAGGCTACGGATACAAAACGAAATTAATCAATTATACAGTAAGAAAAATAGCATAACACTAGACATATACAAACTACACTTAGAGCTAACAAGTTTATTACATCCAATCACTTGGAATAATAAATACAATAACATAGAAAATAAAATAAGATTTGAAAAAAACAAAAAGACTTATACAATCAACAAAAAACTTAACACATTAAAACAACAAAACAAAAATCAAGAACAAAAAAACAAAAATAAACACACATTTTACCCTCGAACCATTAACCTTAGCAATACAGAATTTAACAAACAAAAAAAAACAGAATATTTAAACAATATGTCAAAAACTAACATAACCCAAAATGCAAACAAAAATCTAGAAAATTTAATAGTAGAAACAGAATTTGCCATTAACCTAATAAAAGACAATATACAAGAAGAAAAAAGAACAGAAGCAACACATATAATTAAAAAAAATAATCACTAGCGAAATGAAAATCAAAGATAAACAAAAGAAAAACAGTAAAACAATACAAGAAATTAAAAATAAAGTAAAGAACAATAATTTAATAATAACTAAAGCAGACAAAAGTCAAAGAACAGTAATCACTGATAAAGCAGACTACATAAAAAAAACCGAAGACTCCATCAACAATAATAAATGCGTACAACTAGATAAAAACCCATCAGAAAACTATCTTAAACAAACAATAAAACTAATAAAAACAACTAAAAACATTTTCAACAATAAAAACATAGACATATATATAAACAATAATCCAGAACCACCTAAAATGAATAGCCTAATAAAAATACACAAATTAAACAACCCAATACGTCCATTAATCAATTTCAAAAAAGCTCCTACATACAAAATAGCAAAAATAATAGCACAAAAACTAAAAAGTAACCATCTAACAAATAACCATCATAACATAAAAAATACATACGAATTAATAGACAAACTAAAAATAATAAATATAAATGAAAATACATTTTTCACATCATATGACATAACAAACATGTACACCAATATCCCAGTAGAATAAACAATTGACATAATAATAAACAAACTTAAAGAACAAAATGAAAACAAACAATATATAACCGAAATAAAAAATAGTCTCCAACTAATACTAAAACAAAATTACTTTGAATTTAATAGCAAAATTTATCAACAGAAAGAAGGTTTAGCAATGGGATCACCATTATCAAGCATAATAGCATAAATATTCCTACAACACATAGACACCAAAATACAAAATATCATAAAAACACATGACCCAAATGGCATATGGATAAGATATGTAGATGATGGACTATATGTATCAAATAACAAAAACACAAATGCAGAGAACATACTGAAACAAATCAATAACATACATCCCAAAATACAATTCACAGAAGAAAAAGAAAAACATAACAAAATCAACTATTTAGACATAACCATCACAAGATACAACAAACACATACAATATACAATATATAGAAAATCATTTAATAAATTAATTACCTTAATTATCCACCGTGTGATTTCCTATGCTTCGTCTATGACGCGTTTCGGAGCATATACTCTATCATCAGACATTAAAAGTTAAAACAGTCACTCATATGAGATCGTTAAAAGTTAAAATATCAAAATATGCATATGAACCGTACGCGGATTTGGGTGCGCACCCGTTCAAGTTCATTCTGCTACTGAGCGGTTGCTACCTTATCGTAGCCCCAGCGAGCAGATTCAAGGCAGTATCGTACAATCGGTTGGATACAAAGTTCAGGTGGTCATTTAGCACGATATCACGACTCATTGGGTTTGCATATGCACTGTAAATTTCAAACTCCTCCAAGGCATTCATGAAACGGCCCTTATTACACACATGTAACGGTATTAAATTGGAATTAAAATCTGTGTAATTATGATTGTGTGAAGTCAGGTGTCGGGCGTAATTTGATTTGATGTTGTCAATATTTCTTATTTTCTTAGGTAAATGTTCTCGAAATCGTTTAAGGAAACCTCTCCCAGTCTGTCCAATGTAGAAGCGCTCGCAATCGTTACATGTTAACTTATATATGCCAGTTTTTTCTTCTGGAGGCGTGTGTTTTTTCGGTTTGAGAATATCCAGTAACTTATTATTAGTCCTGAATGAAATAGTGAAACTATTATTATTCAATATAGAACACAAAACCTTAGGCATAAAGCTAGTGTAATTAGTAGATATAAAAATTTTTTGCGTGTTGCTGTTTATTCGGGGTTTAAGCATTCTTTTTTCATGTTTTCTCAACAATTTGTCAATGGTTAAACTACTGTAACCATTGGCAACCGCGATATATTTTATGACATTTAGCTCATCACGGAAGTCATTATCATCCAAAGGAATCGTTAATAATCTATGAATGAAACTATTGTACGCTGCCATTTTATGTGAAAGAGGATGATGAGAGTCTGCGTGTATTGTGGTGTCAGTGGTAGTCGGTTTCCTATAAATGTTGAACTTTAGTTTATTCATCTGTCGAGTGATGGTTAAATCTAGAAAGTTTATCTTGTTATCAACCTCTGTTTCAAGAGTAAACTGGATGTTTCTATTTATTTTATTTAGACAGTTTTTAAATAATTCGATTTGTCTTATAGTACCATCAAAGATTAAAAACGTATCGTCTACATAACGTGCATAAAATATTATTTTATTTGCATATATATTATTGTTCAACAAGTGAGTATTCTCATAATAATTTAAATAAATATCGGCCAGTAGGCCGGAAAGGGGTGAGCCCATTGCTAGGCCATCATTTTGAATGTAAAAAGAACCATTAAAAGTGAAATAGTTTTGTTTCAAAATAACATCGAGTAAATTAATTATCTCATTTATTGTCTGTGGGTTCATGCAACTATTGTCAGATAAATTGTTTCTCAAAATCTGTAATGTATCTATGATTGGGATGTTCGTGTATAAATTAGTTATGTCGAACGACGCCAATTTGTGGTTAGGTTGCAGTTCAACAGATTTAATATCATTAATAAAATCATTGTTGTTCTTAATACCATGATTATTACGTAATTGTAAATTATCTTTTATCAACCGAACTAGTGCTTTTGCAGTTTTGAAGCCAGGAGCAGTGGTAAAGTTCACGAGCGGTCTGATAGGTATGTTTTGTTTATGAATTTTAGGTAGTCCTGTGAATATCGGGGCTTTAGCATTGATGGGCTTTAAGTAACGTCGTGTGCTTTCATTGAATAAATTGGTACATTTATTAATACAATTGTTAAGTTCCCTGACGTACAGATCAGTGGGGTCAGAGTTTAATATATTAATGTTATTGTTAGAAATAAAATCATGAACTTTATGACTGTATGAATCAGTGTCCATGATGACTAGCGTATTCCCTTTATCTGCCTTAACGATAAGGGCATTGTTATCGATTAATTTTGTTTTCATGCGTTTTAAGGTTTTATATTCACTAGAGTACCTAGACAGACCACGTGAAACAAGAGGTAGACTATTATTTAATTTAATGGCTCTATTGAATTTATTATTTATAAGTACGCGTGCTTCATTTTGTAAGTGTGGGTCTGGAATAGATTTGACGGCTGCCTCCGCTTCAACGACTTCATAAGCGGATGGATAAGACGATGCATAAGTTTACCACTGCTCCTGGCTTCAAAACTGCAAAAGCACTAGTTCGGTTGATAAAAGATAATTTACAATTACGTAATAATCATGGTATTAAGAACAACAATGATTTTATTAATGATATTAAATCTGTTGAACTGCAACCTAACCACAAATTGGCGTCGTTCGACATAACTAATTTATACACGAACATCCCAATCATAGATACATTACAGATTTTGAGAAACAATTTATCTGACAATAGTTGCATGAACCCACAGACAATAAATGAGTTAATTAATTTACTCGATGTTATTTTGAAACAAAACTATTTCACTTTTAATGGTTCTTTTTACATTCAAAATGATGGCCTAGCAATGGGCTCACCCCTTTCCGGCCTACTGGCCGATATTTATTTAAATTATTATGAGAATACTCACTTGTTGAACAATAATATATATGCAAATAAAATAATATTTTATGCACGTTATGTAGACGATACGTTTTTAATCTTTGATGGTACTATAAGACAAATCGAATTATTTAAAAACTGTCTAAATAAAATAAATAGAAACATCCAGTTTACTCTTGAAACAGAGGTTGATAACAAGATAAACTTTCTAGATTTAACCATCACTCGACAGATGAATAAACTAAAGTTCAACATTTATAGGAAACCGACTACCACTGACACCACAATACACGCAGACTCTCATCATCCTCTTTCACATAAAATGGCAGCGTACAATAGTTTCATTCATAGATTATTAACGATTCCTTTGGATGATAATGACTTCCGTGATGAGCTAAATGTCATAAAATATATCGCGGTTGCCAATGGTTACAGTAGTTTAACCATTGACAAATTGTTGAGAAAACATGAAAAAAGAATGCTTAAACCCCGAATAAACAGCAACACGCAAAAAATTTTTATATCTACTAATTACACTAGCTTTATGCCTAAGGTTTTGTGTTCTATATTGAATAATAATAGTTTCACTATTTCATTCAGGACTAATAATAAGTTACTGGATATTCTCAAACCGAAAAAACACACGCCTCCAGAAGAAAAAACTGGCATATATAAGTTAACATGTAACGATTGCGAGCGCTTCTACATTGGACAGACTGGGAGAGGTTTCCTTAAACGATTTCGAGAACATTTACCTAAGAAAATAAGAAATATTGACAACATCAAATCAAATTACGCCCGACACCTGACTTCACACAATCATAATTACACAGATTTTAATTCCAATTTAATACCGTTACATGTGTGTAATAAGGGCCGTTTCATGAATGCCTTGGAGGAGTTTGAAATTTACAGTGCATATGCAAACCCAATGAGTCGTGATATCGTGCTAAATGACCACCTGAACTTTGTATCCAACCGATTGTACGATACTGCCTTGAATCTGCTCGCTGGGGCTACGATAAGGTAGCAACCGCTCAGTAGCAGAATGAACTTGAACGGGTGCGCACCCAAATCCGCGTACGGTTCATATGCATATTTTGATATTTTAACTTTTAACGATCTTGTATGAGTGACTGTTTTAACTTTTAATGTCTGATGATGGAGTATATGCTCCGAAACGCGTCATAGACGAAGCATAGGAAATCACACGGCGGATAATTAAGGTAATTAATTTATTAATTCGTACAAGTGATTTGGTTACCATATAAAACATGAATATTAAAATAGAAAATCAACTTCCACTAACATTCTGACCACCTATACCTAACCATTCTGACCACCCACCACAACATAAAATGGCAGCATTTTATTCGTTATTTAACAGAATGTACAAAATACCCCTAAACAAACAAGAAACTGACAAAGAAAGAAATATAATATACCAAATTGGTTATGAAAATGGATACAATAAAAATACTATGATCAAAATAGAAAATAAAATCAAATACAAAATAAAAACTGAACAATTAAGAATTAATCAAACTGAACAACACATAAATAATAACAAAAACAAAAAAATGGGCCACATTCACATATATAAATAATAAAATGACAAAACTAACAAAACTATTTAAAAACACATATATAAAAATAGCATACAAAACTAATAAAAATAAATTACAAAATCTAAATAGCTCACACAACAAAGATAATACAACAACTAACGGTATATACAAAATTGAATGCCAAGATTGCAATAAATGTTATATAGGACAAACAAAAAAACAGCTAAAAAAATGTTATTTTGAATACCTAAATGCATACAAAAACCAGAAATATATAAATCCAATTTAGCCACACATGCAATAAACACAGGACATGAATTCCCAGACATAACCAATGTAACACTAATAAAACATATACCATACAAAGGCACCATAATGAACATATGGGAAAATTTACAAATATACAAACATAAAACAGAAAACAAACTAATACCTGAACAAATACAAATCAATACAAAACATGACACAATATTCAAAGCACTCAACATTGAAAATACACAAAAAACTAACACATACACCACAATCACACACAATAAAACCAACTTGAAATACCAGAAGCCAACAGGAAGCCACAATAATAATAGTCATCCAACAACACATATGTACTTCACCAGACAAAAAAACCGGAAGGCTGAGGATGGGTACAAGATAGTACCCGAAACATGTTCCAAATAGAAAATAACATCGTGAGGTAAATTTATGTATAAATATTAAATGTAATATATATATATATATATATATATATATATATATTGTGACAATACAAGCAAAGGCTGTAATGCGCATACATAATATATTATAAATATTTATATTAATTTCAATAATATATAATAGACGAGCAGGTGTGAGATTGGAAGCTGGCTTTCAAGCAGGAACCAACAGGTAAACATCACGCGATTACCACTGCATGTGTGTATACAAGTAAATAATGTGTGTGCGTGAAACGTGTCTGATCCTGTAAGTTTGCGACCTCACCCCAAGTCAATGCTAAATTTAGAGTATATTTAATATTAAGCAAACCATAAATGTTAGCGAGAAGGTAAAAACTTCTAAAAATGTGTAAAAATCAGACACAAGTGCAGTGTGAATTTTACGTAATTCGGACAAGCAGTGCGAATCCAGTGCGATTTTTAAAGCATTATACTTACACTAGTAGTGCGAGCATCATGAAAATTGCACATCACATAGGTCATTAAATTAGATAATATTTTATCGCCGTGAAATTTGCGTTAAACAGTGTGATTGGCGAAAAAGTGCAATTATGTGAAATGAGATGAGAGTGGGGGCTATCATGCTATAGTTCAACTGTCGACAGGCTGATTCCTGAATCGACAGGTGCAGTTTTCTGAGTGGATATAAATAGAAGCCCAGGAGAGCTAATCTCACTCTTCTAACATTCACAGTCGCGGCGGTACGCTATGGCCGTCCAAGACGCGAATTTTTTAAACTACTTTGGACAAAGCTAGACGCTAAATCTAACATCAGTATGATTTTTGTAGCTTAACTTATAAAGTATTACGGCAATGTTTTAATTTAAAGTATTAAGAAAAACAATAATTAAAAGAGTACCGTAACGAAGAAATCGTCGGACGTCTACAAGCAGTCAACAGCTAAGAACATCAACTCCTGACAGAGGACGAGAGCACAACTAGCAGAGGAACGAGATGCAGAGGACTAGAGACGTTTCTATCATGACAGCTACAGATCCAGAGCAACATGTCATCATAGTCTACAGCAGCCAATGTACCATGAAGGACGAGAGATGAGAGGACGAGCAGTGAGGACAAGAGGACATCCAGGAGGATCAAACCGAAGGAATCAGTGGAGGACATGGGACAACTCTGCGGAATTTAAGGTGACAAAAAAACCAATACATAATTATCAAAGGGAAAGACATAAAAGACTTTAATAAAAAAAAAAAGAAAAACAAAAACAAAACATTTTTGTAAGAGTAAATAATAAGTATGTAGATAGAGATAAAATCAATGTAATTGATGTGTAATCAGAAAATTATTTAATTATTTTTCTTTAATGAATGAACAGTCAATGAAACGATAAGTTAAATCATTGCTGGGAAAATGAACAAGTAATTAATTTATTTAACTTTTTCTTAGTAAAAGCACATAATGTAGAATCATTGAAAATAATCAATTAAGTGTGCTAAAATGATTATAAAGCCGTAGAAAGGTATAAAGAAAATATAGAATAAGAATGTATTAATAATTGTTAACAAAAGCACATTTAGACTGAGTAGGCAAGAAATCTTAATACTGTATAATGAAGAAAAGTTTTTAAATACAATTTATAATATAATATCTAGAATTTAAGATATATGTTTGTGATGATAACACGGCAAGTAAAGAAACTTTGAAACCATAGATAATGGATATCATATGGCGAATTGATCATTATTTTTATATTATTATTTTTTATGTTTGTTTAAAGTAATAAATGAAACATTACGATTCCTAAAAAGAGTTACTGTTATTATAATTACACCTGGACCCCAATTATACACACTCGTTGTTAGTAATATTATATATAAATGTTATATGAGTATAAACACATCACTAATTCAAAATACATTAAATACAGCAACGTGTACCGTTGTAATATATATATATATATATATATTTATTAGAAATATTATTTATTGGAAACATAAAAGTATAAATAATAATTGTAAAATATTATTCACAAATTATAACGACGGAATATGAAATGAGTCAAGGTCAACTCCAGACGCAAGGGGAACAGTTATTTTTAGCTAGATGACCTGTAAATTATGTAATTCAGAGGTTACGCCATATGACGTCAGTGCCAAACGTCACTTGGAATGTAAGGCGTGGAAACAGCATCGACAGAGTTCTGCGTTGAGAACAAAGGCAGTCGGCCATGAACACCTAACGACAACGAACGCGAGCCGTTCGCTCGTCCGCCGCCTGGGCATAGTTTTCATCTCGCCTGCACGTATAAAATGTAAAAATGTGAATTCACAAAGTTAAATATTGACTAGATTTGAGTAACTGTTATTTTGTTTAAAAGAAGAAGAAGAAAAAACGGTGAAAGAAAGTGAAATGTAAGGAGTAAACAGGAGTGCGTGGTATAAGGGGAGTCGTTTGGAGGATGGTCAGATAAGTAACAGACAAATATAAATAAAATCCAAATTATATAAATAATAAAAATGGTCATCTAAATTACATATATGTATATATATAAAGAAATATGAGCTCAAAAAGAGGAACCAAAAAACTATAAAAAATTGTACCGTGTGAAACTGCGTGAGTATGTGTGGATGTACCTAATATCTAATAAGTGCTGGTTTGTGGGTTCATTGTTGATGATTTTGATAAATGATTTAATTGTCAATTCTATTTGCGTTTATAATATAAAAGGCAAAAAAATTATCAATCATGTTAGATTGATGGTTCATGAATGAACAAATAATGTTTTCTTTGTGTTTTAAGGGAAAGTTTAATGTATGATTGTTGATGAAAGTCATAAAAGGTAAAATTATTTGTGAACAAATAATTAATTCATTTACTAAAATAATCCTATTCTGTCTTTCGAATATGCCTAGAAAGGACCTTGGCTTAACTCTGGGTAAGTACTTGACACAGTTGGCAATAATTAAAAGATGGCGTCTCGAAGTAGTCGCAAAACATGGATGATTATTAGTAAACAATGTAAAGTAAAATTGTAGGTAAAGAAAATAACTTTACAATTGGCGCTCGAACAGTGGACATTTACATAATTAAAGTTATGTAAATATAGGCCTACTCGGAAGAACAGAGGGGTTGTTTAAGGTAACAAAATAAAATATAAATAAATGTAGGTATGATGTTGTTGTGGTAACGTAAAGTGCTGGGGAGGTTAAGATTTTGTTATGTGGTAGTTATATATAGTGTGTATAATAATTATTTTGACAGAATTATACAAGTCAAACAATTTAAAACAAATGGATACTAATGAGATTGAGGTTGGAATGAGCAAGTCGGCTGGTGCGTGGGAACCAGGGGTTCATTCAACTCCAGTAAATCGGTTCAAAGAAAACAGCTTAACTGAAACAGCTATAGATGACTCGAGTACTCAATCAACTCCAACCTCAACAAAATGTAACAGTCAATTCGATAATGATATAATGAGTATTCTACGAACAATATCAAGGGATATTACTGAACAAAAGAATGAAATTAAGGAGATAAAGGGTAATTTTAATGATAAGTTGAAAGAGAAAAATAATAATTTTAATGCTAAATTTGATGAAGTAAACACTAAAATGAATGATAAATTAAATGAACAAAATAATGAAATAAAGAATAACTTCAATGAAAAGCTGAATGAGATTAAAGACGAAATTAAACAACAGAATTTTAATGTTAATAAGAGTTTAAAAGAAGTTGATGGACATTTTAGTGCTATGGTAAAACAAGTACAAGACAAAGTAAACAAAAGTAGAAGGAGAAAGGAAGGGGTAGAAAATGGTACATATAATAAGGTAAGTGGTTGTAATGATGATAATTATAATTATGTGAGTATAGTGGGGGTAGAAAGTGGTGAAGAGACCGATCAATTAAACGAAAATAAAGACGATAAGGTAAGTGGGGTTGAGAATTATGATGATATAATTAAAAATAGTGGCAAGATAGTTGAAAACGAGGTATTTAAAGGTGATACAGTGAAAATTAATAGTGATGATGATAATATAGAAATCAGTGTTTGTAAGTTAGAGAGAGAGAGTATGAAGAGAGTTATTTTGTGGATATAGGGCAGAGGGTAAATTTTCCCCAGGTTTATTGTGAACCAAGGTGTTTACAAATGTTGTTATTGAAGGGCGAGAGTCCCTTATTGGAAAACGATGCATTTTCAAATTGTTGCCTGAGTTTTGGTGGTGTTCCTGGAAAAGCCAGGAGGTGTTTTAATGTAGTAGTACCCTCTGCATGGGAAGATAGAGAAAGTGTGAAATGGCATTATGATGAGAGGTATTTTGAGAGAGAGAGTTGTATTTTGTAAATATTATTATGTGTTATATAAGTGTAGGAATCTTAAACATGAAATGTGTGTTTTAATAGATTCCCCACTTTCGGGCGGTCCCGGCCTTACCAGCCCAGACCGTGGTTTTGGATGACAATCAGCTATGGGCAGACTCATTGTAACCTGACCATGGTTGGTTGCCGATGAAATTGGTACAATTTAGAAATTAACAGGGGGTTTTCATCAGGGGAATCACCATAACTATGGAACAGCGGCTACCACCGAAGGGTGTGATAGTACCGTATTAAGGGCATATGAATCATTGTAGTAGGATTACTGGTGTTCTTGGGCATCAGTAATGCCGAATTTTTATATAACACTGAAGCAAGAACGGTGTAAGCAGCGTTTGCACCCTAATAAAATTCAGTTCTTGTGGATGCAAATGGGCGCTACTGTCCAACATCATTAAGCAATAGTGTGTGTGGAAAGGAGCTGGCCGTTACAAGCCAAGGGCATGAATAATAGAGTATTTATGCAACAAGGTAAATGCCTTACACGGTTTACCCGTGAGGTGATTTACCTAATTGTAACTGGGTACAGTGGTGGATCTAGGGGGGGGGCAAGCCGGGACCCTTACCCCGGGCGGCAACTTCAGGGGGCGGCAAATTCAACTGTGGTTGATTCGATTCGATTTTTGTGACTCGATTATTTTGTAACCCCGCTTTAACTTAGACTGGTAAAAAAAAATTATTTTTTTGGAAAAAATTTTTTGAAAATTTTTTTTTTTTTTTGTTCTAAAGAGGGGCCACAAGTTAATTAAACTAGACCAAAGCCTAGAGAAGCCAAAAATGTGCCGGATCCAGTGAGATGGGACTTGCAATTAAAACTCATAAAATTAACAATCAATAAAATCCTTTTATTATTCTATCTCCTTCCTGTTACCTACAAAATCAACAAATATAACATTCTGAATCTATTTTCCCCTTAAAAACTGTTAATTAAAAATAATTTATATTCTTTAAAAAGGTTACTTGAAATTATTAATAAATCCAAAATTTATTTTCTATCTTCTCTTAAAAAAAAATCAATTGAAACTTAATTGAGATAAAATTTATATACTTCTTGATAAGGTTAATTAGAATAAATTAATTCTCTTAAAAAAATATTAAGTAAAAATTAATAGAGACAAATCTACATACTTCTTATTAAAGTTAATTAAAATAAATTAACTCTCTTAAAAAAAATATTAATTAAAAAATTAATAGAGATAGAATTAATTAATTGTCATCAGAAATTAAATGTATATATAACCCCTATGTTTCATCTTTTCTTTTATAAGCCCTATATCTAACTCCCCCAAAAATACACCCAAATGTACAATACATATAGAACCCCACAAAATACACACACGAATATACAATACATCTACATGTTCCACAATACAGGACAATTATTACATAGATCTCTTCTACCCCCATGAGGTACATCATTAATAATTTATGAAAATCCATGTCAGGTTTTAATTCTTGATATGTGCATAACACATTACATGTGTATCTGATTATATATGCAACTCCAGTAGTCCCCAGGACATAATAAATTCAAAAATTTGGCCAAGTGCCTAATACTATTATAAAATGCTGCCACACTGGGCACTTATACTGGGAGAAATAAAATTTAGAATACAGTGAACACCCCAGTGATCATAATTAATTAAAAGAATTTATATATTGGTAAATATTGTTAAGTTTTGAAAATAGTAATGTGTCATGAACCTTATAACCCTTTTAAAAGTAATTTTGGCCCAGAGACCGACATGTTCATGGGCAAGTCAGTGCATAATTCAACCTGTCTCAACAGCATGTTTAACACTGCATGGACATGCACCTGTACAGGATTAAACTTGTGACTCTACTTAACTACCACAGAAACTTCTATACCTATATAATCCAAACTGAATTTAAAAATGAGAAATTAATATTTCAAATGAACACTAAATTGAAACAGAGAAATTACAAGTTGATTGAATGACTTAGTAGCAGTAATGAAACCCTTATACTGAAAATAAGAAGGAATTGCACATTTGAAAGGTGAGCAGCCAAAGATGCATGTCAGCCTCTGAGCTCACAGATTATACAAACAAATTAATAAAATTTACAAAAGATTTCCCTCCCAGTTCACGCACTATTCTGTCCCGTTAATCAGGGACCCAATTAAAATGTTTAAAAACTTAAAGTAATGTTGTTGAGTGATTGATTGTCCACTGGCTTTAGTGAGTTGCATCACAATGGGTAAAGAATATATATGGATTGAGTTCACCTTATTTTTTTTTCCTTTCCATGGGTGGGAAGTGGTGATCATCTGGTTTTCATGATAGGGTGTTTGTGTTAGCCTTCGCCATTCTCCTCCAGCAGATGAAGAGAGAGAGAGAATCTAGGTGTTACATGTTCAGGTGGTGGAGCTGTCCCCGTCTTCAGCGGAGGACCCTGATCAATACAACATATTATCAGCTAGAGTTCACAAACAAATTCCCCCAGAAACTTCACACACACCCAAAACCCATATATAAAAATTAACACAGCTTTAGGGCTATTTAGAAAATGATGTTTGACACACTTGACAAGGTTATATGGCCAACAGGCCCTATTTGAAAACATTTAGTTCTGTGAAATTTCATATTGATAAACTTTACCCATGTGGGTTAACATACTTCAATTTTGATTAGTTAATTATTCGGCTTGTTACACTTTTAATAAAATTTACACATAGTCTGAATTTTTGCCACTTGGTCCGAAAAGTTACTTGATTACAATCATATCTATACTTATTAAATTAATACCTTTTGGCAATTACATTCTTCTCAATTGGTGCTTTAGTAAGCTTTCTGAAATTGATAAAGTTTTACTATAATCACTAGTAAAGGTTGTATGTAACTTACTCTGAATTACGCATTGCACACTCGCCACAAGGTGCCATAATAAGGTTATCAGATTACATCCATGTCTGTACGATTTAAACAAATACTTTTTGCATTCATATGACTCTCAATTTTGGTGCCCTAGTTAAGACATGTGAATTTAATATAGTATTACTATATTTAAAAAAAATTACCTTTAAATTACGTATTGCACAACTCAACACGAGGTGACTCAACAGGTTATCTGCATCAACTTAATGTGGCCTATTAAACAATTTTCATTTGTAAAACTTTAAATATATATATATATATATGTAATAATATTGCCGTAACTTACCGCAGTTCTGTATAGATTTAGCCTGCCATAGATGAAGAAGATGGTAAACTAAAAACTCCTTTCTGTCCGGAGAAGAATGCCACGAGGCGTTAGGTTATATGATCGGCCAAAGACAAACTTAACCAGACTTAGTTCCGGTCTCGTCGCTTGCAAACGGCTCGCGCTAGAGTGCAGCACCGATCGAGCGCTTTAGATTCACACAGCTGTAGATTCATACGGAACTCAACAGCTAAACGCAGTACCGCATTTAACGTTTATTTTTGACTTTAATACCGAACACGCGCCGATTCTATCCTAGACTCGGCACAATTTTTATAAGGAATCGGGAATTCTACACTGACAACCGCGTAAACAAGTAAATATACAGTTTAGTATTAATGTTACGGGAAGGTGTAGTAGCACATTATGCATAGTCACATTATGGAATTTTTATAAAAATTAAAAAAATTTCTTAACGTTTCGAAACATTCGTGAGCCCTTATCAGAAGCTAAAATCAAGTATTGAAAATCTTCAGCGCCCTTCACCAAAACAAACCATTGTTAAAAAGCCATAGATAGAAAATCAATTTTCCCAAGAACAAATACATTTAATTTAATTCATCTTGTTAATTTCTCCTAATAAAACAAAAAATTAGAATTCGCGGATCCCGGGCGTCCAATAAATAAAATATGGGGTCATGGAATCTCTATTTTCTCCTTTTTTTATATAATTGTTATTTTTATAGTGATTTGCTCCGAGGTACAGCCAATGGTACCTCACCTAAATTCATTATTAATAGTAAATTGGAGCAATTCATCATAGCTTATGAAGTTAAAATGCTATTCAACTTAATTTCTTATTTCTATTAATCACTTTATTTTAAGCATATTGTAAAAAATAATAGACTTTTAGGTGTTAAGATGCGACGATGATGCCTCACGTTGCGAGCGTCAATTTGTAAAGAAAGAGACTAAATGGACGTCCTCGTTTTCGTTTAAGCCCCACGTTGCAGTCGGCAATTTGTAACAAAATGAAATATATAGAATGTGTCGAGTACGTGTTTAAATAAGTTCCACGTTGTTATGTGCCAATTTGTAAAGAGACTAATATGTGCCGGTGCTAGCGAAAATGTCCGTCTTATTCAAACCCCACTGTTGTAATCAATTTAGTAACGAACTGCTTGTTAATTATGTGAGGACGTATGTAATAATGTATGATACCAGCTCGAGACGTCAAATTATAAAGAGATCTTGTCTATGAGTGTAATTAGTTATAAGAGACTCCGGTGTAACAAACGCCAAGTAGTACGTTGTAGGTGGCGATTCGTAACAATTAAAATGCTGTTACCTGGTTTAATTAATATGTTATTAACTAATATATCTTGCGGTTGTGACCAGTGAAACCCTCAGAACACAGATTATTAAGTCCACAAACTTAGAATTATATTCCTGAATTTATAATGGTAGTATTCTGTAGACTTAATTTAATTCTCAGTGGTTGTTTAATATGAGCAATATATATGGAGTATTTACTGAATGTAAGTGGTTTTTGTCTCAACCCTAGTCCCTCAACGATAAAAATTTCATTCAAATTTAGTATGGCAAAACCCGTTAGTTCAGCAATCTCCCGTCTCACCAGCTGCAAACTTGGAGCGCTGTTATTATAAATAATTGTGCGTATAGGTTAGTTATTCTGAGTGTTTGTATCAATCTGTTAATAAATTATTACACCAATTACATATAGTATTTTCTCTGCAATGATTAAAACGTTATCTCATACAACAAATGTACTTTATTTATTTTTCTCTGGTATTTAACCAATTACGTTGTCTCAGACAAACAATAAGACAATACAATCGACTATCCCAACATGTATCGATTCTTAATTATTCGAATTCTAAAAAGAAAAACATATATACTTTGAAAATAATGACAAATAATTCTTATACCAGGGTTCGTGTAGTTCTTTGAACCATTAGTAAGGCCAGGTAAAACGCATAATTAAGGTTGTTCAATTTACAAAAAGAATAAAATTATTTACTTAAAATACAATGATATGAAAATAATTTGTTTTTTTATTACCCAAGCGGCGAAAGCTTCATTAGGCGGTGAATGTTTGTCAACACGGTCAAAATGCTGTTTATCTCGTCTTCACCCAGTAAAACTGCTCTGGTCTTCAATGAATGGATGATGATAATCCCACGGGAACTCTGGTGCTTCGATTCTTCTTTTGCGTCTTCACAATTCTTGGTCCCAACGAACTGAAATTAGGATCTCAGCTTACGCTGTCAATGAAGGTTATTTCGTCAACCGAATTCCAAATATTTCCGTTAATTCAGGCTTCAACTCTTTATTGGTCTTCAATTTATAGCATGAATTGGTTTGATACCAAATTCAGCGGAATTGTTTAGTGAATGAGGTGAGACGCTTTCAGTTCTTTTTTATTGTATTCATTGGTAATTTATAGGGTTATTTAATTTGTATGATTCATTAACATTCCAGTATAATTGTTTTGCAAAATGCTTTTTTCAATTTGGATATATATTTTCTTTATATTTATTCATATATTTTAAATATATCGGTTCATTTCAACCTAATAGCTTGTAACAATCAGTACCATCCATTCAAAATCAACAAGTTACTAAAAATCAGTTGCCTTAACAACCAGGTTTTCTATATATCCTTGAGCCGGCATTATAGAATATTACTACTCCTTTCCAATAAAATACTCCATGCTTGGATTAATATTGAATCACATAAAATTCTCCCCTAACCTTCCTTATTAAACAGTAAATGTTTTACTAGAGTTTCGTTGGACTGGGTTTACTAAAAAGGTATTAATTTCCTTTCACTAATATGGAATTTAGGCCTATAGATTCATTTACAACCATTATAACATTATTTGGTTTTTAACTTAATTTTCTTTTTACCTGACCTACTGTACAATTAATTATTGATTACATAGTTAATTACATGAATTTAAATTTACTGGTGGTTATTTGTTTTTACATTAATCAATTGGTTCTGGAACCCTTTATTAATTGATGACATAATTGTCAGAACTACTTGTTAGACTTGAAACACTGGTCACACTCCTGATCCAGTTTATAAACATTAATTAGAACAACAGTATCTTTCAATTTTATACAATACTGACAACTTAGTACCGTGCCTAACATTGGTAACTATATTGTGCTGTATAAAAACAAATCTAATATAAAATATAAACATAATTATTGAGTAAGTATTATTATCAAACAACATCATTTCATTTTTAACACATTCAACATACAATATAAATATTCTGTAGACCTTAACATGTCACAGTACAAAACAAACATTTCATTACCTCCAATCATTCATTGGTCTGGCTCTTTTACATTTAATATTAGTCATTGCCTCCTTTTTACTTGAGGTCCTTCTCAAACATATGAACTATCGAACAACCTTAAGTCAGGGTATGGTCTTTGACCATATTTCATTCAGTCTTTTATGTAACGTTGGGGAACCTCAACTATGTTGCGTTACATAACACCCCCCTTTCGAAATAAGTTTATTTTGGTATAAACAAAGTTTAGCAAGAAATAAACTTCTAATTTGTATCTGGCCAATTGGTTTCCTATTTATAGTACTTTTATATTTCCCAATTATTCGTTATTTTATTATCATTTCTTCGTTCCTTCTTAAAGTCAATTATTTCCCAAGTTTAAATCTTATTTCTATAATCATTCTTGTGACATTCTTCATTAATTATACATTTTGGATCTGGTTTTATTTAATTCTCTATACTTATTTGTGAGTTTTCCCTCTAATATTTAATTTTCCTAAACCTCCCTAACATTATAACTGGAATCGAATCGGTGGTGCTCTATCGGCTAACCAATTACCGTCGTCCGTTACATACTTTCTGGGATCAGAGGAACATCATCTCTGCCCAGTCAAATGATTGCTGGAATATTCTACAGTCAATCTTCATTAATAAACCTCGTAAGGTAGTCATCATGTGACCTTCAATAAAATAATAAATAATAATCATATTCTAGGGATTATTCACTGTACTTCAACTCAGATCATACTATTTCTTCATATTAATTCTTCCTTCTATTATACACTTTTTCTCTCCAATACTTGGCTATTTTATTGACATTTATTAATTGGGTTTTGTTTATGGATAATTCTTAACCATTAGTTTTTTTTTCTTTTCTTGTGATCCTTTTGATGGTTCCATTTTGGCTTCTTCATTCTCTTGTCTTCATTGGCTCATATTCCTTTGTGATCAATACAGCTGGTTATGAGATTTTGGTCAGTACTATACATTACATTATGTAGCTATATTCTTCTGGTACAATCATTATTATTTCTTTTACATTCGAAATTACATTTCTCACTATTATATTATATCAGATAAACTCATTTCGTCTTCTGGTTTTGATGATTTTTATTAGGTTGAATTAGTGTAAAATATTTTTCTTCTTTCATATCAGTTTAAATCAATTTCTTCTAAATTGTATAGTAAGGTGTTCTTACTTATTTTTCGACTTTGGTTGTTCTTTTTATCTTCAAAATTCTCTTTCTTATATAATTCATAAATTGTTTTCTTAGATACTTGTTTGTAAGTTGAGCTTACTTCATTTTTTGAATTTTGGGGTATTTATTCTCTTTATTTTAAATCATACTGTTTCTGAATAATTATGAGTAAGTTGTTCTTACATCCTTTGGAATTTTGGGTTTTTTAGTTTCTTCATTTTAAATTGTATTGTTCGAAATAACATGAGTAAGATGTCCTTACGTCTTTTGGAATTTTGGGTTTTTTATTTACAATGGGTTGCTTGGTCCTGTATCCATAAAATCCGTCCCTTTTCATTATATTCTGTTTGGAATCTGTTTAACCGTGGTCCATTATTTCCTCTATACTGGTTGTTCGGGTCTCTCTAGTGTATAGAGTTATTTCTGTCCTTGTGACATATCTCATTATTGTACAGTTCTTGCCTCTTGTCACTATAAAATTGTCATTTATAGTCAAGCTCATCATCGTCCTTTGAACTGATTCTTCTGTACTGTCTCTTAATGGTTCTGATGGTTCATACATAAATTCCATAAGTCCTCCATGCTCCTTAGTTAGTTTTGGTCTTTTTGGCCCTTCTAGTCCATCTGGGAATTCAAGTGTGGTTCGTTTAAAGTTTCTCACTTGCCTTACTTCTCTGTTTTCTGTAATTGGTCTATTATGTAGCTGAACCAATCCCCTTTTAATCATTTCCAATTCTTCCCGTGTATTTATTAATTTCCGTTTACACATTTGTCTTATTCTCACTATCTTCATTTCATCATGAATCCGTTCTATTCTTCCGGTTCTATCAATTGGTATCTTGTCAAATTTTTCTTGGGTCTTCGCTTGTATGTTTCCTATTTGAGTAATTTTGGTCTCTACTTCTACTCTGAGTTGCATGATGGGTTCATCTGTCTTTTCCAGATCCACCGTAATTTCATTTATTTGCTGTCTTACCTCTACTTCACAGCTATCAACTCCTTTGTTCCATGTTTCATTGACAATTATAATACTTCCATTGATGACTTCCCTCAATGCTAGGCCTTGTTCATTGATGATTTGCCGCAACTCCTTATTATGGTTTTCAATTTTCTCATCCATTCGTTTGGTATTCTCCAGAATCTGCCTCAAACTCTCATCATTCCTGTCAAACCTTTTATTCATTTGCTTGATTAAATTTTCGCTCAAAATTTCGTTTTGTTTTCTTGAGTTCTCATTAATACTGTCTATTTTATTTTCCAGCTTTTCTGAATTTTCATTTATACTGTCTATCTTTTCATTGATTTGTCTAAAATCGGCCTTCAATCGTTCATTATTTTCCTTTATGGTTTGCCTCAAAAGTTCACTAGTACTTTCCTTAATACTATCTATTTTACTTTCCAGCTTTTCTGACCTTTCGTTTATACTGTCTATTTTATTTTCTAGCTTTTCTGACCTTTCGTTTATACTGTCTATTTTATTTTCTAGCTTTTCTGTAGTTTGCTTTGAGTTTTCCTCCTGTTTCTTAAAATTTTCATCTATTGTTTGTTTATTGCTTTCCTTAATGCTATCAATTTTCTCCATCATCATCCTCATAATTTCTTGCCAATCTGGTTCTCTTCTGGCTTCCGCTTTTTCTGGTTGGTCCCCTTGGGCATCCTCTGTATTGCTCGCCTGTTGTTCCATTTCAATATCTGTACCTGCCTCTGTTTCTTCTTCCCTCCTATCTTCTTCTGTCTCTTGTTCCTTCTCCATTCTTTTCGTCAGAGCTCTCGTATGCATTCCTGTGCCTCTAATGGTTGCCTGCTCAAGTTAAGTAACAAATAATATGAGTTTTTACTTAACTAAAGCCCACTCGTTGAGCGCCAATTTGTAAAAAATAATAGACTTTTAGGTGTTAAGATGCGACGATGATGCCTCACGTTGCGAGCGTCAATTTGTAAAGAAAGAGACTAAATGGACGTCCTCGTTTTCGTTTAAGCCCCACGTTGCAGTCGGCAATTTGTAACAAAATGAAATATATAGAATGTGTCGAGTACGTGTTTAAATAAGTTCCACGTTGTTATGTGCCAATTTGTAAAGAGACTAATATGTGCCGGTGCTAGCGAAAATGTCCGTCTTATTCAAACCCCACTGTTGTAATCAATTTAGTAACGAACTGCTTGTTAATTATGTGAGGACGTATGTAATAATGTATGATACCAGCTGGAGACGTCAAATTATAAAGAGATCTTGTCTATGAGTGTAATTAGTTATAAGAGACTCCGGTGTAACAAACGCCAAGTAGTACGTTGTAGGTGGCGATTCGTAACAATTAAAATGCTGTTACCTGGTTTAATTAATATGTTATTAACTAATATATCTTGCGGTTGTGACCAGTGAAACCCTCAGAACACAGATTATTAAGTCCACAAACTTAGAATTATATTCCTGAATTTATAATGGTAGTATTCTGTAGACTTAATTTAATTCTCAGTGGTTGTTTAATATGAGCAATATATATGGAGTATTTACTGAATGTAAGTGGTTTTTGTCTCAACCCTAGTCCCTCAACGATAAAAATTTCATTCAAATTTAGTATGGCAAAACCCGTTAGTTCAGCAATCTCCCGTCTCACCAGCTGCAAACTTGGAGCGCTGTTATTATAAATAATTGTGCGTATAGGTTAGTTATTCTGAGTGTTTGTATCAATCTGTTAATAAATTATTACGCCAATTACATATAGTATTTTCTCTGCAATGATTAAAACGTTATCTCATACAACAAATGTACTTTATTTATTTTTCTCTGGTATTTAACCAATTACGTTGTCTCAGACAAACAATAAGACAATACAATCGACTATCCCAACATGTATCGATTCTTAATTATTCGAATTCTAAAAAGAAAAACATATATACTTTGAAAATAATGACAAATAATTCTTATACCAGGGTTCGTGTAGTTCTTTGAACCATTAGTAAGGCCAGGTAAAACGCATAATTAAGGTTGTTCAATTTACAAAAAGAATAAAATTATTTACTTAAAATACAATGATATGAAAATAATTTGTTTTTTTATTACCCAAGCGGCGAAAGCTTCATTAGGCGGTGAATGTTTGTCAACACGGTCAAAATGCTGTTTATCTCGTCTTCACCCAGTAAAACTGCTCTGGTCTTCAATGAATGGATGATGATAATCCCACGGGAACTCTGGTGCTTCGATTCTTCTTTTGCGTCTTCACAATTCTTGGTCCCAACGAACTGAAATTAGGATCTCAGCTTACGCTGTCAATGAAGGTTATTTCGTCAACCGAATTCCAAATATTTCCGTTAATTCAGGCTTCAACTCTTTATTGGTCTTCAATTTATAGCATGAATTGGTTTGATACCAAATTCAGCGGAATTGTTTAGTGAATGAGGTGAGACGCTTTCAGTTCTTTTTTATTGTATTCATTGGTAATTTATAGGGTTATTTAATTTGTATGATTCATTAACATTCCAGTATAATTGTTTTGCAAAATGCTTTTTTCAATTTGGATATATATTTTCTTTATATTTATTCATATATTTTAAATATATCGGTTCATTTCAACCTAATAGCTTGTAACAATCAGTACCATCCATTCAAAATCAACAAGTTACTAAAAATCAGTTGCCTTAACAACCAGGTTTTCTATATATCCTTGAGCCGGCATTATAGAATATTACTACTCCTTTCCAATAAAATACTCCATGCTTGGATTAATATTGAATCACATAAAATTCTCCCCTAACCTTCCTTATTAAACAGTAAATGTTTTACTAGAGTTTCGTTGGACTGGGTTTACTAAAAAGGTATTAATTTCCTTTCACTAATATGGAATTTAGGCCTATAGATTCATTTACAACCATTATAACATTATTTGGTTTTTAACTTAATTTTCTTTTTACCTGACCTACTGTACAATTAATTATTGATTACATAGTTAATTACATGAATTTAAATTTACTGGTGGTTATTTGTTTTTACATTAATCAATTGGTTCTGGAACCCTTTATTAATTGATGACATAATTGTCAGAACTACTTGTTAGACTTGAAACACTGGTCACACTCCTGATCCAGTTTATAAACATTAATTAGAACAACAGTATCTTTCAATTTTATACAATACTGACAACTTAGTACCGTGCCTAACATTGGTAACTATATTGTGCTGTATAAAAACAAATCTAATATAAAATATAAACATAATTATTGAGTAAGTATTATTATCAAACAACATCATTTCATTTTTAACACATTCAACATACAATATAAATATTCTGTAGACCTTAACATGTCACAGTACAAAACAAACATTTCATTACCTCCAATCATTCATTGGTCTGGCTCTTTTACATTTAATATTAGTCATTGCCTCCTTTTTACTTGAGGTCCTTCTCAAACATATGAACTATCGAACAACCTTAAGTCAGGGTATGGTCTTTGACCATATTTCATTCAGTCTTTTATGTAACGTTGGGGAACCTCAACTATGTTGCGTTACATAACACCCCCCTTTCGAAATAAGTTTATTTTGGTATAAACAAAGTTTAGCAAGAAATAAACTTCTAATTTGTATCTGGCCAATTGGTTTCCTATTTATAGTACTTTTATATTTCCCAATTATTCGTTATTTTATTATCATTTCTTCGTTCCTTCTTAAAGTCAATTATTTCCCAAGTTTAAATCTTATTTCTATAATCATTCTTGTGACATTCTTCATTAATTATACATTTTGGATCTGGTTTTATTTAATTCTCTATACTTATTTGTGAGTTTTCCCTCTAATATTTAATTTTCCTAAACCTCCCTAACATTATAACTGGAATCGAATCGGTGGTGCTCTATCGGCTAACCAATTACCGTCGTCCGTTACATACTTTCTGGGATCAGAGGAACATCATCTCTGCCCAGTCAAATGATTGCTGGAATATTCTACAGTCAATCTTCATTAATAAACCTCGTAAGGTAGTCATCATGTGACCTTCAATAAAATAATAAATAATAATCATATTCTAGGGATTATTCACTGTACTTCAACTCAGATCATATTATTTCTTCATATTAATTCTTCCTTCTATTATACACTTTTTCTCTCCAATACTTGGCTATTTTATTGACATTTATTAATTGGGTTTTGTTTATGGATAATTCTTAACCATTAGTTTTTTTTTCTTTTCTTGTGATCCTTTTGATGGTTCCATTTTGGCTTCTTCATTCTCTTGTCTTCATTGGCTCATATTCCTTTGTGATCAATACAGCTGGTTATGAGATTTTGGTCAGTACTATACATTACATTATGTAGCTATATTCTTCTGGTACAATCATTATTATTTCTTTTACATTCGAAATTACATTTCTCACTATTATATTATATCAGATAAACTCATTTCGTCTTCTGGTTTTGATGATTTTTATTAGGTTGAATTAGTGTAAAATATTTTTCTTCTTTCATATCAGTTTAAATCAATTTCTTCTAAATTGTATAGTAAGGTGTTCTTACTTATTTTTCGACTTTGGTTGTTCTTTTTATCTTCAAAATTCTCTTTCTTATATAATTCATAAATTGTTTTCTTAGATACTTGTTTGTAAGTTGAGCTTACTTCATTTTTTGAATTTTGGGGTATTTATTCTCTTTATTTTAAATCATACTGTTTCTGAATAATTATGAGTAAGTTGTTCTTACATCCTTTGGAATTTTGGGTTTTTTAGTTTCTTCATTTTAAATTGTATTGTTCGAAATAACATGAGTAAGATGTCCTTACGTCTTTTGGAATTTTGGGTTTTTTATTTACAATGGGTTGCTTGGTCCTGTATCCATAAAATCCGTCCCTTTTCATTATATTCTGTTTGGAATCTGTTTAACCGTGGTCCATTATTTCCTCTATACTGGTTGTTCGGGTCTCTCTAGTGTATAGAGTTATTTCTGTCCTTGTGACATATCTCATTATTGTACAGTTCTTGCCTCTTGTCACTATAAAATTGTCATTTATAGTCAAGCTCATCATCGTCCTTTGAACTGATTCTTCTGTACTGTCTCTTAATGGTTCTGATGGTTCATACATAAATTCCATAAGTCCTCCATGCTCCTTAGTTAGTTTTGGTCTTTTTGGCCCTTCTAGTCCATCTGGGAATTCAAGTGTGGTTCGTTTAAAGTTTCTCACTTGCCTTACTTCTCTGTTTTCTGTAATTGGTCTATTATGTAGCTGAACCAATCCCCTTTTAATCATTTCCAATTCTTCCCGTGTATTTATTAATTTCCGTTTACACATTTGTCTTATTCTCACTATCTTCATTTCATCATGAATCCGTTCTATTCTTCCGGTTCTATCAATTGGTATCTTGTCAAATTTTTCTTGGGTCTTCGCTTGTATGTTTCCTATTTGAGTAATTTTGGTCTCTACTTCTACTCTGAGTTGCATGATGGGTTCATCTGTCTTTTCCAGATCCACCGTAATTTCATTTATTTGCTGTCTTACCTCTACTTCACAGCTATCAACTCCTTTGTTCCATGTTTCATTGACAATTATAATACTTCCATTGATGACTTCCCTCAATGCTAGGCCTTGTTCATTGATGATTTGCCGCAACTCCTTATTATGGTTTTCAATTTTCTCATCCATTCGTTTGGTATTCTCCAGAATCTGCCTCAAACTCTCATCATTCCTGCCAAACCTTTTATTCATTTGCTTGATTAAATTTTCGCTCAAAATTTCGTTTTGTTTTCTTGAGTTCTCATTAATACTGTCTATTTTATTTTCCAGCTTTTCTGAATTTTCATTTATACTGTCTATCTTTTCATTGATTTGTCTAAAATCGGCCTTCAATCGTTCATTATTTTCCTTTATGGTTTGCCTCAAAAGTTCACTAGTACTTTCCTTAATACTATCTATTTTATTTTCCAGCTTTTCTGACCTTTCGTTTATACTGTCTATTTTATTTTCTAGCTTTTCTGTAGTTTGCTTTGAATTTTCCTCCTGTTTCTTAAAATTTTCATCTATTGTTTGTTTATTGCTTTCCTTAATGCTATCAATTTTCTCCATCATCATCCTCATAATTTCTTGCCAATCTGGTTCTCTTCTGGCTTCCGCTTTTTCTGGTTGGTCTCCTTGGGCATCCTCTGTATTGCTCGCCTGTTGTTCCATTTCAATATCTGTACCTGCCTCTGTTTCTTCTTCCCTCCTATCTTCTTCTGTCTCTTGTTCCTTCTCCATTCTTTTCGTCAGAGCTCTCGTATGCATTCCTGTGCCTCTAATGGTTGCCTGCTCAAGTTAAGTAACAAATAATATGAGTTTTTACTTAACTAAAGCCCACTCGTTGAGCGCCAATTTGTAAAAAATAATAGACTTTTAGGTGTTAAGATGCGACGATGATGCCTCACGTTGCGAGCGTCAATTTGTAAAGAAAGAGACTAAATGGACGTCCTCGTTTTCGTTTAAGCCCCACGTTGCAGTCGGCAATTTGTAACAAAATGAAATATATAGAATGTGTCGAGTACGTGTTTAAATAAGTTCCACGTTGTTATGTGCCAATTTGTAAAGAGACTAATATGTGCCGGTGCTAGCGAAAATGTCCGTCTTATTCAAACCCCACTGTTGTAATCAATTTAGTAACGAACTGCTTGTTAATTATGTGAGGACGTATGTAATAATGTATGATACCAGCTGGAGACGTCAAATTATAAAGAGATCTTGTCTATGAGTGTAATTAGTTATAAGAGACTCCGGTGTAACAAACGCCAAGTAGTACGTTGTAGGTGGCGATTCGTAACAATTAAAATGCTGTTACCTGGTTTAATTAATATGTTATTAACTAATATATCTTGCGGTTGTGACCAGTGAAACCCTCAGAACACAGATTATTAAGTCCACAAACTTAGAATTATATTCCTGAATTTATAATGGTAGTATTCTGTAGACTTAATTTAATTCTCAGTGGTTGTTTAATATGAGCAATATATATGGAGTATTTACTGAATGTAAGTGGTTTTTGTCTCAACCCTAGTCCCTCAACGATAAAAATTTCATTCAAATTTAGTATGGCAAAACCCGTTAGTTCAGCAATCTCCCGTCTCACCAGCTGCAAACTTGGAGCGCTGTTATTATAAATAATTGTGCGTATAGGTTAGTTATTCTGAGTGTTTGTATCAATCTGTTAATAAATTATTACGCCAATTACATATAGTATTTTCTCTGCAATGATTAAAACGTTATCTCATACAACAAATGTACTTTATTTATTTTTCTCTGGTATTTAACCAATTACGTTGTCTCAGACAAACAATAAGACAATACAATCGACTATCCCAACATGTATCGATTCTTAATTATTCGAATTCTAAAAAGAAAAACATATATACTTTGAAAATAATGACAAATAATTCTTATACCAGGGTTCGTGTAGTTCTTTGAACCATTAGTAAGGCCAGGTAAAACGCATAATTAAGGTTGTTCAATTTACAAAAAGAATAAAATTATTTACTTAAAATACAATGATATGAAAATAATTTGTTTTTTTATTACCCAAGCGGCGAAAGCTTCATTAGGCGGTGAATGTTTGTCAACACGGTCAAAATGCTGTTTATCTTGTCTTCACCCAGTAAAACTGCTCTGGTCGTCAATGAATGGATGATGATAATCCCACGGGAACTCTGGTGCTTCGATTCTTCTTTTGCGTCTTCACAATTCTTGGTCCCAACGAACTGAAATTAGGATCTCAGCTTACGCTGTCAATGAAGGTTATTTCGTCAACCGAATCTTCTGTATTTCCAAATATTTCCGTTAATTCAGGCTTCAACTCTTTATTGGTCTTCAATTTATAGCATGAATTGGTTTGATACCAAATTCAGCGGAATTGTTTAGTGAATGAGGTGAGACGCTTTCAGTTCTTTTTTATTGTATTCATTGGTAATTTATAGGGTTATTTAATTTGTATGATTCATTAACATTCCAGTATAATTGTTTTGCAAAATGCTTTTTTCAATTTGGATATATATTTTCTTTATATTTATTAAATCCTTAAATTTTTAGTGACCGTCAATCAGTGAATGTTTTAGTGGATAGTTAGTGAGGATCGGTCAATAATACAACTTTTAGTAATTTTGCGTCGACGTTTCGACAATATTTATTGTCATCTTCAGGACCTGTGTATGAAATACAGTAGAAATATCAAACATAACGAAACAATTAAATATTTGGGTGAACGTGTTGGTGATGTGAGTGTGTGCGTGTGTATGTATGTATCATTTTTTATGTGAAGACTTATGATAGTTTGTTTACATCTTCAAATTATCTTTAAGAAAGCGAGCAAATTATAGTATGAGAGAACTTAATTTATACAGTATTACAATTTAAATTACTAAATATAATGTTATTTTAATTAATTAAACAAACAGTAACCAACTAATCTGTTTTAGTTATAGGTAATATATTACTTTGCTATATGTTGACTGTTGTAGGTATAAACAATTTTTGTACCAATCTAATATCCAATTGTTGGTTACTGTTTGTTTAATTAATTAAAATAACATTATATTTAGTAATTTAAATTGTAATACTGTATAAATTAAGTTCTCTCATACTATAATTTGCTCGCTTTCTTAAAGATAATTTGAAGATGTAAACAAACTATCATAAGTCTTCACATAAAAAATGATACATACATACACACGCACACACTCACATCACCAACACGTTCACCCAAATATTTAATTGTTTCGTTATGTTTGATATTTCTACTGTATTTCATACACAGGTCCTGAAGATGACAATAAATATTGTCGAAATGTCGACGCAAAATTACTAAAAGTTGTATTATTGACCGATCCTCACTAACTATCCACTAAAACATTTATATTTATTCATATATTTTAAATATATCGGTTCATTTCAACCTAATAGCTTGTAACAATCAGTACCATCCATTCAAAATCAACAAGTTACTAAAAATCAGTTGCCTTAACAACCAGGTTTTCTATATATCCTTGAGCCGGCATTATAGAATATTACTACTCCTTTCCAATAAAATACTCCATGCTTGGATTAATATTGAATCACATAAAATTCTCCCCTAACCTTCCTTATTAAACAGTAAATGTTTTACTAGAGTTTCGTTGGACTGGGTTTACTAAAAAGGTATTAATTTCCTTTCACTAATATGGAATTTAGGCCTATAGATTCATTTACAACCATTATAACATTATTTGGTTTTTAACTTAATTTTCTTTTTACCTGACCTACTGTACAATTAATTATTGATTACATAGTTAATTACATGAATTTAAATTTACTGGTGGTTATTTGTTTTTACATTAATCAATTGGTTCTGGAACCCTTTATTAATTGATGACATAATTGTCAGAACTACTTGTTAGACTTGAAACACTGGTCACACTCCTGATCCAGTTTATAAACATTAATTAGAACAACAGTATCTTTCAATTTTATACAATACTGACAACTTAGTACCGTGCCTAACATTGGTAACTATATTGTGCTGTATAAAAACAAATCTAATATAAAATATAAACATAATTATTGAGTAAGTATTATTATCAAACAACATCATTTCATTTTTAACACATTCAACATACAATATAAATATTCTGTAGACCTTAACATGTCACAGTACAAAACAAACATTTCATTACCTCCAATCATTCATTGGTCTGGCTCTTTTACATTTAATATTAGTCATTGCCTCCTTTTTACTTGAGGTCCTTCTCAAACATATGAACTATCGAACAACCTTAAGTCAGGGTATGGTCTTTGACCATATTTCATTCAGTCTTTTATGTAACGTTGGGGAACCTCAACTATGTTGCGTTACATAACACCCCCCTTTCGAAATAAGTTTATTTTGGTATAAACAAAGTTTAGCAAGAAATAAACTTCTAATTTGTATCTGGCCAATTGGTTTCCTATTTATAGTACTTTTATATTTCCCAATTATTCGTTATTTTATTATCATTTCTTCGTTCCTTCTTAAAGTCAATTATTTCCCAAGTTTAAATCTTATTTCTATAATCATTCTTGTGACATTCTTCATTAATTATACATTTTGGATCTGGTTTTATTTAATTCTCTATACTTATTTGTGAGTTTTCCCTCTAATATTTAATTTTCCTAAACCTCCCTAACATTATAACTGGAATCGAATCGGTGGTGCTCTATCGGCTAACCAATTACCGTCGTCCGTTACATACTTTCTGGGATCAGAGGAACATCATCTCTGCCCAGTCAAATGATTGCTGGAATATTCTACAGTCAATCTTCATTAATAAACCTCGTAAGGTAGTCATCATGTGACCTTCAATAAAATAATAAATAATAATCATATTCTAGGGATTATTCACTGTACTTCAACTCAGATCATATTATTTCTTCATATTAATTCTTCCTTCTATTATACACTTTTTCTCTCCAATACTTGGCTATTTTATTGACATTTATTAATTGGGTTTTGTTTATGGATAATTCTTAACCATTAGTTTTTTTTTCTTTTCTTGTGATCCTTTTGATGGTTCCATTTTGGCTTCTTCATTCTCTTGTCTTCATTGGCTCATATTCCTTTGTGATCAATACAGCTGGTTATGAGATTTTGGTCAGTACTATACATTACATTATGTAGCTATATTCTTCTGGTACAATCATTATTATTTCTTTTACATTCGAAATTACATTTCTCACTATTATATTATATCAGATAAACTCATTTCGTCTTCTGGTTTTGATGATTTTTATTAGGTTGAATTAGTGTAAAATATTTTTCTTCTTTCATATCAGTTTAAATCAATTTCTTCTAAATTGTATAGTAAGGTGTTCTTACTTATTTTTCAACTTTGGTTGTTCTTTTTATCTTCAAAATTCTCTTTCTTATATAATTCATAAATTGTTTTCTTAGATACTTGTTTGTAAGTTGAGCTTACTTCATTTTTTGAATTTTGGGGTATTTATTCTCTTTATTTTAAATCATACTGTTTCTGAATAATTATGAGTAAGTTGTTCTTACATCCTTTGGAATTTTGGGTTTTTTAGTTTCTTCATTTTAAATTGTATTGTTCGAAATAACATGAGTAAGATGTCCTTACGTCTTTTGGAATTTTGGGTTTTTTATTTACAATGGGTTGCTTGGTCCTGTATCCATAAAATCCGTCCCTTTTCATTATATTCTGTTTGGAATCTGTTTAACCGTGGTCCATTATTTCCTCTATACTGGTTGTTCGGGTCTCTCTAGTGTATAGAGTTATTTCTGTCCTTGTGACATATCTCATTATTGTACAGTTCTTGCCTCTTGTCACTATAAAATTGTCATTTATAGTCAAGCTCATCATCGTCCTTTGAACTGATTCTTCTGTACTGTCTCTTAATGGTTCTGATGGTTCATACATAAATTCCATAAGTCCTCCATGCTCCTTAGTTAGTTTTGGTCTTTTTGGCCCTTCTAGTCCATCTGGGAATTCAAGTGTGGTTCGTTTAAAGTTTCTCACTTGCCTTACTTCTCTGTTTTCTGTAATTGGTCTATTATGTAGCTGAACCAATCCCCTTTTAATCATTTCCAATTCTTCCCGTGTATTTATTAATTTCCGTTTATACATTTGTCTTATTCTCACTATCTTCATTTCATCATGAATCCGTTCTATTCTTCCGGTTCTATCAATTGGTATCTTGTCAAATTTTTCTTGGGTCTTCGCTTGTATGTTTCCTATTTGAGTAATTTTGGTCTCTACTTCTACTCTGAGTTGCATGATGGGTTCATCTGTCTTTTCCAGATCCACCGTAATTTCATTTATTTGCTGTCTTACCTCTACTTCACAGCTATCAACTCCTTTGTTCCATGTTTCATTGACAATTATAATACTTCCATTGATGACTTCCCTCAATGCTAGGCCTTGTTCATTGATGATTTGCCGCAACTCCTTATTATGGTTTTCAATTTTCTCATCCATTCGTTTGGTATTCTCCAGAATCTGCCTCAAACTCTCATCATTCCTGCCAAACCTTTTATTCATTTGCTTGATTAAATTTTCGCTCAAAATTTCGTTTTGTTTTCTTGAGTTCTCATTAATACTGTCTATTTTATTTTCCAGCTTTTCTGAATTTTCATTTATACTGTCTATCTTTTCATTGATTTGTCTAAAATCGGCCTTCAATCGTTCATTATTTTCCTTTATGGTTTGCCTCAAAAGTTCACTAGTACTTTCCTTAATACTATCTATTTTATTTTCCAGCTTTTCTGACCTTTCGTTTATACTGTCTATTTTATTTTCTAGCTTTTCTGTAGTTTGCTTTGAATTTTCCTCCTGTTTCTTAAAATTTTCATCTATTGTTTGTTTATTGCTTTCCTTAATGCTATCAATTTTCTCCATCATCATCCTCATAATTTCTTGCCAATCTGGTTCTCTTCTGGCTTCCGCTTTTTCTGGTTGGTCTCCTTGGGCATCCTCTGTATTGCTCGCCTGTTGTTCCATTTCAATATCTGTACCTGCCTCTGTTTCTTCTTCCCTCCTATCTTCTTCTGTCTCTTGTTCCTTCTCCATTCTTTTCGTCAGAGCTCTCGTATGCATTCCTGTGCCTCTAATGGTTGCCTGCTCAAGTTAAGTAACAAATAATATGAGTTTTTACTTAACTAAAGCCCACTCGTTGAGCGCCAATTTGTAAAAAATAATAGACTTTTAGGTGTTAAGATGCGACGATGATGCCTCACGTTGCGAGCGTCAATTTGTAAAGAAAGAGACTAAATGGACGTCCTCGTTTTCGTTTAAGCCCCACGTTGCAGTCGGCAATTTGTAACAAAATGAAATATATAGAATGTGTCGAGTACGTGTTTAAATAAGTTCCACGTTGTTATGTGCCAATTTGTAAAGAGACTAATATGTGCCGGTGCTAGCGAAAATGTCCGTCTTATTCAAACCCCACTGTTGTAATCAATTTAGTAACGAACTGCTTGTTAATTATGTGAGGACGTATGTAATAATGTATGATACCAGCTGGAGACGTCAAATTATAAAGAGATCTTGTCTATGAGTGTAATTAGTTATAAGAGACTCCGGTGTAACAAACGCCAAGTAGTACGTTGTAGGTGGCGATTCGTAACAATTAAAATGCTGTTACCTGGTTTAATTAATATGTTATTAACTAATATATCTTGCGGTTGTGACCAGTGAAACCCTCAGAACACAGATTATTAAGTCCACAAACTTAGAATTATATTCCTGAATTTATAATGGTAGTATTCTGTAGACTTAATTTAATTCTCAGTGGTTGTTTAATATGAGCAATATATATGGAGTATTTACTGAATGTAAGTGGTTTTTGTCTCAACCCTAGTCCCTCAACGATAAAAATTTCATTCAAATTTAGTATGGCAAAACCCGTTAGTTCAGCAATCTCCCGTCTCACCAGCTGCAAACTTGGAGCGCTGTTATTATAAATAATTGTGCGTATAGGTTAGTTATTCTGAGTGTTTGTATCAATCTGTTAATAAATTATTACGCCAATTACATATAGTATTTTCTCTGCAATGATTAAAACGTTATCTCATACAACAAATGTACTTTATTTATTTTTCTCTGGTATTTAACCAATTACGTTGTCTCAGACAAACAATAAGACAATACAATCGACTATCCCAACATGTATCGATTCTTAATTATTCGAATTCTAAAAAGAAAAACATATATACTTTGAAAATAATGACAAATAATTCTTATACCAGGGTTCGTGTAGTTCTTTGAACCATTAGTAAGGCCAGGTAAAACGCATAATTAAGGTTGTTCAATTTACAAAAAGAATAAAATTATTTACTTAAAATACAATGATATGAAAATAATTTGTTTTTTTATTACCCAAGCGGCGAAAGCTTCATTAGGCGGTGAATGTTTGTCAACACGGTCAAAATGCTGTTTATCTTGTCTTCACCCAGTAAAACTGCTCTGGTCGTCAATGAATGGATGATGATAATCCCACGGGAACTCTGGTGCTTCGATTCTTCTTTTGCGTCTTCACAATTCTTGGTCCCAACGAACTGAAATTAGGATCTCAGCTTACGCTGTCAATGAAGGTTATTTCGTCAACCGAATTCCAAATATTTCCGTTAATTCAGGCTTCAACTCTTTATTGGTCTTCAATTTATAGCATGAATTGGTTTGATACCAAATTCAGCGGAATTGTTTAGTGAATGAGGTGAGACGCTTTCAGTTCTTTTTTATTGTATTCATTGGTAATTTATAGGGTTATTTAATTTGTATGATTCATTAACATTCCAGTATAATTGTTTTGCAAAATGCTTTTTTCAATTTGGATATATATTTTCTTTATATTTATTCATATATTTTAAATATATCGGTTCATTTCAACCTAATAGCTTGTAACAATCAGTACCATCCATTCAAAATCAACAAGTTACTAAAAATCAGTTGCCTTAACAACCAGGTTTTCTATATATCCTTGAGCCGGCATTATAGAATATTACTACTCCTTTCCAATAAAATACTCCATGCTTGGATTAATATTGAATCACATAAAATTCTCCCCTAACCTTCCTTATTAAACAGTAAATGTTTTACTAGAGTTTCGTTGGACTGGGTTTACTAAAAAGGTATTAATTTCCTTTCACTAATATGGAATTTAGGCCTATAGATTCATTTACAACCATTATAACATTATTTGGTTTTTAACTTAATTTTCTTTTTACCTGACCTACTGTACAATTAATTATTGATTACATAGTTAATTACATGAATTTAAATTTACTGGTGGTTATTTGTTTTTACATTAATCAATTGGTTCTGGAACCCTTTATTAATTGATGACATAATTGTCAGAACTACTTGTTAGACTTGAAACACTGGTCACACTCCTGATCCAGTTTATAAACATTAATTAGAACAACAGTATCTTTCAATTTTATACAATACTGACAACTTAGTACCGTGCCTAACATTGGTAACTATATTGTGCTGTATAAAAACAAATCTAATATAAAATATAAACATAATTATTGAGTAAGTATTATTATCAAACAACATCATTTCATTTTTAACACATTCAACATACAATATAAATATTCTGTAGACCTTAACATGTCACAGTACAAAACAAACATTTCATTACCTCCAATCATTCATTGGTCTGGCTCTTTTACATTTAATATTAGTCATTGCCTCCTTTTTACTTGAGGTCCTTCTCAAACATATGAACTATCGAACAACCTTAAGTCAGGGTATGGTCTTTGACCATATTTCATTCAGTCTTTTATGTAACGTTGGGGAACCTCAACTATGTTGCGTTACATAACACCCCCCTTTCGAAATAAGTTTATTTTGGTATAAACAAAGTTTAGCAAGAAATAAACTTCTAATTTGTATCTGGCCAATTGGTTTCCTATTTATAGTACTTTTATATTTCCCAATTATTCGTTATTTTATTATCATTTCTTCGTTCCTTCTTAAAGTCAATTATTTCCCAAGTTTAAATCTTATTTCTATAATCATTCTTGTGACATTCTTCATTAATTATACATTTTGGATCTGGTTTTATTTAATTCTCTATACTTATTTGTGAGTTTTCCCTCTAATATTTAATTTTCCTAAACCTCCCTAACATTATAACTGGAATCGAATCGGTGGTGCTCTATCGGCTAACCAATTACCGTCGTCCGTTACATACTTTCTGGGATCAGAGGAACATCATCTCTGCCCAGTCAAATGATTGCTGGAATATTCTACAGTCAATCTTCATTAATAAACCTCGTAAGGTAGTCATCATGTGACCTTCAATAAAATAATAAATAATAATCATATTCTAGGGATTATTCACTGTACTTCAACTCAGATCATACTATTTCTTCATATTAATTCTTCCTTCTATTATACACTTTTTCTCTCCAATACTTGGCTATTTTATTGACATTTATTAATTGGGTTTTGTTTATGGATAATTCTTAACCATTAGTTTTTTTTTCTTTTCTTGTGATCCTTTTGATGGTTCCATTTTGGCTTCTTCATTCTCTTGTCTTCATTGGCTCATATTCCTTTGTGATCAATACAGCTGGTTATGAGATTTTGGTCAGTACTATACATTACATTATGTAGCTATATTCTTCTGGTACAATCATTATTATTTCTTTTACATTCGAAATTACATTTCTCACTATTATATTATATCAGATAAACTCATTTCGTCTTCTGGTTTTGATGATTTTTATTAGGTTGAATTAGTGTAAAATATTTTTCTTCTTTCATATCAGTTTAAATCAATTTCTTCTAAATTGTATAGTAAGGTGTTCTTACTTATTTTTCGACTTTGGTTGTTCTTTTTATCTTCAAAATTCTCTTTCTTATATAATTCATAAATTGTTTTCTTAGATACTTGTTTGTAAGTTGAGCTTACTTCATTTTTTGAATTTTGGGGTATTTATTCTCTTTATTTTAAATCATACTGTTTCTGAATAATTATGAGTAAGTTGTTCTTACATCCTTTGGAATTTTGGGTTTTTTAGTTTCTTCATTTTAAATTGTATTGTTCGAAATAACATGAGTAAGATGTCCTTACGTCTTTTGGAATTTTGGGTTTTTTATTTACAATGGGTTGCTTGGTCCTGTATCCATAAAATCCGTCCCTTTTCATTATATTCTGTTTGGAATCTGTTTAACCGTGGTCCATTATTTCCTCTATACTGGTTGTTCGGGTCTCTCTAGTGTATAGAGTTATTTCTGTCCTTGTGACATATCTCATTATTGTACAGTTCTTGCCTCTTGTCACTATAAAATTGTCATTTATAGTCAAGCTCATCATCGTCCTTTGAACTGATTCTTCTGTACTGTCTCTTAATGGTTCTGATGGTTCATACATAAATTCCATAAGTCCTCCATGCTCCTTAGTTAGTTTTGGTCTTTTTGGCCCTTCTAGTCCATCTGGGAATTCAAGTGTGGTTCGTTTAAAGTTTCTCACTTGCCTTACTTCTCTGTTTTCTGTAATTGGTCTATTATGTAGCTGAACCAATCCCCTTTTAATCATTTCCAATTCTTCCCGTGTATTTATTAATTTCCGTTTACACATTTGTCTTATTCTCACTATCTTCATTTCATCATGAATCCGTTCTATTCTTCCGGTTCTATCAATTGGTATCTTGTCAAATTTTTCTTGGGTCTTCGCTTGTATGTTTCCTATTTGAGTAATTTTGGTCTCTACTTCTACTCTGAGTTGCATGATGGGTTCATCTGTCTTTTCCAGATCCACCGTAATTTCATTTATTTGCTGTCTTACCTCTACTTCACAGCTATCAACTCCTTTGTTCCATGTTTCATTGACAATTATAATACTTCCATTGATGACTTCCCTCAATGCTAGGCCTTGTTCATTGATGATTTGCCGCAACTCCTTATTATGGTTTTCAATTTTCTCATCCATTCGTTTGGTATTCTCCAGAATCTGCCTCAAACTCTCATCATTCCTGTCAAACCTTTTATTCATTTGCTTGATTAAATTTTCGCTCAAAATTTCGTTTTGTTTTCTTGAGTTCTCATTAATACTGTCTATTTTATTTTCCAGCTTTTCTGAATTTTCATTTATACTGTCTATCTTTTCATTGATTTGTCTAAAATCGGCCTTCAATCGTTCATTATTTTCCTTTATGGTTTGCCTCAAAAGTTCACTAGTACTTTCCTTAATACTATCTATTTTACTTTCCAGCTTTTCTGACCTTTCGTTTATACTGTCTATTTTATTTTCTAGCTTTTCTGACCTTTCGTTTATACTGTCTATTTTATTTTCTAGCTTTTCTGTAGTTTGCTTTGAGTTTTCCTCCTGTTTCTTAAAATTTTCATCTATTGTTTGTTTATTGCTTTCCTTAATGCTATCAATTTTCTCCATCATCATCCTCATAATTTCTTGCCAATCTGGTTCTCTTCTGGCTTCCGCTTTTTCTGGTTGGTCCCCTTGGGCATCCTCTGTATTGCTCGCCTGTTGTTCCATTTCAATATCTGTACCTGCCTCTGTTTCTTCTTCCCTCCTATCTTCTTCTGTCTCTTGTTCCTTCTCCATTCTTTTCGTCAGAGCTCTCGTATGCATTCCTGTGCCTCTAATGGTTGCCTGCTCAAGTTAAGTAACAAATAATATGAGTTTTTACTTAACTAAAGCCCACTCGTTGAGCGCCAATTTGTAAAAAATAATAGACTTTTAGGTGTTAAGATGCGACGATGATGCCTCACGTTGCGAGCGTCAATTTGTAAAGAAAGAGACTAAATGGACGTCCTCGTTTTCGTTTAAGCCCCACGTTGCAGTCGGCAATTTGTAACAAAATGAAATATATAGAATGTGTCGAGTACGTGTTTAAATAAGTTCCACGTTGTTATGTGCCAATTTGTAAAGAGACTAATATGTGCCGGTGCTAGCGAAAATGTCCGTCTTATTCAAACCCCACTGTTGTAATCAATTTAGTAACGAACTGCTTGTTAATTATGTGAGGACGTATGTAATAATGTATGATACCAGCTGGAGACGTCAAATTATAAAGAGATCTTGTCTATGAGTGTAATTAGTTATAAGAGACTCCGGTGTAACAAACGCCAAGTAGTACGTTGTAGGTGGCGATTCGTAACAATTAAAATGCTGTTACCTGGTTTAATTAATATGTTATTAACTAATATATCTTGCGGTTGTGACCAGTGAAACCCTCAGAACACAGATTATTAAGTCCACAAACTTAGAATTATATTCCTGAATTTATAATGGTAGTATTCTGTAGACTTAATTTAATTCTCAGTGGTTGTTTAATATGAGCAATATATATGGAGTATTTACTGAATGTAAGTGGTTTTTGTCTCAACCCTAGTCCCTCAACGATAAAAATTTCATTCAAATTTAGTATGGCAAAACCCGTTAGTTCAGCAATCTCCCGTCTCACCAGCTGCAAACTTGGAGCGCTGTTATTATAAATAATTGTGCGTATAGGTTAGTTATTCTGAGTGTTTGTATCAATCTGTTAATAAATTATTACGCCAATTACATATAGTATTTTCTCTGCAATGATTAAAACGTTATCTCATACAACAAATGTACTTTATTTATTTTTCTCTGGTATTTAACCAATTACGTTGTCTCAGACAAACAATAAGACAATACAATCGACTATCCCAACATGTATCGATTCTTAATTATTCGAATTCTAAAAAGAAAAACATATATACTTTGAAAATAATGACAAATAATTCTTATACCAGGGTTCGTGTAGTTCTTTGAACCATTAGTAAGGCCAGGTAAAACGCATAATTAAGGTTGTTCAATTTACAAAAAGAATAAAATTATTTACTTAAAATACAATGATATGAAAATAATTTGTTTTTTTATTACCCAAGCGGCGAAAGCTTCATTAGGCGGTGAATGTTTGTCAACACGGTCAAAATGCTGTTTATCTCGTCTTCACCCAGTAAAACTGCTCTGGTCTTCAATGAATGGATGATGATAATCCCACGGGAACTCTGGTGCTTCGATTCTTCTTTTGCGTCTTCACAATTCTTGGTCCCAACGAACTGAAATTAGGATCTCAGCTTACGCTGTCAATGAAGGTTATTTCGTCAACCGAATTCCAAATATTTCCGTTAATTCAGGCTTCAACTCTTTATTGGTCTTCAATTTATAGCATGAATTGGTTTGATACCAAATTCAGCGGAATTGTTTAGTGAATGAGGTGAGACGCTTTCAGTTCTTTTTTATTGTATTCATTGGTAATTTATAGGGTTATTTAATTTGTATGATTCATTAACATTCCAGTATAATTGTTTTGCAAAATGCTTTTTTCAATTTGGATATATATTTTCTTTATATTTATTCATATATTTTAAATATATCGGTTCATTTCAACCTAATAGCTTGTAACAATCAGTACCATCCATTCAAAATCAACAAGTTACTAAAAATCAGTTGCCTTAACAACCAGGTTTTCTATATATCCTTGAGCCGGCATTATAGAATATTACTACTCCTTTCCAATAAAATACTCCATGCTTGGATTAATATTGAATCACATAAAATTCTCCCCTAACCTTCCTTATTAAACAGTAAATGTTTTACTAGAGTTTCGTTGGACTGGGTTTACTAAAAAGGTATTAATTTCCTTTCACTAATATGGAATTTAGGCCTATAGATTCATTTACAACCATTATAACATTATTTGGTTTTTAACTTAATTTTCTTTTTACCTGACCTACTGTACAATTAATTATTGATTACATAGTTAATTACATGAATTTAAATTTACTGGTGGTTATTTGTTTTTACATTAATCAATTGGTTCTGGAACCCTTTATTAATTGATGACATAATTGTCAGAACTACTTGTTAGACTTGAAACACTGGTCACACTCCTGATCCAGTTTATAAACATTAATTAGAACAACAGTATCTTTCAATTTTATACAATACTGACAACTTAGTACCGTGCCTAACATTGGTAACTATATTGTGCTGTATAAAAACAAATCTAATATAAAATATAAACATAATTATTGAGTAAGTATTATTATCAAACAACATCATTTCATTTTTAACACATTCAACATACAATATAAATATTCTGTAGACCTTAACATGTCACAGTACAAAACAAACATTTCATTACCTCCAATCATTCATTGGTCTGGCTCTTTTACATTTAATATTAGTCATTGCCTCCTTTTTACTTGAGGTCCTTCTCAAACATATGAACTATCGAACAACCTTAAGTCAGGGTATGGTCTTTGACCATATTTCATTCAGTCTTTTATGTAACGTTGGGGAACCTCAACTATGTTGCGTTACATAACACCCCCCTTTCGAAATAAGTTTATTTTGGTATAAACAAAGTTTAGCAAGAAATAAACTTCTAATTTGTATCTGGCCAATTGGTTTCCTATTTATAGTACTTTTATATTTCCCAATTATTCGTTATTTTATTATCATTTCTTCGTTCCTTCTTAAAGTCAATTATTTCCCAAGTTTAAATCTTATTTCTATAATCATTCTTGTGACATTCTTCATTAATTATACATTTTGGATCTGGTTTTATTTAATTCTCTATACTTATTTGTGAGTTTTCCCTCTAATATTTAATTTTCCTAAACCTCCCTAACATTATAACTGGAATCGAATCGGTGGTGCTCTATCGGCTAACCAATTACCGTCGTCCGTTACATACTTTCTGGGATCAGAGGAACATCATCTCTGCCCAGTCAAATGATTGCTGGAATATTCTACAGTCAATCTTCATTAATAAACCTCGTAAGGTAGTCATCATGTGACCTTCAATAAAATAATAAATAATAATCATATTCTAGGGATTATTCACTGTACTTCAACTCAGATCATATTATTTCTTCATATTAATTCTTCCTTCTATTATACACTTTTTCTCTCCAATACTTGGCTATTTTATTGACATTTATTAATTGGGTTTTGTTTATGGATAATTCTTAACCATTAGTTTTTTTTTCTTTTCTTGTGATCCTTTTGATGGTTCCATTTTGGCTTCTTCATTCTCTTGTCTTCATTGGCTCATATTCCTTTGTGATCAATACAGCTGGTTATGAGATTTTGGTCAGTACTATACATTACATTATGTAGCTATATTCTTCTGGTACAATCATTATTATTTCTTTTACATTCGAAATTACATTTCTCACTATTATATTATATCAGATAAACTCATTTCGTCTTCTGGTTTTGATGATTTTTATTAGGTTGAATTAGTGTAAAATATTTTTCTTCTTTCATATCAGTTTAAATCAATTTCTTCTAAATTGTATAGTAAGGTGTTCTTACTTATTTTTCGACTTTGGTTGTTCTTTTTATCTTCAAAATTCTCTTTCTTATATAATTCATAAATTGTTTTCTTAGATACTTGTTTGTAAGTTGAGCTTACTTCATTTTTTGAATTTTGGGGTATTTATTCTCTTTATTTTAAATCATACTGTTTCTGAATAATTATGAGTAAGTTGTTCTTACATCCTTTGGAATTTTGGGTTTTTTAGTTTCTTCATTTTAAATTGTATTGTTCGAAATAACATGAGTAAGATGTCCTTACGTCTTTTGGAATTTTGGGTTTTTTATTTACAATGGGTTGCTTGGTCCTGTATCCATAAAATCCGTCCCTTTTCATTATATTCTGTTTGGAATCTGTTTAACCGTGGTCCATTATTTCCTCTATACTGGTTGTTCGGGTCTCTCTAGTGTATAGAGTTATTTCTGTCCTTGTGACATATCTCATTATTGTACAGTTCTTGCCTCTTGTCACTATAAAATTGTCATTTATAGTCAAGCTCATCATCGTCCTTTGAACTGATTCTTCTGTACTGTCTCTTAATGGTTCTGATGGTTCATACATAAATTCCATAAGTCCTCCATGCTCCTTAGTTAGTTTTGGTCTTTTTGGCCCTTCTAGTCCATCTGGGAATTCAAGTGTGGTTCGTTTAAAGTTTCTCACTTGCCTTACTTCTCTGTTTTCTGTAATTGGTCTATTATGTAGCTGAACCAATCCCCTTTTAATCATTTCCAATTCTTCCCGTGTATTTATTAATTTCCGTTTACACATTTGTCTTATTCTCACTATCTTCATTTCATCATGAATCCGTTCTATTCTTCCGGTTCTATCAATTGGTATCTTGTCAAATTTTTCTTGGGTCTTCGCTTGTATGTTTCCTATTTGAGTAATTTTGGTCTCTACTTCTACTCTGAGTTGCATGATGGGTTCATCTGTCTTTTCCAGATCCACCGTAATTTCATTTATTTGCTGTCTTACCTCTACTTCACAGCTATCAACTCCTTTGTTCCATGTTTCATTGACAATTATAATACTTCCATTGATGACTTCCCTCAATGCTAGGCCTTGTTCATTGATGATTTGCCGCAACTCCTTATTATGGTTTTCAATTTTCTCATCCATTCGTTTGGTATTCTCCAGAATCTGCCTCAAACTCTCATCATTCCTGCCAAACCTTTTATTCATTTGCTTGATTAAATTTTCGCTCAAAATTTCGTTTTGTTTTCTTGAGTTCTCATTAATACTGTCTATTTTATTTTCCAGCTTTTCTGAATTTTCATTTATACTGTCTATCTTTTCATTGATTTGTCTAAAATCGGCCTTCAATCGTTCATTATTTTCCTTTATGGTTTGCCTCAAAAGTTCACTAGTACTTTCCTTAATACTATCTATTTTATTTTCCAGCTTTTCTGACCTTTCGTTTATACTGTCTATTTTATTTTCTAGCTTTTCTGTAGTTTGCTTTGAATTTTCCTCCTGTTTCTTAAAATTTTCATCTATTGTTTGTTTATTGCTTTCCTTAATGCTATCAATTTTCTCCATCATCATCCTCATAATTTCTTGCCAATCTGGTTCTCTTCTGGCTTCCGCTTTTTCTGGTTGGTCTCCTTGGGCATCCTCTGTATTGCTCGCCTGTTGTTCCATTTCAATATCTGTACCTGCCTCTGTTTCTTCTTCCCTCCTATCTTCTTCTGTCTCTTGTTCCTTCTCCATTCTTTTCGTCAGAGCTCTCGTATGCATTCCTGTGCCTCTAATGGTTGCCTGCTCAAGTTAAGTAACAAATAATATGAGTTTTTACTTAACTAAAGCCCACTCGTTGAGCGCCAATTTGTAAAAAATAATAGACTTTTAGGTGTTAAGATGCGACGATGATGCCTCACGTTGCGAGCGTCAATTTGTAAAGAAAGAGACTAAATGGACGTCCTCGTTTTCGTTTAAGCCCCACGTTGCAGTCGGCAATTTGTAACAAGATGAAATATATAGAATGTGTCGAGTACGTGTTTAAATAAGTTCCACGTTGTTATGTGCCAATTTGTAAAGAGACTAATATGTGCCGGTGCTAGCGAAAATGTCCGTCTTATTCAAACCCCACTGTTGTAATCAATTTAGTAACGAACTGCTTGTTAATTATGTGAGGACGTATGTAATAATGTATGATACCAGCTGGAGACGTCAAATTATAAAGAGATCTTGTCTATGAGTGTAATTAGTTATAAGAGACTCCGGTGTAACAAACGCCAAGTAGTACGTTGTAGGTGGCGATTCGTAACAATTAAAATGCTGTTACCTGGTTTAATTAATATGTTATTAACTAATATATCTTGCGGTTGTGACCAGTGAAACCCTCAGAACACAGATTATTAAGTCCACAAACTTAGAATTATATTCCTGAATTTATAATGGTAGTATTCTGTAGACTTAATTTAATTCTCAGTGGTTGTTTAATATGAGCAATATATATGGAGTATTTACTGAATGTAAGTGGTTTTTGTCTCAACCCTAGTCCCTCAACGATAAAAATTTCATTCAAATTTAGTATGGCAAAACCCGTTAGTTCAGCAATCTCCCGTCTCACCAGCTGCAAACTTGGAGCGCTGTTATTATAAATAATTGTGCGTATAGGTTAGTTATTCTGAGTGTTTGTATCAATCTGTTAATAAATTATTACGCCAATTACATATAGTATTTTCTCTGCAATGATTAAAACGTTATCTCATACAACAAATGTACTTTATTTATTTTTCTCTGGTATTTAACCAATTACGTTGTCTCAGACAAACAATAAGACAATACAATCGACTATCCCAACATGTATCGATTCTTAATTATTCGAATTCTAAAAAGAAAAACATATATACTTTGAAAATAATGACAAATAATTCTTATACCAGGGTTCGTGTAGTTCTTTGAACCATTAGTAAGGCCAGGTAAAACGCATAATTAAGGTTGTTCAATTTACAAAAAGAATAAAATTATTTACTTAAAATACAATGATATGAAAATAATTTGTTTTTTTATTACCCAAGCGGCGAAAGCTTCATTAGGCGGTGAATGTTTGTCAACACGGTCAAAATGCTGTTTATCTTGTCTTCACCCAGTAAAACTGCTCTGGTCGTCAATGAATGGATGATGATAATCCCACGGGAACTCTGGTGCTTCGATTCTTCTTTTGCGTCTTCACAATTCTTGGTCCCAACGAACTGAAATTAGGATCTCAGCTTACGCTGTCAATGAAGGTTATTTCGTCAACCGAATCTTCTGTATTTCCAAATATTTCCGTTAATTCAGGCTTCAACTCTTTATTGGTCTTCAATTTATAGCATGAATTGGTTTGATACCAAATTCAGCGGAATTGTTTAGTGAATGAGGTGAGACGCTTTCAGTTCTTTTTTATTGTATTCATTGGTAATTTATAGGGTTATTTAATTTGTATGATTCATTAACATTCCAGTATAATTGTTTTGCAAAATGCTTTTTTCAATTTGGATATATATTTTCTTTATATTTATTAAATCCTTAAATTTTTAGTGACCGTCAATCAGTGAATGTTTTAGTGGATAGTTAGTGAGGATCGGTCAATAATACAACTTTTAGTAATTTTGCGTCGACGTTTCGACAATATTTATTGTCATCTTCAGGACCTGTGTATGAAATACAGTAGAAATATCAAACATAACGAAACAATTAAATATTTGGGTGAACGTGTTGGTGATGTGAGTGTGTGCGTGTGTATGTATGTATCATTTTTTATGTGAAGACTTATGATAGTTTGTTTACATCTTCAAATTATCTTTAAGAAAGCGAGCAAATTATAGTATGAGAGAACTTAATTTATACAGTATTACAATTTAAATTACTAAATATAATGTTATTTTAATTAATTAAACAAACAGTAACCAACTAATCTGTTTTAGTTATAGGTAATATATTACTTTGCTATATGTTGACTGTTGTAGGTATAAACAATTTTTGTACCAATCTAATATCCAATTGTTGGTTACTGTTTGTTTAATTAATTAAAATAACATTATATTTAGTAATTTAAATTGTAATACTGTATAAATTAAGTTCTCTCATACTATAATTTGCTCGCTTTCTTAAAGATAATTTGAAGATGTAAACAAACTATCATAAGTCTTCACATAAAAAATGATACATACATACACACGCACACACTCACATCACCAACACGTTCACCCAAATATTTAATTGTTTCGTTATGTTTGATATTTCTACTGTATTTCATACACAGGTCCTGAAGATGACAATAAATATTGTCGAAACGTCGACGCAAAATTACTAAAAGTTGTATTATTGACCGATCCTCACTAACTATCCACTAAAACATTTATATTTATTCATATATTTTAAATATATCGGTTCATTTCAACCTAATAGCTTGTAACAATCAGTACCATCCATTCAAAATCAACAAGTTACTAAAAATCAGTTGCCTTAACAACCAGGTTTTCTATATATCCTTGAGCCGGCATTATAGAATATTACTACTCCTTTCCAATAAAATACTCCATGCTTGGATTAATATTGAATCACATAAAATTCTCCCCTAACCTTCCTTATTAAACAGTAAATGTTTTACTAGAGTTTCGTTGGACTGGGTTTACTAAAAAGGTATTAATTTCCTTTCACTAATATGGAATTTAGGCCTATAGATTCATTTACAACCATTATAACATTATTTGGTTTTTAACTTAATTTTCTTTTTACCTGACCTACTGTACAATTAATTATTGATTACATAGTTAATTACATGAATTTAAATTTACTGGTGGTTATTTGTTTTTACATTAATCAATTGGTTCTGGAACCCTTTATTAATTGATGACATAATTGTCAGAACTACTTGTTAGACTTGAAACACTGGTCACACTCCTGATCCAGTTTATAAACATTAATTAGAACAACAGTATCTTTCAATTTTATACAATACTGACAACTTAGTACCGTGCCTAACATTGGTAACTATATTGTGCTGTATAAAAACAAATCTAATATAAAATATAAACATAATTATTGAGTAAGTATTATTATCAAACAACATCATTTCATTTTTAACACATTCAACATACAATATAAATATTCTGTAGACCTTAACATGTCACAGTACAAAACAAACATTTCATTACCTCCAATCATTCATTGGTCTGGCTCTTTTACATTTAATATTAGTCATTGCCTCCTTTTTACTTGAGGTCCTTCTCAAACATATGAACTATCGAACAACCTTAAGTCAGGGTATGGTCTTTGACCATATTTCATTCAGTCTTTTATGTAACGTTGGGGAACCTCAACTATGTTGCGTTACATAACACCCCCCTTTCGAAATAAGTTTATTTTGGTATAAACAAAGTTTAGCAAGAAATAAACTTCTAATTTGTATCTGGCCAATTGGTTTCCTATTTATAGTACTTTTATATTTCCCAATTATTCGTTATTTTATTATCATTTCTTCGTTCCTTCTTAAAGTCAATTATTTCCCAAGTTTAAATCTTATTTCTATAATCATTCTTGTGACATTCTTCATTAATTATACATTTTGGATCTGGTTTTATTTAATTCTTTATACTTATTTGTGAGTTTTCCCTCTAATATTTAATTTTCCTAAACCTCCCTAACATTATAACTGGAATCGAATCGGTGGTGCTCTATCGGCTAACCAATTACCGTCGTCCGTTACATACTTTCTGGGATCAGAGGAACATCATCTCTGCCCAGTCAAATGATTGCTGGAATATTCTACAGTCAATCTTCATTAATAAACCTCGTAAGGTAGTCATCATGTGACCTTCAATAAAATAATAAATAATAATCATATTCTAGGGATTATTCACTGTACTTCAACTCAGATCATATTATTTCTTCATATTAATTCTTCCTTCTATTATACACTTTTTCTCTCCAATACTTGGCTATTTTATTGACATTTATTAATTGGGTTTTGTTTATGGATAATTCTTAACCATTAGTTTTTTTTTCTTTTCTTGTGATCCTTTTGATGGTTCCATTTTGGCTTCTTCATTCTCTTGTCTTCATTGGCTCATATTCCTTTGTGATCAATACAGCTGGTTATGAGATTTTGGTCAGTACTATACATTACATTATGTAGCTATATTCTTCTGGTACAATCATTATTATTTCTTTTACATTCGAAATTACATTTCTCACTATTATATTATATCAGATAAACTCATTTCGTCTTCTGGTTTTGATGATTTTTATTAGGTTGAATTAGTGTAAAATATTTTTCTTCTTTCATATCAGTTTAAATCAATTTCTTCTAAATTGTATAGTAAGGTGTTCTTACTTATTTTTCGACTTTGGTTGTTCTTTTTATCTTCAAAATTCTCTTTCTTATATAATTCATAAATTGTTTTCTTAGATACTTGTTTGTAAGTTGAGCTTACTTCATTTTTTGAATTTTGGGGTATTTATTCTCTTTATTTTAAATCATACTGTTTCTGAATAATTATGAGTAAGTTGTTCTTACATCCTTTGGAATTTTGGGTTTTTTAGTTTCTTCATTTTAAATTGTATTGTTCGAAATAACATGAGTAAGATGTCCTTACGTCTTTTGGAATTTTGGGTTTTTTATTTACAATGGGTTGCTTGGTCCTGTATCCATAAAATCCGTCCCTTTTCATTATATTCTGTTTGGAATCTGTTTAACCGTGGTCCATTATTTCCTCTATACTGGTTGTTCGGGTCTCTCTAGTGTATAGAGTTATTTCTGTCCTTGTGACATATCTCATTATTGTACAGTTCTTGCCTCTTGTCACTATAAAATTGTCATTTATAGTCAAGCTCATCATCGTCCTTTGAACTGATTCTTCTGTACTGTCTCTTAATGGTTCTGATGGTTCATACATAAATTCCATAAGTCCTCCATGCTCCTTAGTTAGTTTTGGTCTTTTTGGCCCTTCTAGTCCATCTGGGAATTCAAGTGTGGTTCGTTTAAAGTTTCTCACTTGCCTTACTTCTCTGTTTTCTGTAATTGGTCTATTATGTAGCTGAACCAATCCCCTTTTAATCATTTCCAATTCTTCCCGTGTATTTATTAATTTCCGTTTACACATTTGTCTTATTCTCACTATCTTCATTTCATCATGAATCCGTTCTATTCTTCCGGTTCTATCAATTGGTATCTTGTCAAATTTTTCTTGGGTCTTCGCTTGTATGTTTCCTATTTGAGTAATTTTGGTCTCTACTTCTACTCTGAGTTGCATGATGGGTTCATCTGTCTTTTCCAGATCCACCGTAATTTCATTTATTTGCTGTCTTACCTCTACTTCACAGCTATCAACTCCTTTGTTCCATGTTTCATTGACAATTATAATACTTCCATTGATGACTTCCCTCAATGCTAGGCCTTGTTCATTGATGATTTGCCGCAACTCCTTATTATGGTTTTCAATTTTCTCATCCATTCGTTTGGTATTCTCCAGAATCTGCCTCAAACTCTCATCATTCCTGCCAAACCTTTTATTCATTTGCTTGATTAAATTTTCGCTCAAAATTTCGTTTTGTTTTCTTGAGTTCTCATTAATACTGTCTATTTTATTTTCCAGCTTTTCTGAATTTTCATTTATACTGTCTATCTTTTCATTGATTTGTCTAAAATCGGCCTTCAATCGTTCATTATTTTCCTTTATGGTTTGCCTCAAAAGTTCACTAGTACTTTCCTTAATACTATCTATTTTATTTTCCAGCTTTTCTGACCTTTCGTTTATACTGTCTATTTTATTTTCTAGCTTTTCTGTAGTTTGCTTTGAATTTTCCTCCTGTTTCTTAAAATTTTCATCTATTGTTTGTTTATTGCTTTCCTTAATGCTATCAATTTTCTCCATCATCATCCTCATAATTTCTTGCCAATCTGGTTCTCTTCTGGCTTCCGCTTTTTCTGGTTGGTCTCCTTGGGCATCCTCTGTATTGCTCGCCTGTTGTTCCATTTCAATATCTGTACCTGCCTCTGTTTCTTCTTCCCTCCTATCTTCTTCTGTCTCTTGTTCCTTCTCCATTCTTTTCGTCAGAGCTCTCGTATGCATTCCTGTGCCTCTAATGGTTGCCTGCTCAAGTTAAGTAACAAATAATATGAGTTTTTACTTAACTAAAGCCCACTCGTTGAGCGCCAATTTGTAAAAAATAATAGACTTTTAGGTGTTAAGATGCGACGATGATGCCTCACGTTGCGAGCGTCAATTTGTAAAGAAAGAGACTAAATGGACGTCCTCGTTTTCGTTTAAGCCCCACGTTGCAGTCGGCAATTTGTAACAAAATGAAATATATAGAATGTGTCGAGTACGTGTTTAAATAAGTTCCACGTTGTTATGTGCCAATTTGTAAAGAGACTAATATGTGCCGGTGCTAGCGAAAATGTCCGTCTTATTCAAACCCCACTGTTGTAATCAATTTAGTAACGAACTGCTTGTTAATTATGTGAGGACGTATGTAATAATGTATGATACCAGCTGGAGACGTCAAATTATAAAGAGATCTTGTCTATGAGTGTAATTAGTTATAAGAGACTCCGGTGTAACAAACGCCAAGTAGTACGTTGTAGGTGGCGATTCGTAACAATTAAAATGCTGTTACCTGGTTTAATTAATATGTTATTAACTAATATATCTTGCGGTTGTGACCAGTGAAACCCTCAGAACACAGATTATTAAGTCCACAAACTTAGAATTATATTCCTGAATTTATAATGGTAGTATTCTGTAGACTTAATTTAATTCTCAGTGGTTGTTTAATATGAGCAATATATATGGAGTATTTACTGAATGTAAGTGGTTTTTGTCTCAACCCTAGTCCCTCAACGATAAAAATTTCATTCAAATTTAGTATGGCAAAACCCGTTAGTTCAGCAATCTCCCGTCTCACCAGCTGCAAACTTGGAGCGCTGTTATTATAAATAATTGTGCGTATAGGTTAGTTATTCTGAGTGTTTGTATCAATCTGTTAATAAATTATTACGCCAATTACATATAGTATTTTCTCTGCAATGATTAAAACGTTATCTCATACAACAAATGTACTTTATTTATTTTTCTCTGGTATTTAACCAATTACGTTGTCTCAGACAAACAATAAGACAATACAATCGACTATCCCAACATGTATCGATTCTTAATTATTCGAATTCTAAAAAGAAAAACATATATACTTTGAAAATAATGACAAATAATTCTTATACCAGGGTTCGTGTAGTTCTTTGAACCATTAGTAAGGCCAGGTAAAACGCATAATTAAGGTTGTTCAATTTACAAAAAGAATAAAATTATTTACTTAAAATACAATGATATGAAAATAATTTGTTTTTTTATTACCCAAGCGGCGAAAGCTTCATTAGGCGGTGAATGTTTGTCAACACGGTCAAAATGCTGTTTATCTTGTCTTCACCCAGTAAAACTGCTCTGGTCGTCAATGAATGGATGATGATAATCCCACGGGAACTCTGGTGCTTCGATTCTTCTTTTGCGTCTTCACAATTCTTGGTCCCAACGAACTGAAATTAGGATCTCAGCTTACGCTGTCAATGAAGGTTATTTCGTCAACCGAATCTTCTGTATTTCCAAATATTTCCGTTAATTCAGGCTTCAACTCTTTATTGGTCTTCAATTTATAGCATGAATTGGTTTGATACCAAATTCAGCGGAATTGTTTAGTGAATGAGGTGAGACGCTTTCAGTTCTTTTTTATTGTATTCATTGGTAATTTATAGGGTTATTTAATTTGTATGATTCATTAACATTCCAGTATAATTGTTTTGCAAAATGCTTTTTTCAATTTGGATATATATTTTCTTTATATTTATTCATATATTTTAAATATATCGGTTCATTTCAACCTAATAGCTTGTAACAATCAGTACCATCCATTCAAAATCAACAAGTTACTAAAAATCAGTTGCCTTAACAACCAGGTTTTCTATATATCCTTGAGCCGGCATTATAGAATATTACTACTCCTTTCCAATAAAATACTCCATGCTTGGATTAATATTGAATCACATAAAATTCTCCCCTAACCTTCCTTATTAAACAGTAAATGTTTTACTAGAGTTTCGTTGGACTGGGTTTACTAAAAAGGTATTAATTTCCTTTCACTAATATGGAATTTAGGCCTATAGATTCATTTACAACCATTATAACATTATTTGGTTTTTAACTTAATTTTCTTTTTACCTGACCTACTGTACAATTAATTATTGATTACATAGTTAATTACATGAATTTAAATTTACTGGTGGTTATTTGTTTTTACATTAATCAATTGGTTCTGGAACCCTTTATTAATTGATGACATAATTGTCAGAACTACTTGTTAGACTTGAAACACTGGTCACACTCCTGATCCAGTTTATAAACATTAATTAGAACAACAGTATCTTTCAATTTTATACAATACTGACAACTTAGTACCGTGCCTAACATTGGTAACTATATTGTGCTGTATAAAAACAAATCTAATATAAAATATAAACATAATTATTGAGTAAGTATTATTATCAAACAACATCATTTCATTTTTAACACATTCAACATACAATATAAATATTCTGTAGACCTTAACATGTCACAGTACAAAACAAACATTTCATTACCTCCAATCATTCATTGGTCTGGCTCTTTTACATTTAATATTAGTCATTGCCTCCTTTTTACTTGAGGTCCTTCTCAAACATATGAACTATCGAACAACCTTAAGTCAGGGTATGGTCTTTGACCATATTTCATTCAGTCTTTTATGTAACGTTGGGGAACCTCAACTATGTTGCGTTACATAACACCCCCCTTTCGAAATAAGTTTATTTTGGTATAAACAAAGTTTAGCAAGAAATAAACTTCTAATTTGTATCTGGCCAATTGGTTTCCTATTTATAGTACTTTTATATTTCCCAATTATTCGTTATTTTATTATCATTTCTTCGTTCCTTCTTAAAGTCAATTATTTCCCAAGTTTAAATCTTATTTCTATAATCATTCTTGTGACATTCTTCATTAATTATACATTTTGGATCTGGTTTTATTTAATTCTCTATACTTATTTGTGAGTTTTCCCTCTAATATTTAATTTTCCTAAACCTCCCTAACATTATAACTGGAATCGAATCGGTGGTGCTCTATCGGCTAACCAATTACCGTCGTCCGTTACATACTTTCTGGGATCAGAGGAACATCATCTCTGCCCAGTCAAATGATTGCTGGAATATTCTACAGTCAATCTTCATTAATAAACCTCGTAAGGTAGTCATCATGTGACCTTCAATAAAATAATAAATAATAATCATATTCTAGGGATTATTCACTGTACTTCAACTCAGATCATATTATTTCTTCATATTAATTCTTCCTTCTATTATACACTTTTTCTCTCCAATACTTGGCTATTTTATTGACATTTATTAATTGGGTTTTGTTTATGGATAATTCTTAACCATTAGTTTTTTTTTTCTTTTCTTGTGATCCTTTTGATGGTTCCATTTTGGCTTCTTCATTCTCTTGTCTTCATTGGCTCATATTCCTTTGTGATCAATACAGCTGGTTATGAGATTTTGGTCAGTACTATACATTACATTATGTAGCTATATTCTTCTGGTACAATCATTATTATTTCTTTTACATTCGAAATTACATTTCTCACTATTATATTATATCAGATAAACTCATTTCGTCTTCTGGTTTTGATGATTTTTATTAGGTTGAATTAGTGTAAAATATTTTTCTTCTTTCATATCAGTTTAAATCAATTTCTTCTAAATTGTATAGTAAGGTGTTCTTACTTATTTTTCGACTTTGGTTGTTCTTTTTATCTTCAAAATTCTCTTTCTTATATAATTCATAAATTGTTTTCTTAGATACTTGTTTGTAAGTTGAGCTTACTTCATTTTTTGAATTTTGGGGTATTTATTCTCTTTATTTTAAATCATACTGTTTCTGAATAATTATGAGTAAGTTGTTCTTACATCCTTTGGAATTTTGGGTTTTTTAGTTTCTTCATTTTAAATTGTATTGTTCGAAATAACATGAGTAAGATGTCCTTACGTCTTTTGGAATTTTGGGTTTTTTATTTACAATGGGTTGCTTGGTCCTGTATCCATAAAATCCGTCCCTTTTCATTATATTCTGTTTGGAATCTGTTTAACCGTGGTCCATTATTTCCTCTATACTGGTTGTTCGGGTCTCTCTAGTGTATAGAGTTATTTCTGTCCTTGTGACATATCTCATTATTGTACAGTTCTTGCCTCTTGTCACTATAAAATTGTCATTTATAGTCAAGCTCATCATCGTCCTTTGAACTGATTCTTCTGTACTGTCTCTTAATGGTTCTGATGGTTCATACATAAATTCCATAAGTCCTCCATGCTCCTTAGTTAGTTTTGGTCTTTTTGGCCCTTCTAGTCCATCTGGGAATTCAAGTGTGGTTCGTTTAAAGTTTCTCACTTGCCTTACTTCTCTGTTTTCTGTAATTGGTCTATTATGTAGCTGAACCAATCCCCTTTTAATCATTTCCAATTCTTCCCGTGTATTTATTAATTTCCGTTTATACATTTGTCTTATTCTCACTATCTTCATTTCATCATGAATCCGTTCTATTCTTCCGGTTCTATCAATTGGTATCTTGTCAAATTTTTCTTGGGTCTTCGCTTGTATGTTTCCTATTTGAGTAATTTTGGTCTCTACTTCTACTCTGAGTTGCATGATGGGTTCATCTGTCTTTTCCAGATCCACCGTAATTTCATTTATTTGCTGTCTTACCTCTACTTCACAGCTATCAACTCCTTTGTTCCATGTTTCATTGACAATTATAATACTTCCATTGATGACTTCCCTCAATGCTAGGCCTTGTTCATTGATGATTTGCCGCAACTCCTTATTATGGTTTTCAATTTTCTCATCCATTCGTTTGGTATTCTCCAGAATCTGCCTCAAACTCTCATCATTCCTGCCAAACCTTTTATTCATTTGCTTGATTAAATTTTCGCTCAAAATTTCGTTTTGTTTTCTTGAGTTCTCATTAATACTGTCTATTTTATTTTCCAGCTTTTCTGAATTTTCATTTATACTGTCTATCTTTTCATTGATTTGTCTAAAATCGGCCTTCAATCGTTCATTATTTTCCTTTATGGTTTGCCTCAAAAGTTCACTAGTACTTTCCTTAATACTATCTATTTTATTTTCCAGCTTTTCTGACCTTTCGTTTATACTGTCTATTTTATTTTCTAGCTTTTCTGTAGTTTGCTTTGAATTTTCCTCCTGTTTCTTAAAATTTTCATCTATTGTTTGTTTATTGCTTTCCTTAATGCTATCAATTTTCTCCATCATCATCCTCATAATTTCTTGCCAATCTGGTTCTCTTCTGGCTTCCGCTTTTTCTGGTTGGTCTCCTTGGGCATCCTCTGTATTGCTCGCCTGTTGTTCCATTTCAATATCTGTACCTGCCTCTGTTTCTTCTTCCCTCCTATCTTCTTCTGTCTCTTGTTCCTTCTCCATTCTTTTCGTCAGAGCTCTCGTATGCATTCCTGTGCCTCTAATGGTTGCCTGCTCAAGTTAAGTAACAAATAATATGAGTTTTTACTTAACTAAAGCCCACTCGTTGAGCGCCAATTTGTAAAAAATAATAGACTTTTAGGTGTTAAGATGCGACGATGATGCCTCACGTTGCGAGCGTCAATTTGTAAAGAAAGAGACTAAATGGACGTCCTCGTTTTCGTTTAAGCCCCACGTTGCAGTCGGCAATTTGTAACAAAATGAAATATATAGAATGTGTCGAATACGTGTTTAAATAAGTTCCACGTTGTTATGTGCCAATTTGTAAAGAGACTAATATGTGCCGGTGCTAGCGAAAATGTCCGTCTTATTCAAACCCCACTGTTGTAATCAATTTAGTAACGAACTGCTTGTTAATTATGTGAGGACGTATGTAATAATATATGATACCAGCTGGAGACGTCAAATTATAAAGAGATCTTGTCTATGAGTGTAATTAGTTATAAGAGACTCCGGTGTAACAAACGCCAAGTAGTACGTTGTAGGTGGCGATTCGTAACAATTAAAATGCTGTTACCTGGTTTAATTAATATGTTATTAACTAATATATCTTGCGGTTGTGACCAGTGAAACCCTCAGAACACAGATTATTAAGTCCACAAACTTAGAATTATATTCCTGAATTTATAATGGTAGTATTCTGTAGACTTAATTTAATTCTCAGTGGTTGTTTAATATGAGCAATATATATGGAGTATTTACTGAATGTAAGTGGTTTTTGTCTCAACCCTAGTCCCTCAACGATAAAAATTTCATTCAAATTTAGTATGGCAAAACCCGTTAGTTCAGCAATCTCCCGTCTCACCAGCTGCAAACTTGGAGCGCTGTTATTATAAATAATTGTGCGTATAGGTTAGTTATTCTGAGTGTTTGTATCAATCTGTTAATAAATTATTACGCCAATTACATATAGTATTTTCTCTGCAATGATTAAAACGTTATCTCATACAACAAATGTACTTTATTTATTTTTCTCTGGTATTTAACCAATTACGTTGTCTCAGACAAACAATAAGACAATACAATCGACTATCCCAACATGTATCGATTCTTAATTATTCGAATTCTAAAAAGAAAAACATATATACTTTGAAAATAATGACAAATAATTCTTATACCAGGGTTCGTGTAGTTCTTTGAACCATTAGTAAGGCCAGGTAAAACGCATAATTAAGGTTGTTCAATTTACAAAAAGAATAAAATTATTTACTTAAAATACAATGATATGAAAATAATTTGTTTTTTTATTACCCAAGCGGCGAAAGCTTCATTAGGCGGTGAATGTTTGTCAACACGGTCAAAATGCTGTTTATCTTGTCTTCACCCAGTAAAACTGCTCTGGTCGTCAATGAATGGATGATGATAATCCCACGGGAACTCTGGTGCTTCGATTCTTCTTTTGCGTCTTCACAATTCTTGGTCCCAACGAACTGAAATTAGGATCTCAGCTTACGCTGTCAATGAAGGTTATTTCGTCAACCGAATCTTCTGTATTTCCAAATATTTCCGTTAATTCAGGCTTCAACTCTTTATTGGTCTTCAATTTATAGCATGAATTGGTTTGATACCAAATTCAGCGGAATTGTTTAGTGAATGAGGTGAGACGCTTTCAGTTCTTTTTTATTGTATTCATTGGTAATTTATAGGGTTATTTAATTTGTATGATTCATTAACATTCCAGTATAATTGTTTTGCAAAATGCTTTTTTCAATTTGGATATATATTTTCTTTATATTTATTCATATATTTTAAATATATCGGTTCATTTCAACCTAATAGCTTGTAACAATCAGTACCATCCATTCAAAATCAACAAGTTACTAAAAATCAGTTGCCTTAACAACCAGGTTTTCTATATATCCTTGAGCCGGCATTATAGAATATTACTACTCCTTTCCAATAAAATACTCCATGCTTGGATTAATATTGAATCACATAAAATTCTCCCCTAACCTTCCTTATTAAACAGTAAATGTTTTACTAGAGTTTCGTTGGACTGGGTTTACTAAAAAGGTATTAATTTCCTTTCACTAATATGGAATTTAGGCCTATAGATTCATTTACAACCATTATAACATTATTTGGTTTTTAACTTAATTTTCTTTTTACCTGACCTACTGTACAATTAATTATTGATTACATAGTTAATTACATGAATTTAAATTTACTGGTGGTTATTTGTTTTTACATTAATCAATTGGTTCTGGAACCCTTTATTAATTGATGACATAATTGTCAGAACTACTTGTTAGACTTGAAACACTGGTCACACTCCTGATCCAGTTTATAAACATTAATTAGAACAACAGTATCTTTCAATTTTATACAATACTGACAACTTAGTACCGTGCCTAACATTGGTAACTATATTGTGCTGTATAAAAACAAATCTAATATAAAATATAAACATAATTATTGAGTAAGTATTATTATCAAACAACATCATTTCATTTTTAACACATTCAACATACAATATAAATATTCTGTAGACCTTAACATGTCACAGTACAAAACAAACATTTCATTACCTCCAATCATTCATTGGTCTGGCTCTTTTACATTTAATATTAGTCATTGCCTCCTTTTTACTTGAGGTCCTTCTCAAACATATGAACTATCGAACAACCTTAAGTCAGGGTATGGTCTTTGACCATATTTCATTCAGTCTTTTATGTAACGTTGGGGAACCTCAACTATGTTGCGTTACATAACACCCCCCTTTCGAAATAAATTTATTTTGGTATAAACAAAGTTTAGCAAGAAATAAACTTCTAATTTGTATCTGGCCAATTGGTTTCCTATTTATAGTACTTTTATATTTCCCAATTATTCGTTATTTTATTATCATTTCTTCGTTCCTTCTTAAAGTCAATTATTTCCCAAGTTTAAATCTTATTTCTATAATCATTCTTGTGACATTCTTCATTAATTATATACATTTTGGATCTGGTTTTATTTAATTCTCTATACTTATTTGTGAGTTTTCCCTCTAATATTTAATTTTCCTAAACCTCCCTAACATTATAACTGGAATCGAATCGGTGGTGCTCTATCGGCTAACCAATTACCGTCGTCCGTTACATACTTTCTGGGATCAGAGGAACATCATCTCTGCCCAGTCAAATGATTGCTGGAATATTCTACAGTCAATCTTCATTAATAAACCTCGTAAGGTAGTCATCATGTGACCTTCAATAAAATAATAAATAATAATCATATTCTAGGGATTATTCACTGTACTTCAACTCAGATCATATTATTTCTTCATATTAATTCTTCCTTCTATTATACACTTTTTCTCTCCAATACTTGGCTATTTTATTGACATTTATTAATTGGGTTTTGTTTATGGATAATTCTTAACCATTAGTTTTTTTTTCTTTTCTTGTGATCCTTTTGATGGTTCCATTTTGGCTTCTTCATTCTCTTGTCTTCATTGGCTCATATTCCTTTGTGATCAATACAGCTGGTTATGAGATTTTGGTCAGTACTATACATTACATTATGTAGCTATATTCTTCTGGTACAATCATTATTATTTCTTTTACATTCGAAATTACATTTCTCACTATTATATTATATCAGATAAACTCATTTCGTCTTCTGGTTTTGATGATTTTTATTAGGTTGAATTAGTGTAAAATATTTTTCTTCTTTCATATCAGTTTAAATCAATTTCTTCTAAATTGTATAGTAAGGTGTTCTTACTTATTTTTCGACTTTGGTTGTTCTTTTTATCTTCAAAATTCTCTTTCTTATATAATTCATAAATTGTTTTCTTAGATACTTGTTTGTAAGTTGAGCTTACTTCATTTTTTGAATTTTGGGGTATTTATTCTCTTTATTTTAAATCATACTGTTTCTGAATAATTATGAGTAAGTTGTTCTTACATCCTTTGGAATTTTGGGTTTTTTAGTTTCTTCATTTTAAATTGTATTGTTCGAAATAACATGAGTAAGATGTCCTTACGTCTTTTGGAATTTTGGGTTTTTTATTTACAATGGGTTGCTTGGTCCTGTATCCATAAAATCCGTCCCTTTTCATTATATTCTGTTTGGAATCTGTTTAACCGTGGTCCATTATTTCCTCTATACTGGTTGTTCGGGTCTCTCTAGTGTATAGAGTTATTTCTGTCCTTGTGACATATCTCATTATTGTACAGTTCTTGCCTCTTGTCACTATAAAATTGTCATTTATAGTCAAGCTCATCATCGTCCTTTGAACTGATTCTTCTGTACTGTCTCTTAATGGTTCTGATGGTTCATACATAAATTCCATAAGTCCTCCATGCTCCTTAGTTAGTTTTGGTCTTTTTGGCCCTTCTAGTCCATCTGGGAATTCAAGTGTGGTTCGTTTAAAGTTTCTCACTTGCCTTACTTCTCTGTTTTCTGTAATTGGTCTATTATGTAGCTGAACCAATCCCCTTTTAATCATTTCCAATTCTTCCCGTGTATTTATTAATTTCCGTTTACACATTTGTCTTATTCTCACTATCTTCATTTCATCATGAATCCGTTCTATTCTTCCGGTTCTATCAATTGGTATCTTGTCAAATTTTTCTTGGGTCTTCGCTTGTATGTTTCCTATTTGAGTAATTTTGGTCTCTACTTCTACTCTGAGTTGCATGATGGGTTCATCTGTCTTTTCCAGATCCACCGTAATTTCATTTATTTGCTGTCTTACCTCTACTTCACAGCTATCAACTCCTTTGTTCCATGTTTCATTGACAATTATAATACTTCCATTGATGACTTCCCTCAATGCTAGGCCTTGTTCATTGATGATTTGCCGCAACTCCTTATTATGGTTTTCAATTTTCTCATCCATTCGTTTGGTATTCTCCAGAATCTGCCTCAAACTCTCATCATTCCTGTCAAACCTTTTATTCATTTGCTTGATTAAATTTTCGCTCAAAATTTCGTTTTGTTTTCTTGAGTTCTCATTAATACTGTCTATTTTATTTTCCAGCTTTTCTGAATTTTCATTTATACTGTCTATCTTTTCATTGATTTGTCTAAAATCGGCCTTCAATCGTTCATTATTTTCCTTTATGGTTTGCCTCAAAAGTTCACTAGTACTTTCCTTAATACTATCTATTTTATTTTCCAGCTTTTCTGACCTTTCGTTTATACTGTCTATTTTATTTTCTAGCTTTTCTGACCTTTCGTTTATACTGTCTATTTTATTTTCTAGCTTTTCTGTAGTTTGCTTTGAGTTTTCCTCCTGTTTCTTAAAATTTTCATCTATTGTTTGTTTATTGCTTTCCTTAATGCTATCAATTTTCTCCATCATCATCCTCATAATTTCTTGCCAATCTGGTTCTCTTCTGGCTTCCGCTTTTTCTGGTTGGTCCCCTTGGGCATCCTCTGTATTGCTCGCCTGTTGTTCCATTTCAATATCTGTACCTGCCTCTGTTTCTTCTTCCCTCCTATCTTCTTCTGTCTCTTGTTCCTTCTCCATTCTTTTCGTCAGAGCTCTCGTATGCATTCCTGTGCCTCTAATGGTTGCCTGCTCAAGTTAAGTAACAAATAATATGAGTTTTTACTTAACTAAAGCCCACTCGTTGAGCGCCAATTTGTAAAAAATAATAGACTTTTAGGTGTTAAGATGCGACGATGATGCCTCACGTTGCGAGCGTCAATTTGTAAAGAAAGAGACTAAATGGACGTCCTCGTTTTCGTTTAAGCCCCACGTTGCAGTCGGCAATTTGTAACAAAATGAAATATATAGAATGTGTCGAGTACGTGTTTAAATAAGTTCCACGTTGTTATGTGCCAATTTGTAAAGAGACTAATATGTGCCGGTGCTAGCGAAAATGTCCGTCTTATTCAAACCCCACTGTTGTAATCAATTTAGTAATGAACTGCTTGTTAATTATGTGAGGACGTATGTAATAATGTATGATACCAGCTGGAGACGTCAAATTATAAAGAGATCTTGTCTATGAGTGTAATTAGTTATAAGAGACTCCGGTGTAACAAACGCCAAGTAGTACGTTGTAGGTGGCGATTCGTAACAATTAAAATGCTGTTACCTGGTTTAATTAATATGTTATTAACTAATATATCTTGCGGTTGTGACCAGTGAAACCCTCAGAACACAGATTATTAAGTCCACAAACTTAGAATTATATTCCTGAATTTATAATGGTAGTATTCTGTAGACTTAATTTAATTCTCAGTGGTTGTTTAATATGAGCAATATATATGGAGTATTTACTGAATGTAAGTGGTTTTTGTCTCAACCCTAGTCCCTCAACGATAAAAATTTCATTCAAATTTAGTATGGCAAAACCCGTTAGTTCAGCAATCTCCCGTCTCACCAGCTGCAAACTTGGAGCGCTGTTATTATAAATAATTGTGCGTATAGGTTAGTTATTCTGAGTGTTTGTATCAATCTGTTAATAAATTATTACGCCAATTACATATAGTATTTTCTCTGCAATGATTAAAACGTTATCTCATACAACAAATGTACTTTATTTATTTTTCTCTGGTATTTAACCAATTACGTTGTCTCAGACAAACAATAAGACAATACAATCGACTATCCCAACATGTATCGATTCTTAATTATTCGAATTCTAAAAAGAAAAACATATATACTTTGAAAATAATGACAAATAATTCTTATACCAGGGTTCGTGTAGTTCTTTGAACCATTAGTAAGGCCAGGTAAAACGCATAATTAAGGTTGTTCAATTTACAAAAAGAATAAAATTATTTACTTAAAATACAATGATATGAAAATAATTTGTTTTTTTATTACCCAAGCGGCGAAAGCTTCATTAGGCGGTGAATGTTTGTCAACACGGTCAAAATGCTGTTTATCTTGTCTTCACCCAGTAAAACTGCTCTGGTCGTCAATGAATGGATGATGATAATCCCACAGGAACTCTGGTGCTTCGATTCTTCTTTTGCGTCTTCACAATTCTTGGTCCCAACGAACTGAAATTAGGATCTCAGCTTACGCTGTCAATGAAGGTTATTTCGTCAACCGAATCTTCTGTATTTCCAAATATTTCCGTTAATTCAGGCTTCAACTCTTTATTGGTCTTCAATTTATAGCATGAATTGGTTTGATACCAAATTCAGCGGAATTGTTTAGTGAATGAGGTGAGACGCTTTCAGTTCTTTTTTATTGTATTCATTGGTAATTTATAGGGTTATTTAATTTGTATGATTCATTAACATTCCAGTATAATTGTTTTGCAAAATGCTTTTTTCAATTTGGATATATATTTTCTTTATATTTATTCATATATTTTAAATATATCGGTTCATTTCAACCTAATAGCTTGTAACAATCAGTACCATCCATTCAAAATCAACAAGTTACTAAAAATCAGTTGCCTTAACAACCAGGTTTTCTATATATCCTTGAGCCGGCATTATAGAATATTACTACTCCTTTCCAATAAAATACTCCATGCTTGGATTAATATTGAATCACATAAAATTCTCCCCTAACCTTCCTTATTAAACAGTAAATGTTTTACTAGAGTTTCGTTGGACTGGGTTTACTAAAAAGGTATTAATTTCCTTTCACTAATATGGAATTTAGGCCTATAGATTCATTTACAACCATTATAACATTATTTGGTTTTTAACTTAATTTTCTTTTTACCTGACCTACTGTACAATTAATTATTGATTACATAGTTAATTACATGAATTTAAATTTACTGGTGGTTATTTGTTTTTACATTAATCAATTGGTTCTGGAACCCTTTATTAATTGATGACATAATTGTCAGAACTACTTGTTAGACTTGAAACACTGGTCACACTCCTGATCCAGTTTATAAACATTAATTAGAACAACAGTATCTTTCAATTTTATACAATACTGACAACTTAGTACCGTGCCTAACATTGGTAACTATATTGTGCTGTATAAAAACAAATCTAATATAAAATATAAACATAATTATTGAGTAAGTATTATTATCAAACAACATCATTTCATTTTTAACACATTCAACATACAATATAAATATTCTGTAGACCTTAACATGTCACAGTACAAAACAAACATTTCATTACCTCCAATCATTCATTGGTCTGGCTCTTTTACATTTAATATTAGTCATTGCCTCCTTTTTACTTGAGGTCCTTCTCAAACATATGAACTATCGAACAACCTTAAGTCAGGGTATGGTCTTTGACCATATTTCATTCAGTCTTTTATGTAACGTTGGGGAACCTCAACTATGTTGCGTTACATAACACCCCCCTTTCGAAATAAGTTTATTTTGGTATAAACAAAGTTTAGCAAGAAATAAACTTCTAATTTGTATCTGGCCAATTGGTTTCCTATTTATAGTACTTTTATATTTCCCAATTATTCGTTATTTTATTATCATTTCTTCGTTCCTTCTTAAAGTCAATTATTTCCCAAGTTTAAATCTTATTTCTATAATCATTCTTGTGACATTCTTCATTAATTATACATTTTGGATCTGGTTTTATTTAATTCTCTATACTTATTTGTGAGTTTTCCCTCTAATATTTAATTTTCCTAAACCTCCCTAACATTATAACTGGAATCGAATCGGTGGTGCTCTATCGGCTAACCAATTACCGTCGTCCGTTACATACTTTCTGGGATCAGAGGAACATCATCTCTGCCCAGTCAAATGATTGCTGGAATATTCTACAGTCAATCTTCATTAATAAACCTCGTAAGGTAGTCATCATGTGACCTTCAATAAAATAATAAATAATAATCATATTCTAGGGATTATTCACTGTACTTCAACTCAGATCATACTATTTCTTCATATTAATTCTTCCTTCTATTATACACTTTTTCTCTCCAATACTTGGCTATTTTATTGACATTTATTAATTGGGTTTTGTTTATGGATAATTCTTAACCATTAGTTTTTTTTTTATTTTCTTGTGATCCTTTTGATGGTTCCATTTTGGCTTCTTCATTCTCTTGTCTTCATTGGCTCATATTCCTTTGTGATCAATACAGCTGGTTATGAGATTTTGGTCAGTACTATACATTACATTATGTAGCTATATTCTTCTGGTACAATCATTATTATTTCTTTTACATTCGAAATTACATTTCTCACTATTATATTATATCAGATAAACTCATTTCGTCTTCTGGTTTTGATGATTTTTATTAGGTTGAATTAGTGTAAAATATTTTTCTTCTTTCATATCAGTTTAAATCAATTTCTTCTAAATTGTATAGTAAGGTGTTCTTACTTATTTCTCGACTTTGGTTGTTCTTTTTATCTTCAAAATTCTCTTTCTTATATAATTCATAAATTGTTTTCTTAGATACTTGTTTGTAAGTTGAGCTTACTTCATTTTTTGAATTTTGGGGTATTTATTCTCTTTATTTTAAATCATACTGTTTCTGAATAATTATGAGTAAGTTGTTCTTACATCCTTTGGAATTTTGGGTTTTTTAGTTTCTTCATTTTAAATTGTATTGTTCGAAATAACATGAGTAAGATGTCCTTACGTCTTTTGGAATTTTGGGTTTTTTATTTACAATGGGTTGCTTGGTCCTGTATCCATAAAATCCGTCCCTTTTCATTATATTCTGTTTGGAATCTGTTTAACCGTGGTCCATTATTTCCTCTATACTGGTTGTTCGGGTCTCTCTAGTGTATAGAGTTATTTCTGTCCTTGTGACATATCTCATTATTGTACAGTTCTTGCCTCTTGTCACTATAAAATTGTCATTTATAGTCAAGCTCATCATCGTCCTTTGAACTGATTCTTCTGTACTGTCTCTTAATGGTTCTGATGGTTCATACATAAATTCCATAAGTCCTCCATGCTCCTTAGTTAGTTTTGGTCTTTTTGGCCCTTCTAGTCCATCTGGGAATTCAAGTGTGAAAAGTTTCTCACTTGCCTTACTTCTCTGTTTTCTGTAATTGGTCTATTATGTAGCTGAACCAATCCCCTTTTAATCATTTCCAATTCTTCCCGTGTATTTATTAATTTCCGTTTACACATTTGTCTTATTCTCACTATCTTCATTTCATCATGAATCCATTCTATTCTTCCGGTTCTATCAATTGGTATCTTGTCAAATTTTTCTTGGGTCTTCGCTTGTATGTTTCCTATTTGAGTAATTTTGGTCTCTACTTCTACTCTGAGTTGCATGATGGGTTCATCTGTCTTTTCCAGATCCACCGTAATTTCATTTATTTGCTGTCTTACCTCTACTTCACAGCTATCAACTCCTTTGTTCCATGTTTCATTGACAATTATAATACTTCCATTGATGACTTCCCTCAATGCTAGGCCTTGTTCATTGATGATTTGCCGCAACTCCTTATTATGGTTTTCAATTTTCTCATCCATTCGTTTGGTATTCTCCAGAATCTGCCTCAAACTCTCATCATTCCTGTCAAACCTTTTATTCATTTGCTTGATTAAATTTTCGCTCAAAATTTCGTTTTGTTTTCTTGAGTTCTCATTAATACTGTCTATTTTATTTTCCAGCTTTTCTGAATTTTCATTTATACTGTCTATCTTTTCATTGATTTGTCTAAAATCGGCCTTCAATCGTTCATTATTTTCCTTTATGGTTTGCCTCAAAAGTTCACTAGTACTTTCCTTAATACTATCTATTTTATTTTCCAGCTTTTCTGACCTTTCGTTTATACTGTCTATTTTATTTTCTAGCTTTTCTGACCTTTCGTTTATACTGTCTATTTTATTTTCTAGCTTTTCTGTAGTTTGCTTTGAGTTTTCCTCCTGTTTCTTAAAATTTTCATCTATTGTTTGTTTATTGCTTTCCTTAATGCTATCAATTTTCTCCATCATCATCCTCATAATTTCTTGCCAATCTGGTTCTCTTCTGGCTTCCGCTTTTTCTGGTTGGTCCCCTTGGGCATCCTCTGTATTGCTCGCCTGTTGTTCCATTTCAATATCTGTACCTGCCTCTGTTTCTTCTTCCCTCCTATCTTCTTCTGTCTCTTGTTCCTTCTCCATTCTTTTCGTCAGAGCTCTCGTATGCATTCCTGTGCCTCTAATGGTTGCCTGCTCAAGTTAAGTAACAAATAATATGAGTTTTTACTTAACTAAAGCCCACTCGTTGAGCGCCAATTTGTAAAAAATAATAGACTTTTAGGTGTTAAGATGCGACGATGATGCCTCACGTTGCGAGCGTCAATTTGTAAAGAAAGAGACTAAATGGACGTCCTCGTTTTCGTTTAAGCCCCACGTTGCAGTCGGCAATTTGTAACAAAATGAAATATATAGAATGTGTCGAGTACGTGTTTAAATAAGTTCCACGTTGTTATGTGCCAATTTGTAAAGAGACTAATATGTGCCGGTGCTAGCGAAAATGTCCGTCTTATTCAAACCCCACTGTTGTAATCAATTTAGTAACGAACTGCTTGTTAATTATGTGAGGACGTATGTAATAATGTATGATACCAGCTGGAGACGTCAAATTATAAAGAGATCTTGTCTATGAGTGTAATTAGTTATAAGAGACTCCGGTGTAACAAACGCCAAGTAGTACGTTGTAGGTGGCGATTCGTAACAATTAAAATGCTGTTACCTGGTTTAATTAATATGTTATTAACTAATATATCTTGCGGTTGTGACCAGTGAAACCCTCAGAACACAGATTATTAAGTCCACAAACTTAGAATTATATTCCTGAATTTATAATGGTAGTATTCTGTAGACTTAATTTAATTCTCAGTGGTTGTTTAATATGAGCAATATATATGGAGTATTTACTGAATGTAAGTGGTTTTTGTCTCAACCCTAGTCCCTCAACGATAAAAATTTCATTCAAATTTAGTATGGCAAAACCCGTTAGTTCAGCAATCTCCCGTCTCACCAGCTGCAAACTTGGAGCGCTGTTATTATAAATAATTGTGCGTATAGGTTAGTTATTCTGAGTGTTTGTATCAATCTGTTAATAAATTATTACGCCAATTACATATAGTATTTTCTCTGCAATGATTAAAACGTTATCTCATACAACAAATGTACTTTATTTATTTTTCTCTGGTATTTAACCAATTACGTTGTCTCAGACAAACAATAAGACAATACAATCGACTATCCCAACATGTATCGATTCTTAATTATTCGAATTCTAAAAAGAAAAACATATATACTTTGAAAATAATGACAAATAATTCTTATACCAGGGTTCGTGTAGTTCTTTGAACCATTAGTAAGGCCAGGTAAAACGCATAATTAAGGTTGTTCAATTTACAAAAAGAATAAAATTATTTACTTAAAATACAATGATATGAAAATAATTTGTTTTTTTATTACCCAAGCGGCGAAAGCTTCATTAGGCGGTGAATGTTTGTCAACACGGTCAAAATGCTGTTTATCTTGTCTTCACCCAGTAAAACTGCTCTGGTCGTCAATGAATGGATGATGATAATCCCACGGGAACTCTGGTGCTTCGATTCTTCTTTTGCGTCTTCACAATTCTTGGTCCCAACGAACTGAAATTAGGATCTCAGCTTACGCTGTCAATGAAGGTTATTTCGTCAACCGAATCTTCTGTATTTCCAAATATTTCCGTTAATTCAGGCTTCAACTCTTTATTGGTCTTCAATTTATAGCATGAATTGGTTTGATACCAAATTCAGCGGAATTGTTTAGTGAATGAGGTGAGACGCTTTCAGTTCTTTTTTATTGTATTCATTGGTAATTTATAGGGTTATTTAATTTGTATGATTCATTAACATTCCAGTATAATTGTTTTGCAAAATGCTTTTTTCAATTTGGATATATATTTTCTTTATATTTATTCATATATTTTAAATATATCGGTTCATTTCAACCTAATAGCTTGTAACAATCAGTACCATCCATTCAAAATCAACAAGTTACTAAAAATCAGTTGCCTTAACAACCAGGTTTTCTATATATCCTTGAGCCGGCATTATAGAATATTACTACTCCTTTCCAATAAAATACTCCATGCTTGGATTAATATTGAATCACATAAAATTCTCCCCTAACCTTCCTTATTAAACAGTAAATGTTTTTCTAGAGTTTCGTTGGACTGGGTTTACTAAAAAGGTATTAATTTCCTTTCACTAATATGGAATTTAGGCCTATAGATTCATTTACAACCATTATAACATTATTTGGTTTTTAACTTAATTTTCTTTTTACCTGACCTACTGTACAATTAATTATTGATTACATAGTTAATTACATGAATTTAAATTTACTGGTGGTTATTTGTTTTTACATTAATCAATTGGTTCTGGAACCCTTTATTAATTGATGACATAATTGTCAGAACTACTTGTTAGACTTGAAACACTGGTCACACTCCTGATCCAGTTTATAAACATTAATTAGAACAACAGTATCTTTCAATTTTATACAATACTGACAACTTAGTACCGTGCCTAACATTGGTAACTATATTGTGCTGTATAAAAACAAATCTAATATAAAATATAAACATAATTATTGAGTAAGTATTATTATCAAACAACATCATTTCATTTTTAACACATTCAACATACAATATAAATATTCTGTAGACCTTAACATGTCACAGTACAAAACAAACATTTCATTACCTCCAATCATTCATTGGTCTGGCTCTTTTACATTTAATATTAGTCATTGCCTCCTTTTTACTTGAGGTCCTTCTCAAACATATGAACTATCGAACAACCTTAAGTCAGGGTATGGTCTTTGACCATATTTCATTCAGTCTTTTATGTAACGTTGGGGAACCTCAACTATGTTGCGTTACATAACACCCCCCTTTCGAAATAAGTTTATTTTGGTATAAACAAAGTTTAGCAAGAAATAAACTTCTAATTTGTATCTGGCCAATTGGTTTCCTATTTATAGTACTTTTATATTTCCCAATTATTCGTTATTTTATTATCATTTCTTCGTTCCTTCTTAAAGTCAATTATTTCCCAAGTTTAAATCTTATTTCTATAATCATTCTTGTGACATTCTTCATTAATTATACATTTTGGATCTGGTTTTATTTAATTCTCTATACTTATTTGTGAGTTTTCCCTCTAATATTTAATTTTCCTAAACCTCCCTAACATTATAACTGGAATCGAATCGGTGGTGCTCTATCGGCTAACCAATTACCGTCGTCCGTTACATACTTTCTGGGATCAGAGGAACATCATCTCTGCCCAGTCAAATGATTGCTGGAATATTCTACAGTCAATCTTCATTAATAAACCTCGTAAGGTAGTCATCATGTGACCTTCAATAAAATAATAAATAATAATCATATTCTAGGGATTATTCACTGTACTTCAACTCAGATCATACTATTTCTTCATATTAATTCTTCCTTCTATTATACACTTTTTCTCTCCAATACTTGGCTATTTTATTGACATTTATTAATTGGGTTTTGTTTATGGATAATTCTTAACCATTAGTTTTTTTTTTCTTTTCTTGTGATCCTTTTGATGGTTCCATTTTGGCTTCTTCATTCTCTTGTCTTCATTGGCTCATATTCCTTTGTGATCAATACAGCTGGTTATGAGATTTTGGTCAGTACTATACATTACATTATGTAGCTATATTCTTCTGGTACAATCATTATTATTTCTTTTACATTCGAAATTACATTTCTCACTATTATATTATATCAGATAAACTCATTTCGTCTTCTGGTTTTGATGATTTTTATTAGGTTGAATTAGTGTAAAATATTTTTCTTCTTTCATATCAGTTTAAATCAATTTCTTCTAAATTGTATAGTAAGGTGTTCTTACTTATTTCTCGACTTTGGTTGTTCTTTTTATCTTCAAAATTCTCTTTCTTATATAATTCATAAATTGTTTTCTTAGATACTTGTTTGTAAGTTGAGCTTACTTCATTTTTTGAATTTTGGGGTATTTATTCTCTTTATTTTAAATCATACTGTTTCTGAATAATTATGAGTAAGTTGTTCTTACATCCTTTGGAATTTTGGGTTTTTTAGTTTCTTCATTTTAAATTGTATTGTTCGAAATAACATGAGTAAGATGTCCTTACGTCTTTTGGAATTTTGGGTTTTTTATTTACAATGGGTTGCTTGGTCCTGTATCCATAAAATCCGTCCCTTTTCATTATATTCTGTTTGGAATCTGTTTAACCGTGGTCCATTATTTCCTCTATACTGGTTGTTCGGGTCTCTCTAGTGTATAGAGTTATTTCTGTCCTTGTGACATATCTCATTATTGTACAGTTCTTGCCTCTTGTCACTATAAAATTGTCATTTATAGTCAAGCTCATCATCGTCCTTTGAACTGATTCTTCTGTACTGTCTCTTAATGGTTCTGATGGTTCATACATAAATTCCATAAGTCCTCCATGCTCCTTAGTTAGTTTTGGTCTTTTTGGCCCTTCTAGTCCATCTGGGAATTCAAGTGTGAAAAGTTTCTCACTTGCCTTACTTCTCTGTTTTCTGTAATTGGTCTATTATGTAGCTGAACCAATCCCCTTTTAATCATTTCCAATTCTTCCCGTGTATTTATTAATTTCCGTTTACACATTTGTCTTATTCTCACTATCTTCATTTCATCATGAATCCGTTCTATTCTTCCGGTTCTATCAATTGGTATCTTGTCAAATTTTTCTTGGGTCTTCGCTTGTATGTTTCCTATTTGAGTAATTTTGGTCTCTACTTCTACTCTGAGTTGCATGATGGGTTCATCTGTCTTTTCCAGATCCACCGTAATTTCATTTATTTGCTGTCTTACCTCTACTTCACAGCTATCAACTCCTTTGTTCCATGTTTCATTGACAATTATAATACTTCCATTGATGACTTCCCTCAATGCTAGGCCTTGTTCATTGATGATTTGCCGCAACTCCTTATTATGGTTTTCAATTTTCTCATCCATTCGTTTGGTATTCTCCAGAATCTGCCTCAAACTCTCATCATTCCTGTCAAACCTTTTATTCATTTGCTTGATTAAATTTTCGCTCAAAATTTCGTTTTGTTTTCTTGAGTTCTCATTAATACTGTCTATTTTATTTTCCAGCTTTTCTGAATTTTCATTTATACTGTCTATCTTTTCATTGATTTGTCTAAAATCGGCCTTCAATCGTTCATTATTTTCCTTTATGGTTTGCCTCAAAAGTTCACTAGTACTTTCCTTAATACTATCTATTTTATTTTCCAGCTTTTCTGACCTTTCGTTTATACTGTCTATTTTATTTTCTAGCTTTTCTGACCTTTCGTTTATACTGTCTATTTTATTTTCTAGCTTTTCTGTAGTTTGCTTTGAGTTTTCCTCCTGTTTCTTAAAATTTTCATCTATTGTTTGTTTATTGCTTTCCTTAATGCTATCAATTTTCTCCATCATCATCCTCATAATTTCTTGCCAATCTGGTTCTCTTCTGGCTTCCGCTTTTTCTGGTTGGTCCCCTTGGGCATCCTCTGTATTGCTCGCCTGTTGTTCCATTTCAATATCTGTACCTGCCTCTGTTTCTTCTTCCCTCCTATCTTCTTCTGTCTCTTGTTCCTTCTCCATTCTTTTCGTCAGAGCTCTCGTATGCATTCCTGTGCCTCTAATGGTTGCCTGCTCAAGTTAAGTAACAAATAATATGAGTTTTTACTTAACTAAAGCCCACTCGTTGAGCGCCAATTTGTAAAAAATAATAGACTTTTAGGTGTTAAGATGCGACGATGATGCCTCACGTTGCGAGCGTCAATTTGTAAAGAAAGAGACTAAATGGACGTCCTCGTTTTCGTTTAAGCCCCACGTTGCAGTCGGCAATTTGTAACAAAATGAAATATATAGAATGTGTCGAGTACGTGTTTAAATAAGTTCCACGTTGTTATGTGCCAATTTGTAAAGAGACTAATATGTGCCGGTGCTAGCGAAAATGTCCGTCTTATTCAAACCCCACTGTTGTAATCAATTTAGTAACGAACTGCTTGTTAATTATGTGAGGACGTATGTAATAATGTATGATACCAGCTGGAGACGTCAAATTATAAAGAGATCTTGTCTATGAGTGTAATTAGTTATAAGAGACTCCGGTGTAACAAACGCCAAGTAGTACGTTGTAGGTGGCGATTCGTAACAATTAAAATGCTGTTACCTGGTTTAATTAATATGTTATTAACTAATATATCTTGCGGTTGTGACCAGTGAAACCCTCAGAACACAGATTATTAAGTCCACAAACTTAGAATTATATTCCTGAATTTATAATGGTAGTATTCTGTAGACTTAATTTAATTCTCAGTGGTTGTTTAATATGAGCAATATATATGGAGTATTTACTGAATGTAAGTGGTTTTTGTCTCAACCCTAGTCCCTCAACGATAAAAATTTCATTCAAATTTAGTATGGCAAAACCCGTTAGTTCAGCAATCTCCCGTCTCACCAGCTGCAAACTTGGAGCGCTGTTATTATAAATAATTGTGCGTATAGGTTAGTTATTCTGAGTGTTTGTATCAATCTGTTAATAAATTATTACGCCAATTACATATAGTATTTTCTCTGCAATGATTAAAACGTTATCTCATACAACAAATGTACTTTATTTATTTTTCTCTGGTATTTAACCAATTACGTTGTCTCAGACAAACAATAAGACAATACAATCGACTATCCCAACATGTATCGATTCTTAATTATTCGAATTCTAAAAAGAAAAACATATATACTTTGAAAATAATGACAAATAATTCTTATACCAGGGTTCGTGTAGTTCTTTGAACCATTAGTAAGGCCAGGTAAAACGCATAATTAAGGTTGTTCAATTTACAAAAAGAATAAAATTATTTACTTAAAATACAATGATATGAAAATAATTTGTTTTTTTATTACCCAAGCGGCGAAAGCTTCATTAGGCGGTGAATGTTTGTCAACACGGTCAAAATGCTGTTTATCTTGTCTTCACCCAGTAAAACTGCTCTGGTCGTCAATGAATGGATGATGATAATCCCACGGGAACTCTGGTGCTTCGATTCTTCTTTTGCGTCTTCACAATTCTTGGTCCCAACGAACTGAAATTAGGATCTCAGCTTACGCTGTCAATGAAGGTTATTTCGTCAACCGAATCTTCTGTATTTCCAAATATTTCCGTTAATTCAGGCTTCAACTCTTTATTGGTCTTCAATTTATAGCATGAATTGGTTTGATACCAAATTCAGCGGAATTGTTTAGTGAATGAGGTGAGACGCTTTCAGTTCTTTTTTATTGTATTCATTGGTAATTTATAGGGTTATTTAATTTGTATGATTCATTAACATTCCAGTATAATTGTTTTGCAAAATGCTTTTTTCAATTTGGATATATATTTTCTTTATATTTATTCATATATTTTAAATATATCGGTTCATTTCAACCTAATAGCTTGTAACAATCAGTACCATCCATTCAAAATCAACAAGTTACTAAAAATCAGTTGCCTTAACAACCAGGTTTTCTATATATCCTTGAGCCGGCATTATAGAATATTACTACTCCTTTCCAATAAAATACTCCATGCTTGGATTAATATTGAATCACATAAAATTCTCCCCTAACCTTCCTTATTAAACAGTAAATGTTTTTCTAGAGTTTCGTTGGACTGGGTTTACTAAAAAGGTATTAATTTCCTTTCACTAATATGGAATTTAGGCCTATAGATTCATTTACAACCATTATAACATTATTTGGTTTTTAACTTAATTTTCTTTTTACCTGACCTACTGTACAATTAATTATTGATTACATAGTTAATTACATGAATTTAAATTTACTGGTGGTTATTTGTTTTTACATTAATCAATTGGTTCTGGAACCCTTTATTAATTGATGACATAATTGTCAGAACTACTTGTTAGACTTGAAACACTGGTCACACTCCTGATCCAGTTTATAAACATTAATTAGAACAACAGTATCTTTCAATTTTATACAATACTGACAACTTAGTACCGTGCCTAACATTGGTAACTATATTGTGCTGTATAAAAACAAATCTAATATAAAATATAAACATAATTATTGAGTAAGTATTATTATCAAACAACATCATTTCATTTTTAACACATTCAACATACAATATAAATATTCTGTAGACCTTAACATGTCACAGTACAAAACAAACATTTCATTACCTCCAATCATTCATTGGTCTGGCTCTTTTACATTTAATATTAGTCATTGCCTCCTTTTTACTTGAGGTCCTTCTCAAACATATGAACTATCGAACAACCTTAAGTCAGGGTATGGTCTTTGACCATATTTCATTCAGTCTTTTATGTAACGTTGGGGAACCTCAACTATGTTGCGTTACATAACACCCCCCTTTCGAAATAAGTTTATTTTGGTATAAACAAAGTTTAGCAAGAAATAAACTTCTAATTTGTATCTGGCCAATTGGTTTCCTATTTATAGTACTTTTATATTTCCCAATTATTCGTTATTTTATTATCATTTCTTCGTTCCTTCTTAAAGTCAATTATTTCCCAAGTTTAAATCTTATTTCTATAATCATTCTTGTGACATTCTTCATTAATTATACATTTTGGATCTGGTTTTATTTAATTCTCTATACTTATTTGTGAGTTTTCCCTCTAATATTTAATTTTCCTAAACCTCCCTAACATTATAACTGGAATCGAATCGGTGGTGCTCTATCGGCTAACCAATTACCGTCGTCCGTTACATACTTTCTGGGATCAGAGGAACATCATCTCTGCCCAGTCAAATGATTGCTGGAATATTCTACAGTCAATCTTCATTAATAAACCTCGTAAGGTAGTCATCATGTGACCTTCAATAAAATAATAAATAATAATCATATTCTAGGGATTATTCACTGTACTTCAACTCAGATCATATTATTTCTTCATATTAATTCTTCCTTCTATTATACACTTTTTCTCTCCAATACTTGGCTATTTTATTGACATTTATTAATTGGGTTTTGTTTATGGATAATTCTTAACCATTAGTTTTTTTTTTCTTTTCTTGTGATCCTTTTGATGGTTCCATTTTGGCTTCTTCATTCTCTTGTCTTCATTGGCTCATATTCCTTTGTGATCAATACAGCTGGTTATGAGATTTTGGTCAGTACTATACATTACATTATGTAGCTATATTCTTCTGGTACAATCATTATTATTTCTTTTACATTCGAAATTACATTTCTCACTATTATATTATATCAGATAAACTCATTTCGTCTTCTGGTTTTGATGATTTTTATTAGGTTGAATTAGTGTAAAATATTTTTCTTCTTTCATATCAGTTTAAATCAATTTCTTCTAAATTGTATAGTAAGGTGTTCTTACTTATTTCTCGACTTTGGTTGTTCTTTTTATCTTCAAAATTCTCTTTCTTATATAATTCATAAATTGTTTTCTTAGATACTTGTTTGTAAGTTGAGCTTACTTCATTTTTTGAATTTTGGGGTATTTATTCTCTTTATTTTAAATCATACTGTTTCTGAATAATTATGAGTAAGTTGTTCTTACATCCTTTGGAATTTTGGGTTTTTTAGTTTCTTCATTTTAAATTGTATTGTTCGAAATAACATGAGTAAGATGTCCTTACGTCTTTTGGAATTTTGGGTTTTTTATTTACAATGGGTTGCTTGGTCCTGTATCCATAAAATCCGTCCCTTTTCATTATATTCTGTTTGGAATCTGTTTAACCGTGGTCCATTATTTCCTCTATACTGGTTGTTCGGGTCTCTCTAGTGTATAGAGTTATTTCTGTCCTTGTGACATATCTCATTATTGTACAGTTCTTGCCTCTTGTCACTATAAAATTGTCATTTATAGTCAAGCTCATCATCGTCCTTTGAACTGATTCTTCTGTACTGTCTCTTAATGGTTCTGATGGTTCATACATAAATTCCATAAGTCCTCCATGCTCCTTAGTTAGTTTTGGTCTTTTTGGCCCTTCTAGTCCATCTGGGAATTCAAGTGTGAAAAGTTTCTCACTTGCCTTACTTCTCTGTTTTCTGTAATTGGTCTATTATGTAGCTGAACCAATCCCCTTTTAATCATTTCCAATTCTTCCCGTGTATTTATTAATTTCCGTTTACACATTTGTCTTATTCTCACTATCTTCATTTCATCATGAATCCGTTCTATTCTTCCGGTTCTATCAATTGGTATCTTGTCAAATTTTTCTTGGGTCTTCGCTTGTATGTTTCCTATTTGAGTAATTTTGGTCTCTACTTCTACTCTGAGTTGCATGATGGGTTCATCTGTCTTTTCCAGATCCACCGTAATTTCATTTATTTGCTGTCTTACCTCTACTTCACAGCTATCAACTCCTTTGTTCCATGTTTCATTGACAATTATAATACTTCCATTGATGACTTCCCTCAATGCTAGGCCTTGTTCATTGATGATTTGCCGCAACTCCTTATTATGGTTTTCAATTTTCTCATCCATTCGTTTGGTATTCTCCAGAATCTGCCTCAAACTCTCATCATTCCTGTCAAACCTTTTATTCATTTGCTTGATTAAATTTTCGCTCAAAATTTCGTTTTGTTTTCTTGAGTTCTCATTAATACTGTCTATTTTATTTTCCAGCTTTTCTGAATTTTCATTTATACTGTCTATCTTTTCATTGATTTGTCTAAAATCGGCCTTCAATCGTTCATTATTTTCCTTTATGGTTTGCCTCAAAAGTTCACTAGTACTTTCCTTAATACTATCTATTTTATTTTCCAGCTTTTCTGACCTTTCGTTTATACTGTCTATTTTATTTTCTAGCTTTTCTGACCTTTCGTTTATACTGTCTATTTTATTTTCTAGCTTTTCTGTAGTTTGCTTTGAGTTTTCCTCCTGTTTCTTAAAATTTTCATCTATTGTTTGTTTATTGCTTTCCTTAATGCTATCAATTTTCTCCATCATCATCCTCATAATTTCTTGCCAATCTGGTTCTCTTCTGGCTTCCGCTTTTTCTGGTTGGTCCCCTTGGGCATCCTCTGTATTGCTCGCCTGTTGTTCCATTTCAATATCTGTACCTGCCTCTGTTTCTTCTTCCCTCCTATCTTCTTCTGTCTCTTGTTCCTTCTCCATTCTTTTCGTCAGAGCTCTCGTATGCATTCCTGTGCCTCTAATGGTTGCCTGCTCAAGTTAAGTAACAAATAATATGAGTTTTTACTTAACTAAAGCCCACTCGTTGAGCGCCAATTTGTAAAAAATAATAGACTTTTAGGTGTTAAGATGCGACGATGATGCCTCACGTTGCGAGCGTCAATTTGTAAAGAAAGAGACTAAATGGACGTCCTCGTTTTCGTTTAAGCCCCACGTTGCAGTCGGCAATTTGTAACAAAATGAAATATATAGAATGTGTCGAGTACGTGTTTAAATAAGTTCCACGTTGTTATGTGCCAATTTGTAAAGAGACTAATATGTGCCGGTGCTAGCGAAAATGTCCGTCTTATTCAAACCCCACTGTTGTAATCAATTTAGTAACGAACTGCTTGTTAATTATGTGAGGACGTATGTAATAATGTATGATACCAGCTGGAGACGTCAAATTATAAAGAGATCTTGTCTATGAGTGTAATTAGTTATAAGAGACTCCGGTGTAACAAACGCCAAGTAGTATGTTGTAGGTGGCGATTCGTAACAATTAAAATGCTGTTACCTGGTTTAATTAATATGTTATTAACTAATATATCTTGCGGTTGTGACCAGTGAAACCCTCAGAACACAGATTATTAAGTCCACAAACTTAGAATTATATTCCTGAATTTATAATGGTAGTATTCTGTAGACTTAATTTAATTCTCAGTGGTTGTTTAATATGAGCAATATATATGGAGTATTTACTGAATGTAAGTGGTTTTTGTCTCAACCCTAGTCCCTCAACGATAAAAATTTCATTCAAATTTAGTATGGCAAAACCCGTTAGTTCAGCAATCTCCCGTCTCACCAGCTGCAAACTTGGAGCGCTGTTATTATAAATAATTGTGCGTATAGGTTAGTTATTCTGAGTGTTTGTATCAATCTGTTAATAAATTATTACGCCAATTACATATAGTATTTTCTCTGCAATGATTAAAACGTTATCTCATACAACAAATGTACTTTATTTATTTTTCTCTGGTATTTAACCAATTACGTTGTCTCAGACAAACAATAAGACAATACAATCGACTATCCCAACATGTATCGATTCTTAATTATTCGAATTCTAAAAAGAAAAACATATATACTTTGAAAATAATGACAAATAATTCTTATACCAGGGTTCGTGTAGTTCTTTGAACCATTAGTAAGGCCAGGTAAAACGCATAATTAAGGTTGTTCAATTTACAAAAAGAATAAAATTATTTACTTAAAATACAATGATATGAAAATAATTTGTTTTTTTATTACCCAAGCGGCGAAAGCTTCATTAGGCGGTGAATGTTTGTCAACACGGTCAAAATGCTGTTTATCTTGTCTTCACCCAGTAAAACTGCTCTGGTCGTCAATGAATGGATGATGATAATCCCACGGGAACTCTGGTGCTTCGATTCTTCTTTTGCGTCTTCACAATTCTTGGTCCCAACGAACTGAAATTAGGATCTCAGCTTACGCTGTCAATGAAGGTTATTTCGTCAACCGAATCTTCTGTATTTCCAAATATTTCCGTTAATTCAGGCTTCAACTCTTTATTGGTCTTCAATTTATAGCATGAATTGGTTTGATACCAAATTCAGCGGAATTGTTTAGTGAATGAGGTGAGACGCTTTCAGTTCTTTTTTATTGTATTCATTGGTAATTTATAGGGTTATTTAATTTGTATGATTCATTAACATTCCAGTATAATTGTTTTGCAAAATGCTTTTTTCAATTTGGATATATATTTTCTTTATATTTATTCATATATTTTAAATATATCGGTTCATTTCAACCTAATAGCTTGTAACAATCAGTACCATCCATTCAAAATCAACAAGTTACTAAAAATCAGTTGCCTTAACAACCAGGTTTTCTATATATCCTTGAGCCGGCATTATAGAATATTACTACTCCTTTCCAATAAAATACTCCATGCTTGGATTAATATTGAATCACATAAAATTCTCCCCTAACCTTCCTTATTAAACAGTAAATGTTTTACTAGAGTTTCGTTGGACTGGGTTTACTAAAAAGGTATTAATTTCCTTTCACTAATATGGAATTTAGGCCTATAGATTCATTTACAACCATTATAACATTATTTGGTTTTTAACTTAATTTTCTTTTTACCTGACCTACTGTACAATTAATTATTGATTACATAGTTAATTACATGAATTTAAATTTACTGGTGGTTATTTGTTTTTACATTAATCAATTGGTTCTGGAACCCTTTATTAATTGATGACATAATTGTCAGAACTACTTGTTAGACTTGAAACACTGGTCACACTCCTGATCCAGTTTATAAACATTAATTAGAACAACAGTATCTTTCAATTTTATACAATACTGACAACTTAGTACCGTGCCTAACATTGGTAACTATATTGTGCTGTATAAAAACAAATCTAATATAAAATATAAACATAATTATTGAGTAAGTATTATTATCAAACAACATCATTTCATTTTTAACACATTCAACATACAATATAAATATTCTGTAGACCTTAACATGTCACAGTACAAAACAAACATTTCATTACCTCCAATCATTCATTGGTCTGGCTCTTTTACATTTAATATTAGTCATTGCCTCCTTTTTACTTGAGGTCCTTCTCAAACATATGAACTATCGAACAACCTTAAGTCAGGGTATGGTCTTTGACCATATTTCATTCAGTCTTTTATGTAACGTTGGGGAACCTCAACTATGTTGCGTTACATAACACCCCCCTTTCGAAATAAGTTTATTTTGGTATAAACAAAGTTTAGCAAGAAATAAACTTCTAATTTGTATCTGGCCAATTGGTTTCCTATTTATAGTACTTTTATATTTCCCAATTATTCGTTATTTTATTATCATTTCTTCGTTCCTTCTTAAAGTCAATTATTTCCCAAGTTTAAATCTTATTTCTATAATCATTCTTGTGACATTCTTCATTAATTATACATTTTGGATCTGGTTTTATTTAATTCTCTATACTTATTTTTGAGTTTTCCCTCTAATATTTAATTTTCCTAAACCTCCCTAACATTATAACTGGAATCGAATCGGTGGTGCTCTATCGGCTAACCAATTACCGTCGTCCGTTACATACTTTCTGGGATCAGAGGAACATCATCTCTGCCCAGTCAAATGATTGCTGGAATATTCTACAGTCAATCTTCATTAATAAACCTCGTAAGGTAGTCATCATGTGACCTTCAATAAAATAATAAATAATAATCATATTCTAGGGATTATTCACTGTACTTCAACTCAGATCATATTATTTCTTCATATTAATTCTTCCTTCTATTATACACTTTTTCTCTCCAATACTTGGCTATTTTATTGACATTTATTAATTGGGTTTTGTTTATGGATAATTCTTAACCATTAGTTTTTTTTTTCTTTTCTTGTGATCCTTTTGATGGTTCCATTTTGGCTTCTTCATTCTCTTGTCTTCATTGGCTCATATTCCTTTGTGATCAATACAGCTGGTTATGAGATTTTGGTCAGTACTATACATTACATTATGTAGCTATATTCTTCTGGTACAATCATTATTATTTCTTTTACATTCGAAATTACATTTCTCACTATTATATTATATCAGATAAACTCATTTCGTCTTCTGGTTTTGATGATTTTTATTAGGTTGAATTAGTGTAAAATATTTTTCTTCTTTCATATCAGTTTAAATCAATTTCTTCTAAATTGTATAGTAAGGTGTTCTTACTTATTTCTCGACTTTGGTTGTTCTTTTTATCTTCAAAATTCTCTTTCTTATATAATTCATAAATTGTTTTCTTAGATACTTGTTTGTAAGTTGAGCTTACTTCATTTTTTGAATTTTGGGGTATTTATTCTCTTTATTTTAAATCATACTGTTTCTGAATAATTATGAGTAAGTTGTTCTTACATCCTTTGGAATTTTGGGTTTTTTAGTTTCTTCATTTTAAATTGTATTGTTCGAAATAACATGAGTAAGATGTCCTTACGTCTTTTGGAATTTTGGGTTTTTTATTTACAATGGGTTGCTTGGTCCTGTATCCATAAAATCCGTCCCTTTTCATTATATTCTGTTTGGAATCTGTTTAACCGTGGTCCATTATTTCCTCTATACTGGTTGTTCGGGTCTCTCTAGTGTATAGAGTTATTTCTGTCCTTGTGACATATCTCATTATTGTACAGTTCTTGCCTCTTGTCACTATAAAATTGTCATTTATAGTCAAGCTCATCATCGTCCTTTGAACTGATTCTTCTGTACTGTCTCTTAATGGTTCTGATGGTTCATACATAAATTCCATAAGTCCTCCATGCTCCTTAGTTAGTTTTGGTCTTTTTGGCCCTTCTAGTCCATCTGGGAATTCAAGTGTGAAAAGTTTCTCACTTGCCTTACTTCTCTGTTTTCTGTAATTGGTCTATTATGTAGCTGAACCAATCCCCTTTTAATCATTTCCAATTCTTCCCGTGTATTTATTAATTTCCGTTTACACATTTGTCTTATTCTCACTATCTTCATTTCATCATGAATCCGTTCTATTCTTCCGGTTCTATCAATTGGTATCTTGTCAAATTTTTCTTGGGTCTTCGCTTGTATGTTTCCTATTTGAGTAATTTTGGTCTCTACTTCTACTCTGAGTTGCATGATGGGTTCATCTGTCTTTTCCAGATCCACCGTAATTTCATTTATTTGCTGTCTTACCTCTACTTCACAGCTATCAACTCCTTTGTTCCATGTTTCATTGACAATTATAATACTTCCATTGATGACTTCCCTCAATGCTAGGCCTTGTTCATTGATGATTTGCCGCAACTCCTTATTATGGTTTTCAATTTTCTCATCCATTCGTTTGGTATTCTCCAGAATCTGCCTCAAACTCTCATCATTCCTGTCAAACCTTTTATTCATTTGCTTGATTAAATTTTCGCTCAAAATTTCGTTTTGTTTTCTTGAGTTCTCATTAATACTGTCTATTTTATTTTCCAGCTTTTCTGAATTTTCATTTATACTGTCTATCTTTTCATTGATTTGTCTAAAATCGGCCTTCAATCGTTCATTATTTTCCTTTATGGTTTGCCTCAAAAGTTCACTAGTACTTTCCTTAATACTATCTATTTTATTTTCCAGCTTTTCTGACCTTTCGTTTATACTGTCTATTTTATTTTCTAGCTTTTCTGACCTTTCGTTTATACTGTCTATTTTATTTTCTAGCTTTTCTGTAGTTTGCTTTGAGTTTTCCTCCTGTTTCTTAAAATTTTCATCTATTGTTTGTTTATTGCTTTCCTTAATGCTATCAATTTTCTCCATCATCATCCTCATAATTTCTTGCCAATCTGGTTCTCTTCTGGCTTCCGCTTTTTCTGGTTGGTCCCCTTGGGCATCCTCTGTATTGCTCGCCTGTTGTTCCATTTCAATATCTGTACCTGCCTCTGTTTCTTCTTCCCTCCTATCTTCTTCTGTCTCTTGTTCCTTCTCCATTCTTTTCGTCAGAGCTCTCGTATGCATTCCTGTGCCTCTAATGGTTGCCTGCTCAAGTTAAGTAACAAATAATATGAGTTTTTACTTAACTAAAGCCCACTCGTTGAGCGCCAATTTGTAAAAAATAATAGACTTTTAGGTGTTAAGATGCGACGATGATGCCTCACGTTGCGAGCGTCAATTTGTAAAGAAAGAGACTAAATGGACGTCCTCGTTTTCGTTTAAGCCCCACGTTGCAGTCGGCAATTTGTAACAAAATGAAATATATAGAATGTGTCGAGTACGTGTTTAAATAAGTTCCACGTTGTTATGTGCCAATTTGTAAAGAGACTAATATGTGCCGGTGCTAGCGAAAATGTCCGTCTTATTCAAACCCCACTGTTGTAATCAATTTAGTAACGAACTGCTTGTTAATTATGTGAGGACGTATGTAATAATGTATGATACCAGCTGGAGACGTCAAATTATAAAGAGATCTTGTCTATGAGTGTAATTAGTTATAAGAGACTCCGGTGTAACAAACGCCAAGTAGTACGTTGTAGGTGGCGATTCGTAACAATTAAAATGCTGTTACCTGGTTTAATTAATATGTTATTAACTAATATATCTTGCGGTTGTGACCAGTGAAACCCTCAGAACACAGATTATTAAGTCCACAAACTTAGAATTATATTCCTGAATTTATAATGGTAGTATTCTGTAGACTTAATTTAATTCTCAGTGGTTGTTTAATATGAGCAATATATATGGAGTATTTACTGAATGTAAGTGGTTTTTGTCTCAACCCTAGTCCCTCAACGATAAAAATTTCATTCAAATTTAGTATGGCAAAACCCGTTAGTTCAGCAATCTCCCGTCTCACCAGCTGCAAACTTGGAGCGCTGTTATTATAAATAATTGTGCGTATAGGTTAGTTATTCTGAGTGTTTGTATCAATCTGTTAATAAATTATTACGCCAATTACATATAGTATTTTCTCTGCAATGATTAAAACGTTATCTCATACAACAAATGTACTTTATTTATTTTTCTCTGGTATTTAACCAATTACGTTTTCTCAGACAAACAATAAGACAATACAATCGACTATCCCAACATGTATCGATTCTTAATTATTCGAATTCTAAAAAGAAAAACATATATACTTTGAAAATAATGACAAATAATTCTTATACCAGGGTTCGTGTAGTTCTTTGAACCATTAGTAAGGCCAGGTAAAACGCATAATTAAGGTTGTTCAATTTACAAAAAGAATAAAATTATTTACTTAAAATACAATGATATGAAAATAATTTGTTTTTTTATTACCCAAGCGGCGAAAGCTTCATTAGGCGGTGAATGTTTGTCAACACGGTCAAAATGCTGTTTATCTTGTCTTCACCCAGTAAAACTGCTCTGGTCGTCAATGAATGGATGATGATAATCCCACGGGAACTCTGGTGCTTCGATTCTTCTTTTGCGTCTTCACAATTCTTGGTCCCAACGAACTGAAATTAGGATCTCAGCTTACGCTGTCAATGAAGGTTATTTCGTCAACCGAATCTTCTGTATTTCCAAATATTTCCGTTAATTCAGGCTTCAACTCTTTATTGGTCTTCAATTTATAGCATGAATTGGTTTGATACCAAATTCAGCGGAATTGTTTAGTGAATGAGGTGAGACGCTTTCAGTTCTTTTTTATTGTATTCATTGGTAATTTATAGGGTTATTTAATTTGTATGATTCATTAACATTCCAGTATAATTGTTTTGCAAAATGCTTTTTTCAATTTGGATATATATTTTCTTTATATTTATTCATATATTTTAAATATATCGGTTCATTTCAACCTAATAGCTTGTAACAATCAGTACCATCCATTCAAAATCAACAAGTTACTAAAAATCAGTTGCCTTAACAACCAGGTTTTCTATATATCCTTGAGCCGGCATTATAGAATATTACTACTCCTTTCCAATAAAATACTCCATGCTTGGATTAATATTGAATCACATAAAATTCTCCCCTAACCTTCCTTATTAAACAGTAAATGTTTTACTAGAGTTTCGTTGGACTGGGTTTACTAAAAAGGTATTAATTTCCTTTCACTAATATGGAATTTAGGCCTATAGATTCATTTACAACCATTATAACATTATTTGGTTTTTAACTTAATTTTCTTTTTACCTGACCTACTGTACAATTAATTATTGATTACATAGTTAATTACATGAATTTAAATTTACTGGTGGTTATTTGTTTTTACATTAATCAATTGGTTCTGGAACCCTTTATTAATTGATGACATAATTGTCAGAACTACTTGTTAGACTTGAAACACTGGTCACACTCCTGATCCAGTTTATAAACATTAATTAGAACAACAGTATCTTTCAATTTTATACAATACTGACAACTTAGTACCGTGCCTAACATTGGTAACTATATTGTGCTGTATAAAAACAAATCTAATATAAAATATAAACATAATTATTGAGTAAGTATTATTATCAAACAACATCATTTCATTTTTAACACATTCAACATACAATATAAATATTCTGTAGACCTTAACATGTCACAGTACAAAACAAACATTTCATTACCTCCAATCATTCATTGGTCTGGCTCTTTTACATTTAATATTAGTCATTGCCTCCTTTTTACTTGAGGTCCTTCTCAAACATATGAACTATCGAACAACCTTAAGTCAGGGTATGGTCTTTGACCATATTTCATTCAGTCTTTTATGTAACGTTGGGGAACCTCAACTATGTTGCGTTACATAACACCCCCCTTTCGAAATAAGTTTATTTTGGTATAAACAAAGTTTAGCAAGAAATAAACTTCTAATTTGTATCTGGCCAATTGGTTTCCTATTTATAGTACTTTTATATTTCCCAATTATTCGTTATTTTATTATCATTTCTTCGTTCCTTCTTAAAGTCAATTATTTCCCAAGTTTAAATCTTATTTCTATAATCATTCTTGTGACATTCTTCATTAATTATACATTTTGGATCTGGTTTTATTTAATTCTCTATACTTATTTGTGAGTTTTCCCTCTAATATTTAATTTTCCTAAACCTCCCTAACATTATAACTGGAATCGAATCGGTGGTGCTCTATCGGCTAACCAATTACCGTCGTCCGTTACATACTTTCTGGGATCAGAGGAACATCATCTCTGCCCAGTCAAATGATTGCTGGAATATTCTACAGTCAATCTTCATTAATAAACCTCGTAAGGTAGTCATCATGTGACCTTCAATAAAATAATAAATAATAATCATATTCTAGGGATTATTCACTGTACTTCAACTCAGATCATATTATTTCTTCATATTAATTCTTCCTTCTATTATACACTTTTTCTCTCCAATACTTGGCTATTTTATTGACATTTATTAATTGGGTTTTGTTTATGGATAATTCTTAACCATTAGTTTTTTTTTTCTTTTCTTGTGATCCTTTTGATGGTTCCATTTTGGCTTCTTCATTCTCTTGTCTTCATTGGCTCATATTCCTTTGTGATCAATACAGCTGGTTATGAGATTTTGGTCAGTACTATACATTACATTATGTAGCTATATTCTTCTGGTACAATCATTATTATTTCTTTTACATTCGAAATTACATTTCTCACTATTATATTATATCAGATAAACTCATTTCGTCTTCTGGTTTTGATGATTTTTATTAGGTTGAATTAGTGTAAAATATTTTTCTTCTTTCATATCAGTTTAAATCAATTTCTTCTAAATTGTATAGTAAGGTGTTCTTACTTATTTCTCGACTTTGGTTGTTCTTTTTATCTTCAAAATTCTCTTTCTTATATAATTCATAAATTGTTTTCTTAGATACTTGTTTGTAAGTTGAGCTTACTTCATTTTTTGAATTTTGGGGTATTTATTCTCTTTATTTTAAATCATACTGTTTCTGAATAATTATGAGTAAGTTGTTCTTACATCCTTTGGAATTTTGGGTTTTTTAGTTTCTTCATTTTAAATTGTATTGTTCGAAATAACATGAGTAAGATGTCCTTACGTCTTTTGGAATTTTGGGTTTTTTATTTACAATGGGTTGCTTGGTCCTGTATCCATAAAATCCGTCCCTTTTCATTATATTCTGTTTGGAATCTGTTTAACCGTGGTCCATTATTTCCTCTATACTGGTTGTTCGGGTCTCTCTAGTGTATAGAGTTATTTCTGTCCTTGTGACATATCTCATTATTGTACAGTTCTTGCCTCTTGTCACTATAAAATTGTCATTTATAGTCAAGCTCATCATCGTCCTTTGAACTGATTCTTCTGTACTGTCTCTTAATGGTTCTGATGGTTCATACATAAATTCCATAAGTCCTCCATGCTCCTTAGTTAGTTTTGGTCTTTTTGGCCCTTCTAGTCCATCTGGGAATTCAAGTGTGAAAAGTTTCTCACTTGCCTTACTTCTCTGTTTTCTGTAATTGGTCTATTATGTAGCTGAACCAATCCCCTTTTAATCATTTCCAATTCTTCCCGTGTATTTATTAATTTCCGTTTACACATTTGTCTTATTCTCACTATCTTCATTTCATCATGAATCCGTTCTATTCTTCCGGTTCTATCAATTGGTATCTTGTCAAATTTTTCTTGGGTCTTCGCTTGTATGTTTCCTATTTGAGTAATTTTGGTCTCTACTTCTACTCTGAGTTGCATGATGGGTTCATCTGTCTTTTCCAGATCCACCGTAATTTCATTTATTTGCTGTCTTACCTCTACTTCACAGCTATCAACTCCTTTGTTCCATGTTTCATTGACAATTATAATACTTCCATTGATGACTTCCCTCAATGCTAGGCCTTGTTCATTGATGATTTGCCGCAACTCCTTATTATGGTTTTCAATTTTCTCATCCATTCGTTTGGTATTCTCCAGAATCTGCCTCAAACTCTCATCATTCCTGTCAAACCTTTTATTCATTTGCTTGATTAAATTTTCGCTCAAAATTTCGTTTTGTTTTCTTGAGTTCTCATTAATACTGTCTATTTTATTTTCCAGCTTTTCTGAATTTTCATTTATACTGTCTATCTTTTCATTGATTTGTCTAAAATCGGCCTTCAATCGTTCATTATTTTCCTTTATGGTTTGCCTCAAAAGTTCACTAGTACTTTCCTTAATACTATCTATTTTATTTTCCAGCTTTTCTGACCTTTCGTTTATACTGTCTATTTTATTTTCTAGCTTTTCTGACCTTTCGTTTATACTGTCTATTTTATTTTCTAGCTTTTCTGTAGTTTGCTTTGAGTTTTCCTCCTGTTTCTTAAAATTTTCATCTATTGTTTGTTTATTGCTTTCCTTAATGCTATCAATTTTCTCCATCATCATCCTCATAATTTCTTGCCAATCTGGTTCTCTTCTGGCTTCCGCTTTTTCTGGTTGGTCCCCTTGGGCATCCTCTGTATTGCTCGCCTGTTGTTCCATTTCAATATCTGTACCTGCCTCTGTTTCTTCTTCCCTCCTATCTTCTTCTGTCTCTTGTTCCTTCTCCATTCTTTTCGTCAGAGCTCTCGTATGCATTCCTGTGCCTCTAATGGTTGCCTGCTCAAGTTAAGTAACAAATAATATGAGTTTTTACTTAACTAAAGCCCACTCGTTGAGCGCCAATTTGTAAAAAATAATAGACTTTTAGGTGTTAAGATGCGACGATGATGCCTCACGTTGCGAGCGTCAATTTGTAAAGAAAGAGACTAAATGGACGTCCTCGTTTTCGTTTAAGCCCCACGTTGCAGTCGGCAATTTGTAACAAAATGAAATATATAGAATGTGTCGAGTACGTGTTTAAATAAGTTCCACGTTGTTATGTGCCAATTTGTAAAGAGACTAATATGTGCCGGTGCTAGCGAAAATGTCCGTATTATTCAAACCCCACTGTTGTAATCAATTTAGTAACGAACTGCTTGTTAATTATGTGAGGACGTATGTAATAATGTATGATACCAGCTGGAGACGTCAAATTATAAAGAGATCTTGTCTATGAGTGTAATTAGTTATAAGAGACTCCGGTGTAACAAACGCCAAGTAGTACGTTGTAGGTGGCGATTCGTAACAATTAAAATGCTGTTACCTGGTTTAATTAATATGTTATTAACTAATATATCTTGCGGTTGTGACCAGTGAAACCCTCAGAACACAGATTATTAAGTCCACAAACTTAGAATTATATTCCTGAATTTATAATGGTAGTATTCTGTAGACTTAATTTAATTCTCAGTGGTTGTTTAATATGAGCAATATATATGGAGTATTTACTGAATGTAAGTGGTTTTTGTCTCAACCCTAGTCCCTCAACGATAAAAATTTCATTCAAATTTAGTATGGCAAAACCCGTTAGTTCAGCAATCTCCCGTCTCACCAGCTGCAAACTTGGAGCGCTGTTATTATAAATAATTGTGCGTATAGGTTAGTTATTCTGAGTGTTTGTATCAATCTGTTAATAAATTATTACGCCAATTACATATAGTATTTTCTCTGCAATGATTAAAACGTTATCTCATACAACAAATGTACTTTATTTATTTTTCTCTGGTATTTAACCAATTACGTTGTCTCAGACAAACAATAAGACAATACAATCGACTATCCCAACATGTATCGATTCTTAATTATTCGAATTCTAAAAAGAAAAACATATATACTTTGAAAATAATGACAAATAATTCTTATACCAGGGTTCGTGTAGTTCTTTGAACCATTAGTAAGGCCAGGTAAAACGCATAATTAAGGTTGTTCAATTTACAAAAAGAATAAAATTATTTACTTAAAATACAATGATATGAAAATAATTTGTTTTTTTATTACCCAAGCGGCGAAAGCTTCATTAGGCGGTGAATGTTTGTCAACACGGTCAAAATGCTGTTTATCTTGTCTTCACCCAGTAAAACTGCTCTGGTCGTCAATGAATGGATGATGATAATCCCACGGGAACTCTGGTGCTTCGATTCTTCTTTTGCGTCTTCACAATTCTTGGTCCCAACGAACTGAAATTAGGATCTCAGCTTACGCTGTCAATGAAGGTTATTTCGTCAACCGAATCTTCTGTATTTCCAAATATTTCCGTTAATTCAGGCTTCAACTCTTTATTGGTCTTCAATTTATAGCATGAATTGGTTTGATACCAAATTCAGCGGAATTGTTTAGTGAATGAGGTGAGACGCTTTCAGTTCTTTTTTATTGTATTCATTGGTAATTTATAGGGTTATTTAATTTGTATGATTCATTAACATTCCAGTATAATTGTTTTGCAAAATGCTTTTTTCAATTTGGATATATATTTTCTTTATATTTATTCATATATTTTAAATATATCGGTTCATTTCAACCTAATAGCTTGTAACAATCAGTACCATCCATTCAAAATCAACAAGTTACTAAAAATCAGTTGCCTTAACAACCAGGTTTTCTATATATCCTTGAGCCGGCATTATAGAATATTACTACTCCTTTCCAATAAAATACTCCATGCTTGGATTAATATTGAATCACATAAAATTCTCCCCTAACCTTCCTTATTAAACAGTAAATGTTTTACTAGAGTTTCGTTGGACTGGGTTTACTAAAAAGGTATTAATTTCCTTTCACTAATATGGAATTTAGGCCTATAGATTCATTTACAACCATTATAACATTATTTGGTTTTTAACTTAATTTTCTTTTTACCTGACCTACTGTACAATTAATTATTGATTACATAGTTAATTACATGAATTTAAATTTACTGGTGGTTATTTGTTTTTACATTAATCAATTGGTTCTGGAACCCTTTATTAATTGATGACATAATTGTCAGAACTACTTGTTAGACTTGAAACACTGGTCACACTCCTGATCCAGTTTATAAACATTAATTAGAACAACAGTATCTTTCAATTTTATACAATACTGACAACTTAGTACCGTGCCTAACATTGGTAACTATATTGTGCTGTATAAAAACAAATCTAATATAAAATATAAACATAATTATTGAGTAAGTATTATTATCAAACAACATCATTTCATTTTTAACACATTCAACATACAATATAAATATTCTGTAGACCTTAACATGTCACAGTACAAAACAAACATTTCATTACCTCCAATCATTCATTGGTCTGGCTCTTTTACATTTAATATTAGTCATTGCCTCCTTTTTACTTGAGGTCCTTCTCAAACATATGAACTATCGAACAACCTTAAGTCAGGGTATGGTCTTTGACCATATTTCATTCAGTCTTTTATGTAACGTTGGGGAACCTCAACTATGTTGCGTTACATAACACCCCCCTTTCGAAATAAGTTTATTTTGGTATAAACAAAGTTTAGCAAGAAATAAACTTCTAATTTGTATCTGGCCAATTGGTTTCCTATTTATAGTACTTTTATATTTCCCAATTATTCGTTATTTTATTATCATTTCTTCGTTCCTTCTTAAAGTCAATTATTTCCCAAGTTTAAATCTTATTTCTATAATCATTCTTGTGACATTCTTCATTAATTATACATTTTGGATCTGGTTTTATTTAATTCTCTATACTTATTTGTGAGTTTTCCCTCTAATATTTAATTTTCCTAAACCTCCCTAACATTATAACTGGAATCGAATCGGTGGTGCTCTATCGGCTAACCAATTACCGTCGTCCGTTACATACTTTCTGGGATCAGAGGAACATCATCTCTGCCCAGTCAAATGATTGCTGGAATATTCTACAGTCAATCTTCATTAATAAACCTCGTAAGGTAGTCATCATGTGACCTTCAATAAAATAATAAATAATAATCATATTCTAGGGATTATTCACTGTACTTCAACTCAGATCATATTATTTCTTCATATTAATTCTTCCTTCTATTATACACTTTTTCTCTCCAATACTTGGCTATTTTATTGACATTTATTAATTGGGTTTTGTTTATGGATAATTCTTAACCATTAGTTTTTTTTTTCTTTTCTTGTGATCCTTTTGATGGTTCCATTTTGGCTTCTTCATTCTCTTGTCTTCATTGGCTCATATTCCTTTGTGATCAATACAGCTGGTTATGAGATTTTGGTCAGTACTATACATTACATTATGTAGCTATATTCTTCTGGTACAATCATTATTATTTCTTTTACATTCGAAATTACATTTCTCACTATTATATTATATCAGATAAACTCATTTCGTCTTCTGGTTTTGATGATTTTTATTAGGTTGAATTAGTGTAAAATATTTTTCTTCTTTCATATCAGTTTAAATCAATTTCTTCTAAATTGTATAGTAAGGTGTTCTTACTTATTTCTCGACTTTGGTTGTTCTTTTTATCTTCAAAATTCTCTTTCTTATATAATTCATAAATTGTTTTCTTAGATACTTGTTTGTAAGTTGAGCTTACTTCATTTTTTGAATTTTGGGGTATTTATTCTCTTTATTTTAAATCATACTGTTTCTGAATAATTATGAGTAAGTTGTTCTTACATCCTTTGGAATTTTGGGTTTTTTAGTTTCTTCATTTTAAATTGTATTGTTCGAAATAACATGAGTAAGATGTCCTTACGTCTTTTGGAATTTTGGGTTTTTTATTTACAATGGGTTGCTTGGTCCTGTATCCATAAAATCCGTCCCTTTTCATTATATTCTGTTTGGAATCTGTTTAACCGTGGTCCATTATTTCCTCTATACTGGTTGTTCGGGTCTCTCTAGTGTATAGAGTTATTTCTGTCCTTGTGACATATCTCATTATTGTACAGTTCTTGCCTCTTGTCACTATAAAATTGTCATTTATAGTCAAGCTCATCATCGTCCTTTGAACTGATTCTTCTGTACTGTCTCTTAATGGTTCTGATGGTTCATACATAAATTCCATAAGTCCTCCATGCTCCTTAGTTAGTTTTGGTCTTTTTGGCCCTTCTAGTCCATCTGGGAATTCAAGTGTGAAAAGTTTCTCACTTGCCTTACTTCTCTGTTTTCTGTAATTGGTCTATTATGTAGCTGAACCAATCCCCTTTTAATCATTTCCAATTCTTCCCGTGTATTTATTAATTTCCGTTTACACATTTGTCTTATTCTCACTATCTTCATTTCATCATGAATCCGTTCTATTCTTCCGGTTCTATCAATTGGTATCTTGTCAAATTTTTCTTGGGTCTTCGCTTGTATGTTTCCTATTTGAGTAATTTTGGTCTCTACTTCTACTCTGAGTTGCATGATGGGTTCATCTGTCTTTTCCAGATCCACCGTAATTTCATTTATTTGCTGTCTTACCTCTACTTCACAGCTATCAACTCCTTTGTTCCATGTTTCATTGACAATTATAATACTTCCATTGATGACTTCCCTCAATGCTAGGCCTTGTTCATTGATGATTTGCCGCAACTCCTTATTATGGTTTTCAATTTTCTCATCCATTCGTTTGGTATTCTCCAGAATCTGCCTCAAACTCTCATCATTCCTGTCAAACCTTTTATTCATTTGGTTGATTAAATTTTCACTCAAAATTTCGTTTTGTTTTCTCGAGTTCTCATTAATACTGTCTATTTTATTTTCCAGCTTTTCTGAATTTTCATTTATACTGTCTATCTTTTCATTGATTTGTCTAAAATCGGCCTTCAATCGTTCATTATTTTCCTTTATGGTTTGCCTCAAAAGTTCACTAGTACTTTCCTTAATACTATCTATTTTATTTTCCAGCTTTTCTGACCTTTCGTTTATACTGTCTATTTTATTTTCTAGCTTTTCTGACCTTTCGTTTATACTGTCTATTTTATTTTCTAGCTTTTCTGTAGTTTGCTTTGAATTTTCCTCCTGTTTCTTAAAATTTTCATCTATTGTTTGTTTATTGCTTTCCTTAATGCTATCAATTTTCTCCATCATCATCCTCATAATTTCTTGCCAATCTGGTTCTCTTCTGGCTTCCGCTTTTTCTGGTTGGTCCCCTTGGGCATCCTCTGTATTGCTCGCCTGTTGTTCCATTTCAATATCTGTACCTGCCTCTGTTTCTTCTTCCCTCCTATCTTCTTCTGTCTCTTGTTCCTTCTCCATTCTTTTCGTCAGAGCTCTCGTATGCATTCCTGTGCCTCTAATGGTTGCCTGCTCAAGTTAAGTAACAAATAATATGAGTTTTTACTTAACTAAAGCCCACTCGTTGAGCGCCAATTTGTAAAAAATAATAGACTTTTAGGTGTTAAGATGCGACGATGATGCCTCACGTTGCGAGCGTCAATTTGTAAAGAAAGAGACTAAATGGACGTCCTCGTTTTCGTTTAAGCCCCACGTTGCAGTCGGCAATTTGTAACAAAATGAAATATATAGAATGTGTCGAGTACGTGTTTAAATAAGTTCCACGTTGTTATGTGCCAATTTGTAAAGAGACTAATATGTGCCGGTGCTAGCGAAAATGTCCGTATTATTCAAACCCCACTGTTGTAATCAATTTAGTAATGAACTGCTTGTTAATTATGTGAGGACGTATGTAATAATGTATGATACCAGCTGGAGACGTCAAATTATAAAGAGATCTTGTCTATGAGTGTAATTAGTTATAAGAGACTCCGGTGTAACAAACGCCAAGTAGTACGTTGTAGGTGGCGATTCGTAACAATTAAAATGCTGTTACCTGGTTTAATTAATATGTTATTAACTAATATATCTTGCGGTTGTGACCAGTGAAACCCTCAGAACACAGATTATTAAGTCCACAAACTTAGAATTATATTCCTGAATTTATAATGGTAGTATTCTGTAGACTTAATTTAATTCTCAGTGGTTGTTTAATATGAGCAATATATATGGAGTATTTACTGAATGTAAGTGGTTTTTGTCTCAACCCTAGTCCCTCAACGATAAAAATTTCATTCAAATTTAGTATGGCAAAACCCGTTAGTTCAGCAATCTCCCGTCTCACCAGCTGCAAACTTGGAGCGCTGTTATTATAAATAATTGTGCGTATAGGTTAGTTATTCTGAGTGTTTGTATCAATCTGTTAATAAATTATTACGCCAATTACATATAGTATTTTCTCTGCAATGATTAAAACGTTATCTCATACAACAAATGTACTTTATTTATTTTTCTCTGGTATTTAACCAATTACGTTGTCTCAGACAAACAATAAGACAATACAATCGACTATCCCAACATGTATCGATTCTTAATTATTCGAATTCTAAAAAGAAAAACATATATACTTTGAAAATAATGACAAATAATTCTTATACCAGGGTTCGTGTAGTTCTTTGAACCATTAGTAAGGCCAGGTAAAACGCATAATTAAGGTTGTTCAATTTACAAAAAGAATAAAATTATTTACTTAAAATACAATGATATGAAAATAATTTGTTTTTTTATTACCCAAGCGGCGAAAGCTTCATTAGGCGGTGAATGTTTGTCAACACGGTCAAAATGCTGTTTATCTTGTCTTCACCCAGTAAAACTGCTCTGGTCGTCAATGAATGGATGATGATAATCCCACGGGAACTCTGGTGCTTCGATTCTTCTTTTGCGTCTTCACAATTCTTGGTCCCAACGAACTGAAATTAGGATCTCAGCTTACGCTGTCAATGAAGGTTATTTCGTCAACCGAATCTTCTGTATTTCCAAATATTTCCGTTAATTCAGGCTTCAACTCTTTATTGGTCTTCAATTTATAGCATGAATTGGTTTGATACCAAATTCAGCGGAATTGTTTAGTGAATGAGGTGAGACGCTTTCAGTTCTTTTTTATTGTATTCATTGGTAATTTATAGGGTTATTTAATTTGTATGATTCATTAACATTCCAGTATAATTGTTTTGCAAAATGCTTTTTTCAATTTGGATATATATTTTCTTTATATTTATTCATATATTTTAAATATATCGGTTCATTTCAACCTAATAGCTTGTAACAATCAGTACCATCCATTCAAAATCAACAAGTTACTAAAAATCAGTTGCCTTAACAACCAGGTTTTCTACATATCCTTGAGCCGGCATTATAGAATATTACTACTCCTTTCCAATAAAATACTCCATGCTTGGATTAATATTGAATCACATAAAATTCTCCCCTAACCTTCCTTATTAAACAGTAAATGTTTTACTAGAGTTTCGTTGGACTGGGTTTACTAAAAAGGTATTAATTTCCTTTCACTAATATGGAATTTAGGCCTATAGATTCATTTACAACCATTATAACATTATTTGGTTTTTAACTTAATTTTCTTTTTACCTGACCTACTGTACAATTAATTATTGATTACATAGTTAATTACATGAATTTAAATTTACTGGTGGTTATTTGTTTTTACATTAATCAATTGGTTCTGGAACCCTTTATTAATTGATGACATAATTGTCAGAACTACTTGTTAGACTTGAAACACTGGTCACACTCCTGATCCAGTTTATAAACATTAATTAGAACAACAGTATCTTTCAATTTTATACAATACTGACAACTTAGTACCGTGCCTAACATTGGTAACTATATTGTGCTGTATAAAAACAAATCTAATATAAAATATAAACATAATTATTGAGTAAGTATTATTATCAAACAACATCATTTCATTTTTAACACATTCAACATACAATATAAATATTCTGTAGACCTTAACATGTCACAGTACAAAACAAACATTTCATTACCTCCAATCATTCATTGGTCTGGCTCTTTTACATTTAATATTAGTCATTGCCTCCTTTTTACTTGAGGTCCTTCTCAAACATATGAACTATCGAACAACCTTAAGTCAGGGTATGGTCTTTGACCATATTTCATTCAGTCTTTTATGTAACGTTGGGGAACCTCAACTAGGTTGCGTTACATAACACCCCCCTTTCGAAATAAGTTTATTTTGGTATAAACAAAGTTTAGCAAGAAATAAACTTCTAATTTGTATCTGGCCAATTGGTTTCCTATTTATAGTACTTTTATATTTCCCAATTATTCGTTATTTTATTATCATTTCTTCGTTCCTTCTTAAAGTCAATTATTTCCCAAGTTTAAATCTTATTTCTATAATCATTCTTGTGACATTCTTCATTAATTATACATTTTGGATCTGGTTTTATTTAATTCTCTATACTTATTTGTGAGTTTTCCCTCTAATATTTAATTTTCCTAAACCTCCCTAACATTATAACTGGAATCGAATCGGTGGTGCTCTATCGGCTAACCAATTACCGTCGTCCGTTACATACTTTCTGGGATCAGAGGAACATCATCTCTGCCCAGTCAAATGATTGCTGGAATATTCTACAGTCAATCTTCATTAATAAACCTCGTAAGGTAGTCATCATGTGACCTTCAATAAAATAATAAATAATAATCATATTCTAGGGATTATTCACTGTACTTCAACTCAGATCATATTATTTCTTCATATTAATTCTTCCTTCTATTATACACTTTTTCTCTCCAATACTTGGCTATTTTATTGACATTTATTAATTGGGTTTTGTTTATGGATAATTCTTAACCATTAGTTTTTTTTTCTTTTCTTGTGATCCTTTTGATGGTTCCATTTTGGCTTCTTCATTCTCTTGTCTTCATTGGCTCATATTCCTTTGTGATCAATACAGCTGGTTATGAGATTTTGGTCAGTACTATACATTACATTATGTAGCTATATTCTTCTGGTACAATCATTATTATTTCTTTTACATTCGAAATTACATTTCTCACTATTATATTATATCAGATAAACTCATTTCGTCTTCTGGTTTTGATGATTTTTATTAGGTTGAATTAGTGTAAAATATTTTTCTTCTTTCATATCAGTTTAAATCAATTTCTTCTAAATTGTATAGTAAGGTGTTCTTACTTATTTTTCGACTTTGGTTGTTCTTTTTATCTTCAAAATTCTCTTTCTTATATAATTCATAAATTGTTTTCTTAGATACTTGTTTGTAAGTTGAGCTTACTTCATTTTTTGAATTTTGGGGTATTTATTATCTTTATTTTAAATCATACTGTTTCTGAATAATTATGAGTAAGTTGTTCTTACATCCTTTGGAATTTTGGGTTTTTTAGTTTCTTCATTTTAAATTGTATTGTTCGAAATAACATGAGTAAGATGTCCTTACGTCTTTTGGAATTTTGAGTTTTTTATTTACAATGGGTTGCTTGGTCCTGTATCCATAAAATCCGTCCCTTTTCATTATATTCTGTTTGGAATCTGTTTAACCGTGGTCCATTATTTCCTCTATACTGGTTGTTCGGGTCTCTCTAGTGTATAGAGTTATTTCTGTCCTTGTGACATATCTCATTATTGTACAGTTCTTGCCTCTTGTCACTATAAAATTGTCATTTATAGTCAAGCTCATCATCGTCCTTTGAACTGATTCTTCTGTACTGTCTCTTAATGGTTCTGATGGTTCATACATAAATTCCATAAGTCCTCCATGCTCCTTAGTTAGTTTTGGTCTTTTTGGCCCTTCTAGTCCATCTGGGAATTCAAGTGTGGTTCGTTTAAAGTTTCTCACTTGCCTTACTTCTCTGTTTTCTGTAATTGGTCTATTATGTAGCTGAACCAATCCCCTTTTAATCATTTCCAATTCTTCCCGTGTATTTATTAATTTCCGTTTACACATTTGTCTTATTCTCACTATCTTCATTTCATCATGAATCCGTTCTATTCTTCCGGTTCTATCAATTGGTATCTTGTCAAATTTTTCTTGGGTCTTCGCTTGTATGTTTCCTATTTGAGTAATTTTGGTCTCTACTTCTACTCTGAGTTGCATGATGGGTTCATCTGTCTTTTCCAGATCCACCGTAATTTCATTTATTTGCTGTCTTACCTCTACTTCACAGCTATCAACTCCTTTGTTCCATGTTTCATTGACAATTATAATACTTCCATTGATGACTTCCCTCAATGCTAGGCCTTGTTCATTGATGATTTGCCGCAACTCCTTATTATGGTTTTCAATTTTCTCATCCATTCGTTTGGTATTCTCCAGAATCTGCCTCAAACTCTCATCATTCCTGTCAAACCTTTTATTCATTTGCTTGATTAAATTTTCGCTCAAAATTTCGTTTTGTTTTCTTGAGTTCTCATTAATACTGTCTATTTTATTTTCCAGCTTTTCTGAATTTTCATTTATACTGTCTATCTTTTCATTGATTTGTCTAAAATCGGCCTTCAATCGTTCATTATTTTCCTTTATGGTTTGCCTCAAAAGTTCACTAGTACTTTCCTTAATACTATCTATTTTATTTTCCAGCTTTTCTGACCTTTCGTTTATACTGTCTATTTTATTTTCTAGCTTTTCTGACCTTTCGTTTATACTGTCTATTTTATTTTCTAGCTTTTCTGTAGTTTGCTTTGAGTTTTCCTCCTGTTTCTTAAAATTTTCATCTATTGTTTGTTTATTGCTTTCCTTAATGCTATCAATTTTCTCCATCATCATCCTCATAATTTCTTGCCAATCTGGTTCTCTTCTGGCTTCCGCTTTTTCTGGTTGGTCCCCTTGGGCATCCTCTGTATTGCTCGCCTGTTGTTCCATTTCAATATCTGTACCTGCCTCTGTTTCTTCTTCCCTCCTATCTTCTTCTGTCTCTTGTTCCTTCTCCATTCTTTTCGTCAGAGCTCTCGTATGCATTCCTGTGCCTCTAATGGTTGCCTGCTCAAGTTAAGTAACAAATAATATGAGTTTTTACTTAACTAAAGCCCACTCGTTGAGCGCCAATTTGTAAAAAATAATAGACTTTTAGGTGTTAAGATGCGACGATGATGCCTCACGTTGCGAGCGTCAATTTGTAAAGAAAGAGACTAAATGGACGTCCTCGTTTTCGTTTAAGCCCCACGTTGCAGTCGGCAATTTGTAACAAAATGAAATATATAGAATGTGTCGAGTACGTGTTTAAATAAGTTCCACGTTGTTATGTGCCAATTTGTAAAGAGACTAATATGTGCCGGTGCTAGCGAAAATGTCCGTATTATTCAAACCCCACTGTTGTAATCAATTTAGTAACGAACTGCTTGTTAATTATGTGAGGACGTATGTAATAATGTATGATACCAGCTGGAGACGTCAAATTATAAAGAGATCTTGTCTATGAGTGTAATTAGTTATAAGAGACTCCGGTGTAACAAACGCCAAGTAGTACGTTGTAGGTGGCGATTCGTAACAATTAAAATGCTGTTACCTGGTTTAATTAATATGTTATTAACTAATATATCTTGCGGTTGTGACCAGTGAAACCCTCAGAACACAGATTATTAAGTCCACAAACTTAGAATTATATTCCTGAATTTATAATGGTAGTATTCTGTAGACTTAATTTAATTCTCAGTGGTTGTTTAATATGAGCAATATATATGGAGTATTTACTGAATGTAAGTGGTTTTTGTCTCAACCCTAGTCCCTCAACGATAAAAATTTCATTCAAATTTAGTATGGCAAAACCCGTTAGTTCAGCAATCTCCCGTCTCACCAGCTGCAAACTTGGAGCGCTGTTATTATAAATAATTGTGCGTATAGGTTAGTTATTCTGAGTGTTTGTATCAATCTGTTAATAAATTATTACGCCAATTACATATAGTATTTTCTCTGCAATGATTAAAACGTTATCTCATACAACAAATGTACTTTATTTATTTTTCTCTGGTATTTAACCAATTACGTTGTCTCAGACAAACAATAAGACAATACAATCGACTATCCCAACATGTATCGATTCTTAATTATTCGAATTCTAAAAAGAAAAACATATATACTTTGAAAATAATGACAAATAATTCTTATACCAGGGTTCGTGTAGTTCTTTGAACCATTAGTAAGGCCAGGTAAAACGCATAATTAAGGTTGTTCAATTTACAAAAAGAATAAAATTATTTACTTAAAATACAATGATATGAAAATAATTTGTTTTTTTATTACCCAAGCGGCGAAAGCTTCATTAGGCGGTGAATGTTTGTCAACACGGTCAAAATGCTGTTTATCTCGTCTTCACCCAGTAAAACTGCTCTGGTCGTCAATGAATGGATGATGATAATCCCACGGGAACTCTGGTGCTTCGATTCTTCTTTTGCGTCTTCACAATTCTTGGTCCCAACGAACTGAAATTAGGATCTCAGCTTACGCTGTCAATGAAGGTTATTTCGTCAACCGAATCTTCTGTATTTCCAAATATTTCCGTTAATTCAGGCTTCAACTCTTTATTGGTCTTCAATTTATAGCATGAATTGGTTTGATACCAAATTCAGCGGAATTGTTTAATGAATGAGGTGAGACGCTTCAGTTCTTTTTTATTGTATTCATTGGTAATTTATAGGGTTATTTAATTTGTATGATTCATTAACATTCCAGTATAATTGTTTTGCAAAATGCTTTTTTCAATTTGGATATATATTTTCTTTATATTTATTCATATATTTTAAATATATCGGTTCATTTCAACCTAATAGCTTGTAACAATCAGTACCATCCATTCAAAATCAACAAGTTACTAAAAATCAGTTGCCTTAACAACCAGGTTTTCTATATATCCTTGAGCCGGCATTATAGAATATTACTACTCCTTTCCAATAAAATACTCCATGCTTGGATTAATATTGAATCACATAAAATTCTCCCCTAACCTTCCTTATTAAACAGTAAATGTTTTACTAGAGTTTCGTTGGACTGGGTTTACTAAAAAGGTATTAATTTCCTTTCACTAATATGGAATTTAGGCCTATAGATTCATTTACAACCATTATAACATTATTTGGTTTTTAACTTAATTTTCTTTTTACCTGACCTACTGTACAATTAATTATTGATTACATAGTTAATTACATGAATTTAAATTTACTGGTGGTTATTTGTTTTTACATTAATCAATTGGTTCTGGAACCCTTTATTAATTGATGACATAATTGTCAGAACTACTTGTTAGACTTGAAACACTGGTCACACTCCTGATCCAGTTTATAAACATTAATTAGAACAACAGTATCTTTCAATTTTATACAATACTGACAACTTAGTACCGTGCCTAACATTGGTAACTATATTGTGCTGTATAAAAACAAATCTAATATAAAATATAAACATAATTATTGAGTAAGTATTATTATCAAACAACATCATTTCATTTTTAACACATTCAACATACAATATAAATATTCTGTAGACCTTAACATGTCACAGTACAAAACAAACATTTCATTACCTCCAATCATTCATTGGTCTGGCTCTTTTACATTTAATATTAGTCATTGCCTCCTTTTTACTTGAGGTCCTTCTCAAACATATGAACTATCGAACAACCTTAAGTCAGGGTATGGTCTTTGACCATATTTCATTCAGTCTTTTATGTAACGTTGGGGAACCTCAACTATGTTGCGTTACAATATGAACCAATAACGTTAACATTGTAGCATGACAGATAATGCCAATAAAACTGAATGGTAAAATGATCAATTAAAATAAAATAAAAACATTTTTAAATCCGAGAAAGCAAAATAAAGAAATAATTAATAACCACCGTGAAGTACAATCATAGATTAAAATAAAAGTTGTAACTAAACATTCTTCGTGTGTTATAATTATATATATATTTCGTGTTTAGATTTAAAAATAATGTTCGTGTTAAAAAAAATTTTGTTTATTAAATTTTTTTATTTATTTATTATATAATTAATTAAAAACAGTTAATTAATTATGTTTTGTGGTGTTCGAAATGTTTATTTATTGTTTTAATTGTTTTATTGACTTTTCAGTATTTTTAAATTCCCTCGTCACTTGATAGATTCGTCTCCAAGAACAATCGATTTGATTACTTTTCTTATTTTGGAGGTTATCTTCCTTCTTCGTGGTGAGATCCTGGTTGTTACTTCTACTAAATTTAATTATTATATTATTTATTCTAGGAATGAAAAAACTATGTAGGTATGAAATAAATAAGAAATTTTATTAGCAATTCAATGTCTTTTGACTCTTTATCGATTTGTCAATCAATTCTCAGGGTGTTGTTTTATCGTACAATTATATATAAAAGGATTCTTTTAGCAGTTATTTTATGGTAAGTCAGAGAAATAAGGGTTAAGTTTATCAAGTATAACAGTACAAATATATCACCTTAAAAATTAAAAATACAGATTTAATATTTAATATAATAGTAAGTTAACTGTTGTCAAACCAATCCGTAGCATAGTGGCTGTGTTGAGTTGGATGATGGGTAATCAAAGATGGCTGCCTCTAGTGTGTAGTTGGGAGTCAGTCTCACCTCGCTAATTCAAAGTTTAAATAAATATGTTTTCCTTATGAATTTTCGTCCTGGTGGCTGCAATTCTTCCTTCTTGTGGTGGTGGAGTGTCACTGGTTCAGTTTCGGTGTTGTATTCGGAAAAATAGTGTAGATTTAAGTCAAATTCATTTTTGTCGGTTAGTCGTATGTTAGCACTTTTATGGTTAAGTGTTATTACTGTTTTAATGGTTTTAACTGCTGTATTCACTGGTGTTCTGTTCTGTATAGTGTTATTTGAATGTTTGTAGGTGTCTATCTCACTCGGTATCCGTTTAAAATATTTTTTTTATCGAAACTCCCGTTCGTCACTTTTAGGCTTCGAGATTGTTCGCCATTAAGGTTGTAGTAACTAGGTTAAAGTTTCTAAGCACACGTATCAAGTGTATCATTCAACGTTCAATAATCAACTAATTTACTTCCTCCTTCTTTGGCCAAAGTCGTAGCCAAGGCAATATTATACAAAGCATTGTTCGATATTTCTATTGCATCCTGTGGATGTGATAATTTACATTATATAACTGATTATATTTTTGTTATTCTTCAAATTTATTAGCTAGTAACTACTTAATCTTCTTCTTCAGTTCATTCTGCGTAATTAGATACTAAATAATGTAGTTTTATTAAGTTTTTTAATCTAAAATGGTAATTTGTTTCTTCATTTTGTAATGTAATTTTTAAAATCCAACTTCCTGTCCTTGTCTTTCAAATGAAGCCATATTATAAGTTATATTATTGATTATATTAAATTTCAGATTGTAATAAAAGGTTTATCTTCCCTTAATTTCTTGCAATTATATTAATTGGTTATGTTTTAAAATATTATTCAGTAATATATGACTCCCCTCTCCAAATTTTGAGTTCTTACATTTCCATTTTTAACAATAATTCTGGCTATAATTTTACAAAATCTTCCTTACTTATATTTATAATTACATGACTTTATTACTGATTTACCTTATGTAAATTCCTTCAGTTTAATTGTATTTCTATACTTATTTAATCAAATTTGATGCTGTTTTAGTTTTTAACATTTGGCCTAGATTTCTAATAGTTTTTACATACAAAGTTTTTTAAATAGTACATATTGATTTATACCCTCTCTGACTTTCATTGCTATTGTGACATAGATTGACATTTTCTTATTTTAACAAGTTAACAATTAGTATATGGTTCATACTATTAACAAATAACATATAACTTAAATTAACATTTTCTCATTGTAAACAAAAATAACAATTAGTATATGGTGCATACCATTAATACCTAATATATAAATCAAATTAATATTTGTCTTTTCAACTCAGACATTGTATACTTATTGATAGATAAAATACACAAGAAATATTATAAATAAGGAATGTTAGATTCTGACATTTAAACTTAACTATTGCTAACACCTTATTCTATACAAACAAATATAATTATTACAATCTTATCGTATATTTCTTAAGCTAGGTTTGAATATCAGTTTTTATCTGTTTTTGGGGTAATGATACCTTGTCACTTCACTGTTATTATGGCCTGCTCTGTTTTATTTTATTCATTCCAATGAATGTTATTCTAAAAAGAGTGGCAGTTATTTACAAAAACACATGTATTATAGATCATGATAATACTCTATTTATTATTCATGAACACAAATTAAATCACTTTAAAGTTGTAGTATTTCATCATCTACTCAGTTTGTGAACACCAATATTGAAATATAAGGTTTATTTTCTATAACACTAAAACTTGCACTTTCTCTATTTATTCCTTGATTTTAATTCTAAATAGTTATATAGTTTTACTAGAAACAAGAAATCTATTTATAGATTATAATGAAGATTTGTCTTTGGTGTTATATTATTATCTCACATTTGTTCACTTTCAATTCTTACTCTATACACTTTTTGGTTTACATTTATGGTACATGTGGTTTTTACCTTTGATATTTTGTTATACTCTGACTTATTATTATTATATTTATTTAGGGGTTTGGTTTTTTTTATAAGAGCATTCCTTCTTCTTGTGGATGCTGTCTTGCTCTTGTTTCTTCATTGATTCCTCCTCTTCTTCTGGTTTCTTATAAAATTATTTTCTTCATCTTCTTGTGGATGTTTCTTCATTGGTCCCTTCTGTTCTTCTTGTTTCTTATAACATATTTTCTTTTCTTCTTGTGGGTTTAGTCATTTTCTGGGTTTCTTCCTTACCTACTCCTATCCTACCTGGGTATTACCTGTTTTCTCATATTTAGCTTTTAAATTGGTTTTGATGATTCATCACTCCTTGTAACATTTATTTTACATGAACTTTTATTTTAATCAATGATTGTATTCTACGGTGGTTCTTAATTAATTCTTTATTTTAATTTGCTTTCTCGGATTTAATTATGTTATTATTTATTTTCTATGATCATTTTACCATTCATTTTTATGGGCTTATCTGTCATGCTACAGATTGCTCTCCTCCAGAAGTGATTATTTCAGACTTGATTATGGATGAAATAATTGCTTATGACAATTTTATTATTTTTTATTCTTCATTTTCCTCTCCATTTATATATCGACTTTTTCATATTTGAGCTTAATAAATTTTATATAGTCACTTATCTGCCTTTTGATTCTTCTTGGATAGTTAGTGTCTTCTGAGATATATTATTATTATTACTATATATTTTCTTTTCTTATGAACTTCGTGTTTTATCCCTGGGATAGTAATTCCCTAACGTTCCCTAACGTGTGAGCTGGGCAGTTCAGAGGGGCACTGTAGGCTTCACAACTCTGCTGGCCATACATTACTTCAAATTGAGTCCAGAGGCAAATTCATCTCTGCTCAAAAACATAATGCTGCTGGAATTATCTACAGTCAGTCATCGAATAAAAATTATCTAAGAATAGTCCACCTTATGACTATTTTCTAAAAATATCTTTGGATTCTTCACTTCGTTGTTTCTCAGATTATCTCACATTTTCTATCTCAATTATTCTTCTTACTATTTATTATTCTCATTATATATATTCTTCTAAACTCTTCGCTCGTCTGATATATTCATTTTAATTATGGTTGGAAACTTTTGTTAATACTTCTTGTTACTAGTTATAGTGTAACTTTTTTCCTTCTACATCTGAATTCTCATTATATTTTCTTCTGGTTATTTACATTATAGCATACTTTTTTATATATGTATTTTCTCTTTGGTACTTATTCATTATTTGAATGGTCTTACTTTATGTTAGTTAATTTTTTCAATTTGTATCTTTATAGTTGATATTCAGGTTGTTATTTTGATCATATTATTTAATTATATTTTTCTTTCTTTTCTCTCAGAAAGTTATTAATCCGCCTTTGCATTCATTAAAATTAATTCATTTATATTATATTTCATGTGGTACTTCTTCTCTTTGCGTTTCATATATGTCTTATTATTATTATTTGTTCAAAATCATCTTCTCCATATGTTTGGTATTAGTTGTTCTTCTTTGTTTCTTCAGAACTGAGTAATATCATAATCATCTTTCTTGATTACCTGTTTCCATAATTGTTTCATAAGTAGTTAGTCATAGGTCGTTCTTATTTTTATTATTGTTTTTCTTTTTTAGATTTTTATAATTTTATATAATTTGCTTATAATAACAGATTCTTCTCTTTGTTTCCAAATTTTGCCTTCTCTTGTATATCACACTCTTTTTTGTTTTTCTTCTCTACTCCTTCAAATGTTAGATATTCACATTTATTCTGGATGATTTTTAATTCTTTTTCTTAATTAAACACATTATTTTCTTCTAAATTTATTTATAAATGGATCTTAATTATCTTTAGAATTTTGTTAGTTTTATACAAAATTCATATTCTTCTTTTTATATTATTTCCATAACATTTTTCACAAATCATTTGTAATAAGTTGATCTTATCATATTTTAAAATTTTGATGTTTTATCAAAATTCATCTCCTTTTAGTTAGTCACAATATTTTCTTTCAAATTTATTGCGTAAGTTTTTCTTACTTATATTTTGAATTTTTATGATTTTAAATTCTAAATTCTTCCCTTTTTTAATTATTCCAAATTGTTTCTCTTCAAATTGTGTGTAGTAAGTTGGTCTTACTATTATTTTAGAATTTTTAGTTATTTTCAAAATTCTTTCTTCATAATACTTTTTTATGGAGGCTTGATTGTACACTCCTTTAACTCTTCCGGAAACTATTTCTTTCAGTTCGTATGTATTAGTATTTTTAAAATTATCTTTCTTATTATTATATTTTCTTTTATACCCAGGATGGATGATTTTCTTTATGCCGCTCAGTTGCTAATATTTTCATTTGTAAGGTTCTGTTTCTTAAATAATCTTCCTTCATAAAACCCAGTTCTGTTTCTTTGTTCATTATTCATATTATTTCTTTTCAATGGTATTTATATCTCGTCTCCTTCACCATTGTTTTTTCGCCGTAGTCGGTTATCATGACATCCGTCCCTTTTCTTGATGGCGCGTGGTATTTGAGTTAACCATGGTCCATCATCTCAGTTGCCCTTATTGTTCGGACGACCATTGTCTTCATTATTATTCCGGTACTAGTGACATCTCTTTTTTCTACTTTGTATTTCATTTCCCCTTCAGTTATTCCTTCATTAGCTGCAAGGCTTACTCGACTCGCCCTATCATATCGTTTCTTACACCCATAGGCCACTGGTCCGTCAATGACTAATGATATCATTGATAATCTACTGTATATTTCTACGCTTGTTGTCTGCCATTTACCTCTGGTCCTTTCCCATTGGTAAATTACTGTTTGTTGGTACATCATTTCTGAGATTACCTTTAATCTACTTCCATAATTTCTGGCATTCATGATTTCCCTTTTGTTGGTAATTGAGATATTATTGACATTAATTAACTCGTGGTTCATCATCTCCATTTCTTCCTTTGTTTTTATTAAATTCCTTGGATACATTCTTCTCATTTTCTTTGATTCTATTTCCCTTTGTTTAATATTTTCCTGGTTTTGGTTAGTTTTAATTTCAGGTACTACCACTACTTGTTCCTTCGTTTTATCGTTTGGTACATCTGTTGTTCCTGGTTTGCTATCATGTGGTACTTCTTTAGTCGTATATTCTATTTTTTGACATAAATTTTAAAATTATCCTTCACCTTCTTATTGGTCTCTTTCATTTTTTTTAATCTTAGTGCTTACTTCGGCCTTAAAATCTTGTACTTCTCGCTACGTCTGACTCCATCTTTCGTCCGCTTCTGTGATTCGTCATTCGATCCTAGTTGTATTTTCTTCTAATTTCTTGTTTAGCGACACCATATTATCGTTTATCTTCCTGCTAAACTCTTCCTTTAACAACTCCATCTTCTCGTCTAATTTGTCCAGGTTTTTCTTGGTTAATTTTCCTTACTTCTTCTCTGAACATTTGGTTATCCTCCCTCAATTCTTCCAACTTCTCCCCCATCTTCTCTTCCAACTTCTTGTTATCTTCCTCAATTCTCTTATTGGTGCTTTCAATTTTATTACTCAATTCTTCTTTGGTTATTATGAATTCTTCCTTCAAAAATTGCTTGTCCTCGTTCAGTTCTTCTAACTTCTTCCCCATTTCTTCTTCCATCTTCTTATTTGTTTCATCAATTTTCTTATTCAGGGACTGGTTGTCTTCCTTCAAATCTTCTAACTTCTTATTTAAGGCTAGGTTGTCTTCCTTCCTTTCCTTACTATTTTCTTCTTTTGTTTTTTTGATTTTATTTCCCAAATCTTCTTTTGTGGATTCTATATTTTTATTTATTCCTTCCATTTTTTTACTTAATGATTGGTTGTCATTTTCCATCTTTTTACTTAAAGATCGGTTTTCTTTCTTTGTTGATTTGTTATCCTCTCTCATTTGCAAGAACATTTCCATTATTTTATCCATCTAACTATCTTCTGTTGTTCTGTACTTCTCTGGAACATTGATGTCCCCTGTTTGTGTGGGTATCTCAGGTTGTTCTCCTGGTTGTGCGGGTTGTTTAGATAACACTGGTGGTAATAACCTTTCCACATCTTCCACCGGCGTCGCCTCTTTGTCTTCCATACTGATTTCAATCTCCTTTTCGGCCTCCACCGCCCGGTTCTTTGACGTTGCTCGTCGTTGCATCTTCCCTTTTCTCTAACTCTATAGCTGCTGCCAAGCTCCAATTAGGGATTGGGCAAATTGTAGTGGCCTGTCAATCGCTAATTAAAGCCCCTCAGTTGTGCGCCAATTTGTAACTAAACGTTCTTCATGTGTTATAATTCTATATATATTTCGTGTTTAGATTTAAAAATAATGTTCGTGTTAAAAAAAAAAAGTTTGTTTATTAAATTTATTTATTTATTTATTATATAATTAATTAAAAACAATTAATTAATTATGTTTTGTGGTGTTCAGAAACGTTTATTTATTGTTTTATTGACTTTTCAGTATTTTTAAATTCCCTCGCCACTTGATAGATTCGTCTCCAAGAACAATTGATTTGATTACTTTTCTTATTTTGGAGGTTATCTTCCTTCTTCGTGGTGAGATCCTGGTTGTTACTTCTACTAAATTTAATTATTATATTATTTATTCTAGGAATGAAAAAACTATGTAGGTATGAAATAAATAAGAAATTTTATTAGCAATTCAATGTCTTTTGACTCTTTATCGATTTGTCAATCGATTCTCAGGGTGTTGTTTTATCGTACAATTATATATAAAAGGATTCTTTTAGCAGTTATTTTATGGTAAGTCAGAGAAATAAGGGTTAAGTTTATCAAGTATAACAGTACAAATATATCACCTTAAAAATTAAAAATACAGATTTAATATTTAATATAATAGTAAGTTAACTGTTGTCAAACCAATCCGTAGCGTAGTGGCTGTGTTGAGTTGGATGATGGGTAATCAAAGATGGCTGCCTCTAGTGTGTAGTTGGGAGTCAGTCTCACCACGCTAATTCAAAGTTTAAATAAATATGTTTTCCTTATGAATTTTCGTCCTGGTGGCTGCAATTCTTCCTTCTTGTGGTGGTGGAGTGTCACTGGTTCAGTTTTGGTGTTGTATTCGGAAAAATAGTGTAGATTTAAGTCAAATTCATTTTTGTCGGTTAGTCGTATGTTAGCACTTTTATGGTTAAGTGTTATTACTGTTTTAATAGTTTTAACTGTTGTATTCACTGGTGTTCTGTTCTGTATAGTGTTATTTGAATGTTTGTAGGTGTCTATCTTACTCGGTCTCCGTTTAAAATATGTTTTTTATCGAAACTCCCGTTCGTCACTTTTAGGCTTCGAGATTGTTCGCCATTAAGGTTGTAGTAACTAGGTTAAAGTTTCTAAGCACACGTATCAAGTGTATCATTCAACATTCAATAATCAACTAATTTACTTCCTCCTTCATTGGCCAAAGTCTTAGCCAAGACAATATTATACAAAGCATTGTTCGAAATTTCTATTGCATCCTGTGGATGTGATAATTTACATTATATAACTGATTATATTTTTGTTATTCTTCAAATTTATTAGCTAGTAACTACTTAATCTTCTTCTTCAGTTCATTCTGCGTAATTTGATACTAAATAATGTAGTTTTATTAAGTTTTTTAATCTAAAATGGTAATTTGTTTCTTCATTTTGTAATGTAATTTTTAAAATCCAACTTCCTGTCCTTGTCTTTCAAATGAAGCCATATTATAAGTTATATTATTGATTATATTAAATTTCAGATTGTAATAAAAGGTTTATCTTCCCTTAATTTCTTGCAATTATATTAATCGGTTATGTTTTAAAATATTATTCAGTAATATATGACTCCCCTCTCCAAATTTTGAGTTCTTACATTTCCATTTTTAACAATAATTCTGGCTATAATTTTACAAAATCTTCCTTACTTATATTTATAATTACATGACTTTATTACTGATTTACCTTAAGTAAATTCCTTCAGTTTAATTGTATTTCTATACTTATTTAATCAAATTTGATGCTGTTTTTAGTTTTTAACATTTGGCCTAGATTTCTAATAGTTTTTACATACAAAGTTTTTTAAATAGTACATATTGATTTATACCCTCTCTGACTTTCATTGCTATTGTGACATAGATTGACATTTTCTTATTTTAACAAGTTAACAATTAGTATATGGTTCATACTATTAACAAATAACATATAACTCAAATTAACATTTTCTCATTGTAAACAAAAATAACAATTAGTATATGGTTCATACCATTAATACCTAATACATAAATCAAATTATTATTTGTCTTTTCAACTCAGACATTGTATACTTATTGATAGATAAAATACACAAGAAATATTATAAATAAGGAATGTTAGATTCTGACATTTAAACTTAACTATTGCTAACACCTTATTCTATACAAACAAATATAATTATTACAATCTTATCGTATATTTCTTAAGCTAGGTTTGAATATCAGTTTTTATCTGTTTTTGGGTTTTTTGGGGTAATGATACCTTGTCACTTCACTGTTATTATGGCCTGCTCTGTTTTATTTTATTCATTCCAATGAATGTTATTCTAAAAAGAGTGGCAGTTATTTACAAAAACACATGTATTATAGGTCATGATAATACTCTATTTATTATTCATGAACACAAATTAAATCACTTTAAAGTTGTAGTATTTCATCATCTACTCAGTTTGTGAACACCAATATTGAAATATAAGGTTTATTTTCTATAACACTAAAACTTGCACTTTCTCTATTTATTCCTTTACTCTATATACTTTTTGGTTTACATTTATGGTACATGTGGTTTTTACCTTTGATATTTTGTTATACTCTTGACTTATTATTATTATATTTATTTAGGGGTTTGGTTTTTTTTATAAGAGCATTCCCTCTTCTTGTGGATGCTGTCTTGCTCTTGTTTCTTCATTGATTCCTCCTCTTCTTCTGGTTTCTTATAAAATTATTTTCTTCATCTTCTTGTGGATGTTTCTTCATTGGTCCCTTCTGTTCATCTTGTTTCTTATAACATATTTTCTTTTCTTCTTGTGGGTTTAGTCATTTTCTGGGTTTCTTCCTTACCTACTCCTATCCTACCTGGGTATTACCTGTTTTCTCATATTTAGCTTTTAAATTGGTTTTGATGATTCATCACTCCTTGTAACATTTATTTTACATGAACTTTTATTTTAATAAATGATTGTGAGGTGGTTCTTAATTAATTCTTTATTTTAATTTGCTTTCTCGGATATAATTATGTTATTTATTTTCTATGATCATTTTACCATTCATTTTTATGGGCTTATCTGTCATGCTACAAAGTTCATTTAAAACAAAGGTTACAATGAGTGATGAATCATCAAAATAAATTTAAAAACTAAATATGAAAAAGGTAATACGCAGGTAGGATAGGAGTAGGTAAAGAAGAAACCCAGAAAATGACTAAATCCACAACAAGCAAAGAAAATATGTTGTAAGAAACAAGAAGAGTAGGTGAGGAAGAAACCCAAAACATGATGACATCCACAAGAAGATGAAGGAAATAATTTTATAAGAAACAAGAAGAATAGAAGGAATCAATGAAGAAAACCAGAACAAGACAGCATCCACAACAAGAAGGAGTGCTCTTATAAAAAACCCCAAACCCCAAAAGAAACTAATAAAAATAATAATAAATGAAAGTATAACAAACTATCAAATGTAGAAACCACATGTAAAATAGAAGTAAACCAAAAAGTGTATAAAGTAAGAATTGAAAGTGAACCAATGTGAAATAATTATATAATGCCAAAAGACAAACCTTCATTATCTTCTATAAATAGATTTCTTGATTTTAATGAAACTATAAAACTATTTAGAAATAAAATCTAAGAATGAAAAGGGGATCAGAGTTAGTTTTGGGGTTATAATAAATAAACCTTATGTTTCAATATTGAAGTTCACAAACTAAGTAAATGGTGAAATATTACAACTTTAAAGTGCTTATATTGTGTCTATGAATAATGTAAAATAAAGTATTATCATGACAGGTAATACATGTGTTTTTTAAATAACTGCCACTCTTAATTATACAACATTCATTAGAATGACCAAAATAAAACAAGGGCAGGGCATACATAATAAAAGTGAAGTGACAAAGAGTCATTACCCCATAAATAAAAAACAGATAAAAACTGAAAATAGAACCTAATAAGAAATAGAGTATAAGATTATAATAATTATGTTTTGTTTATGTAGAATAAGGTAATAGAAATAATCTAGTTTAAAATTGTCAGAATCAAATAACATTCTTTATTTATGAAATAGTTATTATGTATTATTGTTAATAATCAAGTATAAGATGTCAGAGTCAAACAACATTCTTTATTTATAATATATTTATTATGTATTACTGTTAACCATTAAGTATAAAATGTCTGAATTTGAAAGACCAATGTTAATTTGAATTATGTGTTATGTATTTAGGGTATAATTATATACTAATTGTTCTTGTGTTAAAATAAGAAAATGTTAATTAATGTAATAATAGCAAAGAAAGTCAGAGAGAGTATAAACCAACATGTATTATTTAAAAAACTTTGTATGTAAAAACTGTTAGAAATCTAGGCCAAATGTTAAAAACTAAACAGCCTCAAAATTGATAAAATAAGTACAGAAAAACAATTAAACTGAAGGAACTTATACAAGGTAAATCAGTCATAAAGTCATGCAATTGTATATATAGTTAAGAAAGATTTTGTAAAAAGAATTATTGTTAAAAAAGCAAATGTAAAAAACTCAAAATTCAGATAGGGGAGTCTTATATTACTGTATAATATTTTAAAACATAACCAATTAATCTAATTACAAGAAATTAAGGGAAGATAAACCTTTTATTACAATCTGAGATTTAATACGATCATTAATATAACTTGTAAGACGGCAGATTTTTGGAAAAGGACAGGAAGTGATTTTTAAAACTTATAATTTTCAAAATGAGGTAAAAAATACCATTTTAGATCAAAAACTTAATAAAACTACATTATTTGGTATCAAATTAAGCAGAATGAACTGGAGAAGAAGATTATGTGTTTAATAGTTAATAAATTCAAATAATAACAAAAATATAATCAGTTATATAATGTAAAATTCTCACATGCACAGGATGCAAATAATTTGGAAACAATGGATTGAATAATATTAATTTGGCTAAGACTTTTGGAGAAGACAGAGGAAGTAAACTAGTTCATTATTAGAAATCGTGAAGCACACTTGACGAGCGATTAAACAAATTTTAACCTAAATGCTGATACATTAATGGCGCATGTTTTACTAAGCCTAGTTTGACGAGAAAACGCGAGTTTTGTGAAAACACATTTTTAACACAAATACAGTGAACCGAACATCATCAAACATTAAACCAACACCAAATAAGAACAGAACATAGTGTAAATACATTTTAAACGATTAAAACAGTAATAACGCTTCACAATACAAAAGTGCAATTTTCGACCTAACTGACAAAAGTGAAATTAACTTAACACTACACCATTTTTCGAAGTGCAACACTAAAACTTGACAAACAACACTCCACCAACACAAGAAAGCAGAATCGCAGCCCTAGGAACGAAAAATCGTAGGAAAGCATATTTTATTAGTCGTAGAAACAGCGAAGTGACTTCGTCTTACGTCTGGACTACTAGTGGCAGCCATTATTGATTTCCCACAATCCAAAGCGACACAGTCTATTCAACAGAACCGTATGAAAGCATCTTACTTAACATTATATCTTGAATAACATATATGTATTTTAATTTTTAAGTGAATATATTTTGTAATGTTATACTTTTAATACATTGCCCTTTCTCTCTGACTATACCTAAAATAACTGTTAAAAGAACCCGAATATAAATAATTGTATACTATTGAAACCCTGAGAATCGATTTATAAATCGATAGAGAGTCGATAAAATAAATATTTGTTAATAAACTTCAGTAATTTCTATAAAATTGAATCTCATTTATTCCTACTTAATAATTAGTATAAAATATCACTTTAATTGAACAGAAACGACCAGAATTTCACAAATAAGAAGGAAGATAACCTCCAAATAGGAAAGTACACCTATCGATTGTTATTGGAGACAATCTTATTAACTGGCGAGAGGATTTTAAAATACCGAAAAGGAGTTAAATTAATTAGAACAATTAACAAAAAAAAAATTCGGAACACCTCAGAACATAATTAATTAATTAAATTTAATTAATTTTAAATATTAAAAAAATATATAAACAAAAAATTTTTTCTACACCAACATTTATAAATATAAACACATCATTAATTTGTAAGGCTCGTAACAAATTGTCGACCAACTGAGGGGCTTTAATTAGTGATTGACAGGCCACTACAATTCGCCCAATCCCTAATTGGAGCGCGGCAGCAGCTATAAAGTCAGAAAAAAGGGAAAAATGCAACGACGAGCAACGTCAAGGAAACGGGCGGCGGAGGCCGAAAAGGAAATTGAAATTGATATGGAGGACAAAGAGGCGATGCCAGTAGAAGATGTAGAAATGGTATTACGTATTCCCATAGATTATGGGAAGAAATTAAAAATAATTTCAGAAATGATTTACCACAAAACCGTTGTCTACAATTTGGAAAAGACCAGAGGTAAATGGGAAACAACAAAGGTAGCAATATATGGTAAAATATCAATGATATCATTATTCATTGATGGACCAGTAACACCCTGTTTTAATGAACCATATGGTACAATTATTCAAAGAAAACTTGAAATAAGCGAAAGAACGACCGCAAGAAAATTGAAATACCAGTTAGAAGCAAGAGAGGTCACCAGTACAGGAATAATTATGAAGACAATGGTCGTCCGGACAATAAGGGCAACTGAGATGATGGACCACGGTTAAATCAAATACCATACACCATCAAGAAAAGGGACGGATGTCATAATAACCGACTATGGCAAAAAACCATTTTGAAGGAGACGAGAAATAAATACCATTGAAAAGAAATGATATGAATAATGAACAAAAAAACAAAACTGGGTTTTATGAAGGAAGATTATTTAAGAAACTGAACCTTACAAATGAAATTATGAGCAACTGAGCGACATAAAGAAAATCATCCATACTGGGTATAGGAGAAAAATAATAATAAGAACGATAATTTTAAGAATAATATGATTAATAAACTGAAAGAAATAGTTTCCAGAAAAGTCAAAGGAGTATACAACCAAGCCTCCATAAAGAAATATTACGAAGATTGAATTTTGAAAATATTATCTAAATTCTAAAATAATAGTAAGAACAACTTATGCAACCAATTTTGAAAGAAAACAATTGGAAATAATTAAAAAGAAGAAGTTGAATTTAGAATAAAAAATTATCTAAATTCCAAAAGACTTGTAAGACCAACTTACACAAACAATTTTGAAAGAAAACATTTGGAAATAATTAAGAAGGAGAAGAATTTGAATTTAGAATAAATAAAAAATTATCTAAATTCCAAAAGAATTGTAAGACCAGCTTACATAAAACATTTTGAAGAGAGTAAGTTGAGATTGATTAAATAAAGAGAAGAATTTTGGATAAAACCCCCAAAATTTAAAAATATGAGTAAGATCCACTTACTACAAATGATTTGTGAAAATGTTATGAAAATAAATAAAAGAAAATGAATTTTGAAAGAAAACCCGAAATTCTAAAATATTAGTAAGATCAACTTACCACTAATTTGAAAGAAAATAATGTGAATAATTAAAAAGAGACGAATTTTGAATAAACATCAAAATTCTAAAGAATAGTAAGACCAGCTTACATAAAAAATTTCTGAAGAGAATAATTTGAGACTAATTAAAAGGAGATGAATTTAGATAAAATTATCAAAATTTAAAAAAATGAGTAAGAACAACTTACGCAAATAATTTAGAAAGAAACAATTTGAGAATAATTAAATAAAAAGAAAAATATGAATTTTGTATAAAACTAACAAAATTCTAAAGATAAATAAGATCCACTTATAAATAAATTTAGAAGAAAATAATGTGATTAATTAAGAAAGAAAATTAAAAATTATCCAGAATAAATGTGAATATCTAACATTTGAAGGAGTAGAGAAGAAAAACAAAAAAGAGTGTGATATACAAGAGAAGGCAATCATTTGGAAATAAAGAGAAGAATCTATTATTATAATAAAATTATAAAAATCTAAAAAAGAAAAACAATAATATAATAAGAATGACCTATGACTAACTATTTATGAAACTATTATGGAAACAGATAATCAAGAAAGATGATTATAATATTACTCAGTTCTGAAAAAACAAAGAAGGACAACTCATGCCAATCATATGAAGAAAATGATTTTGACAAGAAAATAATAAGACATATATGAAACGCAAAGAGAAGAAGTACCACATGAAATGTAATATTAATAAATTAATTTTAATGAATGCAAAGGCGGATTAATAACTTTCTGAGAAAGAGAAAAGAAAGAAAAATATGTTTAAATAATATGATCACAATAACAACTTGAATATCAATTACAAAGAAACAAATTGAAAAAAAAAAACTGACAGAATAATACCATTCAAATAAATAATAAGAACTAAAGAGAAAATAATATATATAAAAAAGTATGCTATCAATGTAAATAACCAGAAGAAAATGTAATGAGAATTCAGATGAAGAAGGAAAAGTTATACAATAACTAGTAACAAAAAATATTAACAAAATTTTCCGACCATAATAAAAATAAGTATATCAGACGAGCTAAAAGTTAGAAGAATATATATAATGAGAATAATAAATATTAAGAAGAATAATTAAGTTAGAAAATGTGAGATAATCTGAGAAACAACGAAGTGAAGTATCCAAAGATATTTTTATTAGTCGACAATGAGACTACTTTATGTGTAATTTTTATTCGATGAAGATAATTCCAGCAGCATTATTTTTGAGCAGAGATGAATTGCCTCTGAACTCAATTTGAAGTGATGTATGGCCAGAAGAGTATATGTAGCCACAAGTGCCTCTCTGGACTGCCCCAGCTCACATGTTAGGGAACGTTAGGGAATTAATATCCTAAGGATAAAACACAAAGTTTATAAGGAAAGAAAATATATAATAATAATAATAATAATATATCTCAGAAAACACTAACTATCCAAGAAGAATCAAAGTCAAATAAGTGACTATAATGTTTATTAAGCTCAAGTATGAAAAAGTCGATATAGAAATGGAGAGGAAAATGAAGAATAAAAAATAATAAAGTTATCATAAGCAATTATTTCATCCATAATCAAGTCTGAAATAATCACTTCTGGAGGAGAGCAATCTGTAGCATGACAGATAATGCCAATAAAACTGAATGGTAAAATGATCAATTAAAATAAAATAAAAACATTTTTAAATCCGAGAAAGCAGAAATAAAGAAATAATTAATAACCACCGTGAAGTACAATCATAGATTAAAATAAAAGTTCATTTAAACAAAGGTTACAATGAGTGATGAATCATCAAAATAAATTTAAAAACTAAATATGAAAAAGGTAATACCCAGGTAGGATAGGAGTAGGTAAAGAAGAAACCCAGAAAATGACTAAATCCACAACAAGCAAAGAAAATATGTTGTAAGAAACAAGAAGAGTAGGTGAGGAAGAAACCCAAAACATGATGACATCCACAAGAAGATGAAGGAAATAATTTTATAAGAAACAAGAAGAATAGAAGGAATCAATGAAGAAAACCAGAACAAGACAGCATCCACAACAAGAAGGAGTGCTCTTATAAAAAACCCCAAACCCCAAAAGAAACTAATAAAAATAATAATAAATGAAAGTATAACAAACTATCAAATGTAGAAACCACATGTAAAATAGATGTAAACCAAAAATTGTATAAAGTAAGAATTGAAAGTGAACCAATGTGAAATAATTATATAATGCCAAAAGACAAACCTTCATTATCTTCTATAAATAGATTTCTTGATTTTAATGAAACTATAAAACTATTTAGAAATAAAATCTAAGAATGAAAAGGGGATCAGAGCAAGTTTTGGGGTTATAATAAATAAACCTTATGTTTCAATATTGAAGTTCACAAACTAAGTAAATGGTGAAATATTACAACTTTAAAGTGCTTATATTGTGTCTATGAATAATGTAAAATAAAGTATTATCATGACAGGTAATACATGTGTTTTTTAAATAACTGCCACTCTTAATTATACAACATTTATTAGAATGACCAAAATAAAACAAGAGCAGGGCATACATAATAAAAGTGAAGTGACAAAGAGTCATTACCCCATAAATAAAAAACAGATAAAAACTGAAAGTAGAACCTAATAAGAAATAGAGTATAAGATTATAATAATTATGTTTTGTTTATGTAGAATAAGGTAATAGAAATAATCAAGTTTAAAATTGTCAGAATCAAATAACATTCTTTATTTATGAAATAGTTATTATGTATTATTGTTAATAATCAAGTATAAGATGTCAGAGTCAAACAACATTCTTTATTTATAATATATTTATTATGTATTACTGTTAACCATTAAGTATAAAATGTCTGAATTTGAAAGACCAATGTTAATTTGAATTATGTGTTATGTATTTAGAGTATAATTATATACTAATTGTTCTTGTGTTAAAATAAGAAAATGTTAATTAATGTAATAATAGCAAAGAAAGTCAGAGAGAGTATAAACCAACATGTATTATTTAAAAAACTTTGTATGTAAAAACTGTTAGAAATCTAGGCCAAATGTTAAAAACTAAACAGCCTCAAAATTGATAAAATAAGTACAGAAAAACAATTAAACTGAAGGAACTTATACAAGGTAAATCAGTCATAAAGTCATGCAATTGTATATATAGTTAAGAAAGATTTTGTAAAAAGAATTATTGTTAAAAAAGCAAATGTAAAAAACTCAAAATTCAGATAGGGGAGTCTTATATTACTGTATAATATTTTAAAACATAACCAATTAATCTAATTACAAGAAATTAAGGGAAGATAAACCTTTTATTACAATCTGAGATTTAATACGATCATTAATATAACTTGTAAGATGGCAGATTTTTGGAAAAGGACAGGAAGTGATTTTTAAAACTTATAATTTTCAAAATGAGGTAAAAAATACCATTTTAGATCAAAAACTTAATAAAACTACATTATTTGGTATCAAATTAAGCAGAATGAACTGGAGAAGAAGATTATGTGTTTAATAGTTAATAAATTCAAATAATAACAAAAATATAATCAGTTATATAATGTAAAATTCTCACATGCACAGGATGCAAATAATTTGGAAACAATGGATTGAATAATATTAATTTGGCTAAGACTTTTGGAGAAGACGGAGGAAGTAAACTAGTTCATTATTAGAAATCGTGAAGCACACTTGACGAGCGATTAAACAAATTTTAACCTAAATGCTGATACATTAATGGCGCATGTTTTACTAAGCCTAGTTTGACGAGAAAACGCGAGTTTTGTGAAAACACATTTTTAACACAAATACAGTGAACCGAACATCATCAAACATTAAACCAACACCAAATAAGAACAGAACATAGTGTAAATACATTTTAAACGATTAAAACAGTAATAACGCTTCACAATACAAAAGTGCAATTTTCGACCTAACTGACAAAAGTGAAATTAACTTAACATTACACCATTTTTCGAAGTGCAACACTAAAACTTGACAAACAACACTCCACCAACACAAGAAAGCAGAATCGCAGCCCTAGGAACGAAAAATTGTAGGAAAGCATATTTTATTAGTCGTAGAAACAGCGAAGTGACTTCGTCTTACGTCTGGACTACTAGTGGCAGCCATTACAGATTTCCCATAATCCAAAGTGACAGTCTATTCAACAGAACCGTATGAAAGCATCTTACTTAACATTATATCTTGAATAACATATATGTATTTTAATTTTTAAGTGAATATATTTTGTAATGTTATACTTTTAATACATTGCCCTTTCTCTCTGACTATACCTAAAATAACTGTTAAAAGAACCCGAATATAAATAATTGTATACTATTGAAACCCTGAGAATCGATTATAAATCGATAGAGAGTCAATAAAATAAATATTTGTTAATAAACTTCAGTAATTTCTATAAAATTGAATCTCATTTATTCCTACTTAATAATTAGTATAAAATATCACTTTAATTGAACAGAAACGACCAGAATTTCACAAATAAGAAGGAAGATAACCTCCAAATAGGAAAGTACACCTATCGATTGTTATTGGAGACAATCTTATTAACTGGCGAGAGGATTTTAAAATACCGAAAAGGAGTTAAATTAATTAGAACAATTAACAAAAAAAAAATTCGGAACACCTCAGAACATAATTAATTAATTAAATTTAATTAATTTTAAATATTAAAAAAAAAATATAAACAAAAAATTTTTTCTACACCAACATTTATAAATATAAACACATCATTAATTTGTAAGGCTCGTAACAAATTGTCGACCAACTGAGGGGCTTTAATTAGTGATTGACAGGCCACTACAATTTGCCCAATCCCTAATTGGAGCGCGGCAGCAGCTATAAAGTCAGAAAAAAGGGAAAAATGCAACGACGAGCAACGTCAAGGAAACGGGCGGCGGAGGCCGAAAAGGAAATTGAAATTGATATGGAGGACAAAGAGGCGATGCCAGTGGAAGATGTAGAAATGGTATTACGTATTCCCATAGATTATGGGAAGAAATTAAAAATAATTTCAGAAATGATTTACCACAAAACCGTTGTCTACAATTTGGAAAAGACCAGAGGTAAATGGGAAACAACAAAGGTAGCAATATATGGTAAAATATCAATGATATCATTATTCATTGATGGACCAGTAACACCCTGTTTTAATGAACCATATGGTACAATTATTCAAAGAAAACTTGAAATAAGCGAAAGAACGACCGCAAGAAAATTGAAATACCAGTTAGAAGCAAGAGAGGTCACCAGTACAGGAATAATTATGAAGACAATGGTCGTCCGGACAATAAGGGCAACTGAGATGATGGACCACGGTTAAATCAAATACCATACACCATCAAGAAAAGGGACGGATGTCATAATAACCGACTATGGCAAAAAACCATTTTGAAGGAGACGAGAAATAAATACCATTGAAAAGAAATGATATGAATAATGAACAAAAAAACAAAACTGGGTTTTATGAAGGAAGATTATTTAAGAAACTGAACCTTACAAATGAAATTATGAGCAACTGAGCGACATAAAGAAAATCATCCATACTGGGTATAGGAGAAAAATAATAATAAGAACGATAATTTTAAGAATAATATGATTAATAAACTGAAAGAAATAGTTTCCAGAAAAGTCAAAGGAGTATACAACCAAGCCTCCATAAAGAAATATTACGAAGATTGAATTTTGAAAATATTATCTAAATTCTAAAATAATAGTAAGAACAACTTATGCAACCAATTTTGAAAGAAAACAATTGGAAATAATTAAAAAGAAGAAGTTGAATTTAGAATAAAAAATTATCTAAATTCCAAAAGACTTGTAAGACCAACTTACACAAACAATTTTGAAAGAAAACATTTGGAAATAATTAAGAAGGAGAAGAATTTGAATTTAGAATAAATAAAAAATTATCTAAATTCCAAAAGAATTGTAAGACCAGCTTACATAAAACATTTTGAAGAGAGTAAGTTGAGATTGATTAAATAAAGAGAAGAATTTTGGATAAAACCCCCAAAATTTAAAAATATGAGTAAGATCCACTTACTACAAATGATTTGTGAAAATGTTATGAAAATAAATAAAAGAAAATGAATTTTGAAAGAAAACCCGAAATTCTAAAATATTAGTAAGATCAACTTACCACTAATTTGAAAGAAAATAATGTGAATAATTAAAAAGAGACGAATTTTGAATAAACATCAAAATTCTAAAGAATAGTAAGACCAGCTTACATAAAAAATTTCTGAAGAGAATAATTTGAGACTAATTAAAAGGAGATGAATTTAGATAAAATTATCAAAATTTAAAAAAATGAGTAAGAACAACTTACGCAAATAATTTAGAAAGAAACAATTTGAGAATAATTAAATAAAAAGAAAAATATGAATTTTGTATAAAACTAACAAAATTCTAAAGATAAATAAGATCCACTTATAAATAAATTTAGAAGAAAATAATGTGATTAATTAAGAAAGAAAATTAAAAATTATCCAGAATAAATGTGAATATCTAACATTTGAAGGAGTAGAGAAGAAAAACAAAAAAGAGTGTGATATACAAGAGAAGGCAATCATTTGGAAATAAAGAGAAGAATCTATTATTATAATAAAATTATAAAAATCTAAAAAAGAAAAACAATAATATAATAAGAATGACCTATGACTAACTATTTATGAAACTATTATGGAAACAGATAATCAAGAAAGATGATTATAATATTACTCAGTTCTGAAAAAACAAAGAAGGACAACTCATGCCAATCATATGAAGAAAATGATTTTGACAAGAAAATAATAAGACATATATGAAACGCAAAGAGAAGAAGTACCACATGAAATGTAATATTAATAAATTAATTTTAATGAATGCAAAGGCGGATTAATAACTTTCTGAGAAAGAGAAAAGAAAGAAAAATATGTTTAAATAATATGATCACAATAACAACTTGAATATCAATTACAAAGAAACAAATTGAAAAAAAAACTGACAGAATAATACCATTCAAATAAATAATAAGAACTAAAGAGAAAATAATATATATAAAAAAGTATGCTATCAATGTAAATAACCAGAAGAAAATGTAATGAGAATTCAGATGAAGAAGGAAAAGTTATACAATAACTAGTAACAAAAAATATTAACAAAATTTTCCGACCATAATAAAAATAAGTATATCAGACGAGCTAAAAGTTAGAAGAATATATATAATGAGAATAATAAATATTAAGAAGAATAATTAAGTTAGAAAATGTGAGATAATCTGAGAAACAACGAAGTGAAGTATCCAAAGATATTTTTATTAGTCGACAATGAGACTACTTTATGTGTAATTTTTATTCGATGAAGATAATTCCAGCAGCATTATTTTTGAGCAGAGATGAATTGCCTCTGAACTCAATTTGAAGTGATGTATGGCCAGAAGAGTATATGTAGCCACAAGTGCCTCTCTGGACTGCCCCAGCTCACATGTTAGGGAACGTTAGGGAATTAATATCCTAAGGATAAAACACAAAGTTTATAAGGAAAGAAAATATATAATAATAATAATAATATATCTCAGAAAACACTAACTATCCAAGAAGAATCAAAGTCAAATAAGTGACTATAAAGTTTATTAAGCTCAAGTATGAAAAAGTCGATATAGAAATGGAGAGGAAAATGAAGAATAAAAAATAATAAAGTTATCATAAGCAATTATTTCATCCATAATCAAGTCTGAAATAATCACTTCTGGAGGAGAGCAATCTGTAGCATGACAGATAATGCCAATAAAACTGAATGGTAAAATGATCAATTAAAATAAAATAAAAACATTTTTAAATCCGAGAAAGCAGAAATAAAGAAATAATTAATAACCACCGTGAAGTACAATCATAGATTAAAATAAAAGTTCATTTAAACAAAGGTTACAATGAGTGATGAATCATCAAAATAAATTTAAAAACTAAATATGAAAAAGGTAATACCCAGGTAGGATAGGAGTAGATAAAGAAGAAACCCAGAAAATGACTAAATCCACAACAAGCAAAGAAAATATGTTGTAAGAAACAAGAAGAGTAGGTGAGGAAGAAACCCAAAACATGATGACATCCACAAGAAGATGAAGGAAATAATTTTATAAGAAACAAGAAGAATAGAAGGAATCAATGAAGAAAACCAGAACAAGACAGCATCCACAACAAGAAGGAGTGCTCTTATAAAAAACCCCAAACCCCAAAAGAAACTAATAAAAATAATAATAAATGAAAGTATAACAAACTATCAAATGTAGAAACCACATGTAAAATAGATGTAAACCAAAAATTGTATAAAGTAAGAATTGAAAGTGAACCAATGTGAAATAATTATATAATGCCAAAAGACAAACCTTCATTATCTTCTATAAATAGATTTCTTGATTTTAATGAAACTATAAAACTATTTAGAAATAAAATCTAAGAATGAAAAGGGGATCAGAGCAAGTTTTGGGGTTATAATAAATAAACCTTATGTTTCAATATTGAAGTTCACAAACTAAGTAAATGGTGAAATATTACAACTTTAAAGTGCTTATATTGTGTCTATGAATAATGTAAAATAAAGTATTATCATGACAGGTAATACATGTGTTTTTTAAATAACTGCCACTCTTAATTATACAACATTTATTAGAATGACCAAAATAAAACAAGAGCAGGGCATACATAATAAAAGTGAAGTGACAAAGAGTCATTACCCCATAAATAAAAAACAGATAAAAACTGAAAGTAGATCCTAATAAGAAATAGAGTATAAGATTATAATAATTATGTTTTGTTTATGTAGAATAAGGTAATAGAAATAATCAAGTTTAAAATTGTCAGAATCAAATAACATTCTTTATTTATGAAATAGTTATTATGTATTATTGTTAATAATCAAGTATAAGATGTCAGAGTCAAACAACATTCTTTATTTATAATATATTTATTATGTATTACTGTTAACCATTAAGTATAAAATGTCTGAATTTGAAAGACCAATGTTAATTTGAATTATGTGTTATGTATTTAGAGTATAATTATATACTAATTGTTCTTGTGTTAAAATAAGAAAATGTTAATTAATGTAATAATAGCAAAGAAAGTCAGAGAGAGTATAAACCAACGTGTATTATTTAAAAAACTTTGTATGTAAAAACTGTTAGAAATCTAGGCCAAATGTTAAAAACTAAACAGCCTCAAAATTGATAAAATAAGTACAGAAAAACAATTAAACTGAAGGAACTTATACAAGGTAAATCAGTCATAAAGTCATGTAATTGTATATATAGTTAAGAAAGATTTTGTAAAAAGAATTATTGTTAAAAAAGCAAATGTAAAAAACTCAAAATTCAGATAGGGGAGTCTTATATTACTGTATAATATTTTAAAACATAACCAATTAATCTAATTACAAGAAATTAAGGGAAGATAAACCTTTTATTACAATCTGAGATTTAATACGATCATTAATATAACTTGTAAGATGGCAGATTTTTGGAAAAGGACAGGAAGTGATTTTTAAAACTTATAATTTTCAAAATGAGGTAAAAAATACCATTTTAGATCTAAAACTTAATAAAACTACATTATTTGGTGTCAAATTAGGCAGAATGAACTGGAGAAGAAGATTATGTGTTTAATAGTTAATAAATTCAAATAATAACAAAAATATAATCAGTTGTATAATGTAAAATTCTCACATGCACAGGATGCAAATAATTTGGAAACAATGGATTGAATAATATTAATTTGGCTAAGACTTTTGGAGAAGACGGAGGAAGTAAATTAGTTCATTATTAGAAATCGTGAAGCACACTTGACGAGCGATTAAGCAAATTTTAACCTAAATGCTGATACATTAATCGTGTATGTTTTACTAAGCCTAGTTTGACGAAAAAATGGGAGTTTTGTGAAAACACATTTTTAACACAAATACAGTGAACCGAACATCATCAAACATTAAACCAACACCAAATAAGAACAGAACATAGTGTAAATACATTTTAAACGATTAAAACAGTAATAACGCTTCACAATACAAAAGTGCAATTTTCGACCTAACTGAAAAAGTGAAATTAACTTAACACTACACCATTTTTCGAAGTGCAACACTAAAACTTGACAAACAACACTCCACCAACACAAGAAAGCAGAATCGCATCCCTAGGAACGAAAAATCGTAGGGAAAGCATATTTTATTAGTCGTAGAAACAGCGAGGTGACTTCGTCTTACGTCTGGACTACTAGTGGCAGCCATTACAGATTTCCCATAATCCAAAGTGACAGTCTATTCAACAGAACCGTATGAAAGCATCTTACTTAACATTATATCTTGAATAACATATATGTATTTTAATTTTTAAGTGAATATATTTTGTAATGTTATACTTTTAATACATTGCCCTTTCTCTCTGACTATACCTAAAATAACTGTTAAAAGAACCCGAATATAAATAATTGTATACTATTGAAACCCTGAGAATCGATTATAAATCGATAGAGAGTCAATAAAATAAATATTTGTTAATAAACTTCAGTAATTTCTATAAAATTGAATCTCATTTATTCCTACTTAATAATTAGTATAAAATATCACTTTAATTGAACAGAAACGACCAGAATTTCACAAATAAGAAGGAAGATAACCTCCAAATAGGAAAGTACACCTATCGATTGTTATTGGAGACAATCTTATTAACTGGCGAGAGGATTTTAAAATACCGAAAAGGAGTTAAATTAATTAGAACAATTAACACAAAAAAATTTGGAACACCACAGAACATAATTAATTAATTAATTTTAAATTAAAAAAAAATTTATAAACAAAAAAAATTTTTCTACACCAACATTTATAAATATAAACACATCATTAATTTGTAAGGCTCGTAACAACATTTAAAGCTTATTGTAAATACTACCAAATTTTTTATAAAAAATTGAAAATGAAATTCTCAATTTCCAGACCAATCTATAAGAAAAATTTGGCATGTACTTATAATAACCTTTATGTATTGATGTTACTGTTTAATATATTTAAAACAAGGTTATTTATAAAAATAAGAAATCATATTGAATAGCATTTTAACTTCATAAGCATTTCTATAGAGACTTATATTCTTCTAACTCTTCGAAGATTTATATGATTCGAAGTCAGTCTTCGAGAACATGCATAAATAGTATGCAGTGGCGGATCTAGGTTGTCCTGCGCCCGGGGCAAGAATAATATTGGCGCCCCACCATATTTTTTTGTTTTTGGTTAATTGGCATAATATAATACCACACACACACACACACACACATGACCGGGCATATGAAGTTGAACGTAAGTTTAACTAACCTAAAAACAGGCATCTAACAAAACTAAAAGCTTCCTAACGGGAACTAAAAGCCTAACGAAAGTCTAACCTCCAAACGGGCAGGAAGGCGAGCTAGCAAAATTATAACCTCCGAATGGGCAGAAAGGCGACAAAAACTTAAAAGTGCCGCCCTCATCCATCCTCCTTTAAGTTTCTCTATCAAGCTCTAATTTTTTTTTTACAAGACACGAGAACATTTAAGTAGGGTAGGGTTTGAGATAAAACGTAACATCCATTTTATACTAAGAAATTCTTTATTTGTCATTTTTTATTACAAAGGAAAAATAAATACCAAAAGTTATATACTTAAAAACCCAATCACTAACGCTATCCAAATATTACGAAGTCAGTAACGAAAATTAAAATTTTACTCTGCGAGCCTTTTGTTGTGCAAATAAGTCTATGGCATCGTCATAATTAATTTTATGTGCGATTTGATTTTCGATTGCCAGAATCGCGAGACTTGATAAACGTTCCTGGCTCATCGATGATCGCAGATAGTTTTTAATAAGTTTAAGTTTACTAAAATTTCGCTCACAGCTTGCGGATGTGGTCGGAAGCGTACAGTAAATCCGTAGCGCAATACAAATATTGGGAAAGGCATCCTGCAAATCATGGGTGTAGATCTGTTGCAAGAGGTCTTGCAAGCTCTAGCCTTTTTTATGTCGCCGCAGCCGCCGAATAAAAGTGGAGCTTGTTCTTTAAAAACGGCGAGTTCCTGGCAGAACTCAAATGTGTTTAAGTCTTGTTCATATTTTCGTGCTAGATCTGCTCCACATTTTGCAGTTCTTCAGTCGACATATTCAACATTACACAACATGGAAACGAACATATTTACCAAACATGCATACAAATTAATTTACTTTTATTTTTATATTTTCAATTTATCAATCTTTTAAATATTTCCATTATTAAATATTTGCAAAGTGATTCTCTTTAATTTTGTTATTAAGTTCCAATAATTATTGTGAATTTTTAACGCACCAAGTTATTCATGAAGATATAACATATATACTAACAAAAAAAAACATTTAAATATCGCGTGCTTTTTTTCGCCTAGCCGGAAAAAGCTGATACCGGAAATACTTATAATTTTTTTTTAATCGTTTATTTTGCAATATTTTGAACGATTTCAAGATAAGAAATTACATCAAAAATAAAGTAGAGAGTCTGAACTTTAATTTAAACATAAATGTATAATAAGCTACTGTTTGAATTTAGCTCGTAAAATACAATTTTGTGATATAGGATTGCTTTTTCCCATAAGAGCCCATGTTAATTTTCACGATTTCAATTACAATTTTCTTCATATTTTCCACGATAACCCCGATAAAAAATTATACGAGCTGATTCGCAATTCTTTTCTCTACAAAATGGTGTATATTACTATGGATAACTCTCCGTGAAAGAGCTTCCTTAAAACACTTACACCACACTCAAACGCCTGGTTACTCTAACCTGACTGAACAGCTGGTATGTAGGCTGACACTGAACACTGAAAAAACAGGCAGTACTGCCAATTTGCAATATCAAAAACATCCTTTTCTTGCTTGTTACATGTTTAGTGAAATTCTGATGGTATAACGTTTATTTCGTTATAATATCGGGAACTTGGTTAATTGGCTCAGGTCAATTAAACAGGCTGCCATAATCTTAACAAACTCGTAAATAACTGTTAAATAGGATCCCGTGAATTGAGGGATATTGACAGGGGTTTTGTAGATTTATTCACTCTCCTTTTGGACCATGACATCTCTTTATTACCTAAATTTAGCAATGAGTATATTAAAAGTTGTACAAAGCAAAGTATATTAAACATTTGTACCTCTTGTACAAAGAGAATTAGAGTAATTTAGTAATGAGTTAACATAGCTTTTCTTTTATTAATGCCCTCGGATCCGAGTACTTCGTTTCAGCATATGATATTACATTTATAATATTTATTCTTGTGTCATCTGAAATATTGCTTTATTTAACAAAAAGATATTTAAATTAACTCATGTTATTGCAAAGCATGAAATTACAGTTTAAGTTAATTAAATCAGTCTTTCTTGTTTTACTTTACCTTCATTTTTTATCTATTTAGTGTTTATCATGTATTATTCTACTTCAAGTTCTGAACCACGGAAGCTAAACCTCCGTATCACCTGTGTGTATCATCCTCGGCGAATCGGCGACTCTCTCGGTTGTGCCTTGTGTCTTGTAGTTTTTTTGAAGATTAGGTTTCTGTTGTTAGGTTCGTATCCGGTGATGGTGAAGTACTGAAGTCATTTTAGTCATGGTGAGTCCTGGTTCTCTCTTTCCCAATAAGTAGTAGTAATCGCTCGTTGTTTTGGATCATTTGCACAAAAGTTTTATTCACTTGTAATCACGTCACATGTTGGTTTAGTTCTTGAGTTTCACATTATGATTTTACCACATTTCTAATTACATACACTTTGTTGTTAAGATTTTTAGAGATCTCATAGACGCGCAATTCTCATCCACACTCGCTCGTTTACTACATATTTACTTTATTACATATTTACTGTAATTGCACTGTTAGACTATATTCGCGGTTCACGTGGCTTTTAAATGTGTACTGAGTGCCGCTACGTCTCAACTGGCGAGTTTATTAACTTTTAAAAGTATTATTATTGTACCGCATCACGGCTGTATGGTGTTTACCGTTCGAGGGCTCCATTTCAAGTGTGTTTAGTTAAGGGGTAAGAGTAGTAATCTCGCGTCATTTACTATTCAGCATAAAAGTAGTTACATATTCCGATTAATATCTATTCGTTTATTCTCTGACATATTTAATTATATTATGGTATCTCTTACTTCTTATTTTATTATTGTACATCGTTATGCTTTTTTATCAAGTTGCAATTTAATACTATTATTAGTCTTATTCACGGGTAATTTTGCGTGTTGATGCCGGTTTCGGCAGGTTAAAGCAGGGTTAATTATTAAGGGGTGTTATCTCAATGTTATTCTCGAATTCCTTTTGGTTTTAAACTATTTATTTTGGGTATTATTGCGGTGTTACTTTATCATTTTCTTTAGGGGCTTATGTTTTGTTTTAATGTGAGATTTTAAATTAAAAAAAATTTCTTTTATTTCCTTTTTTAATTTTTAAAAATCGTCACAATGGAAGTAAATACATTAAGTACAAGTACAAAGCAATATTTATAATAAGTTTGTAGAAGAAAGTGAAAAAATATATTTTAGTCTAATAATTTGGCCAGGTCTGTACATTTATCTTGACATACAATTTATGCATGTTCTCGAAGACTGACTTCGAATCATATAAATCTTCGAAGAGTTAGAAGAATATAAGTCTCTATAGAAATGTTTATGAAGTTAAAATGCTATTCAATATGATTTCTTATTTTTATAAATAACCTTGTTTTAAATATATTAAACAGTAACAACAATACATAAAGGTTATTATAAGTACATGCCAAATTTTTCTTATAGATTGGTCTGGAAATTGAGAATTTCATTTTCAATGTTTATACAAAATTTGGTAGTACTTACAATAACCTTTAAATGTTAATGTTATTGGTTCATATGTTTAAAATAAAGTGATTAATAGAAATAAGAAAATAAGTTGAATATCATTTTAACTTCATAAGCTATGATGAATTGCTCCAATTTACTATTAATAATGAATTTAGGTGAGGTACCGTTGGCTGTACCTCGGAGCAAATCACTATAAAAATAACAATTATATAAAAAAAGGAGAAAATAGAGATTCCACGACCCCGTATTTTATTTATTGGACGCCTGGGATCCGCGAATTCTAATTTTTTGTTTTATTAGGAGAAATTAACAAGATGAATTAAATTAAATGTATTTGTTCTTGGGAAAATTGATTTTATATCTATGGCTTTTTAACAATGGTATGTTTTGGTGAAGGTCGCTGAAGATTTTCAATACTTGATTTTAGCTTCTGATAAGGGATCACGAATGTTTCGAAACGTTAAGAAATTTTTTCATTTTTATAAAAATTGTATAATGTGACTATGCATAATGTGCTACTACACCTTCCCGTAACATTAGTACTAAACTGTATATTTACTAGTTTACGTGGTGTCGGTGTAGAATTCCCGATTCCTTATAAAAATAATCGAGTCACAAAAATCGAATCGAATCAACCACAGTTGAATTTGCCGCCCCCTGAAGTTGCCGCCCGGGGCAAGGGCCCCGGCTTGCCCCCCCCTAGATCCACCGTTGATAGTATGTCAAGATAAATGTACAGACCTGGCCAAATTATTAGACTAAAATATATTTTTTCACTCTTTTCTACAAAATTATTATAAATATTGCTTTGTACTTGTACTTAATGTATTTACTTCCATCAGAATTTCACTAAACATGTAACAAGCAAGAAAAGGATGTTTTTGATATTGCAAATTGGCAGTACTGCCTGTTTTTTCAGTGTTCAGTGTCAGCCTACCTACCAGCTGTTCAGTCAGGTTAGAGTAATCACGTGTTTGAGTGTGGTGTAAGTGTTTTAAGGAGGCTCTTTCACGGAGAGTTATCCATAGTAATATACACCATTTTGTAGAGAAAATAATTGCGAATCAGCTCGTATAATTTTTTATGGGGGTTATCGTGGAAAATATGAAGAAAATTGTACATAATTGAAATCGTGAAAATTAACGTGGGCTCTTGTGGAAAAAAGCAACCCTAGATCACAAAATTGTATTTTACGAGCTAAATTCAAACTGTAGCTTATTATACATTTATGTTTAAATTAAAGTTCAGACTCTCTACTTTATTTTTGATATAATTTCTTATATTGAAATTGTTCAAAATATTGCAAAATAAACGATTAAAAAAAAAATTCTAAGTATTTCCTGTATCAGCTATTTCCAGCTAGGCGAAAAAAAGCGCGCGACATTAAAATGTTTTTTTTGTTAGTATATATGTTATATCTTCATGAATAACTTGGTGCATTAAAAATTCACAATAATTATTGGAATTTAATAACAAAATTAAAGAGAATCGCTTTGCAAATATTTGATAATGGAAATATTTAAAAGATTGATAAATTGAAAATATAAAAATAAAAGTAAATTAATTTGTATGCATGTTTGATAAATATGTTCGTTCTCATGTTGTGACCACGTGTGATGCAGCATTTACTTATACAAATGCTTGTCAATTACTGGTAGATGGCGTACAAAAATTACTAGATACTTCGGAGTCAAGTACATACTTTTATTTTTTATTAAAAAACAAATAAACATTAATTTTTCATAAAAAATAATTTTAGAATTTTTAAAGATTGATCGCGTCATTATTTTCATATTTTTTTCGAAATAAAATTTGGACATTCATTTGACCTGAGTCGTGAAAGAGCCTCCTTAAGTTGGACAGATCTTTAGATTAGAGTTTATTATTATTAGAAATATTATAAATTTCATTTTTGGGTGAGTTGTAGGCGTCTCAAAGTGTACTAGGCCAAATTATTAGACTAAGAGTGTTTAAAATGCAAATTATTTATTTATATCCACACAGGACTGTATGTGGATTTCAATTTAAAAAAATTTACTCAGTCAAATATATTTGCCTTACTGCAAATAAAATATCGGTATGGAGAACCGTACATGACTTCCATGTTCTAAGATTTATATTTAAATTCATATTCGAAATGAAATATTTCCGTAGAAAGTACTTCTTTCTACTTATTGCTTCAGCCTTAACCACAGTATTGTGGTCACTAACGTATACCACCTCACATTTTCGCACTCGATTTTCACTGATGATGGCAGTGCCGAAAAGTCTGGTTTTTCAGAAAACATTGGACTAAAGCTAAACAGCCCGGGAAGGAATTTTAACAAAGAACTACTTCTTTGTTGCCGATAACGTAGTGCACATATACAAAATTCTCCCCTCTCCCTTCAACTATAATTTTTATTTATAGAAAATTACCCCCACCCCATTCACCTAACCTCTTTATTTATAGATATTTCATCTACGTTTCTATAGTGGATTATTATGAGCTTCTTATCAGGATACTTTATTTATCAAAATTAAGTACTTTACTCTTGTTAAAACATAAAACGTTGCAGGTAAAATACCCCTATCTCTTAACCGATCTTCACCAAAATCAATAGACCTTCAGTCTACAATGCAGGCATGCATGCAAAAAAAATATTTGATTCTGTTTGAATGTGCGGCAGTTATCGTTCGTCATGGAAACATTTCTCTTGTTACAACATAAAATGTTGCAGGTAAACTACCCCTTTCCCTTAACCGATCTTTACCAAAATCAGTAGGCCTTGAGTTCTCTACAATTCAGGAAAGTATGCAAAAAATTATTTGACTCTCTTTTTGAATTTACGGCAGTTATCTTTCGTAAAAAAAATTACCCTTCTTAAAACATAAAATGTTGCTGGTAAACTACCCCTTTTCCTTAACCGATCTTCAACAAAATCAACAGACCTTGAGTTCTCTTTAATTCAAAAAGGTATGCAAAACATTATTTGATTCTGTTTGAATTTGCGGCTCTTATCGTTTGCCATAGAAAATACCCTAGTTACAATATAAAATGTTGCAGGTAAACTACCCCATTCCCTTAACCGATCTTCAACAAAATCAACAGTCCTTGAGTTCTGTATAATTCAAAAAGGTATGCAAAAGAGTAGTTGATTCTGTTTTAATTTACGGCAGTTATTGTTTCGTCATAGAAAAAATTACCCTTGTTAAAACATAAAATGTTGCAGGTAAATACCCTATTCCCTTAACCGATCTTCACCAAAACCAACAGGTCTTGAGAAATCTACAATTCTGGGCTGTATGCAAAACATTATTTGATTCTGTTTGAATTTTTGGCTGTTATCGTTTGCCATAGACAATACCCTTGTTAAAACATAAAACGTTGCAGGTAAACTACCCCTTTCCCATAACCGATCTTCACCAAAAACAAAAGATCTTGAGAACTCTACAATTCAGGCATATATGCAAATAATCATTTGATTCTGTTTGAATTTGCGGCTGTTATCGTTTGCCACAGAAAATACCCTTTTTAAAACAAAAAACGTTGCAGGTAAACTACCCCCTTCCCTTAACCGATCTTCACCAAAAACAAAAGATCTTGAGAACTCTACAATTCAGGCCTATATGCAAATAATCATTTGATTCTGTTTGAATTTGCGGCTGTTATCGTTTGCCACAGAAAATACCCTTGTTAAAACAAAAAACGTTGCAGGTAAACTACCCCTTTCCCTTAACCGATCTTCACCAAAAACAATAGGTCTTGAATACTCTACAAATCAGGGCTGCATGCAAAAAATTATTTGATTTTGTTTGAATTTGCGGCTGTTATTGTTTGCCATAGAAAAAAATGTATAGACACAGACAGACACACACACAGACACTTTTCGAAAAGTGACTTTTTTCATGTTTTGAGTGTAGTACAGTCAGAATCTGCTATAATCTCGAACACAATTTTTTTTGCCATCACCATACTTCCATTTCCTTAAGGAACATGGAAGTAAAAATAAGTAAGATATAGTAAAAATTGTTGGTAGGATAAGGTTACTCCAAAATTTTTAAAAGTGGGCATCTAAAGTGAGGAAATAAATATTTATAATTATACTAATTAATTATACAGAGCCTTCACTGTATATGTATAAGAATAATGTAACCCTGTTAACCCTGTAAGGTTTATTTTATTTACTAATAATTTGTCAATAAATACATTAGACACAGCTGTTGTTTCAAAACACGGCCTACCAAATCAACTAAATTCATAATCGATACTACCGAATATACGGCAATTTGAATATTATATAATACGTTTGGTGAAAAGTAAGATTCTTCCTAATATGTTTAATGTAAAGAGACAATCAGAAATAAAATATTTTGTTATTAAAAATAGCGATTTCCTACACGTCTGGTTAAATGGACGTCGGCACCTAAAAGGTGAAGTCATAATGTATATTATTTATAGGTAAAAGAAATGATGAGCGCGCCAAGAAAAAAACTCGGGAGCGGAATATAGAAAAAGAGTGAAAGATAGGACCGAACAGGGAAAACAAATTGCAGCTAAGATGGAAAAATGGCTTCACGGAAGAGGTGAACCGTCAGACCCTGCCGCAACGTCCGCTGATGCTGACATTCTAGAGGATATTGATATTTCTCACAATCTGCATGACCAAGATGAAGATTCTTCATATACCATCTCTAAACAGTACGAGTGCCGATTCGAGAGAACAACATTCTTCATCGACCTCAAACGAGCAGCTGTAAGATGTGAAGCCAGCATATAAAGAATCTCCTCATTTGGGTGGGCAGCAGGAAGACGAAAACCTGAAAACTTTTGATTTGTCTGACCCAGGCAGTTGGGCAGTCACAGAAAAAATGACTGATCAGCAAAGATCTTTCTTAAGCAGCCAAGCTGTATTATTAGCCAAAAAACATCCAGAAAACGTAGACTTTAGGTACACTGAACGCGATGGCAGGCATTTGATGTCTTCTATGTGGTACAGAACATTGCCAAATAATGAAAAAGTTAAAAGATCTTGGCTTATATATTCGAAGACCAAAAATGCAATTTTTTGTACACCCTGCACAATTTACCAGAAACATGCCCCTGCCGCTGCCGCTACATCAACATTGTGTACTACAGGATTCATTAATTGGAAAAAAGCTTCAGAAAGATTAACTGAGAACGAAGTATCTCAAATGCACAGAGAGTGCATGATTAAGTGGAAAATTCGAGTACAACAAATGAAATCGTGCCAGGGCATCGATCACGACGTTGAGCGACTAATTTACACGGAGAAAGAAAAATGGAGACAGATCCTGCACATAGTCATGGATGCTGTATTGTATCTTTCAACAAACTGTCTTTCTTTTCGTGGGCACGATGAAAACCCAAGCGGCCTGATCACAGAGTGTCCTCGGCCTAGTCAAGGAAATTTTTTGAATTTAATTTCTCTGCTCGCCAAACATAATTCAAATCTGAAGTACCAATTAGAGCACCTAAAAAAGGGACATGTATCATATTTATCAAAGACGATACAAAATGAAATTGTTGACATAATGGCGAAAACAGTTCGAAATAGCATTTTAAATGATATCAAAGAAGCCAAATACTACACAATAATGTTCAACTGTACTCCAGATGTGTCGCATACAGAACAAATGAGCCAGGTGATTCAATACGTAAAAAAATGTGGTGATGTGTGTGAAATAAAGGAAAGTTTTATTGATTTCATAGAAGTTGCTGGAAAGACAGGAGAATATACTTCTCAACGGATTGTGGAAAAAATTAAACTTGATGGTGTGGATATTGGACAATGTCGTGGTCAATCTTATGACAACAGGTCTAATATGGCCGGTACTTATAAAGGAGTCCAAGCCAGGATTAAAGAAATGAATGAGCTGGCCGAATTCGTGCCATGTTTGGTTCACTCCTTGAATCTTGTCGGTGTGTATTCTGCCTCTTCGTGCCTGGAAGCAGTTAACCTATTTGGAATTGTTCAGAAAGTATTTTGCTTTTTTGTCGGATCAACTACACGATGGGATATTATGAAAAAATGTACAAAAACCAACTTAAAAGGAAGCAGCCAGACGAGATGGTCGGCAAAACATGTGGCTGTGAAAGCCCTTCTAAATAATTTACCGGAAGTAGTGAAATCCTTGGAAGAAATTCAAGAAATTTCTCTTAATGCGGAGTCAAAGTATGAGGCAGGTCATCTGCTACATGCTGTGAAGAATTTTGAATTTATTATTAACTTGACAATTTGGGCTAATATTCTTCGAGAAATCAATCAAGTAAATATTGAAATTCAAAAGGAAGATATAATTCTTGCGTGTTCCGTCGCATTAATGGAAGGTCTGACCAAAACTTTGCAAAAAATGAGAGAAAATCTTATGGAATGTTGGATAGAAGAGGCTAAAACAGTAGCCGAAAAAATTGGAGTTGATCCTATTCTGGCAAATAAACGAATTCCCCGAATTCCGAAGTGCAAAAAACAATTTGATGAATTGTGTGAGGACGAATCATGAACACTTCAACCTGTTCAGCTATTTTCTAAAGCAATAAAGATTGTATTTGATCGAATCATATCAGAAATTAAAATGAGGGTTGACAGCGCTACCACACTAAATTTAAATTTTGCATTTCTGAATGGTCATAAAATGTTGAATATGTCGACTGAAGAACTGCAAAAGCATGGAGCAGATCTAGCACGAAAATATGAACGAGACTTAAACACATTTGAGTTCTGCCAGGAACTCGCCATTTTTAAAGAAGAAGCTCCACTTTTATTCGGCGGCTGCAGCGACATAAAAAAGGCTAGCGCTTTCTACCTCTTGCAACAGATCTACACCCATGATTTGCAGGATGCCTTTCCCAATAATTTGTATTGTGCTGCGGATTTACTGTACGCTTCCGACCACATCCGCAAGCTGTGAGCGAAGTTTTAGTAAACTGAAACTTATTAAAAACTATCTGCGATCATTGATGAGCCAGGAACGTTTATCAAGTCTCACGATTCTGGCAATCAAAAATCAAATCGCACATCAAATTAATTATGACAATGCCATAGACTTATTTGCACAACAAAAGGCTTGCAGAGTAAAATTTTAATTTTCGTTACTGACTTCGTAATATTTGAATAGCGTTAGTGATTGGGTTTTTAAGTATGTAACTTTTGGTATGTATTTTTCCTTTGTAATAAAAAATGACAAATAAAGAATTTCTTAGTATAAAATGGATTTTACGTTTTATCTCAAACCCTACCCTACTTAAATGTGCTCGTGTCTTGTAAAAAAAAATTAGAGCTTGATAGAGAAACTTAAAAGACGATGGATGATGGCGGTACTTTTAAGTTTTTGTCGCCTTTCTGCCCATTCGGAGGTTATAATTTTGCTAGCTTGCCTTCCTGTCAGTAAAAATTGTTGGTAGGATAAGGTTACTCCAAAATTTTTAAAAGTGGGCATCTAAAGTGAGGAATAAATATTTATAATTATACTAATTAATTATACAGAGCCTTCACTGTATATGTATAAGAATAATGTAACCCTGTTAACCCTGTAAGGTTTATTTTATTTACTAATAATTTGTCAATAAATACATTAGACACAGCTGTTGTTTCAAAACACGGCCTACCAAATCAACTAAATTCATAATCGATACTACCGAATATACGGCAATTTGAATATTATATAATACGTTTGGTGAAAAGTAAGATTCTTCCTAATATGTTTAATGTAAAGAGACAATCAGAAATAAAATATTTTGTTATTAAAAATAGCGATTTCCTACACGTCTGGTTAAATGGACGTCGGCACCTAAAAGGTGAAGTCATAATGTATATTATTTATAGGTAAAAGAAATGATGAGCGCGCCAAGAAAAAAACTCGGGAGCGGAATATAGAAAAAGAGTGAAAGATAGGACCGAACAGGGAAAACAAATTGCAGCTAAGATGGAAAAATGGCTTCACGGAAGAGGTGAACCGTCAGACCCTGCCGCAACGTCCGCTGATGCTGACATTCTAGAGGATATTGATATTTCTCACAATCTGCATGACCAAGATGAAGATTCTTCATATACCATCTCTAAACAGTGTACGAGTGCCGATTCGAGAGAACAACATTCTTCATCGACCTCAAACGAGCAGCTGTAAGATGTGAAGCCAGCATATAAAGAATCTCCTCATTTGGGTGGGCAGCAGGAAGACGAAAACCTGAAAACTTTTGATTTGTCTGACCCAGGCAGTTGGGCAGTCACAGAAAAAATGACTGATCAGCAAAGATCTTTCTTAAGCAGCCAAGCTGTATTATTAGCCAAAAAACATCCAGAAAACGTAGACTTTAGGTACACTGAACGCGATGGCAGGCATTTGATGTCTTCTATGTGGTACAGAACATTGCCAAATAATGAAAAAGTTAAAAGATCTTGGCTTATATATTCGAAGACCAAAAATGCAATTTTTTGTACACCCTGCACAATTTACCAGAAACATGCCCCTGCCGCTGCCGCTACATCAACATTGTGTACTACAGGATTCATTAATTGGAAAAAAGCTTCAGAAAGATTAACTGAGAACGAAGTATCTCAAATGCACAGAGAGTGCATGATTAAGTGGAAAATTCGAGTACAACAAATGAAATCGTGCCAGGGCATCGATCACGACGTTGAGCGACTAATTTACACGGAGAAAGAAAAATGGAGACAGATCCTGCACATAGTCATGGATGCTGTATTGTATCTTTCAACAAACTGTCTTTCTTTTCGTGGGCACGATGAAAACCCAAGCGGCCTGATCACAGAGTGTCCTCGGCCTAGTCAAGGAAATTTTTTGAATTTAATTTCTCTGCTCGCCAAACATAATTCAAATCTGAAGTACCAATTAGAGCACCTAAAAAAGGGACATGTATCATATTTATCAAAGACGATACAAAATGAAATTGTTGACATAATGGCGAAAACAGTTCGAAATAGCATTTTAAATGATATCAAAGAAGCCAAATACTACACAATAATGTTCAACTGTACTCCAGATGTGTCGCATACAGAACAAATGAGCCAGGTGATTCAATATGTAAAAAAATGTGGTGATGTGTGTGAAATAAAGGAAAGTTTTATTGATTTCATAGAAGTTGCTGGAAAGACAGGAGAATATACTTCTCAACGGATTGTGGAAAAAATTAAACTTGATGGTGTGGATATTGGACAATGTCGTGGTCAATCTTATGACAACAGGTCTAATATGGCCGGTACTTATAAAGGAGTCCAAGCCAGGATTAAAGAAATGAATGAGCTGGCCGAATTCGTGCCATGTTTGGCTCACTCCTTGAATCTTGTCGGTGTGTATTCTGCCTCTTCGTGCCTGGAAGCAGTTAACCTATTTGGAATTGTTCAGAAAGTATTTTGCTTTTTTGTCGGATCAACTACACGATGGGATATTATGAAAAAATGTACAAAAACCAACTTAAAAGGAAGCAGCCAGACGAGATGGTCGGCAAAACATGTGGCTGTGAAAGCCCTTCTAAATAATTTACCGGAAGTAGTGAAATCCTTGGAAGAAATTCAAGAAATTTCTCTTAATGCGGAGTCAAAGTATGAGGCAGGTCATCTGCTACATGCTGTGAAGAATTTTGAATTTATTATTAACTTGACAATTTGGGCTAATATTCTTCGAGAAATCAATCAAGTAAATATTGAAATTCAAAAGGAAGATATAATTCTTGCGTGTTCCGTCGCATTAATGGAAGGTCTGACCAAAACTTTGCAAAAAATGAGAGAAAATCTTATGGAATGTTGGATAGAAGAGGCTAAAACAGTAGCCGAAAAAATTGGAGTTGATCCTATTCTGGCAAATAAACGAATTCCCCAAATTCCGAAGTGCAAAAAACAATTTGATGAATTGTGTGAGGACGAATCATGAACACTTCAACCTGTTCAGCTATTTTCTAAAGCAATAAAGATTGTATTTGATCGAATCATATCAGAAATTAAAATGAGGGTTGACAGCGCTACCACACTAAATTTAAATTTTGCATTTCTGAATGGTCATAAAATGTTGAATATGTCGACTGAAGAACTGCAAAAGCATGGAGCAGATCTAGCACGAAAATATGAACGAGACTTAAACACATTTGAGTTCTGCCAGGAACTCGCCATTTTTAAAGAAGAAGCTCCACTTTTATTCGGCGGCTGCAGCGACATAAAAAAGGCTAGCGCTTTCTACCTCTTGCAACAGATCTACACCCATGATTTGCAGGATGCCTTTCCCAATAATTTGTATTGTGCTGCGGATTTACTGTACGCTTCCGACCACATCCGCAAGCTGTGAGCGAAGTTTTAGTAAACTGAAACTTATTAAAAACTATCTGCGATCATTGATGAGCCAGGAACGTTTATCAAGTCTCACGATTCTGGCAATCAAAAATCAAATCGCACATCAAATTAATTATGACAATGCCATAGACTTATTTGCACAACAAAAGGCTTGCAGAGTAAAATTTTAATTTTCGTTACTGACTTCGTAATATTTGAATAGCGTTAGTGATTGGGTTTTTAAGTATGTAACTTTTGGTATGTATTTTTCCTTTGTAATAAAAAATGACAAATAAAGAATTTCTTAGTATAAAATGGATTTTACGTTTTATCTCAAACCCTACCCTACTTAAATGTGCTCGTGTCTTGTAAAAAAAAATTAGAGCTTGATAGAGAAACTTAAAAGACGATGGATGATGGCGGTACTTTTAAGTTTTTGTCGCCTTTCTGCCCATTCGGAGGTTATAATTTTGCTAGCTTGCCTTCCTGTCCGTGTGGAGGTTAGACTTTCGTTAGGCTTTTAGTTCCCATTAGGAAGCTTTTAGTTTTGCTAGATGCCTGTTTTTAGGTTAGTTACACTTACGTTCAACTTCATATGCCTGGTCATTTGTGTGTGTGGTATTATATTATGCCAATTAACCAAAAACAAAAAAATATGGGGGGCCAATATTATTCTTGCCCCGGGCGCAGGACAACCTAGATCCGCCACTGACTGGGTAAAGGGGGGATATTAGAGAATGATGAAGAAGGAGGTTACTAAATTGCTAGTAATGAATTATTGAGAATAAAAATGAGTTATTGAATAGTAAATTGAATTATGTCGATGATGTAGAAGGTGTAGTTGATTTTATGATGTAATTAAATGATTTGATGTTGATTTAAGAAGTAATATGAAGATGTTTAACGATTGTTAAGTAGATAATTTGTTCTGATGTAGTTGATTTAAATGTGTTTATTCTATGTAAGAATTGTATTAATGAATCTAATTATTTTGAAATGGGAATTATATAATGGAAGGTATTTGTAATGTTGTAATGGGGAATGTTTATTTAAATTCTGATCGGAATCAGAGAAATATTTTGAATTTTGGGAATAAGAATTAACAGGAAAAGGGCATTCAGAATGTGGGTATGGAAGTTTCAAGGTTTTATATCATGTTATATTAAGTATGTATCAATGTATATGTTAGAAGTTAAGAAAAACCAGTGCTTCTTAATGCAAACCAGCACAGCTAAGAGGGAACAGATCAGTTAGGGCTATGGCATTATACAAGGCCACTATTTGATATTTTTGATTTGATGTTTCAGTGTCTGGTGATGCTGTGGCGGCGGTCCTGTGCTGGCCTGTGCGTCAGAGCAGGAGCGTCAAGTGCCTGTCTGGCCTTGCGGTGTTGGGATCTGGAGAGAGAAGTCCAGTAAGGTCATTCAGGTGCGGTCACGATCACTGGACCAGGGGGTAAGTTAACCATGATTTTTAATAAAACGTAAAGGGGGTTGTGGCGACATATCCTGGCTGATCCCTTTAGAAAGTATGAGAGTCTCAATGATAGTTTTTATGCTTCAGCATAAAACCTCTCATAGAGGGGGTATTGTAACAGGACAATTCAGCCCACCTAATATTTTTGGAAACATAAACATATATATATATATATATATATATATATATATATATATAAAGGGTAAATTTTATTGGAAACATAAAAGTATAAATAATAATTGTAAAATATTATTCACAAATTATAATGACGGAATATGAAATGAGTCAAATAGTGTCAAGGTCAACTCCAGATGCAAGGGGAACAGTTATTTTTAGCTACATGACCTGTAAATTATGTAATTCAGAGGTCACGCCATATGACGTCAGTGCCAAACATCACTTGGAATGTAAGGCGTGGACGCAGCATCGACAGCATTCTGTGTTGAGAACAAAGGTAGTCGGCCATGAACACCTAACGGCAATGGACCCGAGCCGTTCGCTCGTCCGCCGGCCGGGCATAGTTTTCGTCTCGCCCGCACGTATATAACGTAAAAATGTGAATTCACAAAGTTAAATATTGACTAGATTGGAATAACTGTTATTTTGTTTAAAAGAAGAAGAAGAAAAAACGGTGAAAGAAAGTGAAATGTAAGGAGTAAACAGGAGTGCGTGGTCTAAGGGGAGTCGTTTGGAGGATGGTCAGATAAGTAAGAGACAAATATAAATAAAATCCAAATTATATAAATAATAAAAATGGTCATCTAAATTACATATATATATATATATATATATATATATATATATATATATAATGAAATATGAGCTCAAAAAGGGGAACCAAAATACTATAAAAAATTGTACCGTGTGAAACTGCGTGAGTATGTGTGGATGTACCTAATTAATATCTAAGAAGTGCTGGTTTGGGGGTTCATTGTTGATGATTTTGATAAATGATTTAATTGTCAATTCTAATTGCGTTTATAATATAAAAGGCCAAAAAATTATTAATCATGTTAGATTGATGGTTCATGAATGAACAAATAATGTTTTCTTTGTGTTTTAAGGGAAAGTTTAATGTATGATTGTTGATGAAAGTAATAAAAGGTAAAATTATTTGTGAACAAATAATTAATTCATTTACTAAAATAATCCTATTCTGTCTTCCGAATACGCCTAGAAAGGACCTTGGCTTAACTCTGGGTAAGTACTTGACACAGTTGGCAATAATTAAAAGATGGCGTCTCGAAGTAGTTTAAAACATGGATGATTATTAGTAAACAATGTAAAGTAAAATTGTAGGTAAAGAAAATAACTTAACACATTCACATACATAAATAATAAAATGACAAAGCTAACAAAACTATTTAAAAACACAGACATTAAAATAGCATAGAAAACTAATAAAAATAATTTACAAAAACTAAATAACCCACACAACAAAGATTATACAACAACCAATGGTATATACAAAATTGAATGCCAAGATTGCAATAAATGTTATGTAGGACAAACGAAAAAAAAACAACTGAAAAAAAACGTTATTTTGGACATCTAAACACATACAAAAAACCAGAAATATATAAATCTAATTTGGCCACACATGCAATAAACATTGGACATGAATTCTCAGACATAACCAACGTGACACTAATAAAACATATACCACACAAAGGCACCATAATGAACATTTGCGAAAATTTACAAATATACAAACACAAAACAAACTAATACCTGAACAAATACAAATCAGTACAAAACATTACACAATTTTCAAAGCACTCAACATCGAAAATACACAAAATACTAATATATACACTACAATCACACATAATAATACCAATTTAAAATACCAAAAACCAACAGGAAACCATAACAACAACCAACCAATACACAAGTACTCCACAAGATTCAAAATAAAGAAGGCTGAAGATAGGAACAATAAGTTTCCCAAAACATGTTCCAAATAAGGGAAAAAGCATCTTGAGGTAAAGTTATTATAAATATTAAATAAATATGTATATATATATAATATTTAATATTTATATGATTTTACCTCAAGATGTATTTTCCTTATTTGGAACATGTTTCGGGACACTTTGTGTTCCCTTCCTCAGTCTTACTATTTTGAGTCTTGTGAAGTACTTAGTTACATTTTACCATGTATGTATGTACTGGTGGAACTGCAATCTAGTTTAGGCCAGCAAGTTATGCCTTTTTACAGATGTCAAAATAATTCTTTTTAAAGGAGTTGTTTGACTTTTTAAACCTCTTTCCAGTCGGGTTGGTTATAACAGTCATCAATATAATTACTTACATTTTACCATTTGCAAGAAATGGTGCCCATGGGAGGGTCATCACAAATTATGCCTTCAGAATTTGGGGGGAGATTTTGAGGGTATTATAGCGTTCTTTTGGAGGTATGAGCAATTTTAGATGAAATAAAAGTTTAAAATGATTAAAATTGTGTTTGAAAACTTGAATTGTATTTATCCGACTTTAAGCCTAATTTAAATATTAGATCCCCTAGACACATTCTAGACAAAGTTAATTCTAGATTACCAATTTGCTTTTAAATGCGTGGTCTCTTAAACCTCATTAAAGACTTTTATAAAGTATTATAAAATCAAAAGGTTTTTGTAATAAAACATTAAAGACTGGAAAAAAAATTAAATTTTGCATTAAATGCTGAAACAGAGTGGTCAGGAATTATAAAATTTGTATTTTCAGGGTTCATTGATTTGTTCAGTACAGCTTATACTAAAGTCTAGTACAATATCAATTACAGTTTGTTGATTTTGATTAAAAACAACATACTTTTCCTATAAATAGAAATGTATGTTTTAAGTCTTTTGGTGATTTACAGCGGTTATTATGAATAACATTTGTAGCATAGCCTGAAGCTGAAACATTGAAGGGATAGCATGAATTTTTAGTGACAGTGTCTGGGGGGGGGGGGTTATGAGCACCACTGTTTTCAAGGTTCTTCGGTTTTTATGCCTACCCTTTTTGAAATCCACTTTGTACATAATTTTCTTCTTCTTCTTCTTCTTCTTCTTCTTCTTCTTCTTCTTCTTCTTCTTCTTCTTCTTCTTCTATGGCTTATAAGCCAGTGCCACTTTCCACAATCGATCCTCTGTCATCCTTTGCAGATGATTCCACCATTGGTCTTCTGTAAATTGAAATAATTTCATTTATGTCCTTTACTTCGAGTTCTGCTCTGATATCCTAATTTTTTATTCTATCTTGCAATGTATAATTTAAAGTCTTTCGAAGAAACTGCATTTCAGCACACTGAATCTTGCCGCATTCCTTTTTTGTCATGACCCACGACTCACTCGCATAAATCAATGTGGGTATTACAATTGTCTTATAAAATTTAATCCTTGTGCTGTGTCTTGTTGTATTTCTAAGATTTCTGTAAATCATACTACAAATATTCCTAAATTTTTTGAACAATTATTTGAACAATTTATATTTCAAATAGGCTTTTCTTCAGTATACATTATTTAGCAAGATATAAACCTAATTACATGTAACTTCTAATCTACCGGGTGGCCCATAAGTCAGTTGGCACTAGCAGTATGTAGACGCTCGATTGACTAGCATAGTTAGAGCAGTAGTTCCCAGAATTCAGTTTAGATTTGAGGTTATGAGGTTAGGTTGATGTTGATGTGTATGCTGTTGTTAGCGCTTGTTTGTTGTTTGTTGTTCGTGTTGTTTGCAAGACAATGAATAGAAAACTATCTACAGAGCAGCGTGTTTTTGTACTGCAGATGTGGTGGAAACAGGGCCATAATTACAGTGATGTTGTTGAGTTATTTGCAGAACATTTTCCAAATATCGCACCTCCATCTAGAGCAGATATTTGTAAACTGAATGAGATTTGAACAGACTGGAATGGTAGCGGAACTTTCTCGATCAGGTAGGCCAAAAACAGTTACAACAGAAGAAAATTTAAATATTGTTGTGCAATGTTTTGTGCAGTCACCAAAGAAATCAACACGAAAAGCATCCAATGAGTATGGAATACCTTGAACAAGCCTGCAAAGGATGCAGAAAACAAACATTGAAGTTGAGACCATATAAGCCCACTTTACTACAAGGCCTAAATGAAGATGATCCTGATAGGCGTACATAATTCTGCGAATGGTACGCAATACGACAAGAAGCCAATCCACAATTTTACAAAACCATTCTTTGGAGTGACGAGGCTACTTATAAGCTGAATGGTACAGTGAATAGGCACAACTGTGTTTACTGGGATACTGCGAATCCACATTTGGTTATAGAGACAGAGTTAAAGGCTCCAGGGGTTACTGTTTGGGCAGGGATCTTTGCCGGTGGAATCATCGGACCCTACTTTTTTAATGGTACAGTGAATGCTGAAAGTTACCTACAAATGCTTCATGAAGTGTTGATGGAACTAGAAAACAGTCCACTTTTTGAACACCTGCAGCTAATTCGAGAAAAGTTAATATGGTAACAAGATGGGGCACCCCCTCACTATGGACTGATTGTGAGAGACTTTTTGAATGCAACGTTCGATGAATGGATTGGCAGACAGGGTCATGTTGAATGGCCTCCACATTCTCCTGATCTTACCCCGATGGACTTCTCGGTCTGGGGTATACTAAAAAATACAGTGTACTCCGTGAAGATTCGTGATGTGTAACAATTGAAGGAAGGCATTCAATCTAAATTTGAACACCTACAGTCCCTGAATATTTCGGACGTAATTTGTGCTTCGAAGATGTCAAATTTGCATAGAAAAGGATGGAGGCCACTTTGAGCATTTCTTGTAGGTCATGAGAACTATGCTATTAACTATCTGTATGCGTTATCTGTATCTGTATCCCTGCTGCACCTCTACAATAAAAGTGCTATTTGCAATTTTCCCAACTGACTTATGGGCCACTCTGTACATTTGATGTTTATTAATATTAATATAAATAATAATAATTATAGGTCAATAAATTAATTAATTCAGTGTATGTACCTAAAGTGAATGGCTATGGAACTCGGACCAATAACAGAAATTTTAAAACATGTTAATGTAAAACACTTACACCTTGCAAAAGAAACATATAAAGCTTAACAACCCTGAAAACACAAATCAGATTATTATAATCTGAGTGTATTTACTTTTTTAGATATAAAATCATTTGCTCTTATTTTAAACATAGGGGTATGATACTGTTTTATTAGATTTCAGTGTGGTTTTCAACTTTCAAATTAATTCTGATAGATTTTTGCTAAGGTGTGTTAATTTCAGTATGAATGGTTCACTAATTTAGTGCTTACTATAATCACTATCAGTTTGCTGAGAAAGCAATTAGAGATATGATCTAAGTGTGAGACAGCGGCGTAGTAAGCAGAATTGTTTCACAAATCAAAGACACGTGCGTGCGCGTGCACACACATACACACACACACACACACACACAGTTTAATATTTCACAGTGTAGTTTTGTGAACTGACTGCAGGATGTCACAACACTGGATGTTGCATAATTATTCTCACGCTAAATTTTATGTTTGTGCTTTACAAATTGTACTAATTGCAGGCAGTTTCTCTAGCTTATGTTCTCTCCCAAAAGACAACTTATTAATTACATATTTTACATCAGAATTTGCAATTAATCTGCTGTACAAATTGGTATATAATAAATTGGAGTGTATACGATTTAGTTAGTATACATTTTCCTTTGCCTGGATGCTTCTACCCTTGTAGAAGGTACCCAGATACCTTTGCCTGGGTATCCACAAACTCAGAACATGATTACATGTGCCTCTTCTTCTGCTCTTGGTGCATTTATTGTTTTATCTTACTTCTTGGGAGTTACTGAGTTGTACACAAGTTTTTATTGCTTAATTACAATCACATACACACACACACACACACAAAGTTAACTAGTGATTAACAATAACAGTTAAAAGTAAGAGTGGACTGAATCCATAATTGGAGATGTCAATGGATATCATCCGTGAATATCATCACGGTTCAGTAGTAATTCATTGAACTGCCAGAGCCAGTCCAGAAAGAAGCTACAGAGTGTCAGTTTGAAGAAATAATGCCAGAAATATATAGAAAGAAGGAGAAGACTCAACCATGATCATTTATGTTATATCTGTGATAACTATTAACTAACTCATAATGCAATTGCTCATCATATAGTTGATTGTTTACTTTCATTTTTCTTCATTCCCACTGTTTAGTTACTGATTGCTGGGGCGCATTTATGGGGGGGGGGGGACAAATGTGGCCAGACCCCCAACAGAGGGTCAAAAAAGTTGATGAATTTTGTTAATCTCTTGATTTTTAGGCTGTTTTTTTTTTCAGCTAATATAGTAGTAGTTATTTTTATTACAATACTACAAACAGGTTTATTACAATATTACATTAGCATTAGGGTATACGTTTAAAGTATGAAATATTGGAAAATCAATTCATTCAATAAGTATCTTTTAAAAATGTTTGAATAACACGTATTTTTGTTGTGTTATTACTGTTTACTTTAATGGGGCTGATGTCAGGATGTTATCACACATTTTTCAGCCACTTTAAAAGATAGAAATGTTGATTAGTCTTAACTTGTTTATTCTTTTGTATGAAGCTGATCCGACCCTGGACCCCCCTCAAAGTCAAATTCTGATATACCACTGCGAACTGTCTCCAATTATCACTTTCAATATAGTTGTACTTTCTTCTGCATTATGTTTCACTTTCTGTATTACATCTTCTCTTACAACAAAGCAATGTCACAATAATGAGCAGACAGCAAATGCTGTTGTTCACACGCTTTGCATTGTTATAAACACTGCCTGTGAACCAGGTCATGAACCGCTTGTTTCTTTTTTTTAGACATTAGGCCTACATGATGTGATTTAATCCATTTAGAAGAGCATTACTTAATAGTAAATAATAGAGAATCAACTAAGTTAATTATATTTAAATATGTATAACTTTGATTTTTAAATTACTTTTGATTTGTATAAAACTATTTCTTACTTTATTTGTCCTTTTGAACATGTAAAATAACTGTTGATTACTGAACCATTCGTTAATTATAATACAGTATATATTTTTATTCTATTATTGTATAAATCTGATAAGTCAGTTTGTAACTGCAGACATGTGTGGCTTTATTATTACTCTTTTTATTATTATGTAACTCTGTGTGTGTGTGTGTGTGTGTGTGTGTTTTTGTTTGTCTTCCCTTTTCAAGTAACTCTTGTTATTTTAATTTCTTGCAATATTTCTATGTTATTATTGAAGAATATTCTGCAAGTGTATTTTAATTTTTACCAGTGCAAATGCCGAATTCCGGGCAGATCGCGATATGCCCGGGAAAATCGCGATCTGTCTACCAGTTTCGGGCAAACCTCGATGTATCTTGGTATTTCAGGATGTGCCCGGGCAAATCGAGATATGACCGATCGTCTTTGGGCAAATCGCGATTTAACCAAGTCAAGGGACCATCGTACGTTTATATATGCTTCAAAGGTTTTTAATCAATTTACTGAAATATAAAATAACAATGTAAAGAATAGTGCAAATGAAACAAAGTATTAGCAATATAATTTTATTCCAAAATTTATTTTATAATTTGTTTAAATTATAAATTGAAACATTACGAAACAAACTTTGAAAATAAACATTTCAATTTAACAATACGATTTTAATTCACAATTTATTTAAAAAAAATTTAATTACAAATTGATACATTATGAAACAATCTTTGAAAATAAACATTACAATTTAATTACATTAAATTGAAGAACATAAAAAAAGTTTATTTAAAAAATTAAGAAACTAATGAATTATAAAATATCTTTATTAACTACTGAATAAAAAAATATCTTTTCTTTAAGAAATTATAAATGATAAACATAAAAAATAAATAAAAACTGAAAGTATTAAAAAATATATACGGACTTGCAGTTCATTTGTTGGTGCACAGAAGAGACGAATGACACTATGAATTGCATTTTATGCCGTTTGCGTTGCATTTACATTTTTTATTAGAACATTTCTGTTTGCAAGAACAATGAACATACCCCTGCCCACCAGTACGCGATTCTTTTCTGCTTGCTTCTCTGAGACTTATTTCTTTGTTTGGAATGTCCTCTGCTCTCAAAAATGATTCTTTACAATCACTTATTTGATTTCTTGAGAAAAGACAGTTGATTGTACCGTTTAAAGTACCTAATTTATAATAACCGTCATCAGTCACTTCTAAAACCTGCCCCAGAATATTCTTTGCATCGACTTTACTTCTATCTACGCTAGGAACTGGAATTTTCACTGTTGTTCCAAAACCAGTTTTGGAAAAACCTTTTCACTTGATAATTTCATTTTCTTTGCCTGTTTTTTTCAGGCTTTCAAGAGCTTTGGTCTTTGATTTTCCTTGTCGCTTCTTAGTATGACATCTCATACAATACAATTTGCTGTCTTCGCTTACTGCACACGTGACATGAACTGATTGAGAACATATGTTACACACATGACTATCTTCATGATGCAGCTCACAGATACAACATGATTTTTGTTCATTTTGTACAGGAATTTCATTTGTAGTAATAACCTGACTAGAGTTTAGCGCTTCGTCATTTTGTTCGGCTGAATCATCACTTAGGTTATTCTCTTCGTAAACGGTATTTGATGCATGTTGGAGGTCTTCTTCTGAAACTAAGCTATTCAAGACATTATTTGGTAACACAGATGAGTTTAAGCCGATATGAGCTTTACGTCCAAACATGGCTTAGAACGGTGTTTGCTGTATTCCACTATGTAATGAACTGTTCTTTCAGAATTGGCAAAATCTCAGTCCCTCACTCCACTGCTTTGAATTATTCTCTTCCATCCAAGTAAATATCATATTTTCTACATCCTGGTTCGCACGCTCGACACTTCCTTGACTTTCGGAATGACGAGGTTTACCATGGACGATCGTCAAGCCTTCCCACATGTTCTTAAGTTCATTTATCACATGATTTGAAAACTCACGACCATTGTCAGACTGCAGCACACTTGGAGCTCCGAAGAAACAAAATACATCAATTAAATTATAAGAAACTTCAGCTGCAGTTTTAGTTTGTAAAGGACGTAGACACACAAATTTACTGAGATGATCTTGATAAACCATTATGAATTTGAATTTTCCATCTCTACAGGTCTGCATGTCAATAAGATCTACTTGCCCCTGAGCATTAATTGCATTAAAAATCATAGGTTTCACAACTAACCTTTCCTTGGATGACTGAACTTCTTCTGACAGGGTTCACAAAGATTTAAATATATCATTATGATATCTCTAGATATATTTTTATATTTTGATTTTAGACTGTTTTCCATACAATTTTGACCACCATGACCAATATTTAAATGAACTGAATGTAAAATATCAAAAATTTCATTCTCATGTACATAATAGATTATTTCACCTTTAGTCTTTGTAGTTGGGACAATTAATTTCTTTGTCTCATTTATTGTTAAAACATCAAACCTTTTTATTCTCCTGTAGTCTTTGCACGATTTCTTTGTAGCTTTCTTCGCCCCTTCCACGTCATTCACTAGTTCATAATACTTTTCTTCCGTGAGAAAATCACTGGAATCACTTTTGTTCATTTCAGCTAATTTCGCGTGAAACCATTCTTTCATATCACCAACACGTGTATCAGAAACCGACGCCATTATTAATAGTTACGCACTACTTGATTGCTTCTAACACTGTCGAGAGCTGGACGAACAATAGCGCACACAGCATATGCGAGAGTAACCTGGCACGTGGCCTCTCGTAGGCACTGACTCACTCTAATACAAGACATAAATAGATAAAAACCGCTGACGAACATTTCCGTTACTGACTACTATGAGGTCACCGTTAATTTTACGTATGTATGAGGTCACTTTTCATAATGTATGAGGTCCCTGACATAACATCTGTAGAAATAAGTGATTCTGCTTATAAATTATTATTTATTTATTATATAAATTATTTTATATTTCAGTAAATTGATTAAAAACCTTTGAAGCATATATAAATGTATTGAATTGGTTGAATCGCGATTTGCCCAAAGACGATCAGTCATATCTTGATTTGCCCGGGCACATCCCGAAATACCAAGATACATCGGGCTTTGCCTGAAACTTGTAGACACATCGCGATTTGCCCGGGCAGATCGCGATCTGTCCAATTTCGGCATTTGCCCATAAAATATATATAAAAAAAATCTGATGCACGATTCACAAAACAATCTGCATCATTAGGGGTTTCATTGTGAATCAATTCAGGTTTGTGTGTATGTGTGTGTGTGTGTGTTTGCTCTTTATTGTTGCACACTTTTGTTGAGCACATCAAAGCAATATAAAAAAATTATTACTACACACACACACACACACACACACACACACACACACACACACACACACACACACACACACACACACACACACACACACACATACATTATTTGTTTGTTTATATGTTTTTTGAACTGTTAATGAACATATAAACAAACAAAAGCCTTTTAAAATATTTTTATATTACTCCCATGGTGACCAGTACAGGTTTCAACAAAATGTACATCAGTAAAAAAAAAAGGAAATAAACATTCTATAGGAGTAATTTTATAATGAAGTAAAAAATTTCTATAAAAGATGTATATATAAGCATGCAAGAAAGCATAAATAAATAATTTAAAACGTGCAACTTACAAAATATAGATAAACATTCACAATTATAATGTAATAAAAACTTCATTGCTCATGTTAATTTGTTATCTGCAGAAATTATTAAATATTATTTTTTTAGTTAAATAAATTTTAATAATAATACTAAAAAACCTACCAAGAAACGGATCATAAATTTGACAAACGTATGTAAAAAGAAATATTACAAACCAATGTGGGTGCAGTCCAGTGTTCAATAAACTGTTTATCATATCATGTACACATGTAGCCAGCTTATCTCACCGTATATGCAGGTGAGAACTGCTCAGTATTGTTGTTATTGGTAAATCAGCTGTTAGTGTCAGCTGGTGGCTCAGTGTGAGTGGAACTATGAAGGGGAACAGCAGTGCTGTTGTTTTTACAATACAAACATATCAGGTAAGCCAGCAATTATTTATTTATTATGCTAATTACAGATGGCAGGCAGATGTAACACAGGTGTATTCAATCGTAGACCCATCTTTATGGTTTAGCTCGGTACTATTGTGTTACCTTGTGTTTTGCTTTGACAGTTTTCCTCAGTACACCCACTTGTTGCCTCTACTGGATTTCCCTCAGTTTATTTCAACTTCATGTTAAAATCATAATAAATATTTCAGAAACCAGGTATTAGTTTTTCTTCTTTTTACTTCAACGTCATGTTTAAAACAGTAGATTAATGTTGTAAAACTTGGGTTAAAATAACATTCTAGCATCAAATTAAGTTAACTGTGTACTAAACAATACTAATTTAATTGCATTGTGCATGTAATGCTTCATCTTCATTAAGTATTGATATGAATAGTTTGAGTGTGTGTGTGTGTGCATGTTTACATGACATTACATAGCTGGGCTATATGTTGTCACATTTGATCTCTCTTCACAATGTGTAATTAAAATGAATAAGTTTTAAAATCAAGTGCGTTCAAACTTAGTTCTAGTGAAGGAACCATTTGAAGTGTAAAATCTTTGTGACAGTGATAGTGTGTCTCATTTATATGCAACTTTAACAAACATAGGTACTTAGTGAGCAGGAGCGTATTTACAGGGGGGGGGACCAGATCCTTCCCCCCAGGGTTGAAAATGTTGACAAATTTTGTTAATCTGTTAAGTTTTAAGCTGTTATATTGTATTTTTTTTCAGCTCTGTATGCTAATATAGTAGTAACTCTTTTATTAAATATACAAACTGGTTTATTATGCAGCATTAGGGTATATGTTTGAAATATGAAATATAAGAAAATCGATTCAGTCAATAAGTATCTAGTAAACAATGTTTCAATAACACGTACTTTTATTGTGTTATTACCGTTTACTTTTATGGGACAGAATTTAGGATGTTATTAGATGTTTTAAGCCACTTTAAAGATAGCAATGTTGATTAGTCTTGAATTGTTTTTTTCTTTTGTATAAAGCCAATCTGACACCGGACCCCCCCCCCCACAAATCCAAATTATAGATACTCTACAGTTGGTGAGAACTTTTTATTATTTTAATATTACATACTTTTGTATAATATTATCTTAATTATAACTTTTTGAAGGTTTCTATTCATAGAATTGATGAATTCTGTTTTTAATTTTTGAACCACTGTTTCATATTTAATTACTGTGTCTGTACATTTTGTAGTCACACTGTTACTACCAGAGAAATTAAAATACTAAAGCTCATTGCTGTGTCTAATACATCTGTGCATTAAAATTTGTTTTATTAAACAGGCCCACAATCTTTTCAAACCGAAAGCAATAAATTTATTAAAATAATCATTGGGCTGAAATAGGCCTACTGCTTCAAATTAAGTTAGTAGTAATCTAAAGTTATGAAATATTTTCTAATAATGTCTTGTGGTCACCATGTTATTGAGCATCTGTCAAATAAATAAAAATATTAATATTTGAATAAACTTAAATGAATATATTTAACGATTTAAAATCATAATAATTATAAGTATAATACTACTGAGTATAGTTCACGCTACAAGGTAAAAATTTTACATTTTTACCAATAAAATCTTAGTGTTCTGAGTCAGTAGTATTATACTTATAATTAGTCAGTCAATGGACACGTCATGGACAACAAAATCAAAGAATATAAAATCATAGTTCTAACTGGTCTGTGTTTTCATTCCCTTTAACTGTAGTTTCAAGACAAAGCAATAAATAAAAAGTAAATAATTTATAACAGAGTTATGTAATATCAGCTCCTCCTGAATGTTTATGATGTCCATATAATCAAATTGCTGTTCCATATAGATACATGGATATGATGGGATTACAGAAGGTTTATTATATAGTTACAAAATCTCAACAATACTGTGTATTATACTGTTATTTTATAGTGCTTTCTAACCCAGTGTGTTTTCCTTTCAAACAACAAAATGATAAACTTGATATTCTGTCCTCAATGTAAATCAAACATTTAACATAATAAGGCCGATATTTATTCAAGTTTGAGGTTCTGGGCATGGCACGATGTGTGTTCATGCTTTTCACACACACACATACACACACACACACACACACACACACACACGTTTACAAATTCGTCATGCTTCACCAGTCGTGTCCAATTTCACTTTCCTCAAACAGTAAAATTCTGGTAAATCCCAAATGATAATATTGCCATTTAATCTCACCACAGTGGACAAGCATGATCACTGTCTGTAACAACACTAAACACTATGAAGAAAGAGATAGGTAAACATACACTGTTTATAAATAAGTATTATTCAATGCTGACACACATTAGTAACAACCTTGAATACTGTGCATCATGCCCTGACATATACTTCTGAATACAAACTTTCAAAGAAATATTGGTATAAATCTATATAGAATAAACAAGAATTAAGGTGAAATTTGTTTGATTTCTAAACAGTTATATTAAAACTTATACACTGCTGTGAAAAGTCAGTATCATATCTAAAAAAAAAAACTTGAAACTAGGAGAATATTTCTACTGTTCTCTTTGAAGGGGGAGGGGGGAGCAGATATGATAAACCCTGCCTTTAAATCTGTGTAGAGGTTGCATGTACAGCATTTCAATTATTCCAATGAAGTTATTGGCAGCATAGTAAAAAAAGTCATAAGAAACAATAAAAACATGAATTTTTACAGACATGTCACTATGGTAGTGTACCGGTACTTAATTTGATACCCCGCTACTTAAGTATCACTGTCAGGGCCGCATTTAGGACTTAGGCGCCCCTAGGCACTTCAAGGGCCAGCGCCCCCCACTCCCAATTAATTGTCGTCGTCGATATTTATTGCCTATTCTCACATTACACGCGTTTTTTAGACTATTAAATGAGGACTGTCATTAGGATTAGGCCTATAAATAAGTAATAGAATTGTCTTTGAGTAATAATCGTTTTTAATTACATTTTGAACAGTGATCTATTACAAACTACAATACATAGTAATTAATTGTTTAAAAATCTTCAAATAAACTACTAAGTCTATTAATTCATTATCAAAATTTTTTATTCACAGCATTGCAATCTTATCGAGTAGAAAGTCCATGAATATATACATTACTTTTTAACGTTTACGTTCAACAAGTCCATTGGTGGTTTCTAATGCACAGTAAAAAGTCTTTACTTTTTCAATTTTTATACTGTGATCACTTTTCTCCGCTGCTTGATTTTAACAAATTTCTCTATAACTTCTTGGAAATCCAGCGCTTCAGTCATGTCACTTTCGATTGCCATGACGGCTAGAGAATTCAGTTTAATTTCTCCCATTGAGTTTCGCAAATAGTTCTTAACACGTTTCATTGTAGAAAATTTTGAACGTTCACCAGCGCAATTTGTCATGGCCATACTTAGAATAATTCTAAGGAAAATTTCTACGTTCGGGAAAACGTTTTGTAAGTTTCCTTCCCTAACTGTACGCAGAAGATATGAGAATGATCTTTTATTATTTTCTTTCTTCGTTTTCTCTTCTTTGTCGTCAGTTCCTGAACTTGGCTCAAAAAAAGTCGCATGAGGTGTGTTCTTCAGGAAGTATTTAAACTGTACACATTCATCAGGAAAAGTATCCTGCAAATCTTTGCTATATATTTTCACAAGCTCCCTGCAGCAAGAAAGGATATTTTTATCGTCAAGTGTTGAAGGTTTAAAATAAAACTAAATCTCTTGAAGATCATTTCATATGCTACCGCTCTTCTTTGCAGCTCTGCAATTAACCTGTCAATTATTACAAGATAAGTTCCTGTCCTGAAATCCTCTTTAGCATCAAGATTAGAGTCAGAATCGGATGATTCTTGTTTTTCGTCAAAGAACAGTTTGGGTTTTCGTTTTCGAGCTTTACAACTCCATTCACGGGATTTTGTTATAATATCAGTCTTCTGTAAGTAGAGAGAAAACTTGTCTCTACATAAAACCATGTAATTTTCGAATGATGTGAATAAAGCAACAACATTCCCAATGTCAACATTTTCGTTTTGTAAAGCTTTACTAACTTTGTGAAATTTATTCATAGCTTCTTCCCAGAATACCAGCAAAAACACATTTTCTTGTTTTCTGCAGTTTTCATGCTAAGTCTTTTGACTCTTGGTGACAGGCAAGCTTTTCATCAACATCCTCAGATATTTTCTTCAATGATTCTGTTATTTTGGGCAGAGATTTAAGCAAAGCCTTCAAAGCATCAGCTCGGGCCGACCATCTTGTAACTGACAGCGTCTCTAGGTTTTCGTTCTACCATTTTCTTAAATGCAACTAGAAACTTTATAAAACAGCGTTTTAAATACCTACCGTATTTGTCTTTAAAATTGTGATATAATTTTTTCGATTAATTTTCTGATTATTTTATACAGTTCTCAAAACTTAGCTTCTCTCAATATTTTTCCTCTTTCAAAATTTTGCGACCCTCAGAATTTTGTGATCTAGGCACATGCCTAGTCTGCCTATTGGTAAATGCGGTACTGAGCACTGTACTTAATTTTAATGACACTTAGTCATAAAAATTGTTTATTATAAGTCATAAAGAATGTGATCATAAATTAAAAAATATAGACTGACAGGTTATAAGATTTTTATAAGTAAACAGATATCCAAACCAAATAACCAGTTGCAATGATTTGCGTTCAGTATTTAATTTCTTTACAATAAGATGAAAATATATGGTTACAATGTCTTAGTTATAATCATAAGAATGTATACAAAATAATACAATTTTTGAAATCAATTGTTAATAAGAGCTGTTAATATGTAGACTAAATTTTATAAAATAAATGTAGAAATATAACATAAATATTTATTATCTTATTAAATTGGTAATTTTACTTCCATATTCCTTAAGGAATGGAAGTATGGTGATGGCAAAAAAAATCGTGTTCGAGATTATTGCAGATTCTGAGTCTACTACACTCAAAACATGAAAAAAAGTCATTTTCCGAAAAGTGTCTGTGTGTCTGTCTGTGTGTCTGTCTGTCTGTCTGTCTATAGATTTTTTTTCTATGGCAAACGATAACTGCCGCAAATTCAAACAGAATCAAATAATTTTTTGCATACAGCCCGGTTTTGCAGAGTTCTCGCGACCTATTGTTTTTGGTGAAGATCGGTTGAGGGAAAGGGGTAGTTTACCTGCAACGGTTTTTTTTTAGCAAGGGTAATTTTGTTTGTTTGGCAAACGATAACAGCCGCAAATTCAAACAGAATCAAATAATGTTTCGCATACAGCCCTAAATTGTAGAGTTCTCAAGACCTTTTGTTTTTGGTGAAGATCGGTTAAGGGAAAGGGGTAGTTTACCTACAACGTTTTTTTAACAAGGGTATTTTCTATGGCAAACGATAACAGCCGCAAATTCAAACAGAATCAAATAATTTTCTGCATACAGCCCTGATTTGTAGAGTACTCAAGACCTATTGTTTTTGGTGAAGATCGGTTGAGGGGAAGGGGTAGTTTACCAGCAACGTTTTTTATCATGCGTATTTTCTATGGCAAACGACAACTGCCGCAAATTCAAACAGAATCAAATAATTTTTTGCATACAGCCCTGATTTGTAGAGTACTCGCGACCTATTGTTTTTGGTGAAGATCGGTTGAGGGGAAGGGGTAGTTTACCTGCAACGGTTTTTTTTATCAAGGGAAATTTTTTTTTTTTGGCAAACGATAACAGCCGCAAATTCAAACAGAATCAAATAATGTTTCGCATACAGCCCTGAATTGTAGATTTCTCAAGACCTATTGTTTTTGGTGAAGATCGGTTGAGGGAAAGGGGTAGTTTACCTGCAACGTTTTTTTAACAAGGGTATTTTCTATGGCAAACGATAACAGCCGCAAATTCAAACAGAATCAAATAATGTTTTGCATACAGTCCTGATTTGTGGAGTACTCAAGACCTATTGTTTTTGGTGAAGATCGGTTAAGGGGAAGGGGTAGTTTACCTGCAACGTTTTTTTATCAAGCGTATTTTCTATGGCAAACGATAACAGCCGCAAATTCAAACAGAATCAAATAATTTTTTGCATACGTCCCTGAATTGTAGAGGTCTCAATGACTTTCGATTTTGGTGAAGATCGGTTAAGGGGAAGGGGTAGTTTACCTGCAACCTTATACGTTTTAACAAGAGTAAAGTACTTGAAAATTTATTTAAACTTTTTGAAACAATGGTAATTGTTAAAAATAAAATAATTTTGTTGCCAGGCAATAAAATTATAATTTTTTCATTTTAATGTAATATAATATTTTTCATTTAATACAGCAATAAAAAGGCAGGTAAGACACAGCCTGGTTGTTTGGCTGAAAATGATTTTAAATATAAATCTTAGAATATGGAAGTCATGTATGGTTCTCCATACCGATATTTTAAAATACTATTGTTTTTTAAATTAATTTGGATTTGTTCAGGTATTAATTTATTATTTATTTTACATTTATGTATTTCCCAATTTTTCCATAATGTCATTTTGGACCTTTGGAAATGTGTTTTAGTAAAGTAATATTATTGAAATTTGGGAATGTGTGATTATTTTTACTGAGTGAATAGCTAAATTCGATTAATAATTTCCAATTTTAAGTATAAATTATAGCAATGAATAAGTCTTTTTTTTAAACGTTTGTAGTTTGGCGTATATAAAATTTATTTGAGTCAGGGCATTCAATTTTATATACAACATTTAAATTATGAATTAAATTATTTGTTTTAGGTTTGATTCTGTCAAAATCTGTTTTATTACTATTTAAAGGTACTGTTGTTTTTATATTTTGGTTTTTGAATAATTTTGTAATTTTATGGTTAACAATACATACTACAATAGTGTTAACTTGAGTAGTTAACAAACAAATTCAGTTAGATTCTATATAATAGAAACATTATAAGTAACTCATAATACAGAGTTGCTTTTTATAATTACATTCATACAAGTACATGTCCACACACACACACACACACACACACACACAGTGTATTAATTGGTTCTGTATAATGCCTTTGTACAGATGATAGTAAATTTGTACTAAAGGTGACAGTAAAATTTTATTGAAATGTAAACACAAATACTTTATACCGTATTCAACACAATGTGACACTACACTTTTATGTGTTAATGAAGTTTTATGAACTTATAAAAACTTATGGCTTTTCTTACCTTCGGGTTCCTTCCAGGGTTCTACAGACGAAACAGTTGCAGAGGGATTATTTAGGTTGAGTTGCGAAATAATTATGTTAACACAGTTTATGCTGACTAAAACAAATTACTTTTCTTTTATTACACAAAATTGTTATTTTCCCCACTTGGATGACAATTACTCAAATTCTTATCTTTTCTTATAAATTAATACATTTATCTCAAACATAAAATTAGAGGTATAAAATTAACAAATGAACAATTCTTACATGACTGTAACAAAGTAATTTATATGATTAATCAACCAGTACTTTTCCTTATTTCACTCACTCTCTCACACTTTTATAATTCCATTTTTAACCCCGTTTATAGAGCTCTTTAAATCTTTATTTTTCAATATTGAATTATTTATTTGGGATGCTTAGGATATATAGCTGATAGTTTGTTATTGGTACTTAACCATTCCGGAGACGTTCCAATCGATTCCACCACCACCACGTGTTATTTGCCATTTCCCTGATCACTCCGAACTTCGGTGTTTATGTAGTTAAAAGTTTCTCATGGTAGTTTTACTCGTTCTTCGGTAGTTCACTCCGAATTTATAACTGACGGGTTATAACATTTTGTCGGCCGACGTTAATTTTTCTGAAGCGCTTATTTTTTATTGACCGCACAGTCGAACGGAGTGTTGTCGACTGGCGTATATTGCTCGCATATACTAATAGTTACTGGAACCGCGTGCTCCTTTACTGCCCCTCGCGGCTCTGCTGTGTCTACTTGACTGGTCCAACGATGACTGACTGTTGCCTCCTGGCTTGTGGTAATTACGTATTTTTCTGTAATTCAGGGCAGCACAAGCTGCAGACGATTACGTAACTCGTCTAGACGGCCTGGCTCCAGACATAAACAGACTGGTTTCTTTCAATAACATTGTATGCAACGTTGTGAAAGCAGGGGTTCCCAAGAGGTTGTACCCTGTTGGAATTGGCATTTATTAAAATTCTTTACCACCCAATTCTGTACCGTTACAATACCCCCCCCAATGAGAGGTTTTATGCCAAAGCATAAAAACTCTCATTGCCTAAAACCTAAGAGGATCAGGGATATAGTGCTGCAACCCCCCTTAAATCCTTACTAAAATTAAGGGTACTTACCCCCTAGTCCGGTGGCTGTGGCTGCACCTATCCGACCTTACTGGAATTCCCTCTCGAGATCCCAACACCATAAAATCATACAGGCACGTCACCACAGTATCACCTGACTCTGAAGCATTCAATCAAAATATCACTAAAAGGGCATTTCACTATACCATATCCTAAACTGATTTGTTTCCTCTTAATTGTACTGGTTCGTCATTAACAAAGTACTGGTTAGATTTTTTGTGAAGTACTGGTTTCTTATTTAATTCACTAATATACTAATACAGCTGTTCTATATTGGTATGCAGTTACATAATACTCAATTCCACCCTTTATGGTTCGCCCTTAAACAGGATACAACATAATAAATGTTCCAAATAAACATTACCATTTTTACATTGAACTAAATCTTTCACCTTTGAATTTACATCAAATTACAAACAAAACATTACCACCTTATTCACTTCAAGTCAAAAATAAATTATTCAAATTTATTACACTTTCCATCTGTTAAATTAATTAACTCAACTCCAATTATTTAAATTCATACTCATACACTATCGCAACAATTTCAATTCAGCATAAACATTTTACATTAGTTTCAAACAACCCTGTAACTGGACTACATAAAATACAATGTCCGCATGGCAATATAAACTTACTGTATACTTACATCTAATACATATAAATACCATAATTTTCTCCCCGAACAAACACTATTCCTCACAAAAATTACAAATTGATTACGGTACATATAATACAAGTAAATAATAATCACCTTATTACAGAATACATATTTCCTATACAAAATACACAATCACAACTCAATCTTAAACATTACCCAGATATTGACACAACATTTCCTTTATGAATTTACATAGGGTTTACAAATATGACCACTTGAGCTTCAATTTTTCAACTTGAATAAATAATTTAGTCATTCCGTTTTAATCAGTTACCATTTATTTTACAATTCAAATCAAATTTCCAATCAAAATAAATTTAAATTCATTACTAAAATTCACATTTTATATTAATTTAGTCTGACTCCAATCAAAACAATGTAACTTTGATTACATTATTCAAGACACTTTTCATTTAAATAAACACTTTCAACTCATAAAATTCATTATTACCTCCTGTTAATTATTTGGTCAAATAAAATATTATTATTACATCAGTCCTTACTGCAAACAGGTGTTACATAACTATTGCATACGTTCCAACAATATAACCTTGACACCATACATTTAACACCAATACACATTTATTTACAAATTTTTGTCATATCCAATTATTGTTTACTACACCTCATTACATAAATAAGCCAAGTAATTACCATTAACTCAAATAATTAAATGTTCACTCACTATTTATCTAACCACCGTAATCGAAAATTAGTCTTATGTTGAACATACACAATTCATTTTTATTTAAATTCATTATATTACTATTGTTAATATAATAATCATAAAAATTTGTTTTTTCCATTATACCGTAATAATAATTCGCAGGTCATCCCCCATTATTATTTTATCATATGTCAAGTCTACATTAGTATATTTGGTCAGGTCTCCATTAGTATTTTCTGTCACATTTAAATTGTTTATACTTTCATCACTATAGCCATCAGCTGTCAATAGTATGCTGATTCTTACAACAGGTAAGTATTTATCATCATCAATACCAATATAACCCTCGTTTACTACTACACAAGGCAAGTCTTTATTATTTGTAATAATTCTCTCATTATTTAACTTCTTAACTAATCCTTCATAACTTCTATTTAACTTAAATATCACTACCTCTTTCTCTCTCTTAAAATCGCTTCCACAACCATATCTCACTTTCTCACTCCACACAGAGGGCAATACAGCAAAATTATTTAAACCCCACCTGGCCTTACCAGATACACTAACAACCAAGGGACATTTTGAAGATCTTTTATCTTCTACAAAAACTATCAAGGAACTCTCGTCCTCCAAAAACACTCATGAAGTCTCTGCTTCACACTCTACATCACGGGAAAATTTTGCCCTCTGTTCATACTCTACCTTTAAACTATCTTCGTACTCCCTTCCTAACTCATAAACACTAACTAACAATCCATGATTAACCTCAACTCTCATTCTATTCTCATTACCACCACTATTGTAACCACTCGCGTAAGTTACGTCTTATTAGCCCTACGTTGTTTGCGTCATTTGTAACAAACCAACTTCCACGGGATCCTTTGCGATTTTTACTCCTTGTAGGTATTACAGTTCAGTTGATAGAGAGAGAGAGTGTAAGTTCCTCTCTTTGTGTACTGTGTTATCGTTTTGTTAAGCGTATTTTGTAACAGCTGTTTTCAAGGCGGCAACACGCGATAGGTTATGTTCGCCGTTTATACCTCGTACGCTATGATGACTGCGTTAGTTTGCTCACTCTTCTCTACTATTTACCAGTTTCTTGTAACAAATTTGCTATCTACAAAGAATAACACAAAGTCAATTCCCTCAAAAGGTATTTATTATCTGATATTTTATTGAAACTATTAAATTCAGTTCATCGATTTTCAAATCAACTATTATCGAAATTATAACAACTTTCGATATATGTATTTCTATCATACAACAGATGTATTCAATTATAGTTATAAACAAAATTAATAAATTATTTTATCTCAGGGTTTTTTGGGGATTTTTTGAGCTGTAAGAAAGTCAGAAATGCTTTGATAAGAGTATCATACTTTACAAGAAAAATATTTTATTCTTAAAGACTAGGTCAAAGAGTTCATTTTTTAGACGCCAGAGCACAGATTACACGAATTCCTACAGCTGACAACCATGAAATATGGCCACTGTGAAGTTCTAATGAGATTATATTTTTACTGTTTTGAATCAAATAAATAAAATTTAAAACATTCTCACTAAGTTTTCTTATAGATTTAATTATTTTATACTGGTTTCTAGTGTTCGTTACTTGGTGGTGATGTGTAGTTTTTTAGTTTATGAAGGTAGGCCTTTCTCACCAATGGCAGTGACTAGGTTCCAATTTTCAAGCTATCTGGTGGCTGGACAAATTTTCAGTGTTTTTGTATATTCTCGCATCAATTAGTATGCTTCAAGTGATGTCCCAGACATAGTTTCTTATGCTGATTCTTTTCTTCAGTTTTGAATAGCGAACGGTTTGAAATTTAATTAATATTTCTGAAATTTTCTGGACATTATTTTTGTGTCATGTACCCTCTTGAAATCAAACTTAACCATCCTCTCATCTTGTTACCTTCGTTACCGTTAGTAACCAAGAAATTGATGAGTTTTTATTGGCTAACCTAGGTACAGTTTTAGTAATTAGGCTAGTATTAAGATATTATTAGTTCTTTCACCTTTTAGGAAAAATACTCCTTTATAAAGGTTAACTCTAATTAAATTTAATTTGCATAGTGTTTTTCTTCATACTATTACATATGCTTAGATACTTATATGTTATAATTTAGTGGTGATAATCCATAGTTTTTTTATTAACAAGATTCTTGTTTTTTAGGAACTATTTTCCATTAACATTATTTTCTCATAACAATTACATAAACTTATTTAATATACCCTTCTGTCATCACCTGAAAGTGTTTTTTTTATTAAAATTTAGTTTTCTTTTATACTTTCAGTTTACTAGATGTGTTTAATTAGTTCATTTCTGACTTTTATATTTGTAAATGTATTACTGCTCTAGCCCTATTTTATTTTTCACTATCTGTTTATAATTTATTCCAATTAACAGTGATTAATTCCTTCTCTAACCCTGGATCTTTCAGAAAAATAAACATAATAATATTCTACTTATACATTAAAATATTGCCTTTGTGGCCTAACGAAAATAAAATAGTAATAACTTACTACTAACTACTTATTATCTATTACAATATTCCTGCATCCTTATCACAACTTGTGACTGATGTCTCTTTAATATCATTAATCATATTATGTCGCACTTGGTGTACACTGTATTTTTATAGCACCACTTATTACACTGTTTATTCACTACTAAAGTGTTTATTAGTGTACTATTAATCTACGACAAAGGTTTTATAGTATGATACTTTAGTGTAATACATTTTCTGACTTGGGGAATGGGATACCTAATGAATTTGTTTATCATTATTAATAATAATAATAATAGGTATTTTATTTTTTATTAAAGAATATTGGACCTTAAGTTCATTTAGCATTAGGTACTGATTATGTAAGGTTACATAAAGCTCCCCCACTAGAACATGTTTATTTTTCATTTCATCATTAAAAATTAACTGTTTTATTCATAATCCTTCACCTTCTTTTATTCTTCTTCATAATACAGTTTCATCTCTGTCTGGTTATATACCCCTTTTAGTTTATTGTTGGGAATTGACTTTATTTCATATGTATTGTTACCCTTTACCTGGGGTTATTAGGTATGGCCCAGTATAAAGTGATAGTAACTTCCTTGCTATACCCTCTATAGAACTAGGTAGTTGTCTATTTTTTATTAATACTTTATCTCCTAATTTATATTGAATAATTCTTTACTCTTTCCTGTTTCTCTTTTGTTCAAAAGTTCAGCCTTATGAAACAGCCTATTATGCATTTCTGTGGTTGTATACTCAAGTCTCTCTCCTGGAGGAAAATTAATTAATGATACTATTTCTCATGGTGGTGGTTGTTCGAACATCACTTGATGAGGAATGGTTCCAATAGTTTCATGGTATGCCCAGTTAAGGAAGGTTTCAGCTGGTTCAAGATACTGGCTCCATTCACTATGTTCATTGTGGCAATAGGTACGTAAAATTCTCCCAACTTCCCTCAGGACACATTCTACGGGATTACTATTAGGATGATATACCGATGTCTTATATGTCCTTATACCCCATTTCAACAATTCCATCTTCCACTTCTTTCCTCGAAACTGGGTCCCATGATTGGTCACAATGGTTTCTGGCTTTCCCACTTCTACTATATACTTATGGATAATAACTTCTAGAATCTTTTTGGTTGTGACTCTACTTATGGAGTAGAGTTTCGTGTACTTTGTATAATGATCAAAAATAATTACAATGTATTTAAACCTATGTCTTCCTCCACTTCTGGGAAAGGGGCCACATATGTTGAGGAATGTTCTCTCAAGTCTACAGTTAGATGTTATAGTAATCATAGCTCCTGTTATTTTCTCATTATTTACCTTCACTAACTGACAGATTTTGCAATTTCTTATGACTTGTCTCACTCGTTTATTGATTCCTTTGATGTACAAATGTTCTTATAATGCCTTGATTACTTTGAGTGGTCCCACATGCCCATATCTTTCATGATAATCTTTTATTATTGCTGCTTTCGTTACTTCTGGTACATAAATTCGCCACACTTGATCCTTAATTGTAGGATGAATAAAAATTATATCTTCATGGACACAGAAAAATGCCGTTATAATAGAGTCATTTTGTGCTATCCTTTCTCTAACTTTGATTAACTTGGAGTCTGTTCTTTGATCTTCCTTTAACCTGACGATTACTTCCTGTAGCTCTTTCTTGGATTTCAAAATATAATATATCTTACCAATACTCTCCTGCTCCACTTCAAATGTTTCCTTTTCTAGATTCACTCGTGACAGGCTGTCTGCTATGATATTCTTTTTTCCAGGGACATATTCTCAACCTAAACTGTATTCTTGGAGTATCAACACCCATCTAGTGAGTCTACCATGGTTGAGCTTACAGTTTCTTAAAAACAATATTGACCTATGGTCTGTCCTAATAGTTACTGGGTAGCCCAATATAAATGTACGGAATTTCAAACAAGAAAAAACAACACTCAGTAGTTCCTTTCCGGTCACTGTATAATTTCGTTCACAACTACTCAGGACCCTGCTTGCAAAGCTAATTACCCAATGATTGCCTTCCTCATCTTCCTGATATAGTTCACTTCCAAGACTAATGTTGCTGGCATCACAGTTGATGAAAAAACGTTTATTGAAATTTGGGTGATGTAGCATTATGCTATTTAAAAATTTATCTTTTACTAATTTAAAATTATTGTCTTCACTTTCATCCCACTTCCATTTGTTATTCTTTGATAGTAAATGTTGGAAATTTGAGGTCACTTCTGAATAACTTTGCTGGAATTTCCAGTAATAATTGCATATTCCCAAAAAGGATTGTAATTGTTTTAAATTTTTAGGTTTTGGAAAATCTTGGATAGCTTTTACTTTTTCTGGTGATGGTATTATCCCAGTAGCAGACAAAATAAATCCGAAAAATGGTAATTCATTGGTAATAAATTTTGACTTGTCTAATTTTAAAGTTATATTGTTTTGTAGTAACTTATTTAATACTGTTTCTACTCTATTACAGTGCTCCTTCCAAGTACATGAAGTAATCAATATGTCATCAACATACACTGTTGTAAAATCTAGATCTTCTTTACCAAGAATTTGGTCCATACATTGTATGAACACGGCCACAGAATTTACCAAGCCAAAGGGTAAACGTTTGAAACGATAATTTCGTCCTTCAAATATAAAAGCGACATATTGTCTACGGTTAGGATGCAATTCAATCTGCCAATAGCCGCAGACGGCATCCCAAGTACTCGTGTACTTAAATCCATAAAATTTCTTCATTATTTCATCAATCTCACCTGGAGATGTGTGGTCATTAATGAGCATCTTATTTAACTCTCGAGCGTCGAGGCATAATCTAACTTGACCATCTTTCTTTGGTATCGCTACCAGTGGACTAGTGTATGGGGAGTTGCTTTTTTCAATTATGTCTTCAGTGACCATTCTTTGAATTTCTTTTCGTGCTGCTTCCTTTAAAGCTTGAGCGATAGGATAAGACCTTTTATTAAAATTTACATTATCTTTAAACTTTACCTCACACAGGAAATTTTTAGCTTTTCCTGGTGATCGAAAATACTGTACTGTATCTATTATAGATTTCTATGAGTTCATGTTTCTCTTCTACACTTATAGTTTCTTTGACCTTCCCACCTTGAAACTCCATTATCTCTTCTATCTTCTTCTGCCACATCTCTGACTCCGTTACTTTATTATTCTTACCTATGGTTAACCTGTTATTTTCCCTAACATAATATGAGTTCAGACACTGAGGGGCACTTTGGCTACCACTTATCTCAGCCGATAACTCACCTTCTTCTGTATCAGGGTAATCTTACCACTGGCCAGATCTATAATTGCAGTGTGTCGCCGTAGCATATCACACCCTATTAATATTCTAAAAGGTAACCCTCGGGCTACTAAAAATTCTATAGGTATTCCTATTCCACTGTTGGTAACATTCAGACATACTTGTTTTCTAATGGTCTTATTTTGTTTCCCGGTGGCGCCAATAATTGCCATGTTGTTAATGGGTAATGTAGGTATTCTTTCGGTGGTTAACTCTGTAATTCTGTCAAGCTCTAATTGGTCAATAATTGAAACATTTGCTCCCGTGTTGATCATAGCTTCTGTTAATACTCCATGTAATTTTACTTGTACATATACTGTATCATTATTCAATGGTGCCTCTTCGACTGCTCTTTCTTCAAGTAATTCCGCCTGTAAATTGCTTCTGATGATTGTAATTGGTTCATTCATTTTGTTTTGAGGACCTTGGTAAATTCTGTGCCCAATGGTCTCTAGCAGTGACGGGCTGTCACTTCTTCTCACTGCTGGTACCCGTTTCCCCGACTTCCCTCATTATTATTGGATTGCTCCACATTCTCCCTGGGTTGATGCTCAAGTGAATGCCTTCTCTCTTCCTCACTGTTTCCAGGTCTTTGGTGTTCTTCGCTTCTGCTTCTTTGTGGAACTTCCTCTCTTTGATATAAATTGCTATAATAGCTTCTATTATTAAAATTTCGCTGTCTTCCTCTGCATCGATTATTGTTATAATTATGATTATAATTATGATTAGCCCTCACATAATTTACTCATTGTCGAGTGTCTCTTGGTTGTTCATTTCTACGATCCTCTGTGTTTCCTGATCTCCATCTGCTTCTTCTGTAATAAGATTCTTGCTCGTAGTTCTCTAATAAAGCTTCGATACCTCCGATAGTCTTAATTTGTCCACTCAATCGAGCACTTATGATCTTCTCATCAAAATGATAGGTTATTTTGGTGACAAGACACTCATCTGGAATCTTCGGGTCTAAGTATTTTGCAACACATACTTTTCCTAAACAGTATGCCGTAGGTGTCTGTCCTTTAATGCTGTCATACCTCCCATGACAGATATCGTCCCGAATAATATTCTGTACTGATTCAGACCAATACTTCAGTTTGAATAACTGTTTAAATTTATCATAATTGCACACTTCATTCCTAATGACCGTCCACCAGTTGTCTGTGATGTTCTTAAAACACTCATCTAAGATGCCCTTGATCATATTCCACCTGGTTTCTTTCAATCGGTTCAGCATTTCATCAACTCTTTCTAAAAATTCTAGAGGGTTTCTTCTGTAGTCCCTAAAGTTCACACTTTTTCTACTATCTTGTATTGTATGTTGAGTGTTACATGTTGGTCTAACACTCATTCTATCTATCTCCCCTTGTATGTTTACTTGGAAATGTTGTAAATTTTCTATTTTCTCCCCCTGATTATTTACCTGGTTTTTTACCTGTTCTATTTTATCAGTAAAATTGGTTATTTTACCAGCAGCTATGTCGCTCTGCATACTGTCCAATTGATCTTTAGTTTCCTGTTGTATGGCCATTATTCGGACTTGATTACTATGTTCCCCTCGATCCATCCTGGCATCTATTTCCGTTCTGACTTGTCCGATGGTTTCTTCGGTTTTATCTAGTCTTTGCTTGGTCTCTGTTATTTGGTTTTCTGTATCCTTGTATTCATCTACTTTTTGATTAAGCGTTTTGGTAACATTTTCAATCTTCCCCTTGAGAGTTTCACTTAACTCCTTATTGAAATTCTCCATTTTACCCTCAATTTATTTCAAGTTTTCTTCGTTTATTTTCACAATGTGTTTTAAGCTTTCCCTCAAGGTTTCGTTTTGTTTCCTTGAGTTTTCCTTATTCTTCTCATTCATTTTCCGTAGATTTTCGTTAGTTTTTTCCTCCTGTTTCCTAAAATTTTCATCTATCTTGTCAAACTTTTCGCTCAAGGCTTCGTTTTGTTTCCTTGAGTTTTCCTCCTGTTTCCTATTATCTTCCTGGATTTTGTTATTCCCTTCCATTATAATTCTCAACATCTCCTGCATGCTCATGTCTTCTTTTTGGGTGGGTTTATCTGGTTGTTCCCCTTGGGCATCCTCTTCGATCATTTCCTTTTCCATGTCCTTAACTACTTCTATTTCTTGTTCCTGTCCACCTTCTTCCCGGAGAAGTCCAGGTCTTCTGTCCTCTTCTTTGGCCTGCCTCTGGTATGCATTTCTTAGCTTCTTACAGTTGCCGACAAAAATTAGGTTTTTCGTTATAGTAAATACTTGCGTATAACTCGAAATTCTTTCCTAATTTAAGCCCTCTAAGTTGAGCACCATTTGTAACCACTAACTTCCTTTTCTTTAGTTATAGCCCCACTTTGGGATCGTCATTTGTAACCACTCGGGAAAGTTACATCTTATTAGCCCTACGTTGTTTGCGTAATTTGTAACAAACCAACTTTCACGGGATCCTTTGCGGTTTTTACTCCTTGTAGGTATTACAGTTCAGTTGATAGAGAGAGAGAGAGAGAGAGAGAGAGAGAGAGAGAGAGAGAGTAAGTTCCTCCCTTTGTGTACTGTGTTATTGTTTTATTAAATGTATTTTGTAACAGCTGTTTTCAAGGCGGCAACACGCGACAGGTTATGTTCGCCGTTGTAACTGAAAGTTTTACCATATCCTTAATCTGGTCTTCTTGCTTTTCTTTTAAGCCCCACGTTGAGCACCAATTTGTAATTAAATCTCTTACCAATCCTTATCTGGTCTGCTTCCTTTTCTTTTAAGCCCCACTGTTGGGCTAGCCAAATTGTAACTAAACGTGTATCGTGGAAATAGTATTGTGTTACAAAATATCTTAAATATGTGTTCTTGAAATAAATAAAATTGTTTGTTTAAAAAAAAAATTTTTTTTTATTAAAAATATATTTTTTTTGTATTAAAAATATATTTTTTTTATTAATCAATTAATTAAAAACAATTAATTAATTGAGTTTCAAGACGTTCCAAAATGTTTACTACTTAATTCGAAAGTTTTATAGCCTTTTGTGTATTTATGAATAAACTCCAACCACTTATAGGATTGCCTCCAATTGCAATCGATCTTTGTTTACTTTTGGTTTGGAGGTTATCTTCCTTCTGGTGGTGAAATTCTTGTAGCAAATTATGTTTAAATTAATATATCGTTAAATAGTTATATTTAGAAATAAAAAGAACTGTTTTAATTGAAAGGTATTAATTATTTTATTAACAATTGATTATTCGGACTCTTGTCGATTTTTAAATCGATTCTCAGGGTATCGATATGTTATTACAGATTTTTATATAAAGTACAAAGGTTCTTTGAACAGCTATTTATGGGAAAAGTCAGAGAAATGGGACAAAGATTAAAAAGTATAGCATTACAAGATAAATTTTTAAAATTAAAAGTACATATATTCAATTGAAAGTGTAAAAATAAATAAATAGGTTGCGAACCGTCTCGCAGACAAACAGTAGATGGCTGTGTTCAGTTGAGCATTGATGAAACAGCAATGGTCGCCATCGAAGTTGTAGATCGTCACCTCAAAGTTTTTTGGTGTCCCAATAAAGATGTTTTCCTGTCGAATTTAGGTCCTAGTGTCTGCAAATCTTCCTTCTGATGTTGGTTTAGTGTCTTTGGTGAAGTTTCAGTGTTGTATTTCAAAAATTAGTGTATTTATAAGTCTGGTTCACTTTTGATGGTTAAGTTATATTACTGTTTTATTGAGTTTAAAATGTTATTTCACTGTAGTTTTGTGCTATACAATGTTTGTTCAGTGTTGGTAGGTGTTTATGTCACTGTGTTGAGGTTGTAAAATGTTTTTTGCCGCCACTCACGATTTTCACTCTCGGATCATACTATTACTCGCCATTACGGTATTCGAAACTAGGTTAATACGTTTTAAATGCTCGTGTCAAGTGTCCCGTACCACGTTCAATAATTAACTCTCATACTTCCTTCACCTCCGACTAAAACCTTAGCCAAAGCAATATTATTCCTTACATGTTCGAATTTTATTTTGCATCCTGTGCATGTAATAAAGTTACATTATATAACTGCTTATACTTTGGTTATTATTCAAATTTATTAGCTAGTTGTTACTTAATTTTATCCTTCAGTTCATTCGGCGTATTTTGATATCAAATAATGCCGTTTTATTAAGTTTTTGATCTAAAATTGGTAATTTTACCTTCATTTTGTATATTGTAAATTTTAAAGTCCAGCTTCCTGTTATTATCCAAATTCTGCCATTATCAAGTTATATTTATGATTATTAAAACTCATATTGTAATAAAAGGTTTATATTCCCTTAATTTCTTGCAATTATATGAATTAGTTAAGTTTTAAAATATTATGTTGGAATATATGACTCCCCACTCCAAATTTTTGAGTTCTGTCATTTCCATTTTTATTAATAATCCTGGCTATAATTTTACAAAATCTTTCTGAGTTATATTTCTAATTATATGGCTTTGTTTCTGGTTTACCTTATCTAAATCCCTTCAGTTTAAATGTATTTAAGTACTTAGTTTCTCAGTTTTGATGATGTTTAGTTTTCATCATTTTGCCTAGATTCCTAACAATTTTTCCATACAAATTTTTATATAAACAATACATATTGAGTTATACCCTCTGACTTTTTAACATTGCAATATAAATTAAACATTTTTTCTATTAAACAAAATAACAGTATCTGTTTCAATACTATTAACATAACTAATAATTCTAAATAATAGTTGTCTTCAACTAATTAGACATTTTTTTTTTATACTTAAAGCTTAATACTAATACATAACAAATATTATTTAAAAAAGAATGTTTTTTCCCTGCTAACATCTTATTTAATTATTAACATTAATACATGTAATAAATATTTTTACAATTAAAGGATGTTAGTGGTTCTAAACTGTTTAAATGTTCTTATTCCTAGTACATTTTTAAAATATCTTATTCTATATAAACAAAACCTTATTTTCTATATTCTTATTCTCTATTCATTATACTAAGTTTAATTATTCAGTTTTTAACTGTTTTTAATATGGTTTTTTGGACAATCGTACCCTGTCACTTTACTTTTTATCCTGTGTCTGATTCTGTTTTTATTCATCATTTAAATAAATGTCATTTTAAACAGATTGACAGCTCTATGTTAATACATGTATTATATTCCCTCTGTACAAATATTAAGTCACTCAAAAGTTGTATTTTTTCATTATCTACATAGTTTGTGAAAGCCAATAGTGAAACATAAGGTTTATTTTTTATAATACACAAACTAGCACTGGTTCACTTTACACTCCTTGATTCTATTTCTACATGGTTATTTAGTCTTGCTAAAATCAAGAAATCTATTTGTGGGTTACAATGAAGATTTGTTCTTTGGGTATTATATTATTGTTTCACCTTGGTCCACTTGCAACTCTTACTCTATACACTTTTAGTCTTATTTCTATTGTACATGTGGTTTTTCTCATGAATACTTTGTTATACTTTTTATTATTATTGTTTTTATTTATTTTGGGATATGGGTGTTTTTTTTACAAGAGCATTCCTTCTTCTTGTGGATGCTGTCTTCTTCTTGTTTCTTCAACGATGTCTTCTTTTCTTCTGGCTTCTTAGAATTGTATTTTCTTCATCTTCTTCTGGATGTCATCGGGTTTTTTGGGGTTACTTCTTCATCTACTCTCCTTGTTTATTCAAATGCATCACCTTTTATGGTGGATCTTGCCTTGTTCTGGGTTTCTACTTTATCTATTCCTTACCTTCGTTGTGGGTTTAGTAATGTTCTGGGTTGCTTTCTTATCTACTTCTTACCTTCCTGGGTTATATTTTTTCACCTTGAGTTATTAACCTGGGTTTTGATGATTCATCACTAGTAACATTTCTTTTATACGAACTTATACTTTTAATCAATGATTGTACTGCACGGTTGTTCTGAATTAATTCTTTATTCACGATATTAATTGATGACTCGTTGGGCACTTGGTGAAACATATTAATACAAAGGTTTTGTAAAATATATAAAAACACTTGGTAAGTTTCACAAATTTTTTAATTAACTCTGACAGCTGTTTCGACTAACTTAAGCCATTGTCAAAGAGCGAGTGAATGAAATTACTGAACACAGGATGTAGGGGAGTGTAGGTGGTAAACATCTGTTTAGGGCGTATCTGGAACATCTGTGTTGTGATGTCGTGGGGGGGGGGAGTGTGTGCATGAGACAAGGGAAGGTCTGGTGTCTTTAAAAACTAAATACAATCATGAATGCAAAATATAAAATTAACTGAACTAAATATAAACTGAATGCAAAATTTAAAATAATGATGAACATACAAAATAAACTAAACTAAATAACAGATTTTAATAAAGGGGATACACAAAATTCAGTCTGTTCATTGGTTAAATTTTTGTTATTTTTATTGCTTTTTTAATTTCTAAAATTTCTAACAAATCCATTTTTTTACGTTTTTGTATGTTGTGGAGTAGTGTTATGTTTTTTGTGTCTATGAAGTGATTGTGTTGTAAGCAATGATCTGCAAAACCTGTATTAGATGTATTGGTTAAAATCGCCTTCTTATGTTCAGAAATGCGATGTTTCAGAGCACGGCCACATTGTCCGATATAAATAGCATCGCATTCTGCACAGTGTATTTCATAAACTCCATTTTTCTCCAGTGTGTTAGATTTTTCTTTATTATTGACTAGTAGTGAAAAAAGATTACGTTTGTTTACTGATACCATGTTAAGACCATGGTTTTTTAACCTATTATTAATCTTATCTGTTATACACGGAATGTAATTTGTTAAGTGAAATTTTTTGTTACCCTGATCTGGCTCTATGGAATAAAATTCTTTTAAAGTAATTTTCTTCTGTTTTTTTAAAATTAAAGAGTTAATTATTCTTTCATCATAACCGTTATTTTGTGCTATGGCTTTTATAATATCTACCTCTTTATTGAAATTTTCTTTGGATAAAGGAACTATAAGGAGACGATTAACCATTGCATGAAAACTGCTTAATTTTATGTACCATGATGTTAGTGATTGTTTATGTATAACGGTATCTGTAAAAGTAGGTTTTCTATATATCTGAAAACTAAGATTATTTTGTGATCTAGTAATGGTAAGATCCAAAAAATTTAAACTTTTCATATTTTCTGTTTCAAGTGTAAATTGCACGCTACTATAAAAGGAATTAATATAATCTAAGAACATATGGAGCTGTCTATCTGTTCCCGTCCAGATACAAAATATATCATCAACATACCTTGCCCAATGAAAAACATATTTTATGTTGGGGTTATCAGATGTAGAAATGTTTTCTTCCAAGAATGTCATATACCAAGTGTTTTTATATATTTTACAAAACCTTTGTAATTCTTTATTATTTTGCTTCCTTCGGATTTAAACATTTTATTATATTATTTTAATGATCAATTCGCCATTCATTTTTATGTGCTTATCTGTCACGCTACACCGTTTATACCTCGTACGCTATGATGACTGCATTAGTTTGCTCACTCTTCTCTGCTATTTACCAGTTTCTTGTAACAAATTTGCTATCTACAAAGAATAACACAAAGTCAATTCCCTCAAAAGGTATTTATTATCTGATATTGGTTTATTTTATTGAAACTATTAAATTCAGTTCATCAATTTTCAAATCAACTATTATCGAAATTATAACAACTTTCGATATATGTATTTCTATCATACAACAGATGTATTCAATTATAGTTATAAACAAAATTAATAAATTATTTTATCTCAGGGTTTTTTGGGGATTCTTTGAGCTGTAAGAAAGTCAGAAATGCTTTGATAAGAGTATCATACTTTACAAGAAAAATATTTTGTTCTTAAAGACTAGGTCAAAGAGTTCGTTTTTTAGACGCCAGAGTGCAGATTACACGAATCACTACAGCTGACAACCACGAAATATGGCCACTGTGAAGTTCTAATGAGATTATATTTTTACTGTTTTGAATTAAATAAATAAAATTTAAAACGTTCTCACTAAGTTTTCTTATAGATTTAATTATTTTGTACTGGTTTCTAGTGTTCGTTACTTGGTGGTGATGTGTAGTTTTTTATAATATAGAAACTTTCTCTTGTGAAACTTACTTGTCTTTTTCATCGAATGCGTTTCGGCGTCGTGTTCGCCTTCGTCAGCTTAGAAACAGACTGCCAGTACTTAGTAACGGTTGTTGTTTGGAAGGTATAGTGGGGGTGGTGTGTAGAGGAAGGGGATTGGCGCGGGGATCCAAATTATTGTTAGTTCTTTGTATAATGGTGTCGAAAAGTGTATGTGATTTATATTGTAATTGGTCGTTTAGTATGTTGTTTGGTTGTGTTGTGTGGTATTTGTATATTTCACACTGTTCAGCTGTGTTGAGTTTTTGACCTTTGGGTAAGAGGTGTAATATTTCAAGATTAGTATCTATGTTGGTGTAGCTATGGTTATGTGTGTGGCAAACGCAGAATGTATATTGTTGTTGGATAGGGCCTTTAAGTGTTCAGAGTAACGGGATGAAAAAGATCTTCCCGTCTGGCCTATGTAGAAACTATTGCAGTTGCTACAATTTAATTTGTAAACACCTGTTCTATTGTATTTGTCTATGTCCGTGTTTGTATCGTTGATGTGTTTTTTGATGGTATTGTTAGTTCTGAATGCTATTTTGTACTTGTGTTTTCTGAATGTGTTGGCAAGTTTGTGTGTGTTGGAGTTATGGTATGTGAGTGTGATATATTTATTGTGTTGTGTGTTATAGTTGTCTTGTTTGTTCATCATCTTCTTTCACTGCACTACACTTTATAAAATATTGTAAACTTTCTCAAGTGAAACTTACTTGTCTGTTTTGTATGTAGAACGCGTTTCGGCGTCGTGTTCGCCTTCTTCAGCTTTGCGACAGACTGCCAGTACCAAACAACATACTAAACGACCAGTTGCAATATAAATCACATACACTTTTCGACACAGTTATACACAAAACAAACAATAATTCGGATACCCGCGCCAATCCCCTTCCTCTATACACCATCCCCACTATACCTTCCAACCAACAAACGTTACTAGGTACTGGCAGTCTGTCGCAAAGCTGAAGAAGGCGAACACAGTGCCGAAACGCGTTCTACATACAAAACAGACAAGTAAGTTTCACGTGAGAAAGTTTACAATAATATATAAAGTGTTGTGTGTTGTTGGTATTTTGTGTTTTGTTATTTTTGTTTTTGATGCGTTTGGAGCATATGGTTGAAGGCCGCATGTTTATGTTGTGTTGGGTGGTTTGATGTGTTGTGTATAACCATGTCAGTTGTTGTAGGTTTCCTGTATATTTTGTACAACATAAACATGCGGCCTTCAACCATATGCTCCATAGACTAACTAAAATACCCTTAAGTAAACAAGATTATACTGACGAACTCAACACAATCAAATACATAGCAATGAAAAACGGTTACAACCCTAATTTAATAAACAAACTACACAAACGCATCAAAAACAAAAATAACAAAACACAAAATACCAACAACACAATAAATACATCACACTCACATACCATAACTCCAACACACACAAACTTGCCAACACATTCAGAAAACACAAGTACAAAATAGCATTCAGAACTAACAATACCATCAAAAAACACATCAACGATACAAACACGGACATAGACAAATACAATAGAACAGGTGTTTACAAATTAAATTGTAGCAACTGCAATAGTTTCTACATAGGCCAGACGGGAAGATCTTTTTCATCCCGTTACTCTGAACACTTAAAGGCCCTATCCAACAACAATATACATTCTGCGTTTGCCACACACATAACCATAGCTACACCAACATAGATACTAATCTTGAAATATTACACCTCTTACCCAAAGGTCAAAAACTCAACACAGCTGAACAGTATGAAATATACAAATACCACACAACACAACCAAACAACATACTAAACGACCAATTACAATATAAATCACATACACTTTTCGACACCATTATACAAAAAACAAACAATAATTTGGATCCCCGCGCCAATCCCCTTCCTCTACACACCACCCCACCACCACTATACCTTCCAAACAACAACCGTTACTAAGTACTGGCAGTCTGTTTCTAAGCTGACGAAGGTGAACACGATGCCGAAACGCATTCGACGAAAAAGACAAGTAAGTTTCACAAGAGAAAGTTTCTATATTATATAAACTGTAGTGCTGTGAAAGAAGATGATGAACAAACAAGAGAACTGTATTTTTTTAGTTTATGAAGGTAGGCCTTTCTCACCAATGGCAGTGACTAGGTTCCAATTTTCAAGCTATCTGGTGGCTGGACAAATTTTCAGTGTTTTTGTATATTCTCGCATCAATTAGTATGTTTCAAGTGATGTCCCAGACATAGTTTCTTATGCTGATTCTTTTCTTCAGTTTTGAATAGCGAACAGTTTGAAATTTAATTAATATTTCTGAAATTTTCTGGACATTATTTTTGTGTCATGTACCCTCTTGAAATCAAACTTAACCATCCTCTCATCTTGTTACCTTAATTACCGTTAGTAACCAAGAAATTGATGAGTTTTTATTGGCTAACCTAGGTACAGTTTTAGTAATTAGGCTAGTATTAAGATATTATTACTTAACTAAAAATGAACTTTTTTCATGTGAAAAACTTACTATTTTATCGGACGCGTTTCGGCTTAGTATCCGCCTTCTTCAGCTTTGGTAACAGACTGCCAGCATTTTGTAACGGTTGTGTGGAAGGTGAAGTGGGGGTGGTGTGTGGCGGAAGGGGATTGGCGCGGGGATTCAATTTATTGTTTGTTTTCTGTATAATTGTGTCAAAAAGTGTATGTGATTTATATTGTAATTGATCGTTGAGTATGTTGTTTGGTTGTGTTGTGTGGTGTTTATATATTTCATATTGTTCAGTTGTGTTGAGTTTTTGACCTTGGGTATGTAATGTAGAATTTCAAGATTAGTGTCTATGTTGGTGTAACTGTGATTAAATCCAATGAAAAAAGCCAATCCACATGAAAAAAGTTCATTTTTAGTTAAGTAATAATATCTTAATACTAGCCTAATTACTAAAACTGTACCCCGCGCCAATCCCCTTCCGCCACACACCACCCCCACTTCACCTTCCACACAACCGTTACAAAATGCTGGCAGTCTGTTACCAAAGCTGAAGAAGGCGGATACTAAGCCGAAACGCGTCCGATAAAATAGTAAGTTTTTCACATGAAAAAAGTTCATTTTTAGTTAAGTGTTAGTGCTGTGAAAGAAGAGATGAATAATCAAGACAGATATTATTAGTTCTTTCACCTTTTAGGAAAAATACTCCTTTAAAAAGGTTAACTCTAATTAAATTTAATTTACATAGTGTTTTTCTTCATACTATTACATATGCTTAGATACTTATATGTTATAATTTAGTGGTGATAATCCATAGTTTTTTATTAACAAGATGCTTGTTTTTTAGGAACTATTTTCCATTAACATTATTTTCTCATAACAATTACATAAACTTATTTAATATACCCTTCTGTCATCACCTGAAAGTGTTTTTTATTAAAATTTAGTTTTCTTTTATATTTTCGGTTTACTAGATGTGTTTAATTAGTTCATTTCTGACTTTTATATTTGTAAATGTATTACTGCTCCTAGGCCCTATTTTATTTTTCACTATCTCTTTATAATTTATTCCAATTAACAGTGATTAATTCCTTCTCTAACCCTGGATCTTTCAGAAAAATAAACATAATAATATTCTACTTATACATTAAAGTATTGCCTTTGTGGGCTAACAAAAATAAAACAGTAATAACTTACTACTAACTACTTATTATCTATTACAATATTCCTGCATCCTTATCACAACTTGTGACTGATGTCTCTTTAATATCACTAATCATATTATGTCGCACTTGGTGTACACTGTATTTTTATAGCACCACTTATTACACTGTATATTCACTACTAAAGTGTTTATTGTTTAGTGTACTATTAATCTACGACAAAGGTTTTATAGTATGATACTTTAGTGTAATACATTTTCTGACTTGGGGAATGGGATACCTAATGAATTTGTTTATCATTAATAATAATAATAGGTATTTTATTTTTTATTAAAGAATATTGGACCTTTAGTTCATTTAGTATTAGGTACCAATTATGTAAGGTTACACTATTTACCGTATCATTCTCAGATACAGCCTCTTCAAATACTTGGTTAACATCATCATAATTAACCTCATTAACATTATTACTCACCTTGTAGTCTGTCACTTGATTATTATTCGTAATTATTTCTCCATCATAATTACCACTTGTTTTAAAGTCATCACTTACCTTATTGTCTGTAGCTTCATTATTTTTAATATTCCTCCCCAGCTTATCTAACTGTTGTATCAATTTAGTATTTATTTCGTTTAGTTTACCATCGATATTCTTTTGTGACTCGGTCACTTTTTCGTTTATTTCATTAATATTAATATTTTGTTGTTTCATTCCCCCTTTAATTCATTAAATTTAGCATCTAACTTATTATTTTGTTCATTAAATTTAATGTCATTCATATCAAAATGTTTATTTAGTTTGTCAAACTTGCTTTCGAATTTCTTATTCTGTACATCAAATTTTACGTTAATATCCCCTCTTAGTTCACTAAAATTGCTACACATCATACTATACAAACGTTTTAACATATCATCGTCATCAGATTTCTTATTTTGACTAATTGAAATTGGCACTGAATGAATTTCAACTTCATCCATTATTTTTGATTCGGTAAAATTACCTTCATTTGGTAGCATTAAATCTGTTTGTATTCCTGAGTCGCTCCTATCAGCTGACTCAGTTGACATATTTTCTTTATTTACGCTCATAGACTTATTTTCACATTCATCGCTGATGGTTACGTCAGTTTTATTTATTTTACTCTCAGTATTTTCCATGTTTTATTATTATTATTCTTACATATACAACTATGCTTTCTAACCTACACAACCACCCTCACTCCCAAATAATCCTTCTCTGCAACTCAAATTAGATCTGGTTTGTATAATTAATAAATTATACACACCATCCATGTTCGGGCGCCAATTGTGACACTACACTTTTATGTGTTAACGAAGTTTTACGAACTTATAAAAACTTACGTCTTTTCTTACCTTCGGGTTCCTTCCAGGGTTATACATACGAAACAGTTGCAGAGGGATTATTTAGGTTGAATTGCGAAATAATTATGTTAACACAGTTTATGCTGACTAAAACAAATTACTTTTCTTTTATTATGCAAAATTGTTATTTTCCCCACTTGGATGACAGTTACTTAAATTCTTATATTTTCTTATAAATTAATACATTTATCTCAAACATAAAATTAGAGGTATAAAATTAACAAATGAACAATTCTTACATGACTGTAACAAAGTAATTTATATGATTAATCAACCAGTACTTTTCCTTATTTCACTCACTCTCTCACACTTTTATAATTCCATTTTTAACCCCGTTTATAGAGCTCTTTAAATCTTTATTTTTCAATATTGAATTATTTATTTGGGATGGTTAGGATATATAGCTGATAGTTTGTTATTGGTACTTTACCATTCCGGAGACGTTCCAATCGATTTCACCACCACCACAGGGTTATTTGCCATTTCCCTGATCACTCCGAACTTCGGTGTTTATGTAGTTTTACACGGCAGTTTTACTCGTTCTTCGGTAGTTCACTCCTAATTTATAACTGATGGGTTATAACATTTTGTCGGCCAACATTAATTTTTCTGAAGCACTTACTTTTTATTGACTGCACGGTCGAACGGAGTGTTGTCGACTGGCATATATTGCTCGCATATATTAATAGTTACTGGAACTGCGTGCTCCTTTACTGCCCCGCGCGGCTCTGCTGTGTATACTTGACTGGTCCAATGATGACTAACTGTTGCCTCCTGGCTTGTGGTAATTACGTTTTTTTCTGTATTTCACGGGCAGCACAAGCTGGAGACGATTATGTAACTTGTCTAGACGGGCTGGCTCCAGACATAAACAGACTGGTTTCTTTCAATAACATTGTATGCAGCGTTGTGAAAGCAGGGGTTCCCAAGAGGTTGTATACTGTTGGAATTGGCATTTATTAAAATTCTTTACCACCCAATTCTGTACCGTTACAACAACTGACAAAATCTTGCTATACTTCTTGTCATTTATTAAAATTAAACTTTATAATATTACTTTTTTAAAGTAATTTGTTGTTTACAAAAAAAAATCATTTAAAAATTATGTTGAATCATAAATCCACCACTGTACTAGGGAAACTGGAAAACTACATATAAAGTTAACAAACGAATAACAAAGATTATTTTTGCTTTATGAAGTTATAATAAGTTTTAGAGAATTCTAGATCATAATTCTTCCAGAACTAACATATCTACACTGAAACTAGCATAAACTTTAAAAAATAACTATTAAAGATTTCTTTAAATATGTATCAAAGATATTCTAAAATATTAAAAAAAAAAAAAATTCAGCACACTATATATAATTATTACGATCAATATATTATTTGTATTACTTCTAGTTACTTTGCAAAGAAGGTAGTCTAGTATAAACAAAGGCTTAAGTTGAACACATATTGTCATAACAGAAGCAGAATAATTATCAGCTATAGATTAAATAAAATAAAAATAAACCAGGTAAATGAAATTAAGATTATAAATCCAGTGAGGAATTTCCATACTTCATATAATATACCTACATTACAAAAAGTTGATAAATTTATTCTTTTAAATTTGACATACACGATTTTACTATTATCTGATTGAATTTTCCAAATGTTACTAAAATAAAACTATGCCTGAAGAAAAATAAAATAATTTTCTGTCAATAGTGTTGAACAGAATATCTTTTAAGGTTTTTCTGTGGTTACCCTTCCCTTTGTGGATTTGCCACTGACAAATTGAGAGTTAAGATGAGGCTGACATTTTTTTTCTGTAATGTGATTATTATTTTAAACTATTGTGTTGTATTGATCTGAAATGTTTCATTATAATATGAAAATTAATACTAATATACAGACATGATAATGGAAATTACCATAATTAATAAATAAATATTTTTATTTTGATCCAGGGACTAGTAGCTCAGTATTTGTAGTATTATAAAATAATACATAGTTACTGTATGGTCTCCAGATCACTGTATATGATTAAATAAATAATTACCTTATTTTATCCACTAAGTGATCGTCTTTTTCTAAATTACAACATGTTTCAGGGCTTATATCCCCATCTTCAGGTAAAAACAAAATCTGCCCTATTGTTAGGGTTTCGTTAAAAAGTTCACAGAAACACAAACACATAACACACTTAAATAAATTAACATAGAACATCGAGTTTGCATCGGAACGCGCTACAACCGAACCAGTACACTGGCCGAAGTCCGACTTCCAACTGATCCGTACACGCTATTCACGGTTTATTTTCATTGCTGTGTCATATAGTTTATTTGACTTGAATGACAATTGTTCATTAAGTACCTGATTTTTATTCATTCTTAAGGCCTTGTATATTTCAAATTCTTCTAGGGCATCTAGTAGTTGACCCTTTTTACCTATATGTAAAGGTTCCAGATTCTCTTTAAATCCAGTGTATGTATGATTCTCATTTATTAGGTGTTGTGCGTAATGCGATACATTAGTATTGGGGAACTTTTTAGGTAAATGTTCTTTGAATCTTTCAGAAAATTTTCTCCCCGTCTGGCCTATATAGATTTTATCGCATTCATTACACCGGATCCTATAAACACCCGAACAATCCTCTAGTAATGCTGTGGTATGAGGCTTAAGTATATTTGTTAATTTGTTCGTGGTCCTGAACGAGACAATAATCCCTAGCTTTTTTAGTTCATTATGTAGTATATTAGGTAGTATGTTCATATATCTAGCGGCAACATATTGGGTTTTATCTTTAACTCTGTCCGATTGTTTTAATTTATTAAAATCTGTCCGATCTGTTTTAATCTGTCCGATTGTTTTAATATATTACAATCTGTCCGATTGTTTTAATCAATAGCAGCATCTAACACTAAAATTAAAGCACAGAAGCTTTGGCTTAAGGAAGAAATTAAGGCTTTGTACAAAAAGAAAAATTATCTGAACAAGTTGTTATTTAATGCGCATTTGAGGGTCCTGGACTCGATACACCCGATCATAATTAACGAAGTTTTAGAAGTTATTCACAGACAGATAAGAAACATTGCTATTTTGATTGTATCAAGATGCAACAAGAAATATGATAAACTGAACCGCGAGCAAAACAAAGGAGATAACATAATTTGTAAACACAAATTTTATAAGCGTGTAGCTAACCTCACGAACATTGAACTATCTAATGAAGAATGTAGTTTATTATCTAAGGGTTTACAGCATAATTTATCTGATTATGGAAAATACATGTTAATAAGAGAAGTCGTAAATGCAGAAGCCGTCATTAAACAAATAAAAAACCAGGAAATTCAGAACGATACACGGGTGGCAATCAACTATAAATTAAATCATACATTACAGTCGGGTAGGACGCTTAACGTGAGGCCTAGTAATGAAATTAAAATCGTGAAGAACATCAAACGCAAATTAGAAAATTTTGACGCAATGATAACTAAAGCTGATAAAGGTAGTACAGTAGTTATCATCAATAAAACTGAATACACACAAAAATGCTATGATTTTATAAATGAAAATAATATTAAGACCCTAAATAAAGACCCCACCATTAAATATACAAAAGCCATAAATTCAGCGGTGAATAAATGTGTTAATTTATTCGATGCTCAAACTAGACGACGTATCAAAAATATAAATCCGAAAGCGCCTGCTTTCAGAGGACTACCAAAGTTACACAAACCTAATATACCAATACGTCCATTAATAAATTATACAACTGCCCCAAGCTATAATGTAGCCAAAAAGCTACAAATAATTATCAAAAACAGCTTAGTAATGGACAACATACATAGTGTAAAAAATACAATAGAATTTATAAACAAAGTTAAAAACATTGAAGTACTGCCTAACCATAAACTGATCTCTATGGACATAATGAATTTGTATACGAACATACCCATGTTAGAGACGATAAATATTCTCGAGAGACTTTTAATCAAGACAAAAGTCTTAAAACAGATACAAATTGATGAACTTATATTTTTATTGAAAATTGTTATACAACAGAATTACTTTACACACGACAACAAGTTTTTTATCCAAGAAGATGGGCTGGCCATGGGTTCACCGGTGAGTGGAATTTTAGCGGAAATTTACATGAATCATTATGAGAACAAGTACATACTTTCTGACAACAACAAGTTATATAATAAAATCATCTCGTACACACGGTACGTAGACAACACATTTTTAATTTTTGGTGGTACTCTTAGACAGATAGACGGATTGCTTACTTTTTTGAACAACATAAACAGTAATATTAAATTCACTATGGAAGTAGAGTATAACAATATGTTGAATTTCCTGAACGTAACCACATATAAACGTAATAACCTCCTTAGCTTTAAAATATATAGAAAGCCAACGACAACTGATGTAGCCATACATGCTAGTTCCAATCGTCCTTATACACATAAAATGGCAACTTTTAACGCACTGGCACATAGATTGACAAATATACCGATGGACATAGAAGACTATAACGATGAAATTAATATAATAAAACATATAGCAATAGTGAATGGTTACAATAGTAAAATCATTGATAAAATAATATATAAACACGCTAATAAATTAAAACAATCGGACAGAGTTAAAGATAAAACCCAATATGTTGCCGCTAGATATACGAACATACTACCTAATATACTACATAATGAACTAAAAAAGCTAGGGATTATTGTCTCGTTCAGGACCACGAACAAATTAACAAGTATACTTAAGCCTCATACCACAGCATTACTAGAGGATTGTTCGGGTGTTTATAGGATCCAGTGTAATGAATGCGATAAAATCTATATAGGTCAGACGGGGAGAAAATTTATCTATATAGGGCAGACGGGGAGAAAATTTTCCGAAAGATTCAAAGAACATTTACCTAAGAAGTTCCCCAATACTAATGTATCGCATTACGCACAACACCTAATAAATGAGAATCATACATACACTGGATTTAAAGAGAATCTGGAACCTTTACATATAGGTAAAAAGGGTCAACTACTAGATGCCCTAGAAGAATTTGAAATATACAAGGCCTTAAGAATGAATAAAAATCAGGTACTTAATGAACAATTGTCATTCAAGTCAAATAAACTATATGACACAACAATGAAAATAAACCGTGAATAGCGTGTACGGATCAGTTGGAAGTCGGACTTCGGCCAGTGCACTGGCTCGGTTGTAGCGCGTTCCGATGCAAACTCGATGTTCTATGTTAATTTATTTAAGTGTGTTATGTGTTTGTGTCTCTGTGAACTTTTTAACAGAACCCTAACAATAGGGTAGATTTTGTTTTTACCTGAAGATGGGGATATAAGCCCTGAAACATGTTGTAATTTAGAAAAAGAAGATCACTTAGTGGATAAAATAAGGTAATTATTTATTTAATTATAAAATAATTTGACTATTTGGTATAACTTACATAATAATGTCCTATGCATTTTTATGGACTACATTTGGAAAGTGTTTGGATAATTAATATCCTCTTAGTCTGCTGAATATATCACTTGAGTTCAATCATATAGAACAACATCAGTTAACTTATACTAGCTATCAGATTTTGCATGTCCAAAGATAACTGAGAATGTCAAGAAGTTATAAAACAAGACATGTTAATATCCAAACTTTTTATCTGTAATTCAATTGCTGTGAAAAGCCGTTAGCCTCTTTAACAGTAATTATGTACTGACTTTTTTATCAGCAGTACAATATATACAGTAAAGCACACTGACGTAACATTCTTGTGCTTGCGTATTTGTTTGTTGAACGTACCTCTAATATGTTTGTGTACTTAACCAGGCCAATGGGATCTGAGCTTTCTTGATCCCATCCATATACACTACATCACATGTAAAATTATATGTATGCCCCATTTTCATAAGCGTAAATGTTGTAAGGGTACATATCTTCAACATGCATTAATGAAGCAACATTATAAGAATAATACGCTAAATGATTAACACTATGAATAAAAAGGGATGAGTCAGAGATAAAGGAATGGGTAATTAACATAATTATGCGATCAAACAAATAAAAGTAATAGTAAAAGTAACCTCTGATAAGAGAAATGTAGCAAGCAATGAAGCAAACGTTGAAAACGATAGTACAATGGATTTAACCATAATAACCCAATAGATGGTAAGTGAATAGGTAGAACCAGCCCCAACACCAGTGATGGACCAAGTAAAATGAAACCAAGTGAGAAGGTGAAGACCAAAATATAAATGAAAAGAAATGAAAAGACACAAACAAATAATATAGAACAGAAAAAGGAGAAATGTTGCATTCCAATAAAGTAATGAAAAAGAAACCAATAAACGATAAAAGTAAATGATAATTATTAGTATCAACCAAATAAGCAATGTAAATGATAATTGTTAAAATTTAATAACTTAGAGACAGACAAAGTACACTAACCAAATAAATAGAGAATAAATATTATAAATCACTCTATTATGACATGAATTTGTTAACAGTATAATTAACCATTGTAAAGTGAGAGATAGAGAGATAAAGAGATAGTGAGATAGTGAACATGAGTATGTGAGAAAGAGAATTTGATGTTAGGTAACACCCACTAGTAACACTTAAATAAAATATAAAAAGTGCAAAGTGACAGTGTAAAACCCCCAAATTAAATAGAAACCCTATTGATAGGTATAAACACCTAATAATCAGTGACAAACACTAAAGGTTTATTGGTGAAAAGTGTTATTAAATAAGAATTTTGTTATTATTAGTATTAAGATTAATTATAGATGAGGAATACAATAGTATTCAGGGAAGGAATCCCATGGAAAGTCAAAATGTTGGTGTTACCATGGTTAGAGAGTAAAGTTTATTTAAGAAAGAATGTGGTAAAGAATAGGAAGGCAGAATCAATAAACATCCTATGTTCTAAGGGATAGTTAGTTAAGTAAAGTTAAATGGTGTGATGATGTTTATCACCAAGAAATAAGTAAGAATAAATCAAATGTAAACAAGAGTAGCATAATAACTGTTAAAGAATTGTTTGATTAAGTTTATGTATAGGAATATGGCTGAAGAGTTATACAGACCATAAACCTAAATGTTATGTTATATTTTATAGAGAATAGTAAATAATAGCCAAATTATAAACAATGGCAATATAAATAAGAAAAAAGATAAATTAATATAAATCTAAAAATACTGGAAAGGCAGTTAGAAAATAATAGACAAACCATAATATGGAAACTAATAAAAACATACAATTATTATAAAACAGACCCAAAACAATTCAACAAGTAAACAAATCATTTGTAACACAAAACAAAACATGTACAAAGGTAAAATAATATGTAATTTGTATAAAATAAGGAAATATAGCCAATTAATACCTAGACCCTATGAAATGCCTAACTGTATAAAACCAATAACAACAAATTGTAAGAAAGTAACTATAATATTAGCAAATCAAAGACAAGTAACTAGTCAATGATAATTAATGGATCATATTAAAAGATAAATGTTAAATTAAGGACATAAAATAAGAAAGAAATGTAATTAAATAATATCAACATGATTGTTCAAACATTAATAAATAAGCAAACCCAGCTTTGTGGGATGTCAAAATGATCTTTGAAAGAAATTATGAACAGTTGTGATAATATTTTATACTTAAATAAGAAGACCGAAGAATAATAGCAATCAGAAGATATTTAATCATTTTGAATAAAAATTCAAATATTCTAACAATGGGCTTAAGTCATGAATAGCCAATCAGAATCAATCAGTTACCATGACAACTGAACATTATGTACGAATATTCCGTTAGAAACTGTTAATTCCATAGTGACGCTCAAGAGGAAGAGACGCCAAGCCGTAAATGGGCCAATTTTTTTATTTAAAACAGTCAAAAGTAACCAAATTTCTTAAAGTCTAGAACCAAACTACCTGATGAGGAACTAATACATTCAACATAGGCAACAGACCAGATTAATTAATTCCAAATTAATTAAATTCGATCAGCTAACATGAAAAAGACGCAAGGCGTGATTAAGTCCCAAGTTGATTGAAGATTGAAGACCGACAACGATGACCCAACCTAATTCAACTGTATGACACTACACATTAAATCAACTGATTGATAAGTATTGCTGAGTTAACCAGATTTATGAAATAAATTCTCTTTAAATTTTCTCATAACACTTTGAACTCTCACTATAAACTGATGATATTATTTCTTTCAAAGATTAATTAATAAAAAATATTTATGAATACCAAGTAACTGAATTATAACCTATGTATTAAACGAATAACACTGGCACACACTTTTAACACCACAGAGTTGAATTTAATGTAAACCTCTTTCATAATTAATTACCACAATTGTAAAGTGGTGTACTTTATTTAAATATCTTGTTCTAAAATTTTTTTGTCTAACTTAAAAGAATTCATTGGCAATTTTATTTTGTATAAATAAGAAGACGGCGTCCATCATGGCGTCAGATTAACTTATGCTGCCACCCTGCTCTCTGCTGAGTAAACAATTAATTTATTGCCGAGGCTAAAACTATTATAATAATTTCAATTGTACCATAATTATTAAAAATTAATGAGCTATCAAGCCAAATAAATAAGTGTGAATCGTTACTAGTTGTCCTGTAATTATTTCAAGTGTATTATGTATGTTGTGTTCTGTAGCAGTGAATAGAATTAGCCAACAACATTTTATGTTGGCAACACGTCCCCCCACACAAGCGAAATTCGAGTTCCCGCCAGTCGGCGAGTAATTTGAATCACTCATTGCAGTACCATAAACAACTGAGATAGAATCTTTTAATTGTTTTTCTGCAAAACAATTTGGTGCCTATCGGGAAGAAAAAAACTAATGAGTAAGGACAGGTAAGGACACACAGGCTACACGAAGCGTTTATAACACAGTGACGCATGCAACGTGCGACTTAATAAACGCACCGACAGATTGAGATTTATTACAAAGTAATACAAACACCAAACGAATTATTACAATGTACATGTAAATAATCGTCATATTAAGAATTTAAATTTATAATGAAAAACCTCATATCGATGTATAATAAATAATATATAATAAAAATAAAATTTCTATTCCTTAAGTGATCAACAGACATTAAAAAAAATCACTGACAATCAACAGTATAACTAACAATTTAAAAATTCTGATAATAGAATATTTGTGAAATAAAATCATCCCAATAGAAATGATATGCACTCAAATAGCTATTTAAAGGCTTATTGTTTTTATGCTCAATTATATCTTCATATACAACTTCTTAATTTTAATTATTTAAAAAATTGTTATCATTTTTAGTATTTACAATTTATACAAGCGATTTACATATTCTTTATTCTACCATTAGTTACCAGTTTTGTACTGTCTTTTTACTTTTAAAATAATCAGTTCGTTATCACCTAATGCTGTGGATCACTCTGCCCTGGTGTGTGTGTGAGGGGGGGGGTCCAGCTCATCAGACGTATCAATCACATTTTTCTGATTCTAATAGAGAGAGAGAGAGAGAGAGAGAGAGAGAGAGAGAGAGAGAGAGAGAGAGAGAGAGAGAGAGAGAGAGAGAGAGAGAGAATGGTCTACCAGAGCAGACTTGGGTGTATATAGGCCTGACATTCTATCCCAGTTCAAGATTTATTAAACAGTTTCAATCCTGTTCAGGCTTGTCACAACAGATTTAGTATAACTTTCAACAATATGAAAATTATTTTCCTGTCTAAGTGATTTTCATTGGCTGTAGACTGCTCTTGTCAAATACAACATTCATACTTGATTTGCAATATTTTGCACTTCATCCAAGTGTTTTTCGTTACTTTGTGATTATTTGTTTAAGAGAGTAATAAACCATTGAATTCTTTGTCAACATTGTGCACAACTATTGATACACTTTGCCTTTTCGCATGGCATTAACCAGTTTCTCAAATTCCGTGAAAAGTGTATCATTTTTTATGTTGTATAGTTTTCAAGTCTGTACCAGCCACACAAATAATAGTGTACCCAAAGATTCCACACAAATAATAGTGTACCCAAAGATTCCAGCCCTCATGATATCACATCAGGCCAAACACACACACACACACACACACACACTTGCCTGAGTAGTCTATTACGTGGGGCATGACAAAGGGCCTATCTGCCGATTTTAAGTTAGTGTCCATGTAATTTTTTGATTCCTTTTGCTATCGCTTCCTAAAAGATTCTAGAACAAAGTTTAGGAAACATTTTGGCCCGCTCTCAACCCTTTACTCTTATGTCTAAAATTATATTCGATGCAAAGGGTAGTTATTAAAGGGTTGAATCAGGCTATAATCAGGGGGTGTAATTATTAATTATTAAACTTCGCGAGAATGCCAGGTAAGCCTCAAAAGTGAGTACCTATAAGTTTTTGTGGGTGCTGATTTCGATTTTGATGTCAAAGAATACATTCTACGCACGGGTTAGAGTTGGGGGTTGAAAATCATCCCTAAAGGGTTGAAAACATGAAAATGTGAGGACATACTTTGAAGTTCTGAAATTGTGTACCTACAGGTTTTGGGGGATTCTGATTACGATTTTGGGTCAAGGGATACATCCGACGCGAGGGTTAGACTTGAAAGGGTTGAAAACCATCCCTAAAGCGTTGAAAACATGAAACAACCCGAGGACGTATTTTGAAGTCCTGAAATTGGGTACCTACAGGTTTTGGAGAGTTCTGATTACGATTTTGGGTCAAGAGATACATCCGACATGAGAGTTAGTTGGAAGGGTTGAAAACATGAAACAACGCGAGGATGTACTTTGAAGTCCTGAAATTGGGTACGTACAAGTTTTGGGGGGATGTTTAACCTACAATTATTTAAACATCACAATATTAATAATATTAAAAAAAAATTTCAACCCTTGCACAATAAAAAACAACTCCAATGCTCAGCTGATGCTCCAAAAAACACGTGTCAGCTGTGAGCAGTGAGCATCAGTTAGAGCATCAGGCCTCTTCTGGTCTCTGCTGGAGGGTCCTTTTTGTTAGCTGTCATAATTCAGAATTCATTGGAAAAAAATACATATTTCATCCATACTTATAAAATTTAATCAAAGAAAAGTTGAATCATAAACATTATATTATTTTATTAAATTAAATTTTCGATTGATATAACGAACCAGCAGTACAGACAGTGGCAAATTGCAACAGATATTGTTTTGTTTACAATAGACGTTAAAATAATAATAATAATACTTATTTCTATTGTCAAGTTGAAAAAATTTAGTTTAGTATAAATTAATAAGCTCTCAGGACCGCACCCTAACATATAACCTAAGATAACAAAATCTAACTGTTGGAGCGTGTTTACATTTTTAGTCATAACGCGGTCAATTTTTAAGAAAGAAATTTCAAATAAAATGCATTTTGTAGGAAATTTAAAGAGCCACAAGTATTGTCATGTGCACTATAGTCAAACAACCTACTGTACACTAGATATTTTGCCTAGAAGTTAAAAATATTTTACACGATGTCGGCAAAATACACTTTTAAACTGCTATATCTCATCGAGTTTTAGTCATAAAGAAATTAAACAAAAATTTATAAGTTTTGTTTTTTTATAAGCTTTATTTTTGGTTTATAAAAATGTTTCAATAAAACGCATTGTTACTGAGATATTTAATAAAAAATCCGAATTTTGGTGAAAATCCAAAAACTTGAATTTTCTCAAAACGTTACGTGTTACTGTACAGCAATACATATACGGTTCAAAAAAATTGAGAACATTGCTAATATAACAGACAACAGAAAACTACAGTATTTTGGCTTAATATGCATATTTGATAAAATGACGGACGTCGTCGCTTTTTAAATTTCTTGGAAAAAATTTGCAGAAATGATGATATTTTCCTACATAACTTTGTAATGTTTTAAGCTACACAAATTATTAATCCATAATTTTTAGGAAATTACCAGAGCTTCATTTGATACTAATCTAGTTATGATTGAACCATTTTTTGCCGAGTTATATTAGTTTTAAGCACGTAATTTGATCAAAAACCGGTGAATCGCCATCTTGTTTTGGCTGTGTCTCAAGGACCATTTGACATAACGAAACCAATCAATGTGGAAAATGTTCGCCTGTTAATAAGCTTTAAGTTTGATTTATACAAATGTTTTGCAAAATGGTGTCTTTTTGAGTTGTTTGCAGATTAATTTTAAAAAACACGTTTTTTTTTGCAAAACTTTGAACCGTTGTAACTGGCAAACAATGCATTTTTTCGAAAAAGTGTATACCGCCTTTTTGCTTAGAATTTAATTCTCTATAGGTTCCCGGGGTTAATTAAATTTTGTTTTTTAACCCCCGAAAAAGGGGTGAAATCAACCCCTAAATTCATGAGCGGGCCAAAAAATTTTCTTAACTTTATTTCATAACCTTTTATGAAGACCTTGCAAAAAAAAATCAGAAGGATCCATGGACACTAACTCAAAATCGGCAGAAAATTCCTCACGTAATGTAACACCTCCTTATTTTTTTTATTTGTTTTTTATAATTTATATATATATATATATATTTATTAAGAAGAGGCCACTAGATATTTATGACTAGGCAGAAGGCCTAGAAGAAGCATAAAATGTGCTGGGTCCAGTGAGACGGGACTTGCAATTAAAACTCTCTATTAACAAACAAATAACAACTCTTTATTAATTTTCATAATTTCCACAGTTCACATAGTTTTATGTTAATATTTCTTAAATCATATTTTTTTTGTATTTAAATCATATTCATATGTCATAAATGCATAAATTGTTTAAATGGCACACCCCCAAAACAGTATCACAGACATAATAAATCCTTCAACATTTTAAATATATATATATATATATATATATATATATATATATATATATATTATCCATTCTCATAACACATAACATAACATAAAAATCACACATAATGCACAAGATAACCAATATAAATCCCCGATATTTATTTTAGAAATATAAAGCCTTGCGGCCCGGCTGTGTATTTTGATCGCCAGACCATTTAGAAATTTCACATGGCTGCCACCAACCCAGCTAGTTTTATTAAAGCGATACCATGTATAAGGTGAAAATGCCTATAGCCAGCATGTATAGCTTAATCAGAAATACCACAAACATAATTTTAAAATGCTGTAACAATTCTATATAATTTTATCAAACGTACATTTATAGATTTGAAGGACAATCTGAGTGGCCCATAATAGCAAAATACAATTACAAGTTAAAGTGTTAGTACAGCTTGTGTAATTCTGTAAAAATTGTAAAAATTCTTAATTGTATAAAATATAGATATTTAAAGAAAATCGGAGTTGACCAGAACAGCAAGAAAATACAATCATACCTTCAAGTGTCAATACAGCCTGTATAACTTTATAAAAAATTGCAATATCTGCAATTCCACAAAATATAAAAAGCTAAAGAAAATCTGAATTGATCATAAGAATGAAACAATTGCAAATGCAAATTGTCCGTGCCGCCTGTATAGTTTTATTACAGATACATTCAGAAATTAAAATAATCTGGCTTGACCATAATAACAAGAAAATATAATTGTAACTTAAGTGTCAGTACAGCCTGCATAATTTTACAAAAATTGGAAAATTGAGAATTCTAAGAAAATCTGGTTTGACCCATGATAGCAAAAATACAATTACAAATTTAACGCGTCATCACAGCCTGTATGAATTTCATAAAAATTGTAGAAGCTTTAATTTTATTAAGAAATAAAATTTTAAAGAAATCTGATTTGAACATAACAGCCAGAAAATACAATCATAAATTGAAGTGTCAGTACCGCCTGTACAATTTTATAAAAATAGTAAAATTTTAATTTTATAAATATATATAAAAATTTAAAGAGATGCTGAATTGACCCGGCCGCAGGAGTGTTCCAGCACATGCCTGACCCGACATAGGATGACATGTCAGAAGCTTGCATGAAATGGCACCTACAAGCGCCTACCCCCCTGATTTGTGAATTTTTTTTAAAAGTAACTAGACCTGATCGGAATAATAAAACAACCCAGCCCTTGTGTGAAAAGAAGGTGATTAAGTGCAAAAAAAATCCCATGATAAAAAAAGAAACTAAACCAGCCGGTTCAGCACATCATAGAAACAATACCCATCTACTTAATTAAAAAAACTGTCCCTCCCACAACTTTTGCACCCATTATAAAGCATAAAATTAATGCACGCTGGACACATCCCACGGGCGGGTCTACAATTATACTTGTACTAACTGTATTATTAAACTCAGGTTATATTGAAACTGTCCAGCCGGCACACACCCGATTAAACGGTCTAATGGTATAAAAGTCAATCGAACTGTATGTTACATGTGCAGAACATAATGTTTCCTGCCGAGGCTAGGTGAGAGTAAAAAAAGTTTAAATATCACCTCATTTTGATCCAGATGGTCACATGGTTATGGCTTACAGTGGTGTCTCCCTCAGCAGCGGCAGAACTAAAGTTTAAGTTGTTCAGGACATGGTGAAGTTGTAGGTACACCACGCTGTGGTGAAATCTCCGTCTACCTCGGGAACCCTGGACATTAGTAATAATTAGTTGACTGACCACAAAACCATAACACACACATGTCACATACAAAGCGTGTATTACAGAATCACGACCTGGCCGCGCCTGACCCATTCAACACAGTTCATCAAAAATTAGGTGCCACATTCTCTTTTATATTTCAATTAATATAATTATATCTCACTCTTGATTTGGCTCATTTTATAAAGCACACTCACAGGCATATACAGCATTAACCTATCACAACAGGTAGCAAATTCATCCGCCATGTGGACGCACAGTCATTTCACCAAAGTCTCGCAAAATTACATAATTTCTGACATCTCTTTTTCATACACAATTACTAATTACCAAATACAAAGTAATAGGCTGTATTCTAATTTAAATAAATCAAATATTTAACAATGACTATACATTTCCGGTCGCCACGCCACGTGCATTCATATCAGAGAAATCTGTTCACATCTAAATTAATTATGGTATGAATTTAAATTTTTTGCAACCAAATTAATAATATATCTTTAAAGTACTTACCAGAAGGTCTTAGGGCATTTACTCAGCCATTAAAGAGAAGAAAACCCACAATTTAGAAAAGCTCTGCCGCCGAGGAGAGGGACTTGTTTTTGGTTTCGAAGCGGGCGACTGACTAATTCCGACAGGCCGGACGCAAGCCTGATCAGCCAAGTTAATTACTCATCTCCCTCAACAGGCTGCGCCAGCATGCAGAGGGGCAACACGGCAACACAGATTGGCTGACACGTAACAATTTCGCGGCAGACATTAATAATTTATAAATACAGTATATATCGAATTTTTATTTAATACAAACGCCGGTTCCGCAAAAACCAGCACAGTAATAGATTAGAGGTTGTTAGTTGTAAATACTGAGGTGTTTAATAATCTTTTTTCCATCAGTAACTTATATACACATTGTTGCATATTATCATATTATCCATGCAAGTTGACTGTTGAAATATAAATGTGTGTGTGTGTGTGTGTGTGTGTGTGTGAGAGAGAGAGAGAGAGAGAGAGAGAGAGAGAGAGAGAGAGAGAGAGAGAGAGAGAGAGAGAGAGAGAGAGAGAGAGAGAGAGAGAGAGAGAGAAGCTTTAAAAGGGAGAGTACAAAACAGAATATTACATATCACTATAGTATTGACGACTCGGAACACTAAGTTTTTTATAAGTAAAAACGTAAAGTTTTACCTTACAGCCTAAACCGGTTTTCACCTTTAGAAGGCTTCATCAGAATATTACAGTGGGTTATTTGTCTGTATAAACAGACTATATAAATAATTAATCATGGAAAACTTGCACTCATTTAGTTATATTCAGGAAAATCTTTAGGTTGTTCGCATATATTGTAATTTAAAGATGTAATTTGTAATGTAAAGATGCAATTGTAAAACAGTAAAAGATGTAATTTGAGTCTTTACACTCCCCAATTTTAATTAAGACATTTTATCTTTTCTTCTTTGTAGAAATAATGTGTGAGGCCGATATTAACAGCTAAAAGCTTCTAGTTTATGTATAAATATTCATAAGAATGTACCAATTCAAATATTTCTGAAATGTGTTATAATCTGTACAGCATTTTGCATCTTACCATTGTACCATTACTTAGCTCATAAGACCTTTTTGGAAAAGACAAATTTGTAGTTCCCACATTAAGACATGGAAATCTTGATATTACAAACTTAAAATGCCAGCTGATTGGCAGTATAAATAAACCTATTCTATGCAGTGCACTTTTAACTTAAAAACATTGGTTTTTAGATAAGAGTTTTTATTAATTTTACTTGTGTCTGAGCCAGCTTCCACTTGCTTGTATATAAGCTTCATCAGAGCTTCATTATATGGTCATGATACAAGGAATGTCATGAATGAAGAGATCTCTTTCATCCCAAATTATATTACTTTTTGTAATAAAAAATAATTGAAAAGGAGTAGAAAGAAATGACATTTTTCCTATTAAAATTTTAATTGCACAGAATCGTTGAGTAAGAACCATGTAATTGTTTCACATCAGATTTTTTTATTGTTGTTCTTCATGATTCAATGCAACTCTGCCTCTCTTACCTTGATCTAAAAATATAGGCTACTAAATACACACACTACGGCACATCATGCGGAACTGGTTTATGATTTTGGCAAATCATCTGTATGCGTGTGTTTATACACTGGTGTATCACATGCTGACTGGTCTGTCAATTAAATAAGAAAAAATAATCAAGCAATAAGTAAATTGTGTAAATCAGTTTATTGTATTTTATTATACAGTAATGATTTTTTAAAATTATTACTTCTGCTCTTTATAATGAATTGTTACTGCTAAAGGATGGAGATTCATATGTGTTATTTTATTGGGATGTGTCAGTACTAACATGTCCCCAGTATGGGCAAGCTACAATGTTACAATTTTAAGTTTTCAAATTTGATAATTTACATCAACTTCTTTAGTAATTTTTTGTTTATCCTGAATAGTTAAACAGTTGTAAGTTTTATTTGTGTATTATTTATTAACATATGATATATTTGTATAATATATTGTAAATTGCATAATATATTATATTCTTTAATATTATATTACACTTTTTAATATATTGATTAGTAAAAACCATGTACTCTATTTTATTGACCTATTTTGCTCTGTAGCAAGGAATGAAACTTTCAAAGTAAACTGTTTGAGTGTTATGTACAATCAGAAAATATTTATGAATATGGAAGGGAACCATTTTTTTGTTTTTATTTTCTGTTACAAACGTGAGTGGCCAACACATTTTTGGTTACAGAGATATGTTGGCTACTCAAAGTTTTTGCAAAGAGCCAGGAGTATTGTTAAAAAACCTTTGGTGGTGTCACTTTGTAATAAATCTCGATCTGTCGGTGCGTTTATTTAGTCGCACGTTGCATGCGTCACTGTGTTACAAACGCTTCGTGCAGTCTGTTAGACCTTACCTGTCCTTACTCACTAGTTTTTTTCTTCCCGATAGGCGCCAAATTGTTTTGCCGTAAAACAATTAAAAGATTCTATCTCAGTTGTTTACAGTACTGTAATGAGTGATTCGAATTACTCGCCGACTGCCGGGAACTCAAATTTCGCTTGTGTGGGAGGACGTGTTGCCAACATAAAATGTTGTTGGCTAATTCTATTCACTGCTACAGAACACAACATACATAATACACTTGAAATAATTACAGGACAGCTAGTAACGATTCACACTTATTTATTTGGCTTGATAAATAAATAATTAATTTTCAATTTGGCTTATTAATTTTCAATAATGGTTGTACAAATGAGATTATTATAATAATTTTTAGCCTTGGCAATAAATTAATAGTTTATTCAGCAGAGAGCAGGGTGGCAGTACAAGTTAATCTGACGCCATGATGGACACCATCTTCTTATTTATACAAAATAAAATTGCCAATGAATTCTTTTAAGTACGATAAAAAAGTTTAGAACAATATATTTAAATAAAGTACACCACCTTACAATTGTGGTAATTAATTATGAAAGAGGTTTACATTAAATTCAACTCTGTAGTGTTAAAAGTGTGTGCCAGTGTTATTCGTTTAATACATAGGTTATAATTCAGTTACTTGGTATTCATGAATATTTTTACTTCAATGTTCCTTAAGGAAATGGAAGTATGGTGATGGCAAAAAAAAATCGTGTTCGAGATTATTGCAGATTTTGATTGTACTACACTCAAAACATGAAAAAAAGTCATTTTTCGAAAAGTGTCTGTGTGTCTATCTGTCTGTGTGTCTGTAGATTTTTTTCTATGGCAAACAATAACAGCTGCAATTCAAACAAAATCAAATAATTTTATGCATTCAGCCCTGATTTGTAGAGTACTCAAGACCTATTGTTTTTGGTGAAGATCGGTTAAGGGAAAGGGGTAGTTTACCTGCAACATTTTTTTTAAAATCAAGGGGTAATTATTTTCTATGGCAAACGATAACAGCCGCAAATTCAAACAAAATAAAATAATTTTTTGCATGCGTCCCTGATTTGTAGAGTACTTAAGACCAATTGTTTTTGGTGAAGATCAGTTAAGGGAAACGGGTAGCTTACCTGCAACGTTTTTTGTTTTAACAAGGGTACTTTTTGTGGCAAACGATAACAGCCGCAAATTCAAACAGAATCAAATGATTATTTGCATATAGGCCTGTATTGTAGAGTTCTCAAGACCTTTTGTTTTTGGTGAAGATCGGTTATGGGAAAGGGGTAGTTTACCAGCAACGTTTTATGTTTTAACAAGGGTATTGTCTATGGAAAACGATAACAGCCGCAAATTCAAACAGACTCAAATAATTTTTGCATAAAGCCCTGATTTATAGAGTACTCAAGACCTATTGTTTTTGGTGAAGATCGGTTAAGGGAAAGGAGTAGTTTACCTGCAATGTTTTTTTATCAGGGGTAATTTTTTTCTATGGCAAACGATAACAGCCGCAAATTCAGACAGAATCAAATAATGTTTTGCATACTGCCCGGAATAGTAGAGTTCTCAAGACTTGTTGGTTTTGATGAAGATCGGTTAAGGGAAAGGGGTAGTTTACCGGCAACGTTTTTTTATCAAGGGTAATTTGTTTCTATGGCAAACGATAACAGCCGCAAATTCAAACAGAATCAAATAATGTTTAACATACCTTTTTGAATTAAAGATAACTCAAGGTCTGTTGATTTTGTTGAAGATCGGTTAAGGGAAAGGGGTAGTTTACCAGCAACATTTTATGTTTTAACAAGGGTAATTTTTTATATGACGAACGATAACTGCCATAAATTCAAACAGAATCAACTACGTTTTTGCATACAGTTTTGAATTAAAGAGAACTCAAGGTTTGTTGATTTTGTTGAAGATCGGTTAAGGGAAAGGGGTAGTTTACCAGCAACATTTTATGTTTTAAGAAGGGTAATTTTTTGACGAAAGATAACTGCTGTAAATTCAAAGAGAATCAAATCATTTTTTGCATACGTTCCTGTATTGTAGAGAACTCAAGGTCTACTGATTTTGGTGAAGATCGGTTAAGGGAAAGGGGTAGTTTACCAGCAACATTTTATGTTGTAACAAGAGAAATGTTTCCATGATGAACGATAACTGCCGCACATTCAAACAGAATCAAATATTTTTTTGCATGCATCCCTGCATTGTAGAGGACTGAAGGTCTATTGATTTTGGTGAAGATCGGTTAAGAGATAGGGGTACTTTACCTGCAACGTTTTATGTTTTAACAAGAATAAAGAACTTAATTTTGATAAATAAAGTATCCTGATAAGAAGCTCATAATAATCCACTGTAGAAACGTAGATGAAATATCTATAAATGAAGAGGTTAGGTGAACGGAGTGGGGGTAATTTTCTATAAATGAAAATTAGAGTTGAAGGGAGAGGGGAGAATTTTGTATATGTGTACTACGTTATCAGCAACAAAGAAGTAGTTCTTTGTTAAAATTCCTTCCCGGGCTGTTTAGCTTTAGTCCAATGTATTCTGAACCACCAGACTTTTCCACAGTGCCATCGACTGCCATCATCAGTGAAAATCGAGTGCGAAAACGTGAGGTGGTATACATTTGTGACCACAGTACTGTGGTTAAGGCTGAAGCAATAAGTAGAAAGAAGTAGTTTCTATGGAAATATTTCATTTCGAATATGATTTTAAATATAAATCTTAGAACATGGAAGTCATGTATGGTTCTCCATACCGATATTTTATTAATTAATCTTTGAAAGAAATAATATCATCAGTTTATAGTGAGAGTTCAAAGTGTAGTGAAAAAAAGTTAAAGAGAATTTTTAATTTGAATTCAGGTAATTCATCAATACTTATCAATCAATTGACTTAAGGTGTAGTGTCTCATACAGTTGAATAAGGTTGGGTCTTCAATCTTCAATCATCTTGGGAGTCAATCATGCCTTGCGTCTTTTTCGTATTAGTTGATCGAATTTAATTAATTTGGAATTAATTAATCTGGTATGTTGTCTAGGTTGGATGTATTAGTTCCTCATCAGGTAGTTTGGTTCTAGACTTTAAGAAATTTGGTTACTTTTGACTGTTTTAAATAAAAAAATTGGCCCATTTACAGCTTGGCGTCTCTTCCTCTTGAGCGTCACTATGGAATTAACAGTTTCTAACGGAATATTCGTACATAATGTTCAGTTGTCATGGTAACTGATTGATTCTGATTGGCTATTCATGACTTAAGCCCATTGTTAGAATATTTGAATTTTTATTCAAAATGATTAAATATCTTCTGATTGCTATTATTCTTCGGTCTTCTTATTTAAGTATGAGATATTGTCACAACTGTTCGTAATTTTTTTCAAAGATCATTTTGACATCCCACAAAGCTGGGTTTGCTTATTTATTAATGTTTGAACAATCATGTTGATATTATTTAATTACATTTCTTTCTTATTTTATGTCCTTAATTTAACATTTATCTCTTAATATGATCCATTAATTATCATTGACTACTTACTTGCCTTTGATTTGCTAATATTATAGTTAATTTCTTACAATTTGTTGTTATTGGTTGTATACAGTTAGGCATTTCATAGGCCTAGGTAGTAATTGGCTATATTTTCTTATGTTATACAAATTACATATTATTTTACCTTTGTACATGTTTTGTTTTGTGTTACAAATGATTTGTTTACTTGTTGAATTGTATTGGGTCTGTGTTATAATAATTGTATGTTTTTATTAGTTTCCATATTATGCTTATCTAAAAATGAACTTTTTCTTGTTAAACTTACTGTTTTTCGTTGAACGCGTTTCGGCATACGTATTCGCCTTCTTCAGCTTTGAGCCAGACTGCCATCATTTAGTAACGGTTGTTGTGTGGAAGGTGTAGTGGGGGTGGTGTGTGGAGGAAGGGGATTGGCGTGGGGATTCAACTTAATGTTTGTTTTTTGTATAATTGTGTCAAAAAGTGTATGTGATTTATATTGTAATTGATCGTTAAGTATGTTGTTTGGTTGTGTTGTGTGGTGTTTATATATTTCGTATTGTTCAGTTGTGTTGAGTTTTCGACCTTTGGGTAAGTAATGTAAAATTTCAAGATTAGTGTCTATATTGGTGTAACTGTGGTTTTCTGTGTGTATGTGTGTGGCAAATGCGGAATGTATATTGTTGTTGGTTAAAGCTTTTAAGTGTTCAGAATAACGGGATGAAAAAGATCTTCCCGTCTGGCCTATGTAGAAACTATTGCAGTCATTACAATTTAATTTGCAAACACCTGTTTTGTTATATTTGTCTAAAACAGGTGTTTACAAATTAAATTGTAATGACTGCAATAGTTTCTACATAGGCCAGACGGAAAAACTTTTTCATCCCGTTATTCTGAACACTTAAAAGCTTCAACCAACAACAATATACACTCTGCATTTGCCACACACATACACACAGAAAACCACAGTTACACCAACATAGACACTAATCTTGAAATTTTACATTACTTACCCAAAGGTCGAAAACTCAACACAACTGAACAATATGAAATATATAAACACCACACAACACAACCAAACAACATACTTAACGATCAATTACAATATAAACCACATACACTTTTTGACACAATTATACAAAAAACAAACATTAAGTTGAATCCCCACGGCAATCCCCTTCCTCCACACACCACCCCCACTACACCTTCCACACAACAACCGTTACTAAATGATGGCAGTCTGGCTCAAAGCTGAAGAAGGCGAATACGTACGCCGAAACGCGTTCAACGAAAAACAGTAAGTCTCACAAGAAAAAGTTTATTTTTAGATAAGTTTTAGTGTTGTGAATGAAGAGATGAATAATCAAGACATCCATATTATGGTTTGTCTATTATTTTCTAACTGCCTTTCCAGTATTATTAGATTTATATTAATTTCTCTTTTTTCATATTTATATTGCCATTGCTTATAATTTGGCTATTATTTTCTATTTTCTATAAATATAACATAACATTTAGGTTTATGGGCTGTATAACTCTTCGGCCATATTCCTATACATAAACTTAATCAAACAATTCTTTAACAGTTATTATGCTACTCTTGTTTACCTTTGATTTATTCTTACTTACTTCTTGGTGATAAACATCATCACACCATTTAACTTTACTTAACTAACTATCCCTTAGAACATAGGATGCTTATTGATTTTGCCTTTCTATTCTTTACCACATTCTTTCTAAAATAAACTTTACTCCCTAACCATGGTAACACTAACCCTTAATACTATTGTATTCCTCATCTACAATTTATCTTAATACTAATAATAACAAAATCCTTATTTAATAACTCTTTTCACCAATAAACCTTTAGTGTTTATCACTGATTATCAGGTGTTTATACCTATCAATAGGGTTTCTATTTAATTTGGGGTTTTATACTGTCACTTTGCACTTTTTATATTTTATTTAAGTGTTACTAGTGGGTGTTACCTAACATTAAATTCTCCTTCTCACATACTCATGTTCACTATCTCTCTATTTCTTTATCTCTCACTTTACAATGGTTAATTATACTGTTAACAAGTTCATGTCATATTAGAGTGATTTATAATATTTACTCTCTATTTATTTGGTTAGTGTACTTTGTTTATCTTTAAGTTATTGAATTTTAACAATTATCATTTACATTGCTTATTTGGTTGATACTAATAATTATCATTTACATTTATCATTTATTGGCTTCTTTTTCATTATTGTATTTGAGTGTAACATTTCTCCTTTTTTGTTCTATAATATTCGTTTGTGTCCTTTCATTTCTTTTCATTTCATTTCATTTATATTATGGTTTTCACCTTCTCATTTGGTTTCATTGTATTTGGTCAATACTGGTGTTGTGGCTGGTTCTACCTATTCACTTAATTTATTTCTTTTTATATATTTTTTCACTGGTGTTGGGGCTGGTTCTACCTTTTCACTTACCATCTCTATTGGGTTATTTTGGTTAAATCGCCTTGTACTATTGTTTTCAACGTTTGCTCCGTTGCTTGGTACATTTCTCTTATCAGAGGTTACTTTTACTATTACTTTTATTTGTTTGATCGCATAATTATGTTAATTACCCATTCCTTTATCTCTGATTCATCCCTTTTTATTCATAGTGTTAATTCTTTGAGTATTTTATTCTTATCATGTTGCTTCATTAATGCATGTTCAAGATATGTACCCTTACATATTGCCCTGCCAGTAAAATTGATTATTTCAGCAAATATCGTTCAGGTGTTTGATTGAAATTATCAATGATTTATTTAATTTATTTCATTAATCACTTGTTAGTTTTGATCTATCGGTTCTTAATGCTTTATTTAGTGTCAGTGTTCTCCTTGATTTCATATATTATATTCTTGTTTAATGTTTTTTATCCCTATAATATCTAATTCCCTAACATTCCTTCCCTAACATTATATTGAATCGGACCGGAGGAGGGTACTTTTGACTCCTTTGCTCCGCCGTCAATTATCCCATCTGGGTACAGAGGAATGTATCGTCTGCCCAGGCATACGATTGCTGGATCATCTACAGTCAATCATTTACAAAATTATATAAGTAGTCTAAGTATGACTATAAATAAATATCATTATGGGATTCTTCACATTATTGTTATTTAGTTTATACAATACATTATTTCAAATTATAACATTTTTTCTCTTCTTTTTCTTCTGACTCATACTCTTTAGCTCTTAGTGATACGATATTATTGATGGGTACGATACACATGATATTATTATTATTAGTTTTTTATTACTTCTCTTTCAACACTAATTATTTATTAATCGGGTTCAGGATGCTTTTCTTGCATTTAATAATATTTTTTCATTGTGGATTGGTCATATGTTCCCTTTCTTCTTTGTGTGTTTGGGTCTATGATCTCATATGTATTATTCTGATTATCTTTACTCACTATATAAGTTCCGGTGTAAAGTAGCAATAGCTTCTTGGCTATCCCTTCCATGGTACTTGGTAACTCTCTGTTTTTGATTAATATTTGGTCTCCGATCTGGTATTTTAAGGGTGTTGGTTGCAATTGCTCATATCGTTGTCTTATCTTGTCCGTCTTCTCGAGTATCTTGTTGTGAAATTGCACGTTGTCGAATTGGTATTCTGCTCAATTGGGAAATTGGATTAACGACGTTATTTCTCTTGGTGGTGGTCTTTGGAACTTTGCTGTGTATGGTGTTGTTTCAATAAATTGGTGGTGCGATAAATTTATAAAGTTTTCGGCCGTTGGTATGTACTCAGACCACTTACTGTGCTGGTCGTAACAGTATGTACGGAGGATTCTCCCCAATTCTCTCAAGACTCGCTCTGCAGGATTGCTGCTTGGATGGTACACTGATGTCTTGTATGTTTTTATTCCGTGGTTTAGCAAAGTGTTCTTCCATTTATTCCCCTTGAATTGCGTTCCATGATCAGTGATGATGCATTTGGGTGTTGCCACTTCACTAATGTATGGTAATAGTATTATGTTTAAAATTTTCTGGGTAGTGGCGCGATTGATGGGGTAGAGCTTCGTGAACCTGGTGTAGTGGTCGAACACAATAATGAGGTATTTGTATTGATGCCTCCCTTCACTACGCGGAAGTGGTCCGCATATGTCAACAAAAACTTTCTCCAATGTACCAGATGTGGTGATAGGTATCATAGTGCCCTCTTTTCTGTCGTTGTTGACCTTCACTAGTTGGCAGATGTGACATTGTTTTTTGCATTTCCGTACCTTTCTGTTGGCGTCTTTTATGTATACATGTTCTTGTAAGGCCTTTACTACTTTTAATGCACCCATGTGCCCATATCTCTCATGATAATCGAGAATTAAGTCCTTCTCTGTGGCTCGAGGTATGGCTATTTTCCAGGTGTTGAATTTATATTTGGTTTTAATGAAAGTTATTCCTTGGTGATTGCAGTAATATTGGGATACATGGTCGTGTTTGTCTGTTAACCGTTGTCGAATTTTATTCAGCTTGGGATCTTGTTCTTATTGTCGTTCCAATTCTTTCATGATGTTGGCCAAGTCAGTTCTGCTCTTAATAATATGGTAGATTTTAATGACAGTCTCCTTTTCTCCTTCGTAAGTCTGGTTTTTAATGTTTACTCTGGACAGGGTATCGGCTACAACATTTTTCTTGCCCGGGATGTATTCCCAGTTTAAATTGTATTCCTGTAATACCAAACTCCATCTAGTCAATCTTCCGTGACTTAATTTACAATTTCTCAGGAATGATATGGACTTGTGGTCCGTCCTTACTGTAATCGGGTACCCCAAGATGTATGTCCTAAATTTTCCACAGGAAAACACAACGCTTAGCAATTCCTTCTCCGTGACATTGTAATTTCTCTCGCTGCTGTTTAACACTCTACTTGCGAAACTGATTACACAATGATTCCCCTCTTCATCCTCCTGGTACAAAACGGATCCAAGGCTAACGTCACTGGCGTCGCAATTTAAGTAGAATGGCTTGGTGAAATTGGGATGACGTAACATTACTGACTCGATGAATTTGTCTTTAATATTTTGGAGTGTTATGTCTTGTTCGACTCCCCACGTCCATTTGTCCTTGGATGACATTTGATGTGAAAACTTTGCTGTCATCTCCAAGTAATTCCTTTGAAACTTTCGGTAATAATTGCATAGACCGAGGAATGACTGGAGTTGTTTCTTGTTTTTAGGTGTCGGAAACTTCTGTATGCATTCAATTTTTTTCTTGTGATGGTGTTGTCCCATGTCCAGACAAGTTGAACACCAAAAATTGTACTTCGTCAGCCAAAAATTTTGATTTTTCCAATTTGAGGATTATATGGTTGTTTGATAGTTTTTCTAACACATACTCTACCCAGCGACAATGTTCATCCCACTTATCTTAAGTTATTAAGAGGTCGTCTACGTAGACTGTCGTAAACTGTAAGGCATCCGGTCCAAGTATCTGGTCCATAATTTTCTCAAATACTGCTACCGAATTCACCAATCCGAAGGGTAATCTTTTAAATTGGTAGTTCCGTCCTTCAAATATGAATGCCATGTATCTTCTACTGGATGAGTGTAACTCGACGTGCCAATAGCCGCAGACAGTGTCCCATATACTGATGAATTTGGTCCCGTAGAACTTTTTCAGGATCTCTTCTATTTCCCCTGGGGATGTACGATCATTTACAATGTGTTTATTAATCTCACGGGCGTCATATTCTCACCTTCCCGTGTTTCTTTGGAACTGCTAGGATAGGGCTGGTGTAAAGTGAGTAGCTTGGTTCGATTATGTCTTCCCTATTAATCGGTTGATTTCTGTTCACACCGCTTCCTTCAATGAAAATGCGATCTGGTAAGATTTTTTATTAAAGTTGACAGGCTCTCGGAATTCAATTTCGCACTGATAATCTCTGACCTTCCCAGGTGTATCTGAAAATACGTGTCGGTATCTATTATACACGTCTGTAAGTTGTTCCGCTTGTTGAACGGTTAATTGTGTTTCGTCTTCTCTCTCTCTCTGGAAAGTTCGGATCTCTTCGATTTTTTCGTGCCATAGTTGTTCATTGTCGGTCTCGTCGCAAACTCCATTATTCGGTGCCTGTTCCTCAGTATTTCGGTATTTCTGGATATGGTACATGGTTTTGTTCGACTGTATTTCGTCACTACTGGTTAATTCTGTTGTCCATTGCAAGTCACCCTTCTTCAAGAATAGTTTGGATTTACTTAGCTCAGTTATGGCTGAGTACTGGCGCAGCATATCGCAACCAATTAGCATCTGGAATGGTAATCCACTGGCTACTAAGAATGTCATTGGTACGGTTTGTCCGTCGCTCGTCAGTTCGAGTTGTACCTGTTTTCGGACGGTTCTATTCTGTCGTCCGGTCCCTCCTACAAGGACAATGTTGCTGATGGGTAACGTACGTATAGTCATCATACTCTTTTCCTGTATTCTATGCAGTTTGTTAGTGTCGAGAAATGTTGGATCCCGTGTCTATCATTACTCGCGTTGGTACTCCAATAACTTTAGTCGATATATAAGCAATTTCACTGTTGTGGTTATTATCAGATTGGTTGTCTTTTTCTTCGAGCAATTCCTCCCTTATATTCTTTAAATAATTATTCCGTACGATCGTAATTGTGAGTTCATTGTTTGCGTGAGCAACGTTACGATTTAACCCAATAGATTGGTTCAGTGAGGGTACAAGTAGATTTTTCACTGCCGCTCTTAGTTTAAAGCCGACTCGGGCTGTTCGTCATGCCTGTCTTGTTGACTCGTCGGCTGACTTCCGCTTGTTGACGGTCGGGGTTCAGGCTGGTTACGATCTTCTTCATAGCGGTCATGTCGGTATACTTCTTGGCTACGACTCCTGCCTACATTGGTTCTGGTATCCCGTCCGTAGTTGCTGTTACTGTACCGGTTTCCGTATGCGTTTCGGTCGGTACTTCGTCCTCCTTGATAATACGATCTGCCCTCACGTCATCTTCGGCCCTCACATAGTGTACTTGGCGATAGTTACGATCCTGGTTATTTCGATTTCTATTATCGTTATTATTATTATTGAAATTTGGCCGGTTGTAGTTTGGGTTATTCGGCCTCCAGGGTTGATGCTGTGGATAATTTGGCCGGTTGTACTGATTATTTTTATTGTTTGGCCGATTGTTACCATTATAGCTGTTGTTTGGTGGATTGGCCAGATGGCTATTATTTTGTCTGTTATACGACTCATTGGTGTGGTTGTTATTGTTATTACGGCCGTCATATTTCGAGCGGTAATTGTAGTTATTGTATTGATTACCATTCTGGAATTTTCTGTTGTCACCCTTGTCGTCCCATTGTCGACTTCTGCGACAGTATCGCTCCCTTTCATAATCTGCTAACAAGGCTGCCATCTATTGTATTGTCTTGATCTGACTGCCGAGTCGCGCTCTGGAGACTCCCTCCTCATAATGAAAGGCGAGTTTGGTGACCAAGCTCTCTTCAGGAATTTTCGGCTCCAGGTTCCTCGCTAGACAGACCTTCCCCAAAAAATAGGCGGTGAGAGTCGTCCCTCTGCTGGCGTCATATCTGCCAAAACATATGTTATCTCGGACGATGTTCTGGGTTGCCTCCGACCAGTATTTTCCTTTAAATACATCCTTGAACTCCTCGTAACTCGTGAGGTCGTGTCTCGTTGCCGTCCACCAGTTGTCATTTATGTCCCGGAAGTACTCGTCCAGGTATCCTCGGATGATTGTCCATCGATTCTCCCGAGTCTTTGCCAGCTGTTCATCAACTCTCTCTAGGAACTCCATCGGGTTACGCTTGTATTGTTTAAAATTGATGACCTCCCGGTTGTCCATGTGTTGGAATTGCGATATTATGGGTGGTCTGCTATTAATTAGTTCAAACTCCTCTCTGATTTTGGCGATTTCCCGTTTATGGATCTCTTCAATTTTATCCCGGTTGTTTTGACCTTGCCCGCGAATTTCGCTTACGGCGGTGTCGATATCCCAGCATTTCTCTCCGAAGTCTGTCCGCACCTGGGTTATGTTTTCTTCGGTTGCGGTTCGTATGGACTCCATTCAAATCTAACTGTCTTCTTCGAGGTTAGTCATTCGGTTGCCGAAGTCTTCCTTCGTTTGTTGTAATTCCTGACTCGTGTTTTCCCATTTTCCGTTTATTTCGGAAATCTCTTGTCGGATCCCCGTCATCTCCTCCTCAATCTTCTTATTTATCTGTTCATTATTATTTTCGATAGTTTTGCTTAATTCTTCTTTCAACTCCTCCAAGTTTTTCTGGTTGTTCTGTTTCAATTCTTCTTTTAAAATTTCCATGTTTTCTTCCATTTTCTTACTGTTGTCGTCTATTTTTTGGCTTAATGTTTGGTTGTCCTCTTTTAATTCCTCCTTATTTTTGTTCAATTCTCCCTTTACATCTTCCTTTAATGACGCTACATTTTCGTTCATTTTTGTACTATCGTCCTTAATTTGTTTCAGACTCTCGTCGTTTCTGTCTAATATTTCATTCATTTGTTTAAAATTATCGTTCAATTGTTACATAACTTTCAGAAAATTTGGATCTCCTCTAGTTTCCTCCCTTACTACCGGTTCCACGTCCTCAACCGATGTCACTTCCTTCTCTTCCACTCTGACTTCTTTTTCAGTCTCCTTCGTTCGTCTCAGTGATGATGCCCTCTTATGCATCTTGTTCTCCTTTTTTCGTACTTGCCGCTAGATATTATTCTTCTTGTAAATATAGCCCCATGTTGGGCGCCACTTTGTTAAAAAACCTTTGGTGGTGTCACTTTGTAATAAATCTCGATCTGTCGGTGCGTTTATTTAGTCGCACGTTGCATGCGTCACTGTGTTACAAACGCTTCGTGCAGTCTTTTAGTCCTTACCTGTCCTTACTCACTAGTTTTTTTTCTTCCTGATAGGCGCCAAATTGTTTTGCAAGAAAACAATTAAAAGATTCTATCTCAGTTGTTTATGGTACTGTAATGAGTGATTCGAATTACTCGCTGACTGGCGGGAACTCGAATTTCGCTTGTGTGGGGGGACGTGTTGCCAACATAAAATGTTGTTGGCTAATTCTATTCACTGCTACAGAACACAACATACATAATACACTTAAAGTAATTACAGGACAGCTAGTAACGATTCACACTTATTTATTTGGCTTGATAAATAAATAATTAATTTTCACTTTGGCTTATTAATTTTCAATAATGGTTGTACAAATGAGATTATTATAATAATTTTTAGCCTTGGCAATAAATTAATAGTTTATTCAGCAGAGAGCAGGGTGGCAGTACAAGTTAATCTGACGCCATCATGGACGCCGTCTTCTTATTTATACAAAATAAAATTGCCAATGAATTCTTTTAAGTACGATAAAAAAAGTTTAGAACAAGGTATTTAAATAAAGTACACCACCTTACAATTGTGGTAATTAATTATGAAAGAGGTTTACATTAAATTAAACTCTGTAGTGTTAAAAGTGTGTGCCAGTGTTATTCGTTTAATACATAGGTTATAATTTAGTTACTTGGTATTCATGAATATTTTATATTAATTAATCTTTGAAAGAAATAATATCATCAGTTTATAGTGAGAGTTCAAAGTGTAGTGAAAAAAAGTTAAAGAGAATTTTTAATTTGAATTCGGGTAATTCAGCAATACTTATCAATCAGTTGACTTAAGGTGTAGTGTCATACAGTTGAATTAGGTTGGGTCATCGTTGTCGGTCTTCAATCTTCAATCAACTTGGGATTCAATCACGCCTTGCGTCTTTTTCGTAATAGTTGATCGAATTTAATTAATTTGGAATTAATTAATCTGGTATGTTGCCTAGGTTGGATGTATTAGTTCCTCATCAGGTAGTTTGGTTCTTCACTTTAAGAAATTTGGTTACTTTTGACTGTTTTAAAAAAAAATTGGGCCATTTATGGCTGGGCGTCTCTTCCTCTTGAGCGTCACTATGGAATTAACAGTTTCTAACGGAATATTCATACATAACGTTCAGTTGTCATGGTAACTGATTGATTCTGATTGGCTATTCATGACTTAAGCCCATTATTAGAATATTTGAATTTTTATTCAAAATGATTAAATATCTTCTGATTGCTATTATTCTTCGGTCTTCTTATTTAAGCATGAGATATTATCACAACTGTTTGTAATTTCTTTCAAAGATCATTTTGACATCCCACAAAGCTGGGTTTGCTTATTTATTAATGTTTGAACAATCATGTTGATATTATTTAATTACATTTCTTTCTTATTTTATGTCCTTAATTTAATATTTATCTCTTAATATGATCCATTAATTATCATTGACTAGTTACTTGCCTTTGATTTGCTAATATTATAGTTAATTTCTTACAATTTGTTGTTAATGGTTTTATACAGTTAGGCATTTCATAGGCCTAGGTAGTAATTGGCTATATTTTCTTATTTTATACAAATTACGTATTATTTTACCTTTGTACATGTTTTGTTTGTGTTACAAATGATTTGTTTACTTGTTGAATTGTTTTGGGTCTGTTTTATAATAATTGTATGTTTTTATTAGTTTCCATATTATGGTTTGTCTATTATTTTCTAACTGCCTTTCCAGTATTATTAGATTTATATTAATTTCTCTTTTTTCTTATTTATATTGCCATTGCTTATAATTTGGCTATTATTTTCTATTTTCTATAAATATAACATAACATTTAGGTTTATGGGCTGTATAACTCTTCGGCCATATTCCTATACATAAACTTAATCAAACAATTCTTTAACAGTTATTATGCTACTCTTGTTTACCTTTGATTTATTCTTACTTATTTCTTGGTGATAAACATCATCACACCATTTAACTTTACTTAACTAACTATCCCTTAGAACATAGGATGCTTATTGATTTTGCCTTTCTATTCTTTACCACATTCTTTCTAAAATAAACTTTACTCCCTAACCATGGTAACACTAACCCTTAATACTATTGTATTCCTCATCTACAATTTATCTTAATACTAATAATAACAAAATCCTTATTTAATAACTCTTTTCACCAATAAACCTTTAGTGTTTATCACTGATTATCAGGTGTTTATACCTATCAATAGGGTTTCTATTTAATTTGGGGTTTTATACTGTCACTTTGCACTTTTTATATTTTATTTAAGTGTTACTAGTGGGTATTACCTAACATTAAATTCTCCTTCTCACATACTCATGTTCACTATCTCTCTATTTCTTTATCTCTCACTTTACAATGGTTAATTATACTGTTAACAAGTTCATGTCATATTAGAGTGATTTATAATATTTACTCTCTATTTTTTGGTTAGTGTACTTTGTTTATCTTTAAGTTATTGAATTTTAACAATTATCATTTACATTGCTTATTTGGTTGATACTAATAATTATCATTTACATTTATCATTTATTGGCTTCTTTTTCATTATTGTATTTGAGTGTAACATTTCTCCTTGGCACATTTCTCTTATCAGAGGTTACTTTTACTATTACTTTTATTTGTTTGATTGCATAATTATGTTAATTACCCATTCCTTTATCTCTGATTCATTCCTTTTTATTCATAGTGTTAATTCTTTTAGTATTTTATTCTTATCATGTTGCTTCATTAATGCATGTTGAAGATATGTACCCTTACAGTATTTACACCACTACATACAATCCAATATTCTTTATTAATACTTTCCATTTTGGCTTTTATAAATGTAATTTATATAATCAATAAATCGTGGATGTCCATCGAATGATCCTTTGAAAGTTAAAATATTATATTTAACAAAAAACAACATTAAGTTTGGTTCTGTTCTTCTTTGACTCTGTGGTCATAATTTTAAAAATAGATTATGCATATAAAATTTAATTCAGTTTTTAATACTTTAAATTACTAATTTCATTAAAAAGTAATGTTTTTATATTTAAATAAAACCAACTAAATGGTGCATTTGCCAATATTAGTACACACTCTTAGATGGTTTTTATTTTTAATGGATGTTTGTTTGGTGTGTGGATAAAACAGCTTGCCAAGGTTATCAAATCATCCAAAGAGCTAAAACAAATGTATCAAGTTTTTTTTATTAACATTTGATTTACAATTGTGTAGTCATTCTTTTATAAACTTGCATTCTACATGCAGCAGAATAGTATAGTTAAGAGGTAGGTTCTTTAACACCAACACATGTATATTGTATGTGTAGTATATACTATATGTATAAAGAGGATGAGATGGCCCATGTAAGACATTAAGTTTTCAAGTTTGATGTAGCTGAGCAAAAACTTGCCAATCTCATTTATAATTTTTTTAAAAACGAATTTTGCTAAGTGAGTTAAAATATTAATTATTATTTATCACTGCTGTTATAACATATTTGTATGCACAGATATCTGTATATCATGTCAATAATTATCTACTTACTGATATGGATTGGATACAATGAAATATAACTGAGATTTATGTTGTCATTTAAATATTTTGAAAATAATAACACTGACATTTTTCTTAGTTATTTGTGTTCTTCTGGTTTAGAATAATGAATTATAAACTTTCAGTTTGATCATCAAGTTATGCATATGATAGCTCTATAACGGCAATGTACCATGCTGTTCTGCCGTATAACTATAACTATGATTGTCAAAAGCATTGTGTTTTGTTTAATTTTATAGGAAATTTAAAAACTAACAACATAAAAAATCCAGTAGAAAGTAAATACTTATTAACAGTGAATGTTAACACACGCGAACGCATGCACTCACATGCGCGCGCACACGCACACATGCACACACACACACACACACACACACACATACATCGTTTTTTAAAATATAACAACTGTGTATTATTTTAACAGCTAATGTAAAAGAATCTGTATAAATGAAGCATCGAAATACAAACTGTTGGGTGGGTTAGTGCATTGTAATGTTAATCAAGAACAACACACTGCTATACAGTACCAGATTTGCAGAAAGTTGAATAAATACATGTTAAGCCTGATTGTTTTTCCTATCAGTCTTATGCGAGTGACAATTATTGATTATAAAGGAGTAACAGAAAGAGAAGGGAGAGTGTATGAGGGGGAGGAAGGGAGGAGAGAGAAGGAGATTTTCAACAACACGTTTTAAATAGAAATCTTTACATCAGTCTGTTCTTTTGGAGAAATTTTTCTATTCGGCTTTCCACCCAGACTTTTACTCTCTGCCCCCTCTCTCTTTATTTCCTTTCATATGACCAGGTGAGAGAAGAGAAATAATGTTTCTTAATCTCACCTTCCAGAGATACTGACATTGATTATAATGTGTCTTTTAATGAAACAAAAATGGTTATCCCTGCATAAAAGATATAGTTATTTGGTGATTTAATTTCTAGTTACATCATACTTTTCAGTAAATTTAAAATTTATTACTATCACGTTTGCTATTACATTATTACATGTTTGCAAAAAAAAAGGTGATATTTACTTTTCAGTGACATTTCCTAAGGCCGGCCGCACATTGAAGCAACATTTTGTTTTGAGACAGAACCGTTCTGACACATCGTGTTGCAAAGCGTCGCTTTGATGGAGAGGTTTTGAGACATTTGCTCACAACAAAACAATTTCTCATCGATTTTTTTTAGACTGTAAAAATTTTGTGGTTTGTTATTTTGCAGGCATTATTTTGCATCTATTTCAGTTTTAACTACACCTACACTTCTTTCCACTTTATATTCAATAGCAATTAATAATAATAATAATAATAATAATAATAATAATAAATGCACAACAGTATATGAGAATCACAATGAAAGGACAGTGCACTTACCATGTAGGACTAACTGTAATATAAAGTCCCCGCCTAGTGTGGTTAGAATCCAGTTCATGCAAAGTTCAAAATGTCACAAGCTGTTTTGTCACAAGAAATAAATTGAAGGAGCTTCATCTTTATTTGCGAGGGGCCTCGTGACACCTTGAAGCAATGCTGCAGCCAGTGTGTGGTGCTTTATAAATCCTAATTGCAGTAGAGTCATCTGCAACACTTTGCGACACAATGCTCCAAAACGGTTCTGTTGCAAAACAAAATGCCTCTTCAGTGTGCAGCTGGTCTAAATATGCAGGCTTTTTATAATGTTCCACACAAACCAGAAATAACTATGGTTGCAGAGAATTTTGTACATTTAATCATTTAAAATAGATAATTAATTATGAAAAATATATTTAATATAGTATTCTGTAGTATAGAATATTTTTATGGAGTTAGTTAATTTTTATCATCAAGAGCTCTTAATATATAATGTTTTATTTCAGTCTAGCTATTTCATGGAAAGTAAGTTGGTACATAATGAAAATGCAGAAATCAGGTCCTGTTAACAAAGTGTAAGTCGTTATTATGGATAGAAGAAGTTAGTGGCCTCAAAAATTATAGACAGAATTGGTGACACGATAATGTGTAAGAGTTTAATAAGATTTGTATTAGCTTGTGGAAATGTAGAATGGGTTACAACAACAGATAGTCAAGCTGTATTACAACAACAGATAATACACTGTACTCAGTATGTTCAAGTGTAAGATACTGAGAGGAAGGACTACGAAATGAACTGTCAGAAATGACAATGGCATTTGACAAAACCAAACAAACTAGAAGAAATTAGAAGGGGCCTAATAAGTAAGGTACTTAAAAGCATCGCATATATCCTAGCTAGAATGTGTAGCTAGGTAGCAGCAGGCAAGAACAGGATTGTGAAGAGAATATTTGAGTTCCATTAATAAAGAAAAAATGTGAACAAATAACAGATGAAAAGATCATACTGAACAGGACCTAACAGAAATGGAAGTAAGGAACTGCCAAAATAAAAGTACTGATATAGTATTATTAAAAGGTAAAAACCATAACAGGTTGTAAATCTCATTCAAAGAATACAAGAAGGTTATTAAAAAAAGAGGAAGGAGTTATTGTACAACTTACACAAATACTTACACAGATCTACAACATTGAAAACAATTTCTGAAATAATCTATAGTTTTTTTTTTAGATGTCTACCATAAATTTTACTAGACACTCACTGCAATTCATACAACACACTGTGTCACATCTTTCACATACTGTTGCCAATAAATGTTTACTAACTTTGAAATTACATGAAATTTTCATTAATTAACTTTGTACAAATTGACAGTTTGATACTTGACAGAATAATCACGTGCCACCATTGACGTATTGCTTCTGCATGTGAGTGTGATGCGTACTTTGTGTATGTGTTAAGCATATCACCAACTTCTTTTGACTGAACTCAAATATTATCTGTAGTGCTTGACTTTAATGAACAAATACTTCAACAAAAATGTATGTTTTTGTGTGCATGCATGCATGTGTACCGTAAATCTGCATATGTTGATGACCTACTTTGGTAAACTCTGTTGAACCTAGAATCACTATTACATAAAGTACCCAACTAATGTAATCAATTTTTTACTCATGAGCTCCTTGATTCTTTAATTTTCTTGCATTTATTTCTTGAGACACTATGCACTTATTTATGTAAGCAATTTTTTGTTGATTTTAGTTGTCTCTTGGAATGTATGTACAATGTACAAATTAGTATCAATATCTAAAATCGCTTTTCGTAACAGAAAGCTTTTATTTCAACAAACGTAACGTACACTTAAATATGTAGCTAGGATATCTTCTTGTTCTTATTTTCAGCAGCTTTCATCCAACAGGAATGTTCAACATAATAAGTGGTGTTCCCAGTCACCACCTTATGGACATTTATCTTTTGCCATTCCTCTCATTTATATGTTTTCATTCTTAATACCTGCATTCTCCTTTCCAACTGGATCCCATTATTTTAGATTGTTAAGCAATTATATCTTTTTACAGTAGTTATAAACCATCATCATCAGATACACAAAATTGCTTTAATCCTCTTGATACTGAGCAGACTCTAGGATTTCTCTGAAATTCTTCTCTATTTTGTACACTCTTGTATCTTCACTGCCTCTAACCTTGTATTTATATGTCTTCTTTATGTCTCTGGATACCTTCTTTATGTCTTTATGTACCTTCTTTATGTCTTCTTTATGTCCCGGTCTGCCCTACCTTTTCCCCACTGGCTGACAATCCAGCACTTACTTTATTGTGTCATATTAATTCTTCTATTGAGTATAACTTCCACTGTTCTATTGTCTTCTATTGACTATGCTCCCCAGGTAGCTAAATTCATGTATGTATATTACTTCCTCAATCCTACAAAATATACTTACTTCTTGCTCTCTATTCATTTTCAATATATATTTTGGCATCATAACAGCTCAGCAGCAATTGTCCTGATGATGACAATAAATATTGTCAAAACATCAACACAAATAATTTAAATAATACTTACAAACCCTTCACCGGAAAAATTCATTGATTGACAGTCAATACGAATTTAAGAAAATATATATCGACTTCCTCACATTTATACAGAGGCCTACTTTATTTGTTGTTTTTACTGATTGCATATGCTACATTATTTTTCAATATTGTATTCAAAGAGATTATTCTTATCATTATTATTATTATAAATATAATAATATATGAATTTTAAGTTTTATCTGCAAGCACTTTTATTACATTTTTCAGTATTTGTTTATAAACAAATTTTATTATTACATGTGTACATTGTAGCATGACAGATTATCCACTTAAGAACGAATAAAATATGATCATAAATAAATAACTATGAAAGAAAAATCCAAATGAAAACAAATTAGTATCAAAATAAAATACTATCATAACTTGAAAAAGTAAAAATAAAGAAAAAACCACTATGCAATAAAAATATGTAAAGAAAAATAAACCCCAAAAAACTTAAATAAATTAAGGAAAATACCCAGGTAGGATAGGAGTAAGTAAGGAAGATACCCAGAACAAACCAACGTGCATAATAATAATATATATGGTAATGAAGAAACCAAGAATGAATAAAGAAGATACTCAGAACAAACCAAAATACCTAATAAACAGGAATGAGTTGGAAGATACAAGATAGTAGGAGGAAAAGACTACAACCAATACCAAAAGAGACCCAGTAAGGAGAAAACCAAAACCCCAAGGGAAATTAAATGTCACAAAATGAAAGTATAACACCCAAAAAACAGAAATAATGTAAAACAAATGTAAACAAAAGTGTTTAGAGTGATAAGTAAAAGTGCACCCAGTAAAGTTATTTGTAGCGTGACAGATAAACACATAATAATTAATGGCATTGATCATTAAAATAATATAATATAATAACATCAAATCCGAAGAAAGCATTATAATATAAAGAATTAATTCAGAGCAACCGTGCAGAACAATAATGGATATTAAAAGTATAAGTTCGTATAAAAGAAATGTTACTAGTGATGAATCATCAAAACCAGTTTAATAACTCAAGGTAAAAAAATATAACCCAGGAAGGTAAGGAGGCGATAAGGAAGCAACCCAGAGTATTACTAAACCCACAACGAAGGTAAAGAATAAATAAAATAGAAACCCAGAACAAGGCAAGATCCACCATGAAAGGTGATGTACTTAAAGAAACCAGAAGAGTAGATGAAGAAGTAACCCCAAGAAACCCGATGACATCCAGAAGAAGATGAAGAACATACCATTCAAAGAAGCCAGAAGAAAAGAAGACATCATTGAAGAAACAAGAAGAAGACAGCATCCAGAAGAAGAAGGAATGCTCTTATAAAAAACACCCATATCCCAAAATAAATAAAAACCACAATGATAAAAAGTATAACGAATAATTCATGAAAAGAAACCACATGTACAATAGAAATACGAATAAAAGTGTATAGAGTAAGAGTTACCAGTGGACCAAGGTGAAACAATAATATAATACCCAAAGAACAAATCTTCATTGTAACCCACAAACAAATCTCTTGATGTTAATAAGACTAAATAACCATTTAGAAATAGCATCAAGGTGTGTAAAGTGAACCAGTGCTAGTTTGTGTATTATAAAAAATAAACCTTATGTTTCATCCTTGGCATCCACAAACTGTGTAGATAATGAAAAATACAACTTTTTAGTGACTTATGATTTGTACAGAGTGAATATAATACATGTAATAATATAGAGCTGTCAATCTGTTTGAAATGACATTTCTTTAAAAATGAATAAAAACAGATGCAGACACAAAGTGACAGGGTACAATTACCCAAAAAACCAGATTAAAAACAGTTTAAAAACTGAATAATAAAATTTAGTATAAGAAATAGTGCATAAGAATATAGAAATAAGGTTTTGTGTATATAGAATAAGGATTTTAAAAATGTATTAGTAATAAGAACATTTAAACAAGTTTGGAACCACTAACATCCCAATTGAAAAAATATTTATTACTTATATTGGTTTTAATGGTTGAATAAGATGTTAGCATAGAAAAAACATTCTTTGTAAATAATATTTCTGTTTTAGTATTAAGCTTTAAGTATAAAAAATGTCTAAATAGTTTGAAGACATCCATTATTTAAAAATTATTTCTTATCTGTTAATAATATTGAAACAGATACTAATTGTTATGTTTAATAGAAAAAATGTTTAATTTATATTACAGTGTTAAAAAGTCAGAGAGGGTATAACTAAATATGTATTGTTTATATAAAAATTTGTATGAAAAAATTGTTAGGAATCTAGGCAAAATGATGAAAACTAAACATCATCAAAACTAAGAAACTAAGTACTTAAATACACGAAATCCAAGAATTTACTTAAATACATTTAAACTGAAGGGATTTAGATAAGGTAAACCAGAAATGAAGCCATATAATTAGAAATATAACTTAGAAAGATTTTATAAAATTATAGCCAGGATTATTAATAAAAATGGAAATGACAGAACTCAAAAATTTGGAGAGGGGAGTCATATATTCCAACATAATATTTTAAAACTTAACCAATTCATATAATTGCAAGAAATTAAGGGAATATAAACCTTTTATTACAATATGAGATTTAATAATAATAAATATAACTTGAAAATGGCAGAATTTGGATAATGACAGGAAGCTGATTTTGGAAATTTGCAAGATACAAAATGAAGGTAAAATTACCAATTTTAGATAAAAAACTTAATAAAACGGCATTATTCGATATCAAAATACGCCGAATGAACTGAAGGATAAAATTAAGTAACAACTAGCTAATAAATTTGAATAATAACCAAAGTTGAAGCAGTTATATAATGTAACTTTAATACATGCACAGGAAACAATTTAAAATTCGAACAATGTAAGGAATAATATTGCTTTGGCTAAGGTTTTAGTCGAAAGTGAAGGAAGTAAAGAGTTAATTATTGAACGTTGTACGGGACACTTGACGAGCATATTAAAACGTGTTAACCTAGTTTCAAGTACCGTAATGGCGAGCAATTGTATGATCCAAATTTGAAAATCGCGAGTGACCGCAAAAAACATTTCACAACTTCAACACAGTGACCTAAACACTTACAAAAGACTAACTAACATTGTATAGCACGAAACTACAGTTAAATAACATTTTAAACACCATAAAACAGTATATAACATAACCGTCAAAAGTGCCTGATCGACAAAAAGTGAACTGACTTATAAATACACCACTTTTCAAAATAAAACACCGAAACTTAACCAGAGACACTACACCAACATCAGAAGGAAGATTTGCAGACACCAGGACGTGAATTCGACAAGAAAACATCTTTATTGGGATGCCCAAACTACGAAGGGACGATTGACAACCTCGACGGCGGCCATTACTTTTCATCAACGATCAACGGAACACGGCCATCTAGTTTGTCGGCGACACGGTTCGCAACATATTTCTTTATTTTAATTTTTCCAATTGAATAAATGTACTTTTAGTATTAAGAATTATCTTGTAACGTTATACTTTTTTAATCTTTGCCCGATTTCTCTGACTTTTCCAATAAATAGCTGTTAAAAGAACCTTATTGTATTTTATATAAAAACTTGTAACATTCGATACCCTGAGAGTCGATTTTAAAATCGACAAGAGTCTTTATAAACAATTGTTAAAAAAATCATTTATACTTTTCATCTTAAAACAGTTCTTTCTTTTCTAAACATAGCAATTTAAACATACTATAATTTAAACAATACCTACTACAAGAATTTCACCACCAGAAGGAAGATAACCTCCAAAACTGAAAGTAAACAAGGATCGATTGTATTGGAGACAATCCTATAAGTGGTTGGAGTTTCTTCAAAAATACAGAAAAGCTAATAAAATTGTTTAAGCAAGTGAGAAACGTTTCGGAACTTCACGAAACTCAATTAATTAATTGTTTTTAATTAATTAATCAATAAAAAAAAATTTAATTAGAAAAAATTTTTAAACAAACAATTTTAATTTCTTTCCAGAACACATATTTAATATATTTTTGTAACACTACACCAATACAACTTAAACACCATAACCACGTTCTATTACATATTGTATAATGAATAAAAACAAATCTTAACAGTCCCTCATAAATAAATATCTTGATAATATAAAACTATAAAAGTGATTAGTGATAGTATCAAGAATTAGCAGGAGACAAGTGCAAGTTATTCTATTGTAATAAATAAACTTCAAGAAAGTGCATTAAATGCTTACACTTAATAAAGGTGTACCTTTAAACAACTTTAAGGTTTAATTTAACGTCATGAATACTATTTAATAAAATAGTATTATGAAGGGCATATACTAATGTTTCTAAAAAAGGTGCCACTAATTATCTAATAACATTCAATGAAATAAGTAAAATAATTAGAGAGTAATGTTATAATATTATAAAATGTTTATTATGTTTAATAGTTTTAGTCAAGAATGCAATGTCTGAGTGTGGATACCATTCTTTTGTTATAAAATTTTTATTATAAGTTACTAGAATTAATCAAGACTAAATGGTCTGAGATTATATACCACTTTTTAATGTCAAATAATTGTTATGAATTAATAGTTTAAATTCACTACTAAATGTTCTTGTAGTAAAGTAAGGAATTGTTAATCAACATTGTATTAGAATAGAAGGTCAGAAAGGGTATAAACAAGCTGTATTATTAAAAAACTTTGTATGTAAAACCAGACAAAATCTAGGCCAAATGGTAAATATAAACTACAATATAATTGATGAATCCAGTCCAGTAAACTAGTTAAACTGATGAAATTTATGTAAGGTAAATCAGTCACAGAATAATATAATGTAAATTATACTTTAAAAAGATATTGTAAAAAGATAGGAAGAATTATTGTTAAAATTGCAAATGTAATAACTGAAAATTCAGGGTGGGGAGTTATAAATTATTGAATAATATTTAAAATGATAACCAATTAACAAAATTATAAGAAATTAAGGAAAGCTAAACATTTTATGTCAATCTGAGATTTAGTACAATCATAAATACAACATATAAAATGGCAAACATTTTGGAGAAGGACAGGAAGTAAAAATAAAAGGCTACTTTTTCAAAATTAAAGAAATATAGCATTTTAGATAAAAAAACTTTGTAAAACTATCTTATTTGGTATCAAATCAAACAGAATGAACTAAAGAAAGAGATTAGGTATTTAGTATTTCATAAAATAAAATAATAACAAAAATATATTCAGTGATATAATGTAACTTTTCTAAATGTAGCGGAAGCCAAACAGATTTTAAAACAATGTATTACTAATATTAAATTGGCTAAGACATTCAGGAGATGAAGGAAATGAGGACAGTTAATTATTGGACCTTGTTGAGAACACTTGACGCGATTTGTGCTAAGATTAACCTATATAGTAGACAAATATGGCGATAGGTCCGTAAGCCTAGTCTAACATGAAAATTCGTAAATTTATAAATTTTGAACTTAAACTTAACTTCAGTGAGGACATTTAATAACACCAGTAAAATAAAGTAATACTGAACAGTAAACGAGTGGAATAATAACTTAAACCTACACAATGAATAATGTTTAATAACGAGACGTGAAGTGCCAGTTTCGACCTTATTGAACAAAGTAAATTAAACATTATCACACATATTTAATCGAAGTCAGTCACAAGACACTGAACCAGAACCATTCTACTAACACCAAAGAAGGAATAATCACAACTGCGGAGATGAGGAAACATTGAAAAGGCACCATTTATTGGAAGAAATTTTCATCGAGCGTCTACGGTTTAACATACGCAGTCCAGGAGCCGCCATCTTTGACTTCCCACAATTCAAAGCCAGCTTTACCAACGTGATCACACAGACTCCACTGGTTCGAAATTTTTATCTTTAATAAACATTATATATAAATTAATCACTTGTAATTGTTAATTATTAAGCTTTTTACATGTAAGTGTTATTCTTTCCTAACCTTACCCTTCTCTGACTATATATAAAATAACCGTTCAAAGAACCAAATAATTAATAGAAAATACACATATAAAAAATTAATCGACAAACCCTGAGAACGAGTCGATACTACTGTTGATAATCGATTAACAGTCGATCCTGTATACAACTGTTAATAAATTTAAAATTTCTACAATTTGGTTTAAATTTATTTATAAATTTAATAAAATAGAATTAAAAATAAAATAAATTGGGATCACGGACTATCCGAAAGGCGGCCTTTACCAAAGAAGGAGGAGAATACTCAGTTAAGAAGAAGAACCGTCTATCGATTAGTGCGGGAGATAATCCAATTAACACAGAAGTTAATTCTAAAACTTCAAATTAATACAATTAACAGAAACAGAATTAAAAGAGCAGAATTTTTACACTAATTCATTACAAAATTTATTTCCTAAATACAACACGTAAAAACAATTAAACAATATTTTTCAAATAACACCAAAATTTTTATTTTGGTGAACACACATATGTTTATTTTGTAACCGTTAACGAGAAATTTGTTACAACATGTATTGTTTTAGTTTTCACTTATATAAATTACTATGCTGATTCTATTATTGCTCCAGATTTTTTTTATGTCAAATATTATTTTTATTATTAAAGAATTATAAATATCAAAATTCCAATCATTTTTATTGTTAATGCTTAAATTAAATTTATATTTTGTATGATGAAAACGTAGAGGGAGAGAGAGAGAGAGAGAGAGAGAGAGAGAGAGAGAGAGAGAGAGAGAGAGAGAGAGAGAGAGAGAGAGAGAGAGAGAGAGAGAGAGAGAGAGAGAGTGAGTGAGAGAAGGGACAGACTCACAGACAGACAGCAACATGTGATGTGTAGATAATGCATTATGTTTTCTTCTTCTTCACTTCAAGGACGCAATTATATAAACCTATTCCAGCACCCATCTTATCCTCAGAGGACCCATATCTCTTTTGCCAGTGGCTTTATATTTCAGCACTGCTTTTAGCCATCATCTTTTGCAAATGATCACACCTTTGTTTTCTATAAGTTGTAATGATTGTCTTTACGTCTAGTTCTGCTCTTATATCCTAATGTGTCTTCTATCTTGCAATGCACAGTTTAAAGTAATTCGAAGAAACTGCATTTCAATACTCTGAATCTTGCTGCATTCCTTTTTTATCATGACCCATACCTTGCTTGCATATGTTAATATGGTTCAGTTGTATTATAAAATTTAATTCCTGTAGTATATCTTGTTTTATATACGTCATGTTTAATAGTGTTACGACGGTCTACTTGACTGTTGTAGGTACAGTGGAAAACAAAATACAAGACACCAATTAAGTCACTAATCACCAGCTTTAATTTTCACAGTTAAACAATTCATAATTAACAACACAGTCTCTTACAACAAATCAAATAAAAATTGTTCACACACAATAAAATGTCAACTAATATAAAACACAATTGTATTATAATTATACCGCCCGATTATAAAACAACACTTCACTATTAATAAGGTGACCAACTTTTTTACAATGAAAAGGAGGACACAAATAAATTGAAGAAAAAAAATATTGTAAATAAAAGAAACATTTTATTCATTGCAACAATAATACACTCTTAATATGTTAAATGCATAATAAAAACATTTGTAACATTTTATATTGTAATTATGCTTACATGCCTATTAATTATTATTTAAATGAGTACTTTTCCATTGAATGAATATTTTTTGTCAATGTATCATCTTCTAACAATATATTGGAAATATCTGAACAAGAAATATCCTTCATATTGAAATTTACGGCAAGTGCTGCAGCTAGAGCATCGACATTCAATCTCGATTTCTCACGTGTCCAAAAATCATTAGCAATTGAAAAAACTCTTTCAACTGCTGCATTAGTTCCAGGGCAGCACAACATAAATTGAACAAGAATAAATAAATTTTCACATGGAATATGTTCATTTTTGAAATGGCTGAATATTTCCACCCATCTTTTATCAATTTCAACGTGTTGATTTTCCCATTGTATTAATTTTTCAGAATTTAAATATATATTCAGTCTTCTAATTTCTTCAAAGAGACAATTGTCGTCTATTTTAATGTCTGGCATTTCTTTAGATAAAAACTCAACACAAGATTCAATATCTGTCCAATATACTTGCGATGAAGTCAAAAAACACCATTGAAAACTGTTATTTCCTGTGATGTTTGTTTCAGACCATTCTTCGATATACAGTAGAACCTCATTATAACGGACTAATTGGGGCTAAAGGTTGTCTGTTGTAATGAAAGTCCGTTATATAACAAATAAGTCTTGTTAGGTCGTATTTACATCAATAAAACTCGGTAAATTAGTATAAAACATGTTTATTTTTACTTGACATCATTTGTACATAGCATACATGACAAATGAGATCATACTGTTCATACCGTATTTACATTATAGACCAGAATTGAAACTTTATATACATTCTATTGTTTTATTCTCTTGAACAAGAAGGGCCTGGTTCATTATTATTCATTAGGTTATTACTACTAACATTAACTGGTGTAAAAAAAGTATTGATTTTTTGTTGTGTTAGTTTGTTATTTATTTCGTTGGTCAGTAACTGACGAAGATGCCGCAAGTGTTCATAGTAAGCAAACACATTTTCATTTTTTTGATTGTTCAACATATTCAATGACAAAATTTAAATGATCTTTCACTTCACTCACTTTTATTGTTGCCTGAGTATTGTCTTCCTCTTGTAAGTCTTCCTCCTCGTCCTCCGAAGAGTCTTCTTTCTCAGTGACACTGCCAACAATCTCCTCTTCCGTCAACAAGTGGAATCCAGGGGCATCTTCATCTTCTTCAAGCCAGGTCTCCACATCTTCCAATAAAACTTCTTCCTCCCCTCCTCTTTGCAAAGTTTCACGGAAATCTTCTGTCTCACAATTTTCTATTTATAAACATGCTTCTTCATTCTTTAACAGTTTTTTCCATGAGTTCACCAAAGTAGTTGGTTTAATTTCTTTTACAGCATCAGCAAAGTTGTGAATCATAGATCGAATCTTGTAGGCCTTCAAGTTTTGAAGAGTCTTGTGGCCCCTTCTATCTTCTTCAGCAGCGGATGGCTCATCAACTTCTAAGATTTCATTGAGAAATTTTTTTCTATAAAGCTGCTTGGCAGTATAAATTACTCCTTGGTCCATGGGCTGAAACACAGATGTTGTGTTTGGAGGCAGGAACTTACACTTTATCTTCTTGTCTCGACTGCAGAGTTTGTCAACATCAGGGTGGGTTGGTGCGTTATCCAAAAGAACCAAAGCTTTTATTTTTTCTTTTGGAATGTTCAAAATTTACATTTGGTGGTTTATAATTGCTGGCACAGCTTTCTTATGAAACCAATCACTTGTTATTTCAGTTGTAAACCACGCATTTCGGGAACTATAATAGTGAACTGGTAAATTGTCCATCACATTTTTAAGTGCCCTTGGTTTTTTGCTTTTACCAAAGATAGCAGGTTTAAGTATACGAGTGCCATCTGCATTTGCACACAACAAAACTGACACACGCTCCTTGCTGACTTTTCTACCAGGCGTAGTTTTTTCGGCTTTTGAAGCTTGTGTGTTGTCAGGTAGAGTTCTACAAAACAAACCTGTCTCATCAAAGTTATAAATTTGGCTCAATTGAAAACCTTCTTTTTTAATCAAGTTGTCTAATTCTTTTATAAAAGGCTCAACAGCTTCAAAGTCTGCGCTAAGAATTTGCCCACTAATCTTCTTGTTTGAAATGTTGTGAAATCGACAAAACCTAAATAGCCAACCAGAGCTCGCTTTAAACTGTTCAAGTCCCATCTGTTTGGAGAATCTTTCGGCAGCTGCTTGAATTTCAATTCCTCTAACAGCCATTCCACATGAACGAAGCTGAGAGAACCACTTGTAGACTGCATCATCCAGTGTTGCCATAGAAGACAGCCGCATACGCTTAGCTGCACTCTTCTCCTTTTCTACATTGAACTTGAGAACAATGTTACGAATGTCATTTTTTATTTTTTAATGTCCGATACGGTTTGTTTTGCGATTTCATACTCACGACAAATGCTAGAAAGACGCTCCTTTTTCTAATTTTTCTATAATGGAGAGTTTATCTTGAAGACTGAGCGCCTTACGCTTCCGTTTCTGTCCTACACTTGGCTTACTTAACGACATGATTTGAATAAATTAAAAAAAGTTATAGGTAGGATGTGTGACTGTGCGCGACAAACAACTGAACAATACTGACCAGTAGTGGTGGGAGTGAAAATATACCTGGCTAAGGCGTTAACCTTTCTTCGTTTTCAACTCCCTTTTCCCTTACCATTCAAACAGTTTCCTGTATTTGTTGTTATTATCTCAACAGTTAATTCTCAAACCAGTTAATTCAATGGTGGATTGGGGTTGGGTTTTAACTTTCAACGATTTATACCTGACAATGGTGTTTGTCTCTGAAAACTGTCATTCGGAACTGTTGGGCGGACGTGAGTCATTCCGGTGCATTGACTTAGTTTTTAGGGGGTGGGGGTATGACGTAAAAGACTTGTCCGTTGTAAAAGAAGTCCGTAGTAACGAGGTCCATTATAACGAGGTTCTACTGTATTGAAAACATGTTTGGTAAAAATTCTGCACGTCTTTGATAAACTTTTCCGTTATGCCTGGATTTGATTCCTCTAAGTCTGACAATTTTCTTTTTATAATTAAAGGAAGAAATTTTTCTTCAAATCGGGATTTATATTGAAGGATAAAGTCATTCAAAATAAGACTAACTTTTGTAGCTGAAATGTGTTCACCTTCAATCTTTTGAATCGTTTTGTGAAAAATAGATGCTTGATTATGTACAAAGTACATTAATATCTGAGATATTTCATTATTGAAAAACGATTCCAGGATTTACAGATTAGTCTTCAAATATCGAAAAGGAGGACATGTAGGAGGACACTTTTCGAGGGAGGACAGAACTTACAAAAGAAGGACTGTCCTCCGTAAAGGAGGACGATTTGTCACCTTACTATTAACCACTTGAACGCACAGAGTAATATCGTCCGATAATAACTGAAAACTAAGCAGCAGGTATGGGCTATTTATAGTCTACAGTGTTCCATAATATGCGTCCTTAACAAGCCATAGAAAATTCTAGAGGACACTTCAGCATGACCTTCACAGAAACATGCACTGTTGGGCTAATTGAGATGCTTCCAGAACGACACCATCGAACGCACGAGACGTGCCGAATTATGTAATACTGCCTCACATGTCAAGTAGCACGTACGCATTACAGCTGCAGGATCATTCTCCAATGTACCAGAACATTCCGTAATTGCGTAACACTGCCCCCTCCTTACGGCTGTTCATCCCGAACTGGAAAACCGTCTCTGAAGTAATACTTGGCCAGGCGATCTAGGTGGACGACCTTGAACTTCCGCTGTCCTTCCTGTTGAATCCGATAGACAACATCAATTTAATTCTTTTTCTTCACAGTGTAGGGTCCTTCCCAGTTAGTCTGAAGTTTAGGTGAGTGACCACGACGGCGCTGTGAGTTAAACAACCAAACCTGATCTCCTTCTTAGAAACCCACACTATTACTGCAAATGTCATACCGAGTTTTCATTTTATCACTGGCTATCTTCAGCCATCCTCTTATCAAGTGATTAATTTCTCGCAGTTGGTTTTCTAATTGCAAGGAATAGTTCTTTGGCTCTTGGGACTGAGTCTCAGGTGATCCGAACATCAAGTCCCCAGGAAGACGAATCTCCCGCCCAAACACCAATTTTGCTGGAGTCATGCCGGTTGTGTCATGTACTGATGACCTATACGCCATAAGGAATAGTGGTATTCGTTGGTCCCAATCTGTTTGGTTCTCGTCAACAACTTTCAAAAGACGCTGCTAGAGTGTCCCATTGAACCTCTCAGCCATTCCGTCCAACTGAGGATGGAGAGGCGTTGTCCTGGTCTTTCGAATTTTCAGTAGACGGCATAATTCTGTAAACACACCTGATTTGAAATTTCTCCCTTGATCCGTATAGATTACCAAAGGGGCTCCATAACGGCAACAGAAGTTGAGAACTAACGCCTTTGCCACAGTGGTAACCTCCTGATTTGGAATCACGTAGGCTTCCACCCACTTAGTAAAGTAGTCACCTACAACCATGATGTACCGGTTTCCATCGTCATTAACTGGGAATGGACCAGCAATGTCAATGGCAATTCTCTCGAAAGGCAGTCCAATGTTATACTGTCTCATTTTCCCTCTGCTTCTGGTTTGTGGGTCCTTGCTTGCAGCACATATTTCACATGTCCGAAGCCATTCCTCTACGTTGTGGCGAAAATGAAGCCAATAGAATCGCTTCTGTATTTTGTCAAGGGTTTTGTTAACGCCAACATGGCCTCCAGATGTTCCATCATGGATCTCCTTCAAAACAGACTGCACTTTACTTCGGGGAACTATCAACTACATGACCACGTCTCGTCCATCTGCCCTTTCCCAAGCCTTTTTAGCAATCCGTTCTCTAAGGTAAGGGATTCCCATTGTGCCCAGTAGCTCTTCAGCACATCCGAACCATGGCAGATATCTTGCCAATCCGGGTGGCGACCTTCCTCTTTTGCTGTCAAGACCGGTCCAATGTCTTCATCAGTCATCTGTTCTTGTCGACAGTCTTCTGTCGTCCAGCCGTCAGCCTGGAAATCTACAGTAATGGCTTGAACATGTTAGCTGGCCTTTTGATCTTCCTTTCTGTGGCAATGTCAGCAGTTTTCCGGGCATGATCTTCGTGATAAGCCATCTGCATTACCATGCAGGCACCCCCATCAATGAAGATGGACCTTGTAGTTGTACTCTTGCAGACGTTCAAGCCACCTTGCCAACTGTCCTTCCGAATTTTTAAATCTCAAGAGCCATGCAAGTGCGGCATGGTCGGTACGTAGTGAAAACTCCCTTCCATAGAGGTATTTATGGAAGTGCTCCAAAGCTCACACGATTACCAGCAACTCTCTCCTTGTAAGGCAATAATTTCTCTCTGGTTTAGAAAGTGTCTTGCTGTAATACGCTATTACTCGTTCTTCACCATTTTGCACTTGAGACAAAACTGCTCCTAGACCAGTATTGCTTGCATCTGTGTCTACGATTTACTTCCCTTCGGAAGCTGTAAAAGCGAGAATTGGCTGCGAACATAATGCAATCTTCAAAGTTCTAAATGCTTGGTCACACTCTCTTGACCACTGGAAGTTTCGTTTATTTTCCGTTAGCTCATGTAGTGGTTTAGCAATAGTAGCGAAGCCTTTCACAAAACGTCTGTAATATGAGCATAACCCCAGGACACTCTGAACTTCGTGTTTACTCTTCGGCACTGGCTAGTCTTTTACAGTGTCTACTTTATTAGGATCCATGCTAACACCCGCTGCCGAAACCAGATGGCCCAGATACTGTACTTCCTTCTGGAATAGAGAACACTTCTTCGGGCTCAGCTTCAGTTGGGCACCGTGAATTCTAGTTAGAACCTCCTTAAGGTTTTCTAAATGGTCTTTGAAAGTCTTCCCGATGACTATGACATCGTCTAAATAAACAAGGCAAGTTTTCCATGTCAGGCCTCGGAGTACCAGGTCCATCAGTCTTACAAATGTTGCTGGTGCATTACAGAGTCCAAATGGCATGACGTTAAATTGGAATAAGCCACTTGGGGTCGAGAAAGCAGTCTTTTCCTTGTCTTCTTGATGAAGACCCACTTGCCAATATCCACTCTTCAGATCCAATGTGGAAAACCACTGTGCTCCAGACAGCGTGTCGATTGTATCGTCAACACAAGGTAATGGATAGCAGTCTTTCTTTGTGACGCCATTCAACCTCCAGTAGTCTAGGCAGAAACGCAATCCACCATCCTTCTTCGCTACCAGCACTACCGGAGAAGACCAAGCACTTGAAGGCTCGATTACTCCCTCTTTCAACATATCCTGTACCAACCGAGACATTTCCTCTTGCTTAGATAATGGAGGCCTTCGAGGAGGTTGGCGTATCGGTGTTGTGTCCCCGGTATTGATGCGATGTTGTACAAGAGAGGTTCTTCCCAATGACTGTCTCCGAACTGCAAAAGAATCTTTGAATTTATGTAAAAACTGTCTGAGTTCTATTACCTCAACACTTGAGAGGTCGTTAGAAGATCTGTTCAATAATTCCTGCAGTTCCTCTGGTAATTTGGAAGTATCCGAAGAACTGGATCTTCGTTGCATCATTCCGGCTACCCAGGCCATAGGAGTCAATTTGCCTAGTGACAGATTGTAAAGTGACAGATTGATCCAAAATATTCGCCACTCTAATAGGTACATTTCCGGTTTCGTCAGGTTTTACTAAACTTCTGGCAATTAGTATGCCCGGTGTACTGACAACCTGGGGTTCGAATATAAAGCACTGGTTGCCCCTAGTATCTACCTCGGTTCTAACCATGACGATCTTTTTGGAGTTTGGCGGAACAGTTACGGCCACTTGGTTTATGACGTCCATCGATTTTTCTGATGTAGTCATTGTGGAGTGCATTACCTCTTCTCCTCCGATTCTCGACACACTGTTTTTGAAGTCTACTGTAAATCCGTATGCGTTCATAACGTCCAGACCAAGAATTGCTTCATCCACAATGTCTGCAACAAGTACTTGATGATTAAACTCAAGTCGACTGAGGCGTAGGTGTTCTCCACATTCTAAACACTTTTACAGGCTGTCCAGTAGCTGTTCGCAAGCTGCAAGAGCACCAGATTGGCTAAAGATCTTTCACCACGTCGGGCCGCACAATGGAAACTGTTGCGCCTGTGTCAATTGTAATCGAGGTTGGCCTTTCTTGAACGAATCCGGTAACCACCAAGCTCCCGCTGTTTTTCTGAAGTGTAGAAATTGCGTATTGTCTAGGGGCTTCGTTCCTCCAGTTAATCAGTACACGCCCCATTGTAGCGACTATTGCTCGTTTCCCTGCTGCTGAATTCTAACCTGACAATCTCATTGTAGATGTCTAGGTTTCCCACATCTATAACACTTCGGTCTTCCATCCTTTCTTATTTTACTCTGTGGCGCCGACCGTCGAGTCTCTATTCCTTGTTCTTCTTCCTCATCGTCTGTGCCGTCGCGATCTTTTAGCGCGCACTTTATGACTTGTCCAACCAGACGCTGATTTGGTGGCCTCAATTGCAAAGCATGTACCAGGGCGTCCACACTGTTTTGGAATCTTGCCATTCGTAACACTTGCTGTAGTTCGTTAACTTGGACACCGGCAGTAAATGTCTACATCGCAAAACTCGTTCGAAAAACTTCTGGCGCTTCAGGATAGGCCAGTCTAATCAGTCTGTTGATACTTGCTTCAAACTCTTGAAGACTCTCCCCGGAATGCTGTCGCCTTCCTCTCAACTGGGTGCAGTACACATCTCGCAAATGTTTATCACCATATCGTAATTCTAGTGCTTTTATCAACTCGGCATAGATGTTCTGGCTGTCAGGTGGCACTTTCTGTAGTAATTCTGCCGCAGGTCCTTTTAATGTAAGAACGAGTGAAACTGCCTTGTCTTTCTCTGTCCAATTATTTGCGCATGCACCAGCTTCAAATTGGCGGCTGGAGCCTTGACATGAACTGTCCTAACCATAGGCAAGGTGTCTTTCTCTATTGTCTTTTCTGTCTTTATCATTGGTACAGTGTGTTCAGAAATTTGTTTTGGTTGAATCTTCATGCACTGTTCAACTTCACTTTTAATTTGTTCTCTTATGTTTGCCATTGAGTTTTCTACTGCAGATAATTTACTTGACACGGATTCTTCTATGACAGATATTTTTGTAGACATCGATTCTTCTAAGACAGATATTTTTGTAGACATCGATTCTTCAACAACCGAGACAGATTTTTCTACTTCAGCTATTTTTAATGTCATTGATTCTTGTACCTCTGATATTTTAGTGACTTGCTTATTAAGCTCACCTCGTAGGAGACCCAATTCTGCGGTACTATGTTCTTGCATCTGTTTCTGCTCCTGTATTAATGCTTTGATGTCTTCTGTTTCACGCTTCCGTTCCTCTGTCTCCTGCTTACGTTTTTCATCCTGTCGTTTTTCTGCTTCTTCCTGTGTCTGCTGCATCAGCGTTTGTAAAGCTTCCATCATCTGACTGGCATCCATGGTTACAGATTAATTACGGATTTACACTAGTCTTTTATAAAGTTTCCACTGTTAACGGTTCTATCCCACTTCTGACACCACTGTTACAATGTTCTACTTGATCGTCATAGGTACAGTGGAAAACAAAATACAAGACATCAATTAAGTCACTAATCACCAGCTTTAATTTTCACAGTTAAACGGTTCGTAATTAACAACACAGTCTCTTACAACAAATCAAATAAAAATTGTTCACACGCAATAAAATGTCAACTAATATAAAACACAATTGTATTACAATTATACCACCCAATTATAAAACACAACACTTCACTATTAACCACTTGAATGCACAGAGTAATATCGCCCGATAATAACTGAAAATAAGCAGCAGGTATGGGCTATTTATAGTCTACAGTGTTTCATAATGTGCTCCTTAACAAGCCATCGAAAATTCTAGAGGACACTTCAGCGCAACTTTCGCAGAAACACGCTAATTGAGATGCTTCCAGAACGACACCATCGAACGCACGAGACGTGCCGCATTACATAATAAGTGGCACGTACGGTACGCATTACAGCTGCCGGATCGTTCTCCAATGTACCAGAACGTTCCGTAATTGCATAACACTTTTTCTGCATTACATAACAATAGGTGGCACTGAAGTTGAAACTTTCAGGATGAAAGTACTGTATTTCAGAATGATCATTTTCACTGTACCATATAGTATTTCCCACAATACTGAAATATTTATTTTATAAAACTTGATTCTATTTTTTCAGATGACTCAAGTTTTTAACTTAGTTTCATTAATAAAAAACTGTCTTCTTTTACATTTCTAAGTCTTTTATTTTTACTATGTTTTAATAATTTTTGGAGAACTGAACAAATCACTTTCTTCTTCCTTCATCTTATACTAATTATTAATATTTTTATGACTGATAGAAGTATACTTTTTAGTCATTTTTATATTCCATTTTTTAACTATTCTTTTCATTTTTATTGTTTAAAGTACCATATGGCAGTTACAGTCCTTTCTACCATTCAAAATAACAAATGCACATGTCAATAATTATCAGAAAATGATATCACTTGATACTATATTATCTCTGACTGATATGTGACTTTAATTAGACTCTGTTTACTGTACCGAACATATTTATAACTATCAGTAAAAAGCGTTCAATATAACTGTAAATATTGGAAAAATTATAATGAGCAATAAGAATTAATCCACTGCATGAGCACATTGTAAAATCAATGATTATATCTATTATTATTGCCATTTAGTACTTATGCGATTAATATTAATTTCTATTAATATTTTGCAATTAATATTTATTGAACCTGATATTAGTGTGTACACATTTGTTTGTATGATTATCGTGGTCATTAACGACTGTATTTCAGTAAATTTGTACTGATACAAAAATGATAAAGTATTATGTTCTTTAATACAATATTATTGGAAAAACTACAAAAGAATACAGTTAGAAAAATTGCTATCATGCTCACGATGTTCTATGTATTTGTGCAACAAAACAAGGACAAGTCTAGTGTGAACACATTTATCATCTTTTTGATTTGGTAACTTAATACTCCATGATCAGGCTCCACCTTGACTCAAAACTCACATGGTGAAACCAAGCTCAGAAAATTGGGCAATGTGTTTTGACACAACTCCAAAGGTTATGGCCCATGTTTTCAAGTCCACAGTGATGAGGCCCCATCCAGCTTGGTAAGCTTTTTGTTAACATGTATATGTTACTGGTGATTACCTATGCCTACCCTGTTTGGGATACCCTGGCCGCCTGCCATAGAAAGTTGCTCTAGAGCATGCTTAACCAGGGACTGAAGCTTGCTTGTAAAGTTCTCCACATGTTCTCTTCTTGTGTACTTCAAAGAGAACTGGGTGTCCATGCATTTGATGACACCCTGTGATGCTTGGCACACAGGTTCTATGATCAGATGGCCCAAGTTACTCAGAATCTCCTGATCACTGGATTTGGCAAATACAATTCAAGGTGAGATGACTTTTGGAAGTGACTCTGTTTGTTAACCCCCGCAGAGTGATCCATTAATTGACGGAAGCTTCATGTCTCCCTCCACTTAGTCAAAATGTAAATAAATACAAGTAAATTGCACCAGTGGTAGGAGTCCAAATTAAGACTCGGGACACTGCACATCTCCCATCTCATGCCTTGGGCAAGACACAAACCCCAGTCAGAACATTCCCTGATAGATGGACTGAATTTGAGTGGCATTCAATATAATTATCATGACTCTGAATTTGAGTGGCATTCAATATAATTATTATGACTCTTCAAAATGTATTGCCTTAAAGATAATTTTGTCATCTTGTTAAGAATAAGAAGTTTGAACAGGAATGTTGAGGTTGGTAGTAATCATACCATCAAATAAGAATAATGACTAAATTATTTTAAAGATATGGTTTCATTTTACTAGGTTTACATAATTGACCAGATACTTAGTTAATATATTTAACATTAATATTTCTAACTTGATGTCTTAATTTTACTTCAGGGAAGGTAAATAAAATGTTCTGTATTGTAAATCGTTCTATCTGAATCATTGAGAAGGCCAAAAACCATCTAGTATTGTGAAATTAATAGAAGAAGAAATTTTGTCTCACTGTCTATACAGACAAGAGTGTTACTATATGCAGAGTAGATTAAATCTCAATGGATGCTTCTCAGGGGGAGGATCTAAAATCCTCCTTTTCAAACAAAACAGCATTTCAGAATGGTAGGGAGAAGATGACTAAACAGTGATTAAAACAGCTTTCAGAACTGAAGATATATGGCTTTTTTGTGATTAATTTTTTGTAATATATTGAAATCATATAGAAAACCCATGATCTCAATTGTATTCTGGATTTGCCAGTAAGTGTTATTTTTATTGAGTTTCTAAAAATCATACAGGCAAAGAATTCAGAATCTGTTTTATCCTTAAACATTAAAGAATCTCTGCAATAATCAATGTAGGAATATTTGAAATACAGTACAATACTGAAGAACACAGAGCTTAGTTACTATAATACATGATAGGTAACTTCAGTACAATGGATTAAGTTTATATCATTTTAAATTCGGTTTACAATGATTTAAATCATTAAATATGTTAAATCACATATTTAAATTTAAATATTATATATATATATTAAACTTTCACTATGAACTTACTTTATGGTTTGTAGCGGGGCATTTTTGGGGCCTACCTGAGACAATGTAAAGAAGTTTATATTTTATTGATGATAAATAACATAATTTGTATTTTTTTTTTATAAATAAATAATAATAACTTTATCCCTTGTTGAGTGATAGGGACAGAAATTATAGACTTGGGTAAATTTGTTATTTTGAAACGATCGCAACATGGCTGCACTGCTGTTAACCGTATGAATACAGACTTGTTTAATAATATTGTGTAAACAGTTTTAATAACCGGCAACTGTACCAAACTCAGTTCAAGGACAATGACGAACACGAAAAACGTTATGTAACAGTAAACACGTTACACAACCAGACATCAGGCGATGTGTTGCGTCAGCAAATTATGTAACGATGTGTGTCACCAGTTCAGTCAACAAGCAAAAAACAGTCCACTGGCGCAAGGATACAAACTGGAAAACAAAGACATTTGAACATACTACAACAGCCGCTTCAAAAAATAGCGCCTGTAAATCTCCCCAGTCAAAATTCCATGCTCGCGCGAGCAACACCGATACAAAGTTTCGAAACGTAAGTGCGGGCCCGCATACAATAAAAAATGTGAATCTTTATATGTACATCTAAAATACAAACAGTTTTCCGGCCAATACACATCCAAAATTAACAGTTCGGCAGTAAAATGTGATAGTGCGAATTATAAAACAGTAAAACAGTGCACGCCATGAGGAGACACCCCAGGAGTCGAACTTCTACTCGTAAACAGGAAAGTAGACATTCAAAATAATAATTAAAAATGCTGGTTTTTTCTTTATTTAAAAAATTAAATAAAATGGGGAAATAAATTTTGAAGAAAGTATAAAATATTTAAAAATGAGATCTCTAAAGTAGCTTTGTGTGTGTTGTGTGTGTATGTGAGAATAGGGTATTATTATAGTTTATAGTAATAAGAAGGCTGGTTTGCGTTCCCGTTATAATTCTCAAAAATGTATTAAATACTATAAATTAAAAGAGATTCAAGGTAATCAACAACTATTATTCACGCTTTGTCAATTATTAATTCAAATTTTGTCTGTATGATTTTATTAACATGAAATATGAATAATAATAAAGTAATAATAACGTTTAATTATTGATGAACATAAATGATTGTTATTATTTCAGCAACCACCTTCTGTTCTCCTAGTTCGCTGAAACGAACCTTGGTAATTTTCTTATTACAGTTGGTAACAAGATGGCGCTCGAAGGAGCTATTTAGTAAATAATTGAATTAAATAACCAAATCCCTAGGGATAAACGATACCATGAAAGTATCGATACTTATACTGATTACAATACTTAAATGAAAGTATCGATACCTGAGCAGTATCGAAAAAAAGAAGCCGATACTTGCAAGTATTATTGTACTCATATGAGTAAATTTAGCGCTAACCACAAACGCATTAAAATGTTGGGGATTTAAAAAACAAACAAAAAACACCATTTTCAATAAACCCAATAATATATTACAATATACATTTTTGTACATTTTTTTTAAATTTATTTCCCTCAAAAAGAAATACAAAAATAAGAAAATACACAATTAAAAATTTTACACATTATTAAATAAAAGAATAAAAAACATGGTAATTATAATAATAAAAATTACTACTACTATTACTATAAAGAAATAATTTTTAAAAAAACTTTAACATAAAATAAAAAATTAATATTATATGTTTTTAGTTGTACATAAAAGAAAAACTAAACAACGAAACTAAAAAAAAGTAACACTAAAGGCCCCACTCTTCTTCATCAAGGCCACTTAAAAATGACAAACGCCCTAAATGTTTGGGAGACAACCTATTTCTCGACTGGTTCAATATGAAACCAGTTTTTGAAAAGAGGCGTTCACATGGCACCGACGTCGCCACAAACATTAAAACAACTCTGGCATTTTTGTATAAACCAGGGAATATGTTCTTCATATCATCCCACTCCTTTAACGGGTCTGTTTTCAGTGGGGATGTAGGATTATTCAGATAACGAGAAAGTTCGTCATCGGACTCGTCTTTGCGCTGGCTTCGTTGCCCATGGACCAACTCCTTGTGGATCTCCCAAAAGTCGAAGTCAGATGTATTTCTTCGTCTGACGAACTGCCTGAGTGTGCAGCATCTATGGTAGCTGCTTTTACCTTCTTGCGCAAAAAACTGATTACTTTAGCACAAGCTTGTGCATCCTTAAAGTGAAGGTTTTTGAATCTTGGATCCAAGACAGTAGCAACTGCCATATTCAAATTATTCTCTATATGTTCAAACCTTTTTTGAACCTCTCGGATCACTGCTTTCTTGGCCTCTTCGATTCTTGATGCTGAATCGGATTCGGAAATTGTAATCTTTTCCAGCTGTTTGATCAATATATTTACCATTGGAATAATTGTTGACAACGTCGTGTATTTTTCCCCTGATGCCTCCCTTGTCACATATTCAAATGGCTGGAGAAATAATAAAATATTTTTGATGTCGATTAACTCCCAATTAGTTGGCATTTCTGGAGCAGACATGTCCTCAATAGCAAGTTGACTAATGGTCGAAACCATTTCTAAAAACCGTTGCAACATATAATATGTTGAGTTCCACCTCGTTGCTACATCCAGGATAAGTTTTTTATGTTCTTCAGAAATTTCATGCGTCGATTGAAGCAGACGAAATTTATCAGAAACCTTCACGCTATTCTTCACCCATTTCACGATGGCCCTAACTTTTTGAATGGATGGAAGAGCATTAATGTTTTTCAGAGAAGACTCAACCACTAAATTAATCGTGTGGGCGAAGCAGGCAATGTGCCTATTTTTTCCAATAAACAAGTTGATGGCAGATACCATATTTGCGCCATTATCGGTCACAACATTTGAAATTTTTTCTTTTGGTATATCCCATTCACTCATTAGATTATTCAAAGCATCTGAAATGTTCTCTCCTGTATGTGTTTTTTGTAATGGAACGACACCTAAATTAGTAGTCTTATGATTTATACTTCCATCATCCAAATAGTGAAGAGTAACCCCGAAGTAGGCACGTTCGTTCATGGTGTCTGTCCAAATATCGGTGGTTAAACAGAAATGACTTATCCTTGTGAGACCGACTTTCACTCGGAGAGCGCACATTTCATATTTTTCATTCATTTTTCTTTTTAGAATTGTTCCTGACGGAACAACATACAAAGGAGAGACCACCTTCATTAATTTCCTAAACCCACAGCCATCCACTGTAGCGAATGGTCTCATATCTCTACAGATAAAGTATAAAATTGCCTGTGTAATCGCATGGTATTTAGCACCACCGTCTTGAAACGATGAGGCCTTTTGGAAAGCTTCTACTATAGGCTTAATAATTTGTTGATCATCATCATGACTACGAGATTCGGTAGAACTAGAAGTAGAAGGTAAACTTGAGCATTCGCCTAATTTTGGCCACTTCTCAGGCAAAGTTGGTTGCTTCACTCGATCTTCTAATTCTGAATGTATGCGGGCATGATTTACCTTTAGATGTTTGAAGAGGTTGGATGTGTTTCCACTATACTTTATCTTCTTTCCGCAAGTCTTGCATTCTGCGACAGTTCCGTCCACTTTAGCAAAATACCCCCACACCTTGCTCTTAGGAGGTGACATTATTTAAAACTCAACAAAACAAACACTAAAACAGTAGTCACAATTCTCAGTGGTAAAAATAAAGAGTAGGAACTGAAGTCTGAACTATGAATAAACCTGAAGCCAAGAAACAAAATAACTAACAAAACAACAAAAGCGTAGCGCTAACAGCATAGGAAGGTTATGCAAATTCCGGAATTCGTCAGCCGTTGCCAACATAAACATTGACTCTTGGGCCACTTAACACTTAAGAAGTTAAAACTTAAATTATTATCACATTTTTCCCCGTTTTTAGCAAGGTACATTCTTTTTAATTATCTTGTTGATACATCCTCTTCATTCACTTTTTTAATATTATATATATATATTTAACTTTCACTATGAACACTTATTTTTACTATTACCCAGACGTTTCAACGTGGTATTCGTGTTCCTCAGTAGGTTTTAAATACTGAATTAATCTTTTTAATTATAATTATTAAAATAAAAAAAATTTCGTTTGAGTATTTTTTCCGATACCGGACCTCTGGTATCGATACCAGTACTCGTATCCAAAACATTGGTATCGATACCGAAATACTTGGTATCGAAAAAAAAGTATCGATACCATACTCATATCGATAGGTATCGTTTATCCCTACAAATCCCTTAGGTTTATCAAATATCAGTTTGTTTAATAATGTATCAGTGGCTTCCGAACGTAGGGACGATTTATATAATATAATTATATAAATTTAAGCCTACTTGGGAGAACAGAATGGTTGTTTGGAGTTTGTATTTACGTATGTACGTAAGGTAGACGTAAAAGGTTATGTTTAATATTGGTGAGTAGAATATTTTTTTTTTTTTTGAGAAGTATGCGTTACATATGGTAAGATTTTATAAAGAAATATATATTAAAAGTTTTAAGAAAAATGGCGGATAATAATGATATCAGTTTATCTGATAGTCAGATAGCAAATCAAATAAGTAGCGACTCCGGAATTCAAACAACTGACAGTAGTCTTGAGGAGTCAAAAATAATACAGGCAGTTGAGATTCATTCAACACCTATTTTAGGAACTCAAAATAGGAAACCTGATAATGATACTATGTTAGCAAGATTGTATGATATGATGTACAATAGTGTAGAAAAACAAGATAGTAATTTTAGAGAATTAAAAAACCAAATTAATGAAATAAAGAGCGATTCTGACGCTAAATTTAATATGCAAAATTCAATAATTAATGACAAATTTGATGAATTAAAAAGTGAGATACAAGAAATGAATAAACATTTAGAAATCACTAACGAAACAATAAGAAACAGTTTAAATAAGTTAGAACAGAAGTTCGAGAAATTAGGTGACAATGTTTTAAGTAAGACAAAATGTAAAAATGACGAAATAGTAGACAATTTTGAGAGTATAGTGGGGGTGATAATAACAAATAGTACTGATGAAGTTTTAGAATGCGATAACGAAATGGTAATGAGTGTTTATGAAATAGAAAGAGAGTGGAAGAATAATGTAGTAATTAAATGGGGACAGAGGGCAAATTTTCCCCTTATTGTTTATAATGATGATGATGATTTAATGTTGTTTTTTCAGGGCAAGAGACCCTTATTGTTAAATGAAGTAATGTTGTATAATGTTGTACCCTCTGTCCGAAATAATTGTGAGAGTGTGATGTGGTGCTGTGAAGAAAGAGAGTTATATGTTGAGAATGAAATAGAAATATATAAGTTAGAAAGAAAGTATGATGAATTGAGAAAATTAATAAAAGGGGTGATGATGAATCATGTGAAATACGTACCTGTTGAAAGAGAGACAGAGAATAATTTTGATAATATCTTACCTGACTATAATGATTTACCTGACGTAGTAGTTGAGGAATACAAAAATGATAAAACGATTTACCTGACAGTAACAAATAACACTGATACAAACTGGACAATCCTAACTTATGGTGACAAGATTTATAGTGGTACAATGGATGAAATAGAGTTGATAGATTATTATGATAGTAATGATTATCATAATTTGTGTGTTGATAGAAATGATGAATGTTACAAATACACTAGATATATATATGACGATGGTGGGTGAGCTAAAAGATCAGTGTTGGGACATTTTTAAATATTGTAAATTTTGGTAATGACCTTGCTGATTTGGACATCTGAAGTGAGATACACTTGAACAGTTTTGACGTATATTTTGTAAATAATAGTGAATTCATTTGTGTGTATTGTGAAATGTTAAATAAGTAATGTGTATATGTTTTGGAAAATGTTGTGTTAATAATAATAATATTATTAATATTTTAGCACTCTAATTAAATAATAAAATAATTATGAAGACAATAGTTAATGATTTGTAGAATGTTGATAATAATTGAAATATGTTATTTTAATAATCAATTGAATTAAATAATTTGAGATGTTTAGATATTGTGATTGAATGTTATGTGTTTGAATTTTATAAGGAATTTAAATTGTGTGATGAGATTTTAATTTAATAATCATGAATAAATAAATAAATGTTAAATGGTTTATTTTGTGGAATTTTGTGGAACATAATGATTAAAAATATATGTTAATAATAAATTTTAAGCAATTTTGAAAATCTGATTGCAACACAGGATCAATTCATAATGATGATAAATAAAAACAGTTAATGAAAAATTTTAAATAATAATGTTTATAAATTTTATATAAATTATTTAAAAGAGAATTGTTTGTTTGATGTATGCTAATAATCCAGGTGTATTGGTATTTGTGTATTATGTTATGTAATGTATTATAATAGTGTGTGTGGCTGGGAGGTTATCCAAGGGGATAACGTATTAAAAATTTGATATATTTTAATTAATAATGATGATTTGCTACTCAATAATTTTGTTTGAATTTAAAAATTGGATGCACTAAATACTTCTTATATTGTGTTATTGTGTCTTATTGTGTTGTTTGCATTTAGTATGTTAGGAATAAGTATTATAAAAATATAATAATATGTTTTCAATGTGTTTACAGATTTTAAAATAAAATGAAAAATAGTTGTAATAAGTAAAATTTTCAATAGGTTGTAAAAGATAGAAGTGGGTGATAGTAATTGTTTGAATAAAATGTTTGAGTCAATTCAAGTTGAATTTTGTGGGACATAGATTTGTCCAAATCGAAGTAAGAGTTAAAGTAATAGTGGAAATGAAAATAATGCAATATTGTTTTGAGTTAATGTATGTTATAGAATTTTGAGAAGTATAAGTGGAGACACAGTAGAAATGGAGAATTTATGTAGAGTCTTGAGTGATATATTGTTGTTTATTTGTTGATGTTAATTTGTTGTAATTGTAGTGAGGTTATGAGATTGAGATTTTTTGGGGATGGCAATCTTGTAGTAGTGGTAGTGTAATGTGGGAGTCCGCAACATAAGGGTTGGGACGGGATTTGGTATAGTTTTAGTGGGAAGGGGCCGCCTTAGGTAAAAATCCAGGGGCCAGAGAACGGGAATTGAGTTTTTTTGGGGGGGGGGGGAAACACGTATCCTATGTACAAAGGGTTAGAGAGTTTTTTTTTATATAAGAGTAGAAGGTGGCGATTGGAGTTAAAATAGTAAGTAGTTAGAGGTAGTTAGAGGGTTAGTAAAATTTTGATAGTGGGGTGTCATACTAGTTAAAGATTTTGTAAGGGAGCATTAGAGTAATAAAAGGGGTAAGATTATGAGTAAATGCCAAATGGATGAAGTAAATTATAATGAAATAATGAATAACGTAGAATCACCCAAAGTAATGAAATGGAATAATGATGGCCATAATTGAAAACAAAAAAAATAAATAAAAAAATAATTTTTGTAATTTTGAGAAACGAATTAATAAGAGTAAATCAAGTTTAAAAGTAATTTTTTGATTTTATATGCCAATTTAATGATATAAAGTGTGTAACATTTTAATTGTAAGTTGTTTATTTTGTAATGAATTATTAATGTACTGTGTTTTCTTATGTTAAGTTATGATAGGTATTCTGATATATACATGTTAGTAATAAGTGAGTAAAAACAAAACCAGTGCTTCTTAGCGCAAACCAGCACCGCTAGGGGGGAACAGATCAGTTGGGGATATGGTGTTGTATAAGGCCACTATTTAATATTTTGATTTGTTGTTTCAGTGTTTGGTGGTGCTGTGGCGGCGGACCTGAGCTGGCCTGCGCGTCAGAGCAGGAGCGTTGAGTATCTGTCTGACTCTACGGTGTTGGGATCTCGAGAGAGAAGTCCAGTATTGTCATGCAGATGCGGTCACAGTCACCGGACCAAGGGTGAGTTGATTATTCTTTTTTTTGTAAACCATACAGGGGGTTGTGGCGACATATCCTGGCTGATCCCTTTAGCAAGTATGAATGTGTCAATGAGATTTTTTATGCTTCGGCATAAAATATCTCATTGAGGGGGTATTGTAGCGGGGCATTTTTGGGGCCTACCTGAGACAATGTAAAGAAGTTTATATTTTATTGATGATAAATAACATAATTTGTATTTTTTTTTTATAAATAAATAATAATAACTTTATCCCTTGTTGAGTGATAGGGACAGAAATTATAGACTTGGGTAAATTTGTTATTTTGAAACGATCGCAACATGGCTGCACTGCTGTTAACCGTATGAATACAGACTTGTTTAATAATATTGTGTAAACAGTTTTAATAACCGGCAACTGTACCAAACTCAGTTCAAGGACAATGACGAACACGAAAAACGTTATGTAACAGTAAACACGTTACACAACCAGACATCAGGCGATGTGTTGCGTCAGCAAATTATGTAACGATGTGTGTCACCAGTTCAGTCAACAAGCAAAAAACAGTCCACTGGCGCAAGGATACAAACTGGAAAACAAAGACATTTGAACATACTACAACAGCCGCTTCAAAAAATAGCGCCTGTAAATCTCCCCAGTCAAAATTCCATGCTCGCGCGAGCAACACCGATACAAAGTTTCGAAACGTAAGTGCGGGCCCGCATACAATAAAAAATGTGAATCTTTATATGTACATCTAAAATACAAACAGTTTTCCGGCCAATACACATCCAAAATTAACAGTTCGGCAGTAAAATGTGATAGTGCGAATTATAAAACAGTAAAACAGTGCACGCCATGAGGAGACACCCCAGGAGTCGAACTTCTACTCGTAAACAGGAAAGTAGACATTCAAAATAATAATTAAAAATGCTGGTTTTTTCTTTATTTAAAAAATTAAATAAAATGGGGAAATAAATTTTGAAGAAAGTATAAAATATTTAAAAATGAGATCTCTAAAGTAGCTTTGTGTGTGTTGTGTGTGTATGTGAGAATAGGGTATTATTATAGTTTATAGTAATAAGAAGGCTGGTTTGCGTTCCCGTTATAATTCTCAAAAATGTATTAAATACTATAAATTAAAAGAGATTCAAGGTAATCAACAACTATTATTCACGCTTTGTCAATTATTAATTCAAATTTTGTCTGTATGATTTTATTAACATGAAATATGAATAATAATAAAGTAATAATAACGTTTAATTATTGATGAACATAAATGATTGTTATTATTTCAGCAACCACCTTCTGTTCTCCTAGTTCGCTGAAACGAACCTTGGTAATTTTCTTATTACAGTTGGTAACAAGATGGCGCTCGAAGGAGCTATTTAGTAAATAATTGAATTAAATAACCAAATCCCTTAGGTTTATCAAATATCAGTTTGTTTAATAATGTATCAGGTTTATTTCCCAAACGTTTCAATGTGGTATACGTCTTCTTCAGTGGGAGTAAATACTGAATGTCTTTACAGAGTAATGGTTATGGACTGTAGGTGTGTATGGTGGGGGTTGATGGTGGGAGGGAATTGGTGCTGGGGTTCAAATTGTGTGTTTGAATGAATCAATGTATCGAAAAGTATGTGTGATCTATAATGTAATTGTTCATTTAATATGTTGTTTGGTTGTAGTGCATGATATCTGTATATTTCAAATTGTTCTGCTGTGTTTAGTTTTCTACTTTTAGGTAAGTAGTGTAGTATTTCCATGTTGTGCTCTATGTTTGTGTAATTGTGGTTTTCATTTTGTAAATGTGTGGCAAATGTGGAATGTATGTAGTTTGTGGTGAGGCCTTTTAAATGTTCTGAAAATCTAGAGGAAAAAGATCTTCCCGTCTGGCCGATGTAGAATTGGTGACAGTCATTGCAGTTTAATTTATAAAGCCATGTTTTGCTGTATGTGTCTGTGTTTTTGTTAGTATTATTTATGTGTTTCCTAATGGTGTTGTTAGTTCTGTAGGCTACTTTATAATTCTGTTTCCTAAATGTGTTAGCAATTTTGTGTGTATTGGAATTGTAGTATGTAAGTGTGATGTATTTACTGGGTTGTGTGCTGATGGTTTGATGTGTCTTACTTTTTGTGTTTAGGATGCGTTTGTGTAGTTTGTTTATTAAATCGGGATTGTATCCATTTTTGACTGCTATATATTTGATTGTGTTTAATTCTTCTTGGTAGTCATGTGTGTTTAGGGGTATTGAAGTGAGCCTGTGGAGCATGTAGTTGAAAGCTGTATGTTTGTGTTGAGTTGGGTGGTTGGATGAGTTATGTATGACCATGTCTGATGTGGTGGGTTTTCTGTATATTTTGTATGTGTGTGTGTTGTTTGTTTTAGTAATTGTAAGGTCCAAGAAGTTTATGCTATTGTTTTGTTCAAATTCGAGTGTGAATTTTAATTTATGGTGTATAGTGTTAATGTATTTGTGGAAATTTTCTATTTGTCTTTTGTTGCCGTTGTAGAGGAGTAAAATGTCATCAACATACCTGTGCCAATATATTATTTTATTAGTGTATTTGTTATTGTTCAGTATGTGTTCTTGTTCTATGGTGTGTACAAATATTTCGGCTAGTATACCTGATATAGGGGAGCCCATGGGTAGTCCATCTGTCTGTGTGTAAAACATGTTATTGTGTGCGAAATAATTTTGTTCAGTGATGATTTTAGTGAGATGGATGATCTCTTTTATGTGTGTTTTGGGTGTGTTATTTATTTTTAGTAATTGTTCTAATGTATTTATAGTTATTTATAGTTTCATTGGAAACTATAAATACATTAGAACAATTATTAAAAATAAAAATAAAAATAAATAACACACCCGAAACACACATAAAAGAGATCATCACTTAACAAAATTATTTCGCACACAATAAAATGTTTTACACACATACCCATGGGCTCCCCTATATCAGGTATACTAGCCGAAATATTTGTACACACCATAGAACAAGAACACATACTGAACAATAACAAATACACTAATAAAATAATATATTGGCACAGGTATGTTTATGACATTTTACTCCTCTACCACGGCAACAAAAGACAAATAGAAAATTTCCACAAATACATTAACACTATACACCATAAATTAAAATTCACACTTGAATTTGAACAAAACAATAGCATAAACTTCTTGGACCTTACAATTACTAAAACAAACAACACACACACATATAAAATTACAGAAAACCCACCACATCAGACATGGTCATACATAACTCATCCAACCACCCAACTCAACACAAACATACAGCTTTCAACTACATGCTCCACAGGCTCACTTCAATACCCCTAAACACACATGACTACCAAGAAGAATTAAACACAATCAAATATATAGCAGTCAAAAATGGATACAATCCTGATTTAATAAACAAACTACACAAACGCATCCTAAACACAAAAAGTAAGACACATCAAACCAACAGCACACAACCCAGTAAATACATCACACTTACATCCTACAATTCCAATACACACAAAATTGCTAACACATTTAGGAAACACAATTATAAAGTAGCCTACAGAACTAACAACACCATTAGGAAACACATAAATAATACTAACAAAAACACAGACACATACAGCAAAACAGGGCTTTATAAATTAAACTGCAATGACTGTCACCAATTCTACATCGGCCAGACGGGAAGATCTTTTTCCTCTAGATTTTCAGAACATTTAAAAGGCCTCACCACAAACTACATACATTCCACATTTGCCACACATTTACAAAATGAAAACCACAATTACACAAACATAGAGCACAACATGGAAATACTACACTACTTACCTAAAAGTAGAAAACTAAACACAGCAGAACAATTTGAAATATACAGATATCACGCACTACAACCAAACAACATATTAAATGAACAATTACATTATAGATCACACATACTTTTTGATACATTGATTCAAACCCACAATTTGAACCCCAGTGCCACTTCCCTCCCACCATCAACCCCCACCATACACACCTACAGTCCATAACCGTTACTCTGTAAAGACATTCAGTATTTACTCCCACTGAAGAAGACATATACCACGTTGAAACGTTTGGGAAATAAACCATAAAGTAAGTTCATAGTGAAAGTTTAATATACATATAATATTTATAAAAGTGAACGAAGAGGATGTACCAACAAGATAATTAAATTTAAATATGTGAAAAGAGATCAATACAAGTTTTGTTTCTTACTGCCTATGGTTTAAAATAGCACACATTACAAGTGTAACAGATTAAGTACAATGATCTCGTATCTTATTCATTGTAATTTCATTAATGCCATAATACACCTTTGTTTGCTAGCCACGTTAATTCATTTTCATGAAACGTTTACTTTCCATAGAGGACGTTCTTATCTTAAGTATTGTATTGTGACATAACCCATATCATTACTTATTGATAGAAAAATTAATTGTTTTTGTAACACTAATATGTTTTTATGACTGCACTGTAGCTGATACTAAGTCCAGTAATTCATATACATTGTTATCAGAAGGTAGTTAACTGACAAACGAGCATCAACTTTGGAGGTAAAAATCTATCTGTTTCTAGTTGTACAGATCACCTTTAATGGCTGCATGATTTCATGTATACTGCCTTGTAGACATCAGTAGACAATTATAATAAATGTTATAATAATGTAAACAAGGCTTTTGAACATTCTTCTTAACTCAGGACTAACAGAATAGAGACAACTTACTCTGTATAATAATAATTATAATTATAATATTCATGATTATTATCATGTCTAACTCTTTGTGTTATAACAAGCTACACATGAAATTAATATTAACATATGTCTCAACATCTTCCTCAAGTTGTCTCTCAGCTGATTAGTTAGATGCTAGGACATGTAATTACATCCTTGGTGTGATGTCAATATATGAGTATGGTTTTTCAGTCTTTTGTCATAAATATTTCTGCAAACTTCTACAATGGTCTTCAGTAGTTTCCAGTGTTTTTACAAATCCAGTCAAATCAAAACACTCCTTTCTAAATTATTCTTGTTGTGGTAAACCTTCTTTGTATTTTTCAACTAACGCAGCTGTGTTACTAAATTTTTCTTTATGCTTGACTCAGCCTGAGGAAATGAGTATCAGCAATAACTTCCTGGGGAATTATGGACGGCTGATTAGTAGTGAAGAGTAGTGTTGGCCACATTACTCCTTCGTTTCTTGAATGGCTCAAATAAGGTAATATACCAAACTTGTAGACTGCTTTGGTGGTATCAAAAAACCATTATTATTGTGTTCCCTGAAATTACCTGTGAATCACTAATACAAACATGAATTTATGAATGATACACAAAATTCTAGACTGTACACAAAATATGAAAAAAAATTACACAAGATATAACAAGGTAAGACAGAAAAACAATTAGGTGAATATGCAGCCTAACTAACATGGATGATAAAATTTACAAAAATCAAAGAAATACAAGGGAAGTGATGGACATTGAGAAGGTGAAAGACAATTTGAAGGTTGCTAGATTGAAAGCTATAGGGAAAATAATAGGTACTACAGACAGACAGAAGATACATGGGACATCTTGTCCCCTCATTTGTTAGTGTTGTCCAGACCAGAGCTCGACGAACGCCAGGTTTTAACAATGCAGCTTGGTTGTACACCCAGCACAAGGTGTTATGGTGCGGTCCATGAATACACGATGTGTGCGTGGGGTAATAAGATTCTATAATAAGAATACTACGATTATAAGGTACTAGTAAGGTATCATGATCAAGAATGACACAGTTTTCATACTATAAGAAGGGTACTAGAATAGGCTGTAATAACAGATAGCAGCTCTGAAACAATGAGGCAGAGATTAAAATCTCCAAAGGTTAATTTACTATTTCAGATGCAAGTTGCAGATCATGCATATTCCAGGTAAAGTGGGTGGAATATATCAGTAGGTTATTCAAGTTGATATAAGTAACATGTAATTAGAAACTAAAAATGGGACGTTTGGAAGTCAGTAAAGAAATGTAAAAAGCCATAAATAAAGCATAAAATACAAGTGAGTTTAAGTCCTGTTAGAAAGAGTGCAACCCAAAAAAAGAAAATAAATAGTCATTTAGGAATATAAAATTAAATTTTGAAATTAGGAAGGAAACCAGAAATAATAAATTGGTGAATACAATGTTGGTAAGCAGGAAGCACTGGACTTTTAACAGTAATTACAAAAATATTTGTAATAGCAGAATCATAATAATATGTACATTTGTGCACAAACACAAACACATGCAAATAAAAAATTACTTAGGTTGTTTTTTGCTAATAAGGACCATTTCTGTTGTGACATTTCAGCGTTATGTCATATACTACCTTCTGACTGTTCTGCGGTTTGATCAGGAGTCTCTGACAGTCTGAAACACCTGAATTGTGCTAAAACAGAAATGCTCTTCATCTACTCAAACATAGGCATAACTTCCCTACTCCACAAAAGAAACCTATTTCATTTGCTCCTCTGAAAACTTTTGGATAAAGTGTGTGTGTGTGTGTGTGTGTGTGTGTGTGTGTGCGCGCGCGCGCAGGTAACCTGTATGTTACAACTGAGCTGCTATTGCCGATTTGCAGATTTTACCGTTGGCTGTTTGCAGAGTTAGTTATGAACTGCTTTTTATACTAATTAGTGAACATCATATGTAATGAGGTTGTCAGAAAGTTTATTTGCTACAGTTGTGGTCTAGTGGATTATTGATTTGATTATTTGTTGTAAACTTTGAGTAGAAGGTTTTTATACTTATTTAAGAGAATTTCATTATGAGTGTGAAGTTTATACAGTTGTTAAAATATGTGGGTGTGATTGGTTTGGTGTTTAATTAATTATTTCACTGTACTAAACAACACTCACTGTTCTACTCTTATATCAATGTACTGTTATAAACACAATAATAGTTAGAAAATCACAGTGCATGAGGGTTTAAAGATTGGTCACGTCCATCGCAATGAATTCATGGAACATTTTGATTTGTGTTTGTCATATTAGAGCCAGAATCTGTCACTTTTATCTGTATTTGTCAAACACATTCTAAACAGATGTGTCACAAATGATGAATGTCTAGCAGGTGCACTTATCAAATTGGTATTTCCTTTGTAGATACTAAATGCTATAAGCAAATACTGGTCATATGATAAAAAACTAATAACTCTGATCACAACAGAACTGAAGTCAATTGTGGGAACAAAATCTTTCACCTTCTGGCTTCTGAAAATTTTATTTGTCAACGTGTTATAAATATCGACATTTTTTAAAGTTATTTATCGGATAATTTGTTTTATTCCATTATTAACCAGCTGTGGCTCTATGTTTGAGCCCTCTTGTATAATATGAGTGTAAGATGTACACAAATATTACTTTTAATGGTAATACACTTTTAATGGTGGTAAAACACAGTGGCGGCTCATGCCCAAAAATCTGGTGGTGCACAAACAAGTTAAGCCTTAAGCAAGAACAAATTTAGGTTTTTATTAAAATATTATTATACCTAATTAATTAATTAATTATAAATATATAATTCAAATAAATACATGTTTAAGTCTTCTTCTTCTTCTTCTTCTTCTTCTTCTTCTTCTTCTTCTTCTTCTTCTTCTTCTTCTTCTTCTTCTTCTTCTTCTTCTTCTTCTTCTTCTTCTTCCTCTTCCTCTTCCTCTTCCTCTTCCTCTTCCTCTTCCTCTTCCTCTTCCTCTTCCTCTTCCTCTTCCTCTTCCTCTTCTTCTTCCTCTTCCTCTTCTTCTTCTTCTTCTTCTTCTTCATGGCTTAGACTGTTTTGTCTGTTCTGGCTCCAAACTGGTCGGACCATCTCTTCTTGGCGGCTGATATATCTGTCACTGCACCTTGGGGAATCTGTCACTGCCCATGTTGCTAATGTGTTGTTTCCAGCTTTCTCTATACTTATTGATGATTCTGTTTACTTCTTCAATATTCAGTTCATCTCTTATCTGTTTGTTTCTTTTCATAATTAATTTTGTGTGCCCAGCTATGGAACGTAAAAATTTCATTTCCATAGCCTGAATTCTTGATATTTGTCTAAAACAGACATTGTCCAAATTTCTGAGCCATAAGTAAGGGTAGGATTGTATAATTTTATCATGGACTCTTTCCTTGCCTTGTTACAGGTTCTGAATGCCTTCTTCTTGTCCTTTTTCTTTGTCTGGTCATTATCCTTAATATCCGCCCAGCTATTAATTTCCCTTTGGAGCTTGTGAGTAATATAAGTGTCCTTTGGATATGCTACCAACGTTTTGTAAGGCAAGTTGAGTGAGGGGCTGCCATCTCAAAGCTTCTCAACAGAGCTCCTGCCTGTACTAACCCCAGGCAGAGGGCTCCCTCTTCCACTATTGTTCAAATACAAACCATTGAGGACTTCATCGTTGTTACCCTGGACATGGGGTCACTATTATAATCCCCTAGTGACTAAGGGATCAACAGCCGCCCAATATTGGTCAGACGCTCCCGCCTTTAGGAACAAGGACACGAGAGTGCTGTGTACCTCTACCCTCAAAAGAGGCCATTGGCACTTGGTAGAGACAGATAGCTTATACCGGTTTACACTTGGTCTCCAGAGCTGTATTAGCCACCCATCTTCTACCATGAGGAGGTACGGTTGGAAGTTTCCCATCATCAAGTTAATGGACATTTCCCATCCTCTCCAGTACTTTGGAGGACATCACTAACAACTGACTTTGCATAACACTGCTTGCACAGAACACATTCAAATAAATTGTAACTGACCACTGGTAAACGAAACCTTACTGCAATGTTGGCAGCATCTAGGTAGCTCACCATATGCTCTCTCACTTCCTCTTCTGCTCTCTAACTCATTCTTATGCTTAGCTGTGGCATACCCCTCAGTGCCCTCAGCAGTGGCGCACCCAGGATTTGGGGGGGGGCGGGGGGTTGAAAATTTAGAATCAAGGTGCACAATTTTGGTTTTCCTCATTCTTTTCTTTACAAGGAGGGCTTTTTCCTGGAGAAACTACAATACACAACTTATAAGGAGCCAATGTTGCAAGAATAGGTAAAAATTAACTTTACTTCATAGAATTTCACTCATGTACGTTCCACCTATAATGCTGCAAAGGCATACTGCACGTGTAAGAATCATACACACAATGTTTGTGAGAATTATGAGTTAAAATCATGTTAAGGACAGGCTTACTAATTTGCATATGATTATTGAATAATCTAAATTACTTAAGCAGTAGACGCCGACTTTATTGAAGTAATAATACAATAATATAGTTAAAATCATCAGACATAAAGCAGTTACGCACTTTGTAGTGGGGATAAGGTGGGAAGAATGTTATACACGTGAGTAGAAAAAGGCCTTTTGAAAATATTAGCCTTCTCCCTGAATGACGAGTCTACGTACGGAGGTTTTGATTTTGATTTATATTTTGACTACTTAACAGTACATATGGACGTTTTGTAAGACGAAACAAGCAATAGATACAACAGAAGTACCATACAAAGATTTCACCGAGTTAGAAAATGTTTTAACATTTAGTAGGCCTACTGCAATTATTTTGTAAACAGTAATTTGGCATGTTGTGTCTATTGCAGTCTTTCTCCAGATCTTCTAGTCGAGCCTAGACATTAACAAACATTGTATATTTTGAAGTACATAATAGTTTGTGTACATGTTACGATTCAGGAAAAAACGTAATATCGGTAAAAATGAGCCTCTGACGAAAACTAGATCAAGCTACAAGGTGAAAGTTTAACATTTTTACCAATAAAAAAATAGTGTTCCGAGTCAGTAGTTATATATTTATAATTAATTAATCAACGGACACATCATGGACAACAAAATCCAGGATTATAGTCAACATTACCCTAGCAACTTCATTTGTTTGAATAAGTAACATCAATAACAGGCTCGAATGTGAAATGACTGTGTTTTAAAAAAAAACAACAGATGTAAATTGTCCATAAAGAACAGGAGAGACAATATTAATGAAAAAAATATACCAAAACTGTTTAAGTAATATAGCATTTAATCACGTACAACCAATTACAAATATTGAGCTCAATTCTTCCACCCCACTGATGTTTCCTTCACTGTTATTATAACTCAAATCGTCTTCACTGCTGCTATCCCGTTATTTGTTAATTTTGAAACAAACTGTTACATTATACACTCTTTGGTCTGATCTCACGTAATCTTTTAAATTTTCATGGCATGGTCACATCTTCATGTGCAATCTACGAAAGAAATACACTCAAATTCCTTTTTTGCTAAGTTTCTAACACTGTCTATGGAAAATGCATGTTTTTTTAGCACGCTTCTTCACGATTGCCTAAATCAGTTCTAGGATTAAGATCAGGAAGTCAGGATGATAGAGTGGAAGTCGTAAAATGCAATGTCCATGGTTTGCCAAAACAGTGGTTATTATAAGAGCTCTGTATGTATGTTGGTTTGCTTTGTTTAATTAGTGAATAGAACTCAGGTTAAGGTAATTGGACTAAAGAAATCCCATTAATCACTAACCAGTTAGTCGTGTTTGTCTTTTTGTTAATGATGTTGAATTCATTTCATGAAAATTCATTGAAATTTTCAGCCACATTTGTCGATGAAAACGTGCCAAAAGCAATAGGAAACTTTTAATAGAATAACACAATAGAAGGTTAAGAGAAAATATATAAGAAAAATACGGCAATTCAGAGAAGAACGGCGTCTATCCACGTTTTTTTAACTTACGTTGAATTCAGTTTCGTCTATGTAAACTATAGGCCGCCGTTCTTCTCTGAATTGCCATAAATTTCTTATATATTTTCTCTTAACTTTCTATTGAGTTATTCTACTAAAAGTTTCCTATTGCTTTTGTCACGTTTTCATCAAAATCTCGTTTGACGAATAATGTGGCTCAGACTAGATGCGCTACCATTATAATTAATTTATTTCTTAAAAATTTTTTAAATTACTTTGAATGTTGGTGTTTCCCCTTCTGTAAATTGATATTCGTAAATAATTAATCGAATAGTACACTTGTCAAAGTTTTTATTTCCATCGTTGAGCACTTTTTATGGGAAGTACTAAAGATTTTATGTCAGCCGTATACGCGGATGCTTCTTTAATAATTCTAAAAACACTACTTAGAGACACACCACATGCCTAAGCTACCCTATCCTGCAGCTTTCTTTCTGATATTCCCTTATCTTCCGATTTAATAAACTTGTACATGTTATACGTTATTTTCCGACTCTTAACTATGAATGACTTTCCTTTGCACTGAAATTGACAGGCCATCCAATTGATCTAGTTCATTCTCCAACGGAAAATATAGCAATAAACTAAATGCTATGTTTTTGATGAAAACTGGTGTTTTTTGAAAAGTACGAACACAATTACATATCATGTGCCGTTGGCAAAAGAACAATTTATTCACGTCTGGTAAACTTACCTATGCTGAATTTTAGTTTATCATTTAGTAATAGTAAAAAAGTTACTTTGAAAGAATATAGTAATTAACATATAAAGAAGATACCTTATTTATTATGTTCTTACTGTTCGTACATACGTTGATTACAAAAATTTTTCCAGATTTTTGGGGGGGTTTCTAACCCCCAAACCCCCCCTGGTTGCGCCACTGGCCCTCAATCTAGTCATGTAACTCCTTAATATTTGTGTGAGGTAGTTCAGACACTGCTACCTACAGGCTCAAGCGACCACATTCTGAATGTAAAACTACGACATTTGGAGTGGGTGGTTGTAGTTTAAAAAGGAACGCAGTAAGGACATTTTAATAACATTAAATATAGGAATATAAATTGAGTGTGTTTACAATTCTGTAACAAAAATACTTCTATTTTTTTACATCTCAGAATTTCTGGTGGTAGTGATAACTAGCTACCTCCAACAGAAACCGCCCTTGGTGTAGCCCTGTTTATATATTTCATCCCGTACGAAGGTTATTAGTAGACCAGTATGTATGATGCTTGGCCACTAATGTAGAGGTCCCAGATTCTATTGTCGGGCACAACATAAAATCAAGGTGCGTTTTTAGCCCCCAGATTGACTCAACTTGTGGAAATAAGTATCTGTGAAAACATAATGGGGTAGTAATGGGTGCCTGAAACCGTGTTGTCCTCTTCACTACCTTCTTAGTATGCCAAACGAATGGCTCATGTAGTGCAGCCTACCCTGTGTAACTCAAAGACCAAAGACTGCTTAGGTGGTATACAAATAAGCAAAAAAAAAAAAAACCAAAGAAACAAATGACAATTAATAAGGCTGCACTAGTTGATTGGATCAAAATTTAAGATGGGGATCTGCTAGCTCTGAACAAAATTATATACTTAGGCAAAACAGTAACAAACAATGCCAAGATATATTGCTAGAAATTTTTAGTTAAATAGATTTAGTATACGAGGTGCTATCAGAAAGTTCCCGGACTGTACTTGGCACGGCTATTGGACGTGACTGTACAACCTGGGGTCCCAGTGTCTGATTCCGTAATAAGTAATGAGTCAATCTGCCGAGTTTCGTTGCATTATGAGGTTGTGTTCGGTCTACGCGATGCGTTTTGTAATCGTGTGTTAACGTTCATTTGCTAATTTTATGATGGCTGATAAATTCGAGCAACGCGCGTGCATTAAGTTTTGTTTTAAACTTGGTAATTTGCCTACTGAAACTTTTGCAATGCTTCGAGAAGCTTTTGAAGAACATTCCCTACACAGAACACAGGTTTTTGAGTGGTACGCTCGTTTCAAGGCCGGCAGAATGTCACTTGAAGATGATCACCGTTCAGGACGACCTTCCACGAGCAAAACGGATGAAAATGTTGAAAAAATTCGACAACTCATTCACGAAGTTCGTCGTCAAACAATCCATGAGTTGTGTACAAGTACCGGAATAAGCTATGGAAGCTGTCAAGAAATTCTAACTGAAAATTTAGGCATGCGTCGTGTTGCTGCGAAATTCGTCCCTCGGCTTTTGTCTGTGGATCAGAAACAGCGCCGTGTTGATGTGTGCAGTGAACTCAGAGAAACGCGGAAAATGACCCTACCGTCATCTCCAGGGTCATAACCGGTGATGAAAGCTGGTTTTATGGTTATGATCCAGAAACAAAACAGCAGTCGTCACAGTGGAAAAGTCCACAATCACCGAGACCAAAAAAAGCACGGCAGGTCAGAAGTGCAACAAAAACCATCCTCATTGTGTTTTTCGACATCAAAGGCATTGTCCATCGCGAGTTCGTGCCAGCTGGTGTTACAGTGAACTCAGATTTTTATTGTGACGTTTTGAGGCGGCTGAGACGAAAAGGCCTAAATTGTGGGAAGACCAAAACTGGCTGTTGCGTCACGACAATGCACCTGCTCACGCTTCACTGAAAACAACAGAGTTTTTGACCAAAAACAATATGGCCACCGTCCCACACCCTCCATATTCACCAAATTTAGCCCCCTGTGATTTTTCTCTGTTCCCGAAAATAAAAATTCACATGAAAGGTCACCGTTTTGACACTGTAGAAGACATTAAGACAAAAACGCAGGAGGTGCTTGACAGCCTTCAGCAAAAGACTTTTTTGACACTTTCCAGGCATGGAAACAACGCTGGATTCGTTGTATCAATTAGCAGGGAGACTACTTTGAAGGAGATGGGAGCCATTAATGGCCTAGGCAAGCAAAAAGAATTTATTAGACCTAGTCCGGGAACTTTCTGATAGCTGTGGTATATTAACTTTTGATCTATCTACAACAGTTACCTTTGGATCTGTAGACCTAACTACAACATGTTTTGTCTAGTGTATATGCATCATCAGCTACACTAATTTTACTTTTCTCTATAAAAATATTAGTTAAAATTTCTTTAAGAAATAACACTGTTTTTGAAAAACAATGAAAAAATATATGCACTATTTATTTGTTTTGTCTGTTGTTTTCTTCACTTATTTTCTACAAAAATTGTAGTAATACCTTTGTGTTATCAAACTGTTCAATCAGATTTTTTTTTCATAATACAAGTCAGCAGTTAGGGCAAAGGTATGTTCATTACAATAACCAATGGCTGTTTTCTGTTCCAGGAAAGAGAATCATTTCGACTGAAGAGACAACAGCTTGAACAACAGCATGCTGCTAAAATGAACCAAGAGAGGGCCGCTCTGGCTGTGAAGGAAAGAGACATCAAACTGGAGAGGGATAAACAAGACATGAGCGAGGCTGAGTGGGAAATGACAAGACTTGTACGCAGGCAGCACAGCAATGTACCACCCCCACCACCACCTGTGAGTATACAACATTGTCAAAATGTTTTACAATATAGTCATGAACTTATAATATATTACTTTGCGACATATATTGCATTCGTGGATTTTGAAAAGGCTTTCGACAAGGTAGACAGGAAGATGTTATGGGAAATTTTACAAAGAAATTGGTACCCTAAGCACCTTATTTCAGCAGTAAAGAACCTCTATTTGGACACAGGTACTTCTGCAAAGAGGAAGAGAGCAGAAGGTTCTAAGCATAAATCAAGGTGTAAGACAGGGTTGTAGTCTCTTGCCAACACTGTTTAATATACATTTGGATGATGTCACTTGTAGGTGGCAGAGCATTTACCCATCAACCGGTATTTCTCTAGGACAAAGTGATTTTGTTAATATGCTGCTGTTTGCTGGCGACCTGCAAAAATGGTTTGCAAAGAGTGCTACATAATTTATAGCGGTGTTCGATCGAGTATAACTTAAGAATTTCCACAAGCAAAACGAATGTGATGCCTTTCCTGGGAAGCAGTCCTGTTGTAACCCCTCTTTAACTTAAGCAGTAAAAAAAAAAGATTTTTTTTTTTTTTTTTTGAAAAGAGGGGCCACAAGTTAATTATAACTAGGCTAAAGCCTAGAGAAGCCAAAAATGCGCTGGATCCAGTGAGACGGGACTTGCAATGAAAACTCAAGAATTAAACAATTAACAAATCCCTTTTATTATTCTATCTCAGTAAACAAATTAATAATAAAATAAATAAACCCAACAGTCATAATCTATAATTCCCTTAAATAGTCAATTAAATAAAGTATACTTTCTCAACAAGTCCACCTGAAAATATTTATTAATACCAAGAAAATAATTCGCTATGTTGCTTTACAAATGAATTGAAATTTAAAACTATAACTAACCTTGAAATAAAGTTTCCATGAAAATATTAATAAAATATAAAATTTATTTTATATGTTCCTTTTAGAATGCTCCATATAACTTAATGAAGATAAATGGTATAGATTCCTTGCTAATATTAATTATAATAATAATTACTCAAACAAATTAAATAAATTTTAAAGGGTGACAATTCATATACTTGTTAGTAAAGTTAAATAAAATAAATTATTTTCTTAAAGAAATGATCAGCAATGATTAATTGAGATAGAATACCTGTTATAAAAATGAAAAGGATGTACCTACATGATTCCATGTATCAACTTTCTTGTATAAAAAGACAAACGAACAAACAAACAAACCCTATATCTAAAGTCCCCACCAAAAATACACTAAATGCATAATACTTATAACCCCCAAAAGGTACACACAAATATACAAACATAACATGTTCCACAATACAATTACATTATACAATAGTATACAATACAATAGTATACAATACAATATACATAAGGATCTCTTTCCACACCCCTTTTTATATTACCCCCATGGTGTATATAAATTCTTACTTCTTTTATAATTATCCCTGTTAGGATTACAATTAACTTTTATATTACCCCCATGGTGTTGGTTGATTACACATCACGTGTATAGATAATGCTTAAGCATTCAGTAGTCCCCAGGACATAATAACTTTCAAAATTTTGGCCAAGTGCCTAATGCAGTTATACAATTCTGCCCCTCTGGGCTCTATTACTGTGAGAAATCAAAATATTTAAAACAATGAACACCCCCCAGTTATCATAAATAATTTAAAGAATTTATATATACTGAAACATTGCCAAGTAATAAAAATAGAAATATTGCATAATATTATAACCCTATGAAAAATACACTTGGCCCAGAGACCGACATGTTAATAGCCAGTTGATTCATCTTTCAACTTGTCTCAACAAACAAGTTCAAAACTGTATCAACATGCATTCCTTCTGGTTGAAACTTGTTGAAAATGCACCTACCTACCCCAGTAATTTCTATACAATATGAATTAAACTGATTTTTAAATTAAGAAAATATATATATATACTACTGAATTGAACACGATAAATTACTAATAGAAAGAATGACTTAAAATCTGTAAAGAAACCCACATAATGAAATAAGGGGAAAATCTATGTTGAATGTTGCACTGTACAAGGCATGCCAGTCTCTGAGCTGACAATTTTACCAGAAATTTAATAAAATTTACAATTAATTTTGCACCCAGTCCACACACTAAACTGTCCCATCAATTGGGGATCCAAATAAATGTTTAAAACTTGAAATGTTGTAGTTGATAGATATATATAACTGGTCACTGGGTATTATTGAGTGCTGACTCTATGTGTAATTAATAATTGGTTTTGTATCACCTGATTTCGTCCATGAGGGTTTTTTTTATTAAGGTGACAATCTCGTGGTCGACATTATAGGTGTTGGTGTGGTCCTCCACATTCCTCCGGTAGCGAAGAGAGCTTTAAGGTGTTAATAGTTCAGCCATGTTGTAGGTCTTGTTCTCGTCTATATCGGTGAACTCTAATTACACACCATTATATATATTAGCCAGAGTACACAACACAATGCCCCACTAAAGTTTGCACACCCCCCATGTATGTATAAAGTTAACATAGCTATTGAGCTACTTAAATTTAACTTGACAGATTTGTATGGCCAACATGCCTTATTTGAAAATCATTATAACAGTAATTCTTCATAATACTAACTTCACCCAATGCGGGTTACCCTGTTTGCAATTTGACAATTAATTATGGCTTTGTACCATTTCATAAACTTTATACATAGTGTGAATATGTAGATACCACGTGGTTAAGAAGTTATTTCAAATACATAGTTTTTACTATATAAAATAATATGAATTGGTGGTTATTTACTTTCAAAACGTGCCTGAGTAAGTTCCCAGATATTAATAAAGTTTTACTGTTAATTGTAGTAAAACTTGTATGCCATCTAAACCCAACTACGATTGTGCAATAACCTAAGTGCGTAACACTGGTCTCGTTACATCGATGTTAGATAAATTTTAAACTTAAATATTTGTATTTAAATTTACTTTACTTTTTAGTGCCTAAATTCTGACACGTGAATGAATATAGTTTTATAAGGTTTTAAAAACTTTACCAACAAATTGCGTATTGCACAACCGCATGAGGTCGCAACAGGTGAACAGAAATCAACTTACTTAGGCTTATTAAAAAACAGTTTTCTCCAGTGAAATATTATAGTCTATTAATATGAAAGTAAGTGAGACTTACCGCAGCCGTGTAGAGAATTATCTAAACATAGTTTGAAGGCTTGAAGGTGTTGAAAATAATCATTTTCTACCAGAGTGAAAATGGAGTCGACCTTCAACCACGGAGTATTTTGTGAGACGAAATTAAATGGAAGTCCGAGCTTCTTCCTCGTTTGCCTACGGCACTTGTCGCCAGAAAGCAGCACCTGGAGTTTTCATATGGCGGGTAGGCGGCAGGGGGCCGACACCGATCAACGCAGTCTAGACTAGAAATCGGTAGGGCTTATCTTCACGGAAAGAGTGCAGCACGAATTACACTACTGTAATTCCGTACTGCCTATAACTACGGGCCGTATATTCAGTCGTTTTGCGCTGTCTCTCCGCTAGAGATCGGCCCAACCTCCAATTGTTAATCACTGAAATTGCGCTGAATCTTACAGATTCGGCACACCCTCACCCCAAAAGGGCAACATAGTTGCCCCAACGTTAAACGTCAGGAGAGTACCCTGCAGTGTACCCCTCCCCAAAACAACCGGTGGACGTCGTGGTTAGGTTGGCTCAGCAGCACTTGCTCTCAGGAGAACAGAGTCTCAGAAGGAAAACGAAGGAGACGAAAGAAGATATGTATTATGTAAGTGTGCGGGTGCTGCACGCTGACCTGATCAGGGTCAGCCCACAGCGAAGAGAGAGACAGCTAAAAGACTAAGGAAAGATTTCAGCGCCGGAGACTTCCGACCTCCTGAGGCTCGCCCACTAATGCCAGAACACGACTTCCACCTTAAACAAGGACATCTGCCCTATCTTTACGGGGACTAACCCCCTTCGAAAGTTTTCGATTGCCCGCGACAATAGGGGAAGATGAGCTCGAGCACCGTTCTTTCCGACATGCCCGGGTAGTCCATCAACAGGAAGACGGTTCTAAAAAAAGGTATGAGTTTTTCCGCCTCCAGTCCATCTACAACTGGTAGTTGTTGTATAATGTGGGCAAGTGGGTTGGGCAGTTTATTGTACGTCGCCGCCCCCAAACCAGTTTGCACAGGTTCTACGTCTCTATAAGAAGAAGTATTTACGGCTGAGACCACGGACTCCTCAGCAACCGGAACCGGAGTGGATGCTCTTACAGGTTGAGACCCCTGGAGGGTTGAGGTAATCTCTTGAATTCTCTCGGGTATATTATATGGCGGCACAAGTTCACCGCCTTGTGCTTGTAAATTCTGCAGCCGAAGAATCATGTGCTGCAGACGTTGCCGGATCCGCCGGACACCGATAGAGCACCCCGGTCCCTCCTCCAAACTTTCTACGGAGTGAGCTAACTCCTGCAGCTCCTCCCACTTCTCCGTACAACATTCCCACTGACTCTCGGGGTCAGTAATGGTGACCCTAGAGAGCGCATCACCCGCGGCCAGCACTTCTCAGAGCTGCCGCCGTAAAATTTGTACATTGCCTCGAGGTTCTTTGCCCCGGGCCCGGAGCTCGAACTCAAGATCCTCCCGCAAAAACAACTCGGGATTAAGTGTACTCATCGTCACTTCGCGGTCGGCACACAAAACACACACTTTAAAAACTAATGATAACTAATACCGGACTCAGAAAAACTCAAGTACTATATCTTCTATCAAGTAGACTGCGGGTCCACCTACTGTTGCGAGAAACTAGCCCACTAACTGAACTGCTCTCACTCTATTACACTAGACAAATGGAACGCGACACACACACAACACACACAACACGACAAAAACACCGACCAACGAAAATTTATTTAAACAATTTCTCATGTTACTTCGGCTACCATATATCGGAAGAAACAGACTGCCGATCGGGCCATACCGCATAATTTAAAAAACAACACCTCCCCAAACATGGGCAAGGTAATACTCCAACTAGGCACCGAACTGCGATAAGTCCCGTTTCCCCAGGGATTTCCCCCATGCCTTATTTGAAAATCATTATAACAGTAATTCTTCATAATACTAACTTCACCCAATGCGGGTTACCCTGTTTGCAATTTGACAATTAATTATGGCTTTGTACCATTTCATAACCTTTATACATAGTGTGAATATGTATAGATACCACGTGGTTAAGAAGTTATTTCAAATACATAGTTTTTACTATATAAAATAATATGAATTGGTGGTTATTTACTTTCAAAACGTGCCTGAGTAAGTTCCCAGATATTAATAAAGTTTTACTGTTAATTGTAGTAAAACTTGTATGCCATCTAAACCCAACTACGATTGTGCAATAACCTAAGTGCGTAACACTGGTCTCGTTACATCGATGTTAGATAAATTATAAACTTAAATATTTGTATTTAAATTTACTTTACTTTTTAGTGCCTAAATTCTGACACGTGAATGAATATAGTTTTATAAGGTTTTAAAAACTTTACCAACAAATTGCTTATTGCACAACCGCATGAGGTCGCAACAGGTGAACAGAAATCAACTTACTTAGGCTTACTAAAAAACAGTTTTCTCTAGTGAAATATTATAGTCTATTAATATGAAAGTAAGTGAGACTTACCGCAGCCGTGTAGAGAATTATCTAAACATAGTTTGAAGGCTCGAAGGTGTTGAAAATAATCATTTTCTACCAGAGTGAAAATGGAGTCGACCTTCAACCACGGAGTATTTTGTGAGACGAAATTAAATGGAAGTCCGAGCTTCTTCCTCGTTTGCCTACGGCACTTGTCGCCAGAAAGCAGCACCTGGAGTTTTCATACGGCGGGTAGGCGGCAGGGGGCCGACACCGATCAACGCAGTCTAGACTAGAAATCGGTAGGGCTTATCTTCACGGAAAGAGTGCAGCACGAATTACACTTCTGTAATTCCATACTGCCTATAACTACGGGCCGTATATTCAGTCGTTTTGCGCTGTCTCTCCGCTAGAGATCGGCCCAACCTCCAATTGTTAATTACTGAAATCGCGCTGAATCTTACAGATTCGGCACACTGTAAGAAGCAAAACAATAATTAACAATCAACTAATTGAACAATAAATATATAGGATATAATATGAGAACAATAGAGACATAGACATTAAACTACATAAGTTTCAAGTGATGTGCAACACCATAAGAAGGACACTTAAAAACAAGACGTGGAAAGTTACTCAGCTGAAATTTTACAAGGTAATAGCTGTCCCTACACTTCTTTATGAAAGTGAGTCATGGATAATGAGAAAGAGAGATAAAAGCCGCATTCAAGCAGCGGAGATTTATCTATTGAAGTTTCTAAGATTGGTCAAAGGTTGTTCTAAACAAGATTGATTAAAAATGAAGAGATTAGAGAGATTTGGAAATATACGACTTAAATGAGAAAAATAGACTTGCATAGAAGAAATTGGAAGGACCATCTGGAGTGTATGGATAATCAAACCCTACCAAAAGCAGCAAGTAGGTACAAACCAGGTGGAAGAAGATGCGTAGGGAGACCAAAGAAAAGAGGGAATAAATCCTATGAAGCTGGAACAGGTCACCAAGGCCTAATCCTTGTTGGAGAAGAAGAAGAACACTTTAATATAAAGTGTGTATAAATTTAGCTGCACAACATTAGAATGTAACAGATCTGTAAGTCTGATTACTACCTTATTTGATCTGATTGTTATTTTTATTTGTGTTTATGCATGCAAGATTCAGTATAAATCAACAGTGGTGACTTTTGAATTTACAAGCCCCACGTGATATTTATTTTGGAGCCTCCTTGTGACATATTTAGCTCAGCACTTCTATTATCAATTATAATCTGTGAACATAGCAGGAAACCTCAAGTACTGGGCTTTGAGCTTGTTATAATACTCATCTGCTTTATGATCACATCTACTGATTCTTCATCTTCCACTTGGTATATATATTTTTTGCTTTAATTGGCAACTGCACTCATCCTCTTTAGAAGTTCTTTTGGCTCTATGAAGGTGTTCACTAAGGTCGATTACTTATAAATCTTTCTTAATGATCTGTTTTGCATTATGTCATAATAACTTTTTACAAATATCATTTCTTGAGCATATTGTTTAGTGCTTTTATTTCAGAATATTTTAAAGAATCTTTTTTAAAACAATTTTTCAAATATTCTTTTACAAGTATCTGTTACATATTTATTTAAACATTTTGTATCTGAATTACAATATAAAAATGATTGATAAGTAAATATGTAATGTTGACCTTTGTATGTAAGATACAAGTAAATAGTAATAGTACTATTTAATAAAATGAGTCTGAATGTGATACAGAAGAGAAGATAAATAGATTTAGAAATATTTGTGGTATGATTCATAGAAATCTTAGAAATAAAACACAACTTATTACAAGGTTTAAATATTACTAGTGGTCGCCCAGTGGTCGAAATTCGACCGTAATTCATTAAATTTTTAAGTTTGAACGTTATTGAGGTTCTTTTGTCAAAGAGTATACCTCTATAATCATTGCATATAATTTTTTTGAATTTTGTTCTATTACGTCAGCTGTGAGCGTGTACAAATACGTCATTAGCGTGTGTTGTTTGCCTTAATTCCCTGCAATACCTATGAAATTTAAAATTTAATGTTAGTAACAGTTGAAAAAAAACACAATTACAGCTTGTATTCGTATTTATTTTTTGATATAATTCATTGTCAGTTTTAATTTTTTCATGTTGTTATTGAATCAAATGAACGCTAATAAAAATGAGACTTGACATTCATAGAAGTATAAGATACATTGTTTTCAATTCCAGTGGATTACATTTCATTTTTGGTAAGGTACAAAATTCGAAACATTTTGAAGATTATCTGCTACAAAGCTTATATAATTTTTTAATTTTTTTTTCTATGCATTAATTTTTGAGTTATTTGAAAAATATGAAAGATAGGAAAAATGAGGTTTAGCTTGGCTAAGCCATATTTAAATATCGGTATGGAGAACCATACATGACTTCCATATTCTAAGATTTATATTTAAAATCATTTTCAGCCAAACAGCCAGGCTGTGTCTTACCTGCCTTTTTATTGCTGTATTAAATGAAAAATATTATATTGCATTAAAATGAAAAAATTATAATTTTATTGCCTGGCAACAAAATTATTTTATTTTTAACAATTACCATTGTTTCAAAAAGTTTAAATAAATTTTCAAGTACTTTACTCTTGTTAAAACGTAAAAGGTTGCAGGTAAACTACCCCTTTCCCCTTAACCGATCTTCACCAAAATCGAAAGTCATTGAGACCTCTACAATTCAGGGACGTATGCAAAAAATTATTTGATTCTGTTTGAATTTGCGGCTGTTATCGTTTGCCATAGAAAATACGCTTGATAAAAAAACGTTGCAGGTAAACTACCCCTTCCCCTTAACCGATCTTCACCAAAAACAATACGTCTTGAGTACTCTACAAATCAGGGCTGTATGCAAAACATTATTTGATTCTGTTTGAATTTGCGGCTGTTATCGTTTGCCATAGAAAATACCCTTGTTAAAAAAACGTTGCAGGTAAACTACCCCTTTCCCTCAACCGATCTTCACCAAAAACAATAGGTCTTGAGAACTCTACAATTTAGGGCTGTATGCAAATAATCTTTTGATTCTGTTTGAATTTGCGGCTGTTATCGTTTGCCATAGGAAATACCCTTGTTAAAACATAAAACGTTACAGGTAAACTACCCCTTTCCCTTAACCGATCTTCACCAAAAACAATAGGTCTTGAGTACTCTACAAATCAGGGCTGTATGCAAAACATTATTTGATTCTGTTTGAATTTGCGGCTGTTATCGTTTGCCATAGAAAATACCCTTGTTAAAAAAACGTTGCAGGTAAACTACCCCTTTCCCTCAACCGAACTTCACCAAAAACAATAGGTCTTGAGAACTCTACAATTTAGGGCTGTATGCAAATAATCTTTTGATTCTGTTTGAATTTGCGGCTGTTATCGTTTGCCATAGGAAATACCCTTGTTAAAACATAAAACGTTACAGGTAAACTACCCCTTTCCCTTAACCGATCTTCACCAAAAACAATAGGTCTTGAGTACTCTACAATTCAGGGCTGTATGCGAAACATTATTTGATTCTGTTTGAATTTGCGGCTGTTATCGTTTGCCAAACAAACAAAATTACCCTTGCTAAAAAAAAACCGTTGCAGGTAAAGTACCCCTTTCCCTCAACCGATCTTCACCAAAAACAATAGGTCGCGAGTACTCCGCAAATCAGGGCTGCATGCAAAAAATTATTTGATTCTGTTTGAATTTGCGGCAGTTATCGTTTGCCATAGAAAAAAAATCTACAGACACACAAACAGACAGACACACAGACAGACACACACACAGACACTTTTCGGAAAACGACTTTTTTTCATGTTTTGAGTATAGTAGAATCAGAATCTGCAATAATCTCGAACACGATTTTTTTTGCCATCACCATACTTCCATTCCTTAAGGAATATGGAAGTAAAAAGCAATAACGCGTTTTTTGACATTCCTTGGGTTTTACTTCCATATTCCTTAAGGAATGGAAGTATGGTGATGGCAAAAAAAATCGTGTTCGAGATTATTGCAGATTCTGATTCTACTACACTCAAAACATGAAAAAAAGTCGTTTTCCGAAAAGTGTCTGTGTGTCTGTGTGTCTGTCTGTCTGTCTGTAGATTTTTTTTCTATGGCAAACGATAACTGCCGCAAATTCAAACAGAATCAAATAATTTTTTGCATACAGCCCGGTTTTGCAGAGTTCTCGCGACCTATTGTTTTTGGTGAAGATCGGTTGAGGGAAAGGGGTAGTTTACCTGCAACGGTTTTTTTTTAGCAAGGGTAATTTTGTTTGTTTGGCAAACGATAACAGCCGCAAATTCAAACAGAATCAAATAATGTTTCGCATACAGCCCTGAATTGTAGAGTTATCAAGACCTATTGTTTTTGGTGAAGATCGGTTAAGGGAAAGGGGTAGTTTACCTGTAACGTTTTATGTTTTAACAAGGGTATTTCCTATGGCAAACGATAACAGCCGAAAATTCAAACAGAATGAAAAGATTATTTGCATACAGCCCTAAATTGTAGAGTTCTCAAGACCTTTTGTTTTTGGTGAAGATCGGTTAAGGGAAAGGGGTAGTTTACCTACAACGTTTTTTTAACAAGGGTATTTTCTATGGCAAACGATAACAGCCGCAAATTCAAACAGAATCAAATAATTTTCTGCATACAGCCCTGATTTGTAGAGTACTCAAGACCTATTGTTTTTGGTGAAGATCGGTTGAGGGGAAGGGGTAGTTTACCAGCAACGTTTTTTATCATGCGTATTTTCTATGGCAAACGACAACTGCCGCAAATTCAAACAGAATCAAATAATTTTTTGCATACAGCCCTGATTTGTAGAGTACTCGCGACCTATTGTTTTTGGTTAAGATCGGTTGAGGGGAAGGGGTAGTTTACCTGCAACGGTTTTTTTTATCAAGGGAAATTTTTTTTTTTTGGCAAACGATAACAGCCGCAAATTCAAACAGAATCAAATAATGTTTCGCATACAGCCCTGAATTGTAGATTTCTCAAGACCTATTGTTTTTGGTGAAGATCGGTTGAGGGAAAGGGGTAGTTTACCTGCAACGTTTTTTTAACAAGGGTATTTTCTATGGCAAACGATAACAGCCGCAAATTCAAACAGAATCAAATAATGTTTTGCATACAGCCCTGATTTGTAGAGTACTCAAGACCTATTGTTTTTGGTGAAGATCGGTTAAGGGGAAGGGGTAGTTTACCTGCAACGTTTTGTTATCAAGCGTATTTTCTATGGCAAACGATAACAGCCGCAAATTCAAACAGAATGAAATAATTTTTTGCATACGTCCCTGAATTGTAGAGGTCTCAATGACTTTCGATTTTGGTGAAGATCGGTTAAGGGGAAGGGGTAGTTTACCTGTAACGTTTTATGTTTTAACGAGGGTATTTCCTATGGCAAACGATAACAGCCGCAAATTCAAACAGAATCAAAAGATTATTTGCATACAGCCCTAAATTGTAGAGTTCTCAAGACCTATTGTTTTTGGTGAAGATCGGTTGAGGGAAAGGGGTAGTTTACCTGCAACGTTTTTTTAACAAGGGTATTTTCTATGGCAAACGATAACAGCCGCAAATACAAACAGAATCAAATAATGTTTTGCATACAGCCCTGATTTGTAGAGTACTCAAGACCTATTGTTTTTGGTGAAGATCGGTTAAGGGGAAGGGGTAGTTTACCTGCAACGTTTTGTTATCAAGCGTATTTTCTATGGCAAACGATAACAGCCGCAAATTCAAACAGAATCAAATAATTTTTTGCATACCTCCCTGAATTGTAGAGGTCTCAATGACTTTCGATTTTGGTGAAGATCGGTTAAGGGGAAGGGGTAGTTTACCTGCAACCTTTTACGTTTTAACAAGAGTAAAGTACTTTTAAAATTTATTTAAACTTTTTGAAACAATGGTAATTGTTAAAAATAAAATAATTTTGTTGCCAGGCAATAAAATTATAATTTTTTTATTTTAATGTAATATAATATTTTTCATTTAATACAGCAATAAAAAAGCAGGTAAGACACAGCCTGGCTGTTTGGCTGAAAATGATTTTAAATATAAATCTTAGAATATGGAAGTCATGTATGGTTCTCCATACCGATATTTTTTTATTGCCATACTGACCAGGTTTCGCCAAGGCTACACAGTTATTTTGCCTGTCTTTTTCGAATTATATAATTTAAATAAAAAATTAATACAAAATAAAAAATGAAATAAAAAATACGTGCCTCATATTTTTGCATATATTTTTCATAAATCAAAAAACCGGGCGGTTAAAAAAATAAATGTTGTCCATTGAATTTAAATTGTTTGAAAGTGAATTTAATGATTCAGAACTTCTGTGTAAACAATGTTTTTTGTAAAAACTCTTTCATCATTTGCTAAATGCCCTTGGCCATTATATTCGGAAATATAAAATCTCAAACCATCGAATGATCGAACTCTACTTGCTGCGACGTACAAATGACCATGTGTAAAAACTGGCTGCCTCAATAAAATTCCAATTTTTTCGAATGTTTGTCCTTGTGACTTATTTATTGTCATCGCAAATGCAGGTATAATTGGAAATTGAGTTCTTTGAAAGTTAAATGGTAAAACAGTACCGGAATATGCTAAATTTATACTGTACGTGGAATCAAAATTCTCTTATTGCGTGCAGTTCCAGTTAAAACTTCGCAATCAATAGCATTATGATGCATACACTTGATGCGCATTCTTGTTCCATTGACTAATGCTTCCTTTTTATTTAAGTTTCTGATCAGTAAAACGATGCAATTAACTTCAATACTAACTTATGTGGTGGCAAACCACTAATAGTCAAAGAATTCAAAAACTACTGGATAGTTATTGATTTCATTGTCATCATCACAAATTATTTTATCGTAGCTATGATATGTTTTCTGTTCACCTGGTATTCGATTAAGTATATCAGTATTAATAAAAGTACAATCATCATTTTTAGGTGCTAAAATAACTGACTTCAATATGTTATCTGAGAGTATGTTTTCGGAAATATTTCCATACACCTCATTAATAATATTATTTTCATCTCCTATTAATTGCTGAGGTATTTCAATAATATTTTCATCAAACTGAGGGAATTGTGGGGCTTCATCATTACCAATTTTTTTCAAGAATTCGACAAATTCTATTTCACTTGGTAAGGCTCTCATATTTTGAGTAAACGTTACTTTATGAAAATAAACAAATTTATGCCAACTCGTGACACAATTTTCAATTAAAGTTGCACATGATCCATGTGGGACAAATGGTAAGATTTGCCGAAAATCACCGCACAGAAGTATCGTTTTCACTCCAAATGGTTTATGTTTATCATTTTCATCGCATAGATCCTGCAATAATCTATCTATGATTTTCAACACTTGCAGTGGGCACATAGAAATTTCATCAATGATCATGATCAAATCAATGATGATGAATTTATGTAACGTCCATAGCTACTATTTGCGGTAATATTCGCTACAGAATTTTCCAAAATGGGTATAGGCAATTTAAACACATTGTGTAAAGTTCTACCTCCAAGTAATAGAGTTGAAGCTATGCCACTGAACGCTGTTGCAATGCAACTAAGATTAAGCGAATTTAATTTGTGAATGATTGCTGTTTGTGTGAATGTTTTTCCACAACCTGAATGAGCGGTTAAACAAAAAACATTAGATCCAGTATCATGGTGCAAAACTTCACGAATCACACGATCAATTAGATTACGCTGTTCAATATTTGCAGTTTCATAATGCTCACAAAACAGAAACTCTTGTTCTATTGGATCAAGATGTATTTGCTTCGTCTGTTCTCTGCGAATACGTGGGAACTGGTAAACCAAGTTCTTGACATGACAAATTATGAACATTCAAAATATCTTCAATTTCTAATAGAGCTGTGTTAAAGGATACTTCTTCGTTGTAATCTCTCAAAAAATCTTTACTAAGATATACTTTAAATTCATTCCATAACGCCAATGCATTGGCTGGCACATTTAATGCACAAATGTAACCAAATAAATTTCGCATTTGTTTTGGTGAATGTAATTCTTTTGCTTCATTTAAACATTCGCGCCATTCATTATCATTTGAAGCAATGCCGCGAGCATGGCACGCTTCAACAAAAGAAGTGTGTATAATTCCATTGTATGTTCTAACATCCTCAAATGATTTTGGACCACAGACATGTAATAAAAGCAATCGTAAATGGAAAAGTTTGATGTCTTTTGGTGGTACTACATATATGCGTGTAATGATTTTATCACCTCCACGCCTTCTCTTCTTCCATTTTTTACCATGATTTTCTCTTCTTCCACACATAATGCAAAGGAATTTCAATATACTTATATTCATGTGTTGATGGATCTGATCGATTCAATTCAAAAAATGCTAATAATTTTGTTTGTCTTGCATTTTCAATTGCTTGACGTTCTTGCCCTTCTCGAAAGTAAACATTCTGTCTACGCGGTAAATGAATGTCAAGTCTAACGATGACATGTGATTGAAAATGCATTGGTAATTCATAGATGCACCATACAGCTTCAGTTGATCCGACATAACGGCCATTTAAAAAATTTTTAACTTCATCAATTTGTATTTCTTGACCTGGTTCATTTCTCTCTGAACCTAATTCAACAGATGCACTGTCATAGCCTTTATACACGTATTTATAAATGTATTTAACACTTTTAACTGTAGTGCATACTTCAACATTTATATGGCAATTAAATTTGGCAAGTAAATATGGATTGTATGGTACAACATAACGATTGTCGAGGCAACTACCGTGAACTTCAGCATTAATACCATTATCACGCCTTCGGTATAATGGATATCCATTTAATGATTCACATGTAAATTCATTAAATCGTTTTGGATAATCTTTTGTGCATTTTCCATCTCTCATACATACAGAATTTGGATTAAGTACACCGCATGGACCATGCATCATGTGTTTTACAACATATTCATGTAATGTAGGATGTGTTTGAATGTTAGGAATCTCCACAGATACAACTTTATCAATATCGGTAGCGTTAACAATTTTATCTTGCTCATTTAAAGAGAGTAAAATGTGAGCATGAGGCAATCCTCTCTTTTGAAACTCAATTGTATAAATGAGTGCTTCAACTTTACCGAAGAGTTTTTTTAGTGTAAGGCCCTCAATTAATGCTTTCAGTTTGGACTTGAATACACGCACAACAATATCAGGTCGAAAATTAGCTGACTCACCTACACCAATATTGCTAACTATTTCAGGCCAACTTGGATTGCAAGTCATTGTAATAAACAAAGAAGGCTTTCCGAAATGTTGTACAATTGACATTGCATCTAAATAATTCTGATACATATTTCGTGGAGATCCATTGAATGAAGATGGTAAAATTACTCTACGGCCAACATTATTGGCATTGGGGTTCAATTCTAAATAATGTGTTAAATTGTTGTAAACTTCAGACCTAAGACTTGTTTGATTTTGTCGAATGAAATGTAACCTTGTGCCCTCTATTCTCACATACATATCAACTATCCACTGCAGAAATAATTTTTGTGAATGGTGCAACATGCTAAAATCTTCTCTAATTGCAAGTCGATAGGCTGCATACTGAAGCATGGTTAATTTATTTCTGGGCACTCTTGAATTAGATGTAGTTGGTACATTATGAGAAATATTGATATGCCACCCAGTATCACCATTTGGAAAAAGTAATGGATACGCTAAAGGGTCCAATGATGAATCCAAAACAGAGATATTTTTAATGGTACCATTAACTTTTGAAAACGAAACCATATTTCGTTCAAAGGGTGGCCACCATCAACTGTACTAAATATTACTGCTACATCAGTTTGAACTGCATCATTATAACGGCGTAGATCTAAATCACGATTTACTTTAATGAGTATATAAATTTCTTTATTTTGATTTTCAACTCTCTGACAATGATCTTTCATTGCAATGAATGACCAAACGAAAGGATTAATGCGTTCCAATTCAAGAGAGATTTCGCCCATTATATTGTTATTGCATGTTTGATTATAGTGTTCACGTAATCTATAATTGACAGCAGTGTCAACATCATAAAAATATAATTGCGCTTAACATGGTGAGCGACCATATCCAGCAGTCATTGGACATGATCTGTGATAAAAAACATCATGTATTTTAAAATGATACACTCCACGCGTAACTGTATCCGAAATTTTAGCTTCTGAGCTAACCATAGCAAATGATGAATTGTATTTACGAATGTTTTCAAAATAATTTTTTGACTTTCTTTTTATTGAAGGTTCATTTGAAGTAAGTCCATCATACAATGATTTAAAGTATTCATTTTGACTTAAGGCCGGTAATATTGCTTTACCCTTATGACAACATGAAGTGAATGCAGTCCTTTCACCTAAAGTGACCTCAGATTCGAAATGTTTTGCATTGCAAAACCTGCATTGTAAATGCATTAATCCACAGTCAAAAGTATTAAAATTTCTTGGAATGACATTCAGTGCGCATTTAAATGTATCCCTCAAAATAATTTCATCATTTTGTATACTATTTACACTATTTAAATTTGCATTTGGTCTATTATCATTTTGACTTTCACGCGAATATATATTCATTCTTCTTTGTCTCTCACTCCGACCCATCAATGTTCTATGTCGAGGCATAATGGAAGTAGGTGCGAATATCTGAATGTAAAAAAAAAAACATGTAATGAAATTACTGAAACTAAGATTAGACAGGGTTTAATTTAAAAATAATAAAATGTACTCACTTTTTTGAAACCACCAATAATAATTAGGCGAGAGTAAGTCAATTCAAATTGATGCTACAAAATTTTCCTTTTGCAACAGGTGTACGAGGTGCTATCAGAAAGTTCCCGGACTAGGTCTAATAAATTCTTTTTGCTTACCTAGGCCATTAATGGCTCCCATCTCCTTCAAAGTAGTCTCCCTGCGAATTGATACAACAAATCCAGCGTTGTTTCCATGCCTGGAAAGTGTCAAAAAAAGTCTTTTGCTGAAGGCTGTCAAGCACCTCCTGCGTTTTTTTCTTAATGTCTTCTACAGTGTCAAAACGGTGACCTTTCATGTGAATTTTTATTTTCGGGAACAGAGAAAAATCACGGGGCTAAATCTGGTGAATATGGAGGGTGTGGGATGGTGGCCATATTGTTTTTGGTCAAAAACTCTGTTGTTTTCAGTGAAGCGTGAGCAGGTGCATTGTCGTGATGCAACAGCCAGTTTTGGTCTTCCCACAATTTGGGCCTTTTTCGTCGCACATTTTGTCTCAGCCGCCTCGAAACGTCACAATAAAAATCTGAGTTCACTGTAACACCAGCTGGCACGAACTCGCGATGGACAATCCCTTTGATGTCGAAAAACACAATGAACATGGTTTTTGTTACACTTCTGACCTGCCGTGCTTTTTTTGGTCTCGGTGATTGTGGACTTTTCCACTGTGACGACTGCTGTTTTGTTTCTGGATCATAACCATAAAACCAGCTTTCATCACCGGTTATGACCCTGGAGATGAAGGTAGGGTCATTTTCAGACGTTTCTCTGAGTTCACTGCACACATCAACACGGCGCTGTTTCTGATCCACAGACAAAAGCCGAGGGACAAATTTCGCAGCAACACGACGCATGCCTAAATTTTCAGTTAGAATTTCTTGACAGCTTCCATAGCTTATTCCGGCACTTGTACACAACTCATGGATTGTTTGACTGATGGTCTTCGTGAATGAGTTGTCGAATTTTTTCAACATTTTCATCCGTTTTGCTCGTGGAAGGTCGTCCTGAACGGTGATCATCTTCAAGTGACATTCTGCCGGCCTTGAAACGAGCGTACCACTCAAAAACCTGTGTTCTGTGTAGGGAATGTTCTTCAAAAGCTTCTCGAAGCATTGCAAAAGTTTCAGTAGGCGATTTACCAAGTTTAAAACAAAACTTAATGCACGCGCGTTGCTCGAATTTATCAGCCATCATAAAATTAGCAAATGAATGTTAACACACGATTACAAAACACAACGCGTAGACCGAACACAACCTCACAATGCAACGAAACTCTGCAGACTGACTCACTACGTATTATGGAATCGGACACTGGGACGCCAGGTTGTACAGTCACATCCAACAGCCGTGCCAAGTACAGTCCAGGAACTTTCCGATAGCACCTCGTATATTAAGCAAGCTGTATTTCACTTTCAGCTGCACATTAATATATAAAACACAGATATCTAATATACAAAATATAAAATAAACGCTTTTTTGCCTTGACATACACTCCACAGACTATTGAAAAAGGAACATTTGAAATCACACAAAATTCACAGCTCATTCAGTCAATCTGTCAGTAATTATTTGTTGGCAACGTTTTAAAATTCTTCGGCGACAATCTCTACTCTGTGCGACTGTTTGACCACAGACTATTACGTGTTTGACATTGGCAGTATGAACGTAAACAAACGACAGACTATTATGTGTTTGACATTGGCAGTAGGAACGTACACTAAAATGAAAAAATTATAATTTTATTGCCTGGCAACAAAATTATTTTATTTTTAACAATTACCTTTGTTTGAAAAAGTTTAAATGAATTTTAAAGTGCAAATGAATGTTTTATTTAATTTAATTTAATGTATTTGTAACACATATTATATATAAATTTTAGCTTTCTGCACTCCTTCTCCATATAAACTTTAACTATGCCAAATCTCACACTCCTCCGTGCGCGCAATATGCTTAAAAAGGGGTACAAAGTTTTCTCTTCACGTATTAATATATAGATAAGATAATTGCAATACCCACATTGATATGCGAGTGAGGCGTGGGTCATAACTAAAAAGGTATGTGGCAAGATTCAGAGTGCTGAAATGCAGTTTCTTCAAAGTACTTTAAACTATACTTTGCAAGATAGAATAAGGAATGAGGATATCAGAGCAGAACTCAATGTAGAGGACATAAATGAAATTATTTCAGTTTACAGAAGACAGTGTGGGATAATTTGCAAAGGATGACAGATGATCGATTGCCGATAGTGGCACTGAAATATAAAGCCATTTGGTAGAAGAGACTTGGGCGGTTCAAGGATGAGTTGGGTGCCCGAAAATGTTCGTATAACCTAATCCTTGAAGTGAAAAGAAGAAGATATTTTATAAACAAGAATATGTATTTTAACATTTTAATTACGATTATTACTGTATCCTCATAAATATAATGTTCTAATGTATATAACATTTCTTTATAATGTATACATTTATTTCTGAAGACAACAGTACCATAAAAACTGTTGAAACATTGTAAATAAAAATATAAAAGAACAAGAATAAAGTGAGCGGGTATAAATACATACAAGTAAATATGCATGTAAATACAGTACATTAATCATGAGCCTAGCCATTGAATTATGCAGTGTTAATCACAGATATTGTTTTACAAAAAAATTAAATTCACTTTTTGTATGTAAGTGACACCACACATGCACAATTCCACAACTTTTAATTGATTGCCATTAGACTTTGCTAGCACCTGATTCGTTTTTGAGCATGCACTTTTTGATTCATCTTGTTCCAGTTAACTACTATTTTTATTTTTCTATTCTACAGGTCCACAATCCCTTATCCAAAACCCTTGGGGCCAGTTGTTTCGGATTTCAGAATTTTTCGGATTTCAGAATAAAGGTAGCTCCCTCAGTGTGGTCTAGGGCAGCACCCTATAATCAAACATTAATACTGCAGCAAAAACATATGAATTCTCACACTAAGTGGAATAAATAAAGACTCGAAATACTACTACAGTTTATTTATAGTCATATATATTGATAAATAAAATAATGGGATAATTATAGACCATAAATTCTCAAGGACATTTTATTTCCAAGAGAAACATTCGGCAAAACTTGAACATACACAGCTTCAATTGAACTGTAATCTAACACATTAATATTTCTGTAGAGAAATGTATAAATATTCATACTAAGTGGGATATGTAAAGATTATAAATAGTACAGGTACAGTACGGTATTACAGTTTATTTATAATAAACAAACAAGCCTTGTTATACAGAGATGACTGACGCTCCACACTCCACGAAAAAACTTTCGGTTTTCGCAACTTTCCGGATTTTGGAATTTCAGATACGGGATTGTGGACCTGTATTCACATTCATGTGGATACACATGAATTAACATTCTCATGTGTACTCATGTGGTACTGTCACTTTTATTGATGCATCGCTTTTAGAAATAAATCAATTTCAAGGTCCCAGCAATTCAGCAGTATATGAAAATACTTTAATATCATATAAAGCTTTTTAATTAGGTATTACATTTTTCATTAACAAAGACTACTAGATTGTTCAGGTTAGAATTGTTTTTGGATCACTGATGTAAACAAGTCACAACTGAGCAATGAAGCCAGAATATCTTGTCAAGGCTAAACATCATTATGTAGGAACAGTTATGTATTTAAATTTATAGACTAATGAACAGAACAACACATACAGGCTACTGACATACACGTGCGTGCGCACGCACGCACGCACGCACGCACGCACACACACACACACACACACACACACACACACACACACACACACACACACACACACACACACACACACACACACACACACACACACACACATAACATAGCGGCAAAACAAATGAACGCTACAGTTTTATATGTACTGAAAGTATTTTGTCTAATACAACTTTTTTTTTATTTATTACAAAATCAGATTAATTATGATTACAAAAACCAAAAATATGTAATTATTTCACTACCGACTCGGAACACAAAACTTTTTATGGGTAAAAACGTAAAAGTTTTACCTTACAACCTGAACCGGTTTTCGCTTATAAAAAGCTTCTTCAGAGGTTTTGTGTTCCAAGTCGGTAGCGAAATAATTATATTTAGTTAAGTAACGGACACGTCATGGACAACGAAATCCAAAAAATATGAGTAATTATATCTTTTACAATTTACAAGCTGATTAAAAAACAGAATATTATGTTTTAGAGCATGTGGACACATATGTATTCGCAAAATTACTCTCTTTATTCTTGTAATTGCCTTCATTATTTTATAATAAACGTAACTTTTTAACATGACTATATTGTATTGAAATACATTAGCATGTATGTAATACCATATTCTGATAATTTTTATGCATCATCAGGTATTGAAATAAAGATAAAACTGAATTGTAACAATTATAATAACTGATTTGTTATAAAACAGCTATTTTCGTGTTTATCTGTCACAGTAGAGATTACTATTCCAAAGATACCAAAGGACATTAACTATGCTTTGAAGTACATTGAATGACCTCAGAATTATTTTGTTTAGCACACGCCATATTTGGGTGCCATAGGTTTCAAGACTTATTTATAAAGCACACCTTGTTCTGTAATGGCTATTCACCTTTATTACTGAACAACAAAGTACATCTATGTTACATCTATTAAGATTCCTCTTGTTTCTTTTTGACATGCTCGTTCCATATGGGTTTGGCGTCCAATAACATACCAAGATAGTTTTCCATGTTAGAATGTGAAAAATTGATGTACCATTAATGATTAAGTCTGGGTGGAACCAAATACTTTTCTTAGTTAAATTAACATGGGGTTGTTGGTACTGAACGGCGCCGTAGTCATCCGCTTACATGCTCGTACCCTTCACTTCAAGAAAGGTTATTTTTATGGCCACTAAAAAGGTGCATCTATTGTTAAGAGGGGTTTATAGTAGATCTATTGCGGTGGCCCCGTCCAGCGGATTGAGTCGCATTTTCTGTTGCATGTAACTATAGTTGGCTCAAAAACATTTATTTTATTAACATTGTCATATATTAATGATAATATTTTCGTTATATAGTAATAATAATAATAATATTTATTATTATTTTATTGTTAATACTTATTATTATTACTATTATTAATGATAATGATGATTATTATTTATTTATAGGCCTAATTTAGAACTAAAATATTTCTGTAATTTTTGATAAGAGAAATTTCATTTTGTTCACATAACATTATTACACAGACTGCGACATCTTTCAAAGGACCTCACCGGGATCCTTCCTACCCGTCACCTCATGTCTTTTTTCATTTTTGACCAGTGGCTCTTGATGTTCTGTGTATGAATGTTCATGTCACTGCAGTGTACAGAGTTCAGTGACTGCTAACTCGCAAATGAGTACAATCTTTACTTTGTAGAGAATTGTAGCTCCTCCACATGTTCGTAATTATAGTAGTTCCAGACTGAATGTTTTTTTCAGTTACATCCAACAAAGCGTTAGCATCCCGGTTATTTACATCTTTCAGGAAGAATGTTTTAGTCCTTCTGTCTATCTCTCCGATTACCCACCAAATCTTCACCAGTCGATCCCTGTTACACTTTCTCTTGCGGAACGCACTTTCGTCTATTACCACTGTGTGACCAACACCACCAATTTTTGTACTGTTCTGTGACAAAAATATGGTTAATATTTTCCAAAACTCGGAAATTAATTTTCTTGTCCTTTTCGTATTTAATTCAGGTTTTTTTTGTGATTATAGAAATCGGGTATTAAAAATCCACGCAAATAAAACACACTACACGGGTTCTGTTGGATTCCGCCCTATGCCAAGAAATGTATTGTCTCTCTCGCAGATTCTTTTTTGATCTACATTAGTTTGTCCCGCACCTGTATATCACATTTTTATTAAAACCTTTGTTGAGATACATTTTACCCCACACTTCAAACATTCAATCCTGTTGCGTGTCATGTTTCAGTCTGTCATACATTTCCTTATTCCGTTGTCCTTCACGTAATTTCTCAAAGAATTAATACGTACTTTTAAAATACAACACAGAAAATAATATAAACTCTTGAAACTTTGAATGTGATTATGACCTTTAAATACAAAAATAGCTGCTCGTGATTCTTGTAGTATCTCACGTGTTGTACTTATGAGCAAAAATAGTAATGCTGAATGTAGGAGTAGTGGGGAAGGGGAAGGTGGAATGCCACTTATTCCACCAACGTGGCCCGTCTGGCGGACGGTTACTGCCCATCCAGTACCGAAACCCTTATACTTTATGTCTATACATAGTTATGCATAATCCCTACTTTAACATACGGAGCTAACTCAGGAATATTGTGATTATTGTGATTATCTCAGTTAAGTGATTATTGAACTTGGCTGACACTGGTAATAGCATTGGAGGAAGGAATTGACCCCCCTGATTCGCCCCCGTAGTTGTGCCACTGCGTCAGAATAATACTGAGTAACAGCAGCATATAATGGATAATCTGAGCACTTGGAATACTGTAAGCCTAGACAGTCATAAACGTATATGCATTTTGGAATAAAATAACTGAATATTCTCTAAAAATAAAATAGTGAATTCTTTGGTGTTAACAAAATTAAATTTCTCTTATCAAAAAAATTAAATAATTATTTTGTGTTAAATTAGGCCTATGAATAATTAATCATGATCATCATTATTATTATTACTCTTACTATTATAAAACTGTATTAATATTTACATTAATATATTACATAATGTTATACATGATTATAATGTATATAATCGTGCACTATTAATATTATATAATAATAAAATAAATGTGTTTAAACGAACTAAAGTTATATGCAACGGAAAATGCCACTCAATCTGCTGGACGGGGCCGCCGCAGTAGGTCTACTGTAAAACCCTCTTAACAATAGATGCACCTTTTTAGTGGCCATAAAAATAACCTTTCTTGAAGTGAAGGGTACGAGCATGTAAGCGGACGACTACAAACCTTAACATGCACTAATTTAAGTTAAATTGTATGTGTCATTTGTTATCCAATTAATGATATGATTTACTGATGTTTGTAGTTTTGCTGTTAACTTTTAACTGTTTCATATAGATGACATAACAATGTTGTTTGTACACGTGACAACACAATAGAAATTTCTTAATCTGTGATCCTGTGTGCCTGCTCATTAAAACTGATTGAATTATATTGTTGAGTTCAACTAATGATTTCAGTCTTTTTTGAGCAGTAACCTCTCAGATAATTTTAACATAATTGGCAACAGTGAGATATGTCCATAAGAAGTTGTTTACAAGTCTCTTTGTGAGCTTCGTCTTTACACTAACTGCTGTCTTAACATAACTACCTTTAAATAAACAGAAAATATTCATTGTCTGTGACTGACTTCTGACAACCATCACATTTTCTCTTTCACTGCCTTCATTCCCTTTATATTGTGTATTTACTAAATTTATAAACAATAAAGTAGTCCCTAGTTCTGGGCGACATTGTATATTTTCTCACCTGACTTATTTGTACAAATACATAAATAATACATACATACATATTTCTGTCTACTCACCACGTGTTTGTAACATTTCCGGTAAGCACGTGCTCCCAACACACACACACACACACACACACACTATATTTTATGCCCAGGGTCCAAGAGTTCTATAAGCGAAAGCGCAGAAACATTGGGGTTGTACGAAATAATAAGACTGATTACCATTGAAAGGTGTAAAAACTTGGTTTAATTGTTACTTTCTTTGCATAGTTAATATTCAAAATACAAATGGCAGCTTATACCGCACCTACAACATGGCGGCCATTTAACTTCCGCTCCTTATTAATATCTTACGTTTCCAATAATTATTCTCTCTTTACTTCTATTACATAAAAAAAAAAAAAAATTATACTGCAGTATTTAATTTTTCTAATATTACCATTGAATCTGATTATTAAACACAAACCAACGCCTCTTCTAAAAGAAGCGGCCAGCCTGTTCTTTCACACTTTCTATCACTCTCTTTCTCTCATTACATCTTCAACAATTTTGATTTACTAAATTTTGCTGTTCATATTTTCTCGAGCTCGATTATTTTGTAAAAGAGGTATTATTTAAATGTTGCACTTTCCTGAAAAGTTGAGGTTTCCGTGTGGTTCAGATGCTGCTCGTGGCTCACCCGATATTCGGCGTAATTTGATTCTGATTGTCTGTCTGGTTGGCACTGACTCTACATTGTTAGTTGTTATTAATTTTTCAGATATTTGTCTGATAACAGTTACATATTAATGCTTTATAACACTTTGGCTGGTAAAATTTACACCAGCACACTTTTAAACGTGCTTACTCCATGAAGATGTATGGCAGACTGGGGCAGACATATTGTCGTATTATCGACAGGTGGTGGAGATTAACTGTTATTAATCCTTTGTGTGAGACAGATGACGGTATTGTTCTTCATCATCGCTATTACGTGTGTCGTATTTTGTTATGACAAGTCAGCGTTGTCGATCAGTGCAACCATCGAGTGCGCCTCATTTCGCACGTACGCTCTTGGCCTTGAGACGAATTATACAGATGAAACTGCATCGTGTATTTAAACATTGGGGAAGTTGACCTAACTCTCTTTTACACATGAAAATAAAATAAAAATACAATACAATATGTTTTAGTACCATAATTCCTTAAGACGGACGTTTGTACTGTCACAATATTTGTTCTTTTCATGATTGCATCCTTGCATTTTCTGCTTTTTTACAATACTTTGCACAATACTGTTCTTGAAACTGGAATTATAATTTAAACATTATTAAATATATTAAAGAACATGCCTGTGTCAAATACTTTTTACTAAATCTATTACATATTGTATATCTATGTTAGTCATTATTATAAAATTATTATTAATATTTTTACTTTTGTAATAAACACAGTCTTTTGCATGACTAACAATATCTGTCATATCTTTTTAGTTACCATCAGTGGATGAAGGTGACAGTCATGGGAAGTTATCACAATGCAGAGTATTCATACCCCCTGCAGCGCCTCCGCTTCCACCTTCACCACCAGCCTGTCCAACCCCAGATTATGATACACAAAGTGTCACTTCTGAAACTACAGTTACTAAGCAAAGTCATTCTCCATCAGTAAAACAAAATGGTCTGAAAAATGGCAACAAAACTCATAATTCGGAATTCGTCGAAATGCAGTCATTAGAATCGTTCAAGTTGACAAACCCTACAGTTGTAAAACCAAAACCGCCGCCAACATACTTCCAGCAGAATCCAAGACAAAATCCAAGCAGGTCTTCAGATTCTAGTATTGGGTAAGTATACTGTATGCTTTATTAAACGAAAAAATTGAAAAAACTGTTAATAATATGTATTGATAATCATTAAATACTTCTCTACCCTATAATGCAAATGTATCATTTGGTTAAAATAGTCATAAAATTAGATAAGTTCCTAAATCACAGAGAAAGAGAGACTTGAAACAAATGTAAGGATTTATTCTTATTGGCATGAAAGGCTGTTAACATGTCATTTGTCATGGAGTATCGTATTATTTTAGTTGTAAGACATGTTAACCGGGCTATTATGTTGTGGTCCAATGCTCAAATTTCTTGAAATGCCGCACAAATGCCAGCCATCATCAGTGAAGTGAGAACAAGGTAGTTTAGGCTGCTAAATAATAAACTTTAGACAAGGGTGTAGAGTAAATCACCAACTCTTTATAACGTTTATATTGACAATCTACTAAGGAAATGAACAATTCTGTGTTCAATCTATCCTGTACTGTTGCTTTTTGATTTTTAGTTCTTCCAAGGGCTTCTTCAAGCTTGTCCATTCTTATTAAGCCACCTTCCTAGGTAACAGAATTGTTGGTTTCTATAGTTCTATGGTCTGCTCTTCCACATTATCATTTCACCAGAGAACTTTATAATGATCTATCCATTTATATTCATAATTATGTTTAAATTTGCTGTATCAAAACAGAATGTAAAACATGAAATACAAAGGAAAGATTAAAACACAAAATCTTTGTTTGTTCCAGTTTTTTAGTGTAAGATTGTGTTCCATTGTAAAATGTTCTTCTATCCAGATATTTTGGTTACATGTGTGGCAGCAGTTCTCTTTTAGTGGTTACTTTGACCATCCAATGAAATTTGGATGGACAAAGTATCCAATAGCTAAGAACTACTGCAGTTTATCAAAAAACATCCAATAACGAACTATGAATTTAAAACATTCACACACCATTACAGCAACAAAATGTAGGACTTCCACACACACAACACATCTCTTTGGATTACAGTCCTTCAGAGTTTCATACCCATTGTTAATTTCTTCAACTCCTGATAATTCCCAGATCCCATTTCCTACACCATTTCATGCATAAACTGTCTGCTTGAGCTTCCTCTTCCGGTTCTTCCTTCCATTTGGCCCTCTATTAAAGTAATCACATTCTCATTATCCATCTTATGCCCTATCTAATTCCTCCTTATCCTTTTTTATGGCTTTCCAAATTCTTTCTTTTTAATTCACTCAGTTCCTCATTATCCAGTTTACCCACCCAAGATATCTTCATCAAGATATTCTCTAGTGCCACATTTTAAAAAACCTCTTTAGTTTTCAAGGTTCAGAACTCAGGTCTGTACAATTCTGCATTCTTAACTCTGTATTAAGTTATTCTGTATCCTTTCACATACTAGCATGTACGAACTATTGTACTTTCATTAAACCTTACTTTTTCCTGCTTATTTATGTTTAATCCTCTCTCTGCATTTTCCAAATGATCTAACTTTACTTCCCAATACATGAAAGTTTCCACTGGGTTTAACACCACACTTTCTATTTCAGTGATCATTTGGTGTGTTTGCTTTCCAGCAACCCTTGCTTCATAAGTGAACATAGCTTTCACGGCTGGTGTTCACATTGTCACAACGTTTTGGGTTTTCATGCCATGGACCAGATCATGTATATTGCGACAACACAATTGAATTAATTCTTGCGCATAGGATTATGGTGTGTGTTTTATAAATCAACAAGTCTATATTGGAGGTATTATAATTATTTATTGCACACCAATTGAATAATAGTTCATACAATATAATTTTAAACATACACAAATGTCATGAATTTTGAAATATTGTTTGAAAACAGTTTATATAAAGTTCAGATCTGAATTTGTTACTTGAGTGAAGATATTCCAATTTGATGCGGCAAGATGGCTGAAGGCGATGCGTATATCTCATGTGTCCTTCACTCGTGGATTCTGCTGGGCTGGTGTCCTGATGATACATGCTGAACCTGCTCGACAAACTCCAACACTGCCTCGCTGCGATAACACTGATTATTGATTGTTAAAGGTTTTTAAAAATGTTTTAATATCGTATAGCTTCTTTACGTATCTCAAGGTGTAATGTGGGTGTTTAATGAAAAGCGGTGTATAGGCGTGTCTTCAAGCATGTCTTCAAGTGTCCTCGCGTCACCAGATCTACTGCGGTCGATAGATCTACCTATGAGGATATCTTGACTAACACGGATACTTGTAAATCACAATATTATTTATTAAAACTGAATTACTTAGGTCTGTAGAATAACTCACACAGAGTTCCAAGTTTTCGTACACCTTTCGGACTGTTTACGTGTTCATGCAAGAGAAACTTCTTGAACACGGACTGCACATTTACTAGACGTATGCTCAAGATGAACTGCCCTTGATCTGCACATGGCAACAGACAATTTTCAATGATTTTACTGCTTTCTAATTGGCCAATTATCGGTCTCATGATAAATATGCACACGGCACTAATAGTTCTTCATGCAACATTTTGCATAAAATTGGCAAAGCCTGCATAGATAATTATCTAGGATTTTATTACTTCACGCCTGAGTGAGTTTTAAATAGAGATTTCATATAACAAAAATTCACATTTAACAGTTATTTGAAGATCACAGAATATAGGGAAATTGTAGCTCATATTAAATTTTATGTCTTGTTCAAGTCTCATGTAAATCGGATAATTATAACGGACACAATAGAAAAACGTTAATAACTCGCGCACCCGTGCACACTTTCGCAAACACATAACATATAAAAATGACGAATCAAATTTTTAAGAGTTTGACCTATTCTAAATTCTTATCGGTAATACAATACAAAAACTATAGCTAAAAACCCAATTTGAACAAGAAACAAATTTAAACACGAGAATGTTCGTCATCCATGCATAAGACATAGTTCATTGCTTATCATGATCCTGTGTTCTATCGCAATATACTCTTCCAGGCATTTCTATATAGACAATTTGGTCTATGGCCTACAACCAGGAAAATCGTGATAGTGTAATCCTTGATTCAGTTTCGCTTTTGTTCACAGTCTGTTCCATTTTTTCTAGAGCTGTTTTCAAATCATCTGTCCTTCCTGTCTGTGATATCATCCATAAACCTTAGTATTCTGATTATTTTCCCTATAATGCTTATTCTTTTTATCCCTACTTCCATATAGTAAGTCATTGTTTATATTGGAGAGCAGTGGAAACATACAGCACTCTCTGACTTACACCTTTTCAATGCCTTTCCATATCATGTCAATTGGTCCATCAGTCTAATATTGTCAGATTGTTGACCACCATAGACCTCAAGTGTTTTCTCCTATCCCAATAATCCAATATTTGTCACTCCTAAAATATTAAACAGTTTTCCAAACTATCTTAATGAATTCTGTCTGAGACTTTCATGGCCGGCTTCAATGTTATGAGAATATTATTATATTATATTATTATGAGACGGCAAGCTGAAGTCTCATATTTTAATGAATGCCTTTTGAATGTCAATATAGCCTATAAAAAATTATCTTTGTAGCCTACCCAGTTTCTAAATTACAATCCAATCGCAAAATAGTTTCTCTGGTTCCACAATAATGTTAGAACCCAAACTGACCTTTCTCTAAGTACCCTCCACTGTACCTGTATTCTGTTACTTATGATATTACTTTTAAGTCTGCTTATGTGCTTCTCACAGAATTTTGTTCCGACATTTTTACTGATATCGTAATTGCCTTTTTAAAGTCGTCTGGTATCTGCCCTATTTCATACATTCCTGCTATAATTCTGTGGAGTTCATCATTCCTACTCATCTCTGTTAATCCAGTGAGAAGTCCCACATTAATATTTCATGCCCTGGAGCTTTCCTGTCTTCTATGAACTTCCTGTCTTCTTTTCTTTACAATGTAAGGCCATAAGGCTTCCTGTCTAGCTTCCACATTATCATTATCTTGTTGATTCATCCTCTTCGTTCACTTTATTAAATTTATTAATATATATAAACTTTCACGTATGAACTTACTATTCGTTGTCACTTCCCCAAATGTTTCGAGGTGATGTTCCTCTTCCTCAGTGGGAGTAATACAAATACTGAATGTCGATTACAGAATAACCGTTATGGACTATAGGTGTGTGTGGTGGGGGTTGATGGTGGGAAGGGATTGGCGCTGAGGTTCAAATTGTGTGTTTGGATCAGTGTATCGAATAGTGTATGTGATTTATAATGTAATTGTTCATTTAATATGTTGTTTGGTTGTAGTTTGTGATATCTGTATATTTCAAATTGTTCAGCTGTGTTTAGTTTTCTACTTTTAGGTAAGCAGTGTAATATTTCCATGTTGTGTTCTATGTTTGTGTAACTGTGGTTTTCGTTATATAAATGTGTGGCAAATGTGGAACGTATGTAGTTTATGGTGAGGGCTTTTAAATGTTCTAAAAATCTGGAAGAAAAAGATCTTCCCGTCTGGCCGATGTAGAATTGTTGACAATCATTACAATTTAATTTATAAACCCCTGTTTTGCTGTATGCATCCGTGTCTTTGTTAGTATTATTTATGTGTTTTCTAATGGTGTTGTTGGTTCTGTAGGCTACTTTATAATTGTGTTTCCTAAATGTGTTTGCAATTTTGTGTGTATTGGAATTGTAGTATGTAAGTGTTATGTATTTGCTGGGTTGTGTGCTGTTGGTCTGATGTGTTTTATTTTTTGTGTTTAGGATTCGTTTGTGTAGTTTATTTATTAATTCGGGGTTGTATCCATTTTTTACTGCTATATATTTGATTGTGTTTAATTCATCTTGGTAGTCATGTGTGTTTCTGGTTCACATTATCAGTTATGGTTCCTCCTTTTTATCAAGTGTTATACTTCTGTCTTCATGTTTCAACATCTGCTTTGTCTTCAATATTCCTCAGTCTTCTTATCATGGCATATGCTTTCTCTGTTTCCCTCATTTTATTGATTTATATTTTGTTACACTCACCTTGAGCCACCTTTCTTTGCCTTCCTGTTGTCTTTATTTCTTAACATTTAACAATCGAGGAATTCCTTACATTCCTCAGTTTTTATATTTGTATGCCTTCTCTTATCTTCTTTAAGCCCTATAATGTCTTCTGTTATCCACAGTTTATTTACTTTTCATCTTCCCCATTCGATAATTACTTCTGTTGCCTGTGTTACAGCCTTTTCTTGAAGTCTTTCCACTGCCCTTTAAATTTCCTCTAATATATTACTTTATTCAGGGTTTCCTCTAATTGTTCCCAAAATTTTATTCTCTTTCTTCTTTCCTCATTGTTCTTATATCAGATTTCTTCCTAACCACTGCCCTTTACCTCTTCTCAAGTCTCAAACAATGTTTCATGCCTACATGTTTGTGATCACTGTCAATTCTGTATTGTGTTACAGTGTCACAAGAATATAATCAATCTGTACCTGGCATTCTGTATGTCTGTCTTCTATGAGAATTGCTAAAAATGATTACCATATTACTATCCAGACAGAATTAAGTAAGCGGCAATCCTATTTTCTCTTTTCCCCAAGCGAAGACTTTTCCATTACTGATTTTACTTCTTCCTCCCACACAACTGCATTCCAGTCCCCCATAATTATTAAATTTTCCTTCCTATCTACCATTTATAATAATTCTTCTAACTGTTCATTACCTACCCTCTAAATATGATGCAGTAGGAGACATATAACTTCACTGTGTTTTCTAGCCATGTGTTGGTTCTCACCAGTATAATTCTGTAGCTATAGTTAACATTTCTCTATTATCCTACACCCCATACTCTCTGTTTTGAATGAGCCCTACTGTTTTTACCACCGTCACCCATGAAAATAATACTCATGAAAACCCCCACTTCAGTCATCTCCATGCCACTTTATAAATCTCATCTCACGTATCGCCTAAACCCCTAATCCTAATCTCTTAATTTTTTTTTTCTCTTTTTTCATTCCCCATAGTTTCACCTATTATCATAATCATCCCCACATTCCAGTTCTCTGTTATTTGTAGATGTTGTGACCTCTGATCTACTAGAATCCTCCCCTTGAAGATTAGGGAACAAGGGAGTATTTAGCTCGACAATATTTCATGTCTGAAGACTCCACTGCAGCCACAAAATCTGGAAGTATCACTTTAATTCAGTACACTTTCTTCTTCCTTCTGGATCCTATGCTGTTGATTTAACAAGGTTCATCCACTTTTACAATGTGTTTTCTCAGCTCAAGGACAAGATGTGCCCTCATCCTCTATTTTTTCCTCCACCTTCCATGGAGGCAGTTGGTCTCAATAGATGTATACCTTTGTTGCCCATCCCTTACCACTAGGAGGTTATGGTTGGACGTTTCTCTTCAATAAGGACTGAAACTAAGCTTTTCTCATCCTCTCCAATACATATGGGGACATATACAGTAATACGTGTGTGTATAAAGCCAAAAAATATATAATTTTAAGTCAGTAATGAAGTTCCTTTTTACCGTAATGCAGTCAGTAATTCACTGTATTTTATACTCCACCATGAGCATTGCAAGAGGAATTTTTTTTTTTAATTGGAAACATTATTTTCTATTTCTGTACTTATAATTTGTTAAATCATCATGTTTTAATAAAGTAAAATATAAAATTGAAGTCATGTTAATTTATCCAGTCAAGTCATTTTATTATAGTTTTATCGACATGTCAATTAGATATAAATGCTACATGTTAATAACATTTCTTACACAATGTTTTACAACACTACTTTTTATTTAATGTGTGAGCCCCAGGTTCTTGGAAGCCATTTACAACACTACAACACATTAATTTCATGTATGTATATGATGGGTGTAATCGTAATAATAATAACACAACGTAATTAGTTTAAAAATCATTTAAAAATTTATTAATCAAAAAATTTCTTATTTTGATTCGATTTAAAATATCATTAATATTTGATTGTGTGTGTAGTCGTATCACACATCTAATTATTACATATAAGTGATAATCTCGTATTACACATAGACATAATATACAATATTATAATATAATACACATTTATAATTATCTAATATTGCTCTCGGCTTGCTCATTAGTGTGATACTAATTAGGTTATCTAATTTCTTTCTAATGATCTAATTTCCTTTGAATCTACTGCATATGCATTGCTTTGTTTTCTAATAAAATTTACTAATTACTTTTTTATCTATTTAAATATCAATGACTATAATTATTGATTCAAAATTATAGTTAAAACATTTTAAAACATTACTCTAATTACTATACAGGAAATATTTACATTTGCAAAATTTATTAATTCATCTATGAATTTGATTGTCTCTCTTTTTGCATCATTAATTATATTGTCTTTCTGTGAGTCTCTGTTTTACAAATACGTGGCTGTTTTTCACCTTATTGTCGTGGTGAATCTGCAGCGTGTCCTCTTCGGTCCTAGGTCCTAGATCCTGGATGCTCCTTTGTAGTCGTGTAGTCCTGGAGTCCTTGATCCTCGTCCCTCGCTGGATTCTATCACATGTACTTGGCTGCTCCCTCGTCTCCCGTCATGGTCTCAGGTTGCAGGTGTTCTCACGAAAGTGATGAGTAGTTGTGAAGAACCTCCAGCTGCTGCTGTGGTTGATATACAAAAGTTGTTGTCTCCAGCTCCCATAGTAGTTGATCGAGAAAGAGAATTAAGTTAGTGCGTCTCGTGTATTCATACCCTAGGGCGCTAAAATCATGTTTCGACAATATTCTGCATGTCAGAGTCTGTCGGTAGCGTCCCTTCTCACACACGATTATTATCACACTTAATTCGCCTGTCTTCGCGAAATCTGAAGTCTTTTGCACATTACCCGATATTCATCTTGTCAGTAATTTTTATGTGTTCACTGTGTATAAACCATTTTTCTCTAGCTTAATTAACATAAGTTTTATTTATATTTATGTTCACTATAATCACACTTTTTATTCTTTTCGCACTACTTTTTTATACACATGTGCGTCTTATTTTTATACACACTTTGGTGTATTTGGTTTTGTGATATTATGCACACAATCTTTACAAAATAAATAATATCATATAATTAATAGCGTTCATTAATGATGACGCTTTTCAGGAATCGACATGTCTCACACACACATGTAACATACGCGTGTACACACAGACACAGCAAAGTGGCGTGATCAGCCTGTCCTGACATGAAAGTTAGGCGTTCTTTTTACAGTTCAGATTGAAAGCTGAATTATTATTGTTAACAATATGAATTATTTATTTAGTTTAATTAATTATTTTAATTACTTTGTGCAATGCACAGTACCCTATACATTTGTACTGTTGCAGTTTATTTTTCAAACAAACTTATGATCTTTGTCACTGAATAACATAATTCTTTTAGGAATTAAAATTTGATAAGTTATACTCTGATATGACAGAATGTAGACATATTGTTACTTGTCCCAGTGACAACATGTAGAATTTTCATGTATGAGCAAATTACTCAACTAAAATATGCAGCAAATAAGAATAACCTGCAGCAGAAAATACACAACCAGGTTTTAGCAACATTTAGCTCTGACCCACAAACCACTTGAATATACTATTTATGTGAAGTATATTACAGAATATAATAAATGAAAGAAGTGACTTTAAAATTTCAACTGTTCTCTTCTTTTTAAGCAGCAGTCAAGTTTCTTCAACGACAGAAACGGTAAAGCCTGCCGTAACTATTCGAGAGTATCCTACAAACCAAGAACGAAAAAATCCATCAAGGTTTCCATTTCTGCCGCCACCAGGGAACACCAATGCCACCCCTGCTTCTTCTACTTCCGCTTTTGTTGTGCCTAATGGTAGTGCACCACAAATGGAAGAATCAATTACATCACGTCTTCAGAACGAATTGACGCAAACATTATCAAGAGCAAACCTAAAAGCTAATGAGCCACCAGTGAGTATTTAATTTCACTTATTGTACTTATTTATTTATTCCACTTAATTTTACTTATTGTGTATGTATAAACATGTTTTTGGTGCCTTCAGATAACTCATATTATTAGTCAGCACTTCAATACTATTATCAATAATTGCAACATCTGGTGTGTTGATACTCCCAACTAGTTTATATACTGTAAACTGTAAAACAAAATTTATGTATTTTACTACCCATTTTTACAAACAGAAATTGCACTGTTGCACACCACTATAGAAGAAAATTTCCATTAAGCACTTTCAAACTTCACAGTTCATCATCAGATCGGAAATATGTGATTTCTGTTTGTGATTATAGCAATTAACATAGCTTTATTAATTAAATACCCATTTTAACATCTTAATCGTGACTTTCAGGGAACTAGTTAAGGTAAAAAGTTGCAAAATTGAAAAAACTGGTTGAACAAGATCTTCACAACCCAGACATTCCAGTGTTATGTGCCAATTAGTATTCCGTCTGCCATTCTACCCCCCCCCCCCACACACACACACATGGTCAGAAGTATGGCAAGAAGTATAGTTTTGATCTATGAATATTTAAAAAAAATATCATATCAAAATTGTCTTCTTTTATTATCTTTACATTGCAGAGTGGATTTTGACCTCCACAATATTCTTCCACACTGTCATTTTATTATGCTGTTACCTTCTACAATGCTGTTAGCTCAATTTCTGTTCATAATTGTAAACACTAACACTATATTATTTAAATATTATCATTTTATTGTTAATGCTATAATTTTGGCTGGTACTACTGGGATATAGTAAATCTCCACTGCTCAAAGTGACTCTGGAGGAATAGTTTACACTATATGTGAACTTTAAGTGAATGTGGAAACTACAATTTACATAGCAGGATAATAAAATCAGTCATTTTAGTAACAGATCATTCTGTGATCAGTCAGTGCATTTCACTGCTTACCAGTGTCAACATGTTTGAACGAAAGCTTTTAAATCTTCTGGCTTAAAAACATCAAATCGTCTGTAACAAATATCAAATTAAACCAGACCTTTAAACAAAATAATTCTTGGATTTCGTTGTCCATGACGTGTCCATTACTTAACTAAATATTATGTCACTACTGACTCAGAACACAAAGTTTTTATGGGTAAAAATGTAAACATTTTACCTTATAACCTGAATCGGTTTTCGCTTTTAAAGACAATAATGACAGTAGCATGGACATTCTACACGTACACACAAAAGGCCGAAAACTAGACACTCTAGAACAATTGGAAATATACAAACACACGAAAACAAATAAAAACGACATCCTAAACGAACAGACACAATTCAAATCACACGCATTATTTGAACATATCACACCCCACACACACAACATTGATCTTTCGAAAGTCAATACCGTCGCCAACAACAAGACGGACAGTGCTCCCAGTGGCAGCCTCTGAAGAAGCTTTTTAAAAGTGAAAACCTGTTCAGGTTATAAGGTAAAACTTTTATGTTTTTACATATAAAAAACTTTGTGTTCCGAGTCGGTAGTGAAATAATTATATCTAGTTAAAATAATTCTTTTATATAGTAATAGCACAATCAGGTAATCGTGACCACAGGAAAGAATGTACATGAATCTCAGTTACATACAGTTCACAAATTTGAAAACTTTCATCTTTTGATTTATTTTTCATTTCAACTTGCAGAATTTTCAGTAATAATACTTCATGTCTTGTTTTTTTTTCAGGACAATACCTCATCATCTTCACCGGGAAATGGAAATTCATCGAAAACAAATGTTGTAACAATATCAATTAATGCTCAACAAAATAAATCAACAAAACAACATATAGCAAGTGCAGACACTAATACACAAAACCCTCCATTCTACTTGTTCCACAACGAAAAACCAAAGCATAATAATAGATTAATACATGAGTTAGTAAACAGTACCAAACAAGTTAGTGCTAATGGTTCCATAGACAGTAATAACAAGAGGGTTAATGGGCGTAATCATGTAACCGCCGACAGCAGTAGTACACAGAGGAATTCGGTTACATTCAATTTTGGCAAGACCAGCAAAGCTGAGAATACAACAGCTGTAAAGCTTGGTCATATACAGCCGAATGGAATTCTAAAGAATGGAAGTGCCAATGGAAATATTTCTCAAGTCCATATTCACAACACTGCTCCACCAAGCAATAAACCATCGGCACACAAGAGTATTAAATTTGGAGGAATGTAAGACCGTCTAATTTTAAACTCAGTTTTACAAGTGTGCTGTCTGCACTGAAAGACGTATGGTGTATACTGTTATATAATGTACATTGAATTTTCTAATTTATAGTTTAATTTAAGAATGATTATTTTTAAACTGTTAATATTATTTGAAATGAACACTTCACGATACTGTTCTTATTTAAGTTTTATGTAAAATATTGTAAAAAGTGTAAAATATCTTTTTTTTTGTGCTGTATCATTATATTTTATTAGCTTGAATATTATTAGTCTTTAAGCCACAGTTGTCTACCCATTAAATAGACTCCTTGACAAAAATATATATCATTAGACTCCAGTTGTAACAAAGAGTGATATACCGTTGCAATAAAGTTTTATTGTTAAGAAAATGAAAGCAGTTTACCTCCTTCAGGTGAATGTTATGTAAAAGCCCTTAGGCCATATTACTTGTACATAAGAGAGTGTATCACTAATTCAACTTGCATGCAACATACATTTACTATCTCAGTTTCAAATATTTTAATACTGGTTTCTCTAGTCAAGTTGTATTTCTTCATGTATTTGATCTTATGTGGCATAATGCCTTATAATTATTGTCTTACATTCAAATGAATTAAAAACATAATATGAAATTTGTTCTGAAATAGAAAATGTCAGTATTTCCTCATATGAGTATATTTAAAACTGTGTAGCCCGTTTCATTACATAATGTTTGTATACAAATTAACAAACTTGCTGTGAAATAATTATTGGTGTTTCAACTTGAATTTTTTTTTTGCATTTTCCATTTTGTGTGTACACATATCGACGCATACATATGTTTGAGAGAGAGAGGGAATATAAATTCCTCTTTACAGTTTTTCCTACTCAAAAATCTTTTTTTAACTACTTATGTTCCCCAAAGACTTGAATGATGAAAATAATGTAAATTCTTATGATTTTTTAATGTAATAGTGTATATATTATTTATATTAAGAAAAAGTATACTTCATAAAATAATGAATACCGTATGTTAAATATACTATTATTATTATTATATGTAGTCATTAATCATAACAAAGCCAAGCCTGTTCCTAATTATGTTGTTAATTTCCTGTTACTGCAGCTGACTCAGTATGGAGTGTCATATTATTACCTAACTCTTGTACTTGTCTCATTAATACTGTCCATTGATTGTCGAGAAACGATAATTACAGACTAGTCTAGGGTTTCCCAAACTTGTTTTGGCCTGCTGCCTTTACTGTGCCCTTTAAAATATAATTTTTTGCAGCACCTCGTCAAGGAAACTCAAGATTCGTTAGTCAGTGCTGGACAACTTTGTCCCTTGGTTAACGAGTTTAATTATATTATTGGAGTTACATCTAATTAGACATAATCATGTTACCAAAAAAGCAACAGCATGATTACACTGAATTTTGGCTTATCTTCCTGCTGACATTTACAATATAACATAATAAACATTACTGATGAAATTGGTAAAGGAAAAAGTTTGTTATTGACTTTGCCATACACAGCTAAAAATTTCAGATGACCAAGATTTTTACCATCTTATTGCCAACTTACATTTCCAAGGCTCACTTTGGGATGGGATAAACTATAGTTCTGTCTTAATGAACATTACAGTTTTCTTGTACCAAATGTGCATTATAAATGAGTGAAATTAGTCATGCATCTAGTATAATAAAACAACTTCAGCTACAGCGTGGACGCATAATTATGTGAATTCACCAATTACTTTCAGCCACTTAAAAAAATACAATTAAAATTGATTGGAAATACCATTTTTAATATAAATATAAAAGTTTTCATAGTTATTATAAAAACAAATTAATATTGATTCCTTGAAAACCAGTATAACTGAGAGCTGAAACTTGGTTCACTTTGACTGGCTTTTGAGAGGCACTGATTTGAATTCTAGTTTTTAATTCCTTCAGTTTTTCTCTAGTGAATGTCTTACTACTACTATATATATGTAGTAGATTCAGTTATGCACAGTTAAAGGTTAATTTGTCACATACAAAATTCTGATTAATGCTTTGCCGTCAAACTTTAAAACGATTCAATTCCTTTTAATAAAAAAAAACTGTAATATTCTTGTTTCCTTAATTCTGTTATTGTCACAAATGATAAAATGAGAGCCAAGGAGATTGAAGATTAAGGAATGAACATTAACTTAACACATTAAATAAAGTGAAAATATTCTGGTACTTGGGAGTGACAACAGACGAGCAAGAAATACAAAGCAAATGTCAGAGATATATGTGGGAAAACATTAACCATGCATAAGTTTGTAAACAAACAAGACTTACAAAAAAAAAATAATAAAGACAAAGGTGAATATACTATTATCAAGTGAGTAAATAGTATTATCAAAGAGTATGATGTAATGTGTATAAAAATTGATGAGAATATATTTTTTTGTTTTAGAGTCAAGCATATTTATAAGTGAACATAAGCTTTCACAGCTGGTGTTTACGCTGTCACAACTTTTCAAGCAATTAGACTATGATCTGGATTGTCTGTATCTCCAGACGTTTCATCCGTATCCATGATGGACATCTTTAGTGGCATGGGAACACAGACCACAAACACCCGCTTACAAATATGAACAAAGACTGTTCTGTCTCATTGAGGCACTTCTATTATACATTTTTTTTAAGGTGCTGGTCAGTCTTTATTTGGCCAGTCATTATCCTGCGCATTTCTAAGTAATTACTTTTTTATCAATTTATGATTTGCACAGTTGCAGTCAGCTGTTGTGTTCCTTTGTTCCACAATGTTGTGATAATCACAGCGGGCAGAAAGGTTTACTGGTGCTGAACTGAAAACAGAAAAGACTGAACAGACAAAGTATCTGAGAAGCTTTTATATGAGGTTTGATCAAAAAGTTAGTGCAATTTTGTAATTTCCACTGCTACAAGTGTCCGATTAAAAAACTATTTTTACGTGATGTTGGTACACATATTAGTGACAATCGTCTAAAATTTTAGCCCTTTTTGATGTATATTTTAGATGTCACAACTAATTGAGTAAGTCGTCCTTAGGTGTATTAGGCGATTTTTTGTCATTCTACAATGCAAGATTGAAGAACATGGATTAAATTTTTGTAAACTGTGAGATAAATTGCTCTGTCCTGGTAAACATGTTTAAAAGGCTTCTGGCAAGACTGCTGTGCATAAACAAGCAATTTACAAGCTTCAAAGACTGGCATAAATGAGTTGAAGATCGCAGTTGTCAGGTAAAGATTATGTTTTTGTGTTCCACGAAATTTCATCGCTGGCGCAGTTGTAAATAAAGAGTACTATTCGAACATTTTATGCCATTTGTATGAAGAAATTCGTAGAAAACAGCCAGATTTACGTAAAATAATTTATAAAAATTGCAGCCCGATAATGCACCTTGATGCACGTCATTGCTTGTTACGAATTTTGCCAGGCTAGACAAAAGAAAATGATACAATGGTGACACGGCAAATGCTGTATTCTCCAGATGTGTCCTAATGCAATCTTTCCTCCTCCCAATGGTGATAATTTCCACAAAAGGACATTTTGTGACCATTAAAGACATAAAACAAAAATCGCTAAGCAAGCTCAAGGTTGTACCAAAAAGTGCATGCTTGAAATATTTTGAAGACTGCAAAATGGCTGGCTTAATCGTATAACATTTGACTCTTAGACTACTTTGAATGGGGCAGTATAAGTCTCAATGAATGAAGGCATAATTTTTGAAATAAACAAGAACTGCATGAACTTTTTGATCAGACCTCGTATGGTGAGTTACATGGAGAAATATGAGGTCTGTAAATGAAGTAATGAGACATGTAGCAGTCAATATGGCAACACTGTAAGGTTTCCATTAACACAGATGGTTATATAAACAGCTGATTGATATTGAGTATTAATATTTATTGTCTGTTGTTATCAAGTGAAATGTAAAAAAGCTTTTCGTGAAGTGAGTTTTTGTTGAAAATATGTGACATCAATTACAAGCAATGTCATGAAATCAAGTTTTGTGTTAAACTCAGGAACAATGCTACTGTGACTTTTACAAAATTGACAAAGGTGTATGGAGCTAAAAGTTTAAAGCATTTTCAGATGGCTGGGAATCAATTAAGGATGATGCACACTCTGGAAGACAGTCAACGTCAGGAACTGATGACAGTGTTGATTGAATCAGGGTCTTGGTGTGGTCTGACCGTTGATTAACTGACAGAATCATCGCAGAACAATCAAATTTGAACCACACTACAGTTTATCAAATTTTGACAAACAAATTGGGAATGAGCAAAGTTTTTGCATCCTACAAAACACACTCTTGAACAGAAAGACAACAGGATGGAAGTGTACTGTGATCTTCTAGGATGAATTGATCCTGATTTTATAAAAAGTGTTATTACTGGTGACGAATCATGGATCTTTGAGTATGCTCCAGAAACAAAACACCAGAGCGAGAAGTGGCACACCAAACTCACCACGTCCCAAAAAAGAAAAAAAATGAGCAAAAACAAAATCAGAACCATGTTCATTTGTTGCTTTGATAGTAATGGCATTATCCATAAAGAGTTTCTGTCTACAGGACAGACTGTCAATCAACATGTTCACCAAGAAATTCTTGAAAGGCTGTGGAAAAGAGATGCCTGTGTGAGATCAGCCATCGTGAAAACCTGGGTGCTGCATCATGATAATGCACCTTGTTACACAGCACTCTTGGTTAATGAGTTTTTGGCAAAGAAAAAATATTCCTGTTGTTCCTCAGCCCCCTTATTCACCTGACGTGAGTCCCTGTGACTACTTTCTTTTCCCGAGATTGAAAAACCATCTCAAAGGACACCATTTTGAGACGATAGACAACATTAAAAAAATGTAACCAACCAGTTGAAGGAGATTCCAGTTTTTTGAGTTCCAGCACTGCTAAGTAGAGTGGAAAAACTGTCTAAAGCGCTTTGTGGCTTCCCAATGGAACTATTTTGAAGGCGATAGAGTCTAGATAGTTTGATTGTAAATAAAAGGTTTTCCTGAATTAGTCGCATTACTTTACAGACCTTGTAGAATAAGAAAAGTACAAAGATTACAAGAGAGATATGCAATCTAATTTGAAGGAAGACAAATGAGTTAAGAGGGACACTTACAGCATATAGAACACACAAGACCAGTGAATCACAAGATCAGTGAATTTGGTAAGTAATAATTAAATTTGGTTTGGGAAAAAATAGTAAAAGGGGACATAAAGCTAGTAAATAGACAAAGCTAGAATAAAACAGTGGCAAAAATTACTTAGGAGGGAAAACTCATTGATGACAGAAGAAATTTGCAAATTTATGTTTATAGTGGCCAAATGAGCAACACATTTAATTTTCACTACATTTTGGTTTCCAGGTAATGCTCCGTTGTTAATATTGTAACGAGACATATGACCACGATATTTTCGACATCAAAACATACACAACATGTCATAATAATTGAGTGGGACAAGACCCATTAAGTAGTCACAATGAGTGTACCAAGCATTAAAACTACATAAATAAATAATAATTGAAGAATAAACTCACAACTAAAGAGTTAAAACAGTAATGGTAATAATAATCAAGCAAGAAAGAAAATGTATTAAATAGTGAATACCCAATAGATCCAATAACCCAATAGATTCGGTCAGTGTGAAACCAAGAAACACTGAAGAACACATATTATAAAGAAGAAAACAATAATAATAATGATGTCAACCAATATGGTGCCACAAGAAGAAACAAGGACTTACACTAATTATTAGATAAGAAGGCCAAAAGTGAAATAAATTACCAACGACAAGTGAAGTACAGAATGAGAGACAATGACAGATAGCCAAAACACTAACTGACTACATTAGATGACCTGAATATGACCACTAATCTAGTAAATGAGTAGGGCATCCAATAATAGCCAGGAGAGTGAGAGTAATAAGAATATTAGTATAATAAGAAGCTGTAAACAACAATATGATAACATACTATGTCCAGTATTAATGTAAGGTAATAGAGAACCAAGATTTCAGATAACAGTAATAATTACCAAATAAGTTATGAAAAATGATAATAGTGAGAAAAAGAACCAATTGATAAATTACAGGTGATAATTAATAACACTAATACAAGTAAAAAAGAAAAAAAATTGTAAATGAAAATAAACTCAGTCAACCCATTGTTGCATTAGAGTGGGGAGACACATAACCTAACTACATGTACTTTCCACTTAGATTAATAAGAATTAATAACTAAAACATACTTAAACTAAAATCTCTTGGACAAAAAATCAAGTAGATATTGTAAGGGTTCTACCAATACCAAGATGAACTACCTAGAGTAGTATTTATATGGTAATTTATATAAACAAAATAACCAAAAACAGACAGAATGGGAATCACCATGTAAATTTTAGCTAAAACAAGTTGTAAAATTAATCAGAAACAAAAAGGATGATATCTGTATAGCAAGAAAGATGGTACATTACTAGCATAATATTGTAGGCTAATTATTATCACTAATGTAAGGCATGATAATAATAACTAGTGGTCGCCCAGTGGTCGAAATTCGACCGTAATTCATTAAATTTTTAAGTTTGAACGTTATTGAGGTTCTTTTGTCAAAGAGTATACCTCTATAATCATTGCATATAATTTTTTTGAATTTTGTTCTATTACATCAGCTGCGAGTGTGTACAAATACGTCATTAGCGTGTGTTGTTTGCCTTAATTCCCTGCAATACCGATGAAATTTAAAATTTAATGTCAGTAACAGTTGAAAAAAAAACACAATTACAGCTTGTATTCGTATTTATTTTTTGATATAATTCATTGTCAGTTTTAATTTTTTCATGTTATTATTGAATCAAATAAACGCTAATAAAAATGAGACTTGACAATCATAGAAGTATAAGATACATTGTTTTCAATTCCAGTGGATTACATTTCATTTTTGGTAAGGTACAAAATTCAAAAACAGTTTGAAGATTATCTGCTACAAAGCTTATATAATTTTTAAATTTTTTTTCTATGCATTAATTTTCGAGTTATTTGAAAAATATGAAAGATAGGAAAAATGAGGTTTAGCTTGGCTAAGCCATATTTAAAAAGCAATAACGCGTTTTTAGACATTTAGATATTTTTTTAGACATTAGACAGAAAAAAATACTACAGAACATTAAAATTCGACGGACATAAACTATATACAAAAAATTATGTTTTGACCTGAATGTTTTTTTAATGGACCCAAAACTGTGTCTACAGTACTTTCCACAAAATTGTTGTAAGGTCAAAAAATTAACAAAAAGTACAATTTTTTAGGTTAGCATAAATTTATTTTGATAAATTATCATTAAACAAATACAACCTTTCTAACAAAATTTACAGAGAATTTATTTCTGAGAAAACTATGCAAAGTTAATTGAAAACATAAAATATTAAGAAATTCTAAATTCACTTAGAACAAAATATATTAAAGCATGGCAAAAAGTTACAATTTTAAACCACAACATAAACCTTTTGATAATGGAACTTCCTGTAGAAATAAAGTTAACTACTGTACTTAAAATAAACAAAAACATATTGTAATTATCTTGTTGATTCATCCTCTTCGTTCACTTATTAATTTAATAATATATTAAAACTTTCACATATGAACTTAGTATTTGTTGTCACTTTCCCAAACGTTTCGAGGTGATGTTCCTCTTCTTCAGTGGGAGTATACTGAATGTCGACTACAGAATAACCGTTACGGAATATAGGTGTGTGTGGTGGGGTTTATGGTGGGAAGGGATTGGCGCTGAGGTTCGAATTGTGTGTATGGATCAGTGTATCGAATAGTGTATGTGATTTATAATGTAATTGTTCATTTAATATGTTGTTTGGTTGTAGTGTGTGATGTCTGTATATTTCAAATTGTTCAGCTGTGTTTAGTTTTCTACTTTTAGGTAAGTAGTGTAATATTTCCATGTTGTGTTCTATGTTTGTGTAACTGTGGTTTTCGTTATGTAAATGTGTGGCAAATGTGGAATTTTGCCTCACCATAGACTACATACATTCCACATTTGCCACACATTTACATAACGAAAACCACAGTTACACAAACATAGAACACAACATGGAAATATTACACTACTACCTAAAAGTAGAAAACTAAACACAGCTGAACAATTTGAAATATACAGACATCACACACTACAACCAAACAACATATTAAATGAACAATTACATTATAAATCACATACACTATTCGATACACTGATCCATACACACAATTCGAACCTCAGCGCCAATCCCTTCCCACCATCAACCCCCACCACACACACCTACATTCCGTAACGGTTATTCTGTAATCGACATTCAGTATACTCCCACTGAAGAAGAGGAACATCACCTTGAAACGTTTGGGAAAGTGACAACGAATAGTAAGTTCATATGTGAAAGTTTTAATATATTATTAAAAAACATATTAGAAACTTCCAGTCACATAAATTCTGAAAATACAATTCTGGGATCCATTTTATTTTTTAAATTTCATATCAAAAATAAAATAAAAACACCAAATTTGTCATACAATTTACATTGTATATGTAACCTAAATGTGTTAAACTAGAGATTAGGCATATAATTCATGAAGATGAGCTTTATTTTGTCACAATTTAAACACAACATATTAAACTCATTCAAATAGATTAACCATATACAAAACAACAAGGAATTTGATTTTCTGCATTTCTAATTGTTACCAGTGCTGTCTTGAGTTCAATTCAATACACAAATGATTGAATAATAAAAGGAAAAACAAATATAGTTCCCAACAATTTGAGCCTCATGAATTTTTGTAGTCTCCTACTTCTCCACTGGTATAAAAAAACAGTAGAATTTCTCATTACTAGTAACTCAACAACCAAGTAGTGATGTTTTCTTTATTTTTGCCAATAGAAATGTCTTGAAATTGTTTCTGTTGCTTCATAAGACACTCTGAATATCCTATAGGCTGTAACGTATGGAGCATACACTGTAAAGTTTAGATTTACAGAAAGGCCACAAAACTATACAAAAGATTGTGCCAAAGGTACAGATTGTGATGTCAATTTATTTAATAGAAGCTGTACAATCAAAGAGAGTGAATGACGTAATATTAGAACTGCACGTTAACAAAAATGTGTGTATGATTGCCATTAGCAAACTAGATTTACTAATAGACAAACGTGCCCTAAACTAGTACCAAGAAACAGTTAAATCCAGTAGCAAAAAGATTCAGTTTGGTCAACAAAATATCAGTATGGAGAACCACACATGACTACCAGGGGCGTACCCAGGATCTGAAGGGGGGGGGAGCTCATGCCAGACCGAAGGGGGGGCGGTTGCGGCAAGGTGTAACACAACGACATGTACTTCTTACAAACAAAGAAACGAATTTGGAAAAAATCTTTTTATTAGTCACCATAAACACTATTGCCTTATTATTATTATTTTCTTATTATTTATTGTCTACACAGAGTTTAATTTTTAGGCTAATAACAATTTTCTCGGGTTTGCTGAAAATTTTTCTAAAACTTTCTTTTCGACCTTCTCCCGATTTTCTTTAACAAAATTTCGATACACGCTCATCAGACATAATCCGGTCAGCCTTTCCTCTCCGATAGTGCTCCTCAGCCAGGTCTTCACTCTTCGAAGCGTACTGAAGGACCGTTCTACGGTCGCCGTAGTGGCTGGGATTGTGCTCAAAATCGAGAGGGCCCGCCTCATGGCGGGGAAAAAACATCGGTTTCATTTAAAAGGTCAATGACTTCAATATCCTTTAACTTGTCATCAGTTAAATTCTTTTTCTTCCAAAAGTTATACCATAGGTCCAGCTCCGCGGTGATATCTTCCAATTCATAAAACTCTATAAAGGATTCTGCGTTTTTTTTTAAGTCACTGATACTCATTTTGAGCATGTATAGAGGATGTAGTTTTGTCAAGGCAAAAGATGGGGTATGTTCTTGGGAGAATCGAATATTTAACGATGATATAAGCGAATCAAGATATGGTATAATTAGTGAACGCCTCCAGTAGTCATTATCACAGTCTGATGGCGGATTGCTCCGGTGTCTTTGCTTGTGAGCAAGCCGTGGAACAGAAATTTCTATTTCCGATTCCATTGCAATGTCTTGTGCTTTTTGAAGTAATTCGTCAGTGATTTGGTCTGCGTCTTCACGGTCTTTTTTGAGTATGTCAATGATTCCGTTAATGTGCTCTCCCACCTTGACCAAATCCATGCTCTTTGCTTGCAGGGCATTAACCACTGGTTCCAATACTGCCGAGTATTTTGCTATTGTAGTTAGGGCAACGATGAACGAAGATATGGTAACCGCTGAATGCAGCTGGTACGCTGATTTTCTCGTGGCGTAGTTTCCAGTGTGTTGACAAGCTCGGAGAAATGTTGTGCGAATATTCGAATGCATTTGTATTTCTCAGACCATCTAGTCTCGCACATTCGCGAAAGATCGGGAGCCAAATTCCTATGAGCAGTCGATTCCCTGAAAAAGTTTATAGTATCCTTTACAGTGGCAATAGTGTTTCTAATTTCCGGTGGTTTGAGCAATGGAAAAATAATGCTCGAGTGTATTTTTTCCTTAAAATCGCTTGTACGCCACCCTCTTTGCCTGCCATTGTAGAACAGCCGTCAAAACCTACAGTTTTCTGGTGAAAAATTGTAGCTTACCAAAAAATTGTCAATTGCTTCTGCGATTGATGGGGCATTTTGTGATTTCAGCTCTACAAAACCTGTGAATTCTTCTCGGATTTTCCCTTGGCTTTCATCGCAGAAACGCAAGCCGATAGATAGTTGTTCTTTCCCAGATATGTCGGCTGTTTCGTCAGCTACGACTGCGTAAGTCATGGCTTTCTTAGCATCATTTATTACATTCTCCCTAATAACTTCGCCACATAAACCTATTAATTCGTTTTGTATTTTTGGCGACGTGTAAATGGCATTCCGACGACACTTCTCTAGGTGATCCTTCAATCTCTTGTCGCCAGAGTCGATTCGTAAGTTCAGCAGATCAAAGAAAACCCCTTCATCCGGTTCTTTTCCTCTAAGAGGCATATCATGTGTGCCGCAGGAAACTACACAGGAAATAATCGATGACAATATTTGCTTGTTTTCTTTGATTATGTTTTGTTGAAAACTTTGCACTTGAACATCCACAGGCACATCTTCGAGAAAAGCCTTCGCAGCAGCTGTTGCAGTTTTGTGAAAGTTGGTGGCGACATGATACCGGCAGTCCTCGTGCACATCCTTGAACTTCGTGAATGGCCTAATTATGAACGATCCTAAAACCCCTTTAACAGTGCCAGTGGCAGGAGGGAATAAAACACAGTGCTTACAGAGAGCACCCTTCAGTCGCTTGGAGTACACTAGCCATGGTGAGTATTGGATCTAACCAGGCATGGTTAAATTTTCTTCGAAAATGGCTTGCATCAATTGCAAAATTGTAATTCTTGGGCGGAGCCCAGGGACTTTTTAACAACTCCTTCTTCTTTTCCACCGTTAGCTGGAAAGCTCGTTCTACATAACAGCCTAGGTCATTTTCGTGGCAGCCATCATCCTCTTCAATTTCGGGATTGACTACAGAGGCAGAAACTTGTTCAGATGTTGATGGAGAAGATTCGACCCCAGGGGCAGCTACTTCCGCAGATGCTGAAGAATTTGACAGTTGTCCGGTGTCAGCTTTAGACGAGCTTGGCGATCTAGTTTCGTCAATGTTATCCTCGCTTCCACTGCTACTGTCACAACCCTTTTTCCTCTTAAGAGTTGTAGTCGCTGCAAAACATAGGTACACTAGTATTAGTAATTTTAAATACGCCAACTTGAATTTATACTCAGAAACAGCCCTTTAACCGATTCCTGTCAAAAAATTTTTTTTACCAATTTGATGTAAACAAAAAGTACTTTCTGACTGAACTATAAGTATAGGAAACAGAATTGTTGTCCTAAAAAAAAGGGTTCGTGTAACTCAGTACGCAAGCCAGAAGTGAATCTTCATTTTGAAGGAAACTAATTTTGGGGCCCCTCGACCCCTATTTTGAATTTCCCCCAAAAGTAATTCTTATTTTGGAATTCAGCCAAAAACAACCTGTCATTAGATACCCCACATTAAATTTGTCGATTTTTGAAACTTTTAACCCCCTTTCCACCCTTATTATGAATTTTCCCAAACATTAGACCAAGCGCAATAGATTGCTCATACTCAAAAACATAAAACTGGAAAACTTCATCAAAATCGTCCAAGCCATTTCCGAGAAAAATAAATGTATTTATTTTTTTTAAAAACGTTAGGCTACACTTTGCAATGTTACGATGTTGCATCTGTCGTCTGTCGCGTTGCATTTTTTCTAATCACTCCCATAGTCCCATATAAATATTTTTCATAACGCCGCTAAAGAAGTTTCACTTCAAAAGTATGAGTAATGAGTAGAGTACCTAATTACCCCTTAATGTAACTTACCTTTTCGAAAAAATTTCCTGATATCCATCTGATCCAAGGTCGCTGGAAATATGAAATCCATGTTTTGTCTGCTGTGACGTTGTGTGGTGACCAGTGGCGAAGCTAGTAGTTAATGAATGGGTAGGCAAAAATCTTATCTTAATTTTTTTTTTAGGAATCACTAAAAGGATGGTGGTTCAAATCGGACACTGAGGTAGAGTTTGGTGTAAGCGAATGGTTCCACAAACAGCCGTAAGAATTTTACTAGCAGGGAATCTACAGGTTGGTGCAACAGTGGAACTCATGTCTTAATGTTAATGGAGACTTCTTTTAAAATCGTTGAATAAAAAATGCTTTACAGCTCTATACGTGTTTCTATTGAACAATCCTTGTATTACTCATACACAATAATACATCTGATTGAACTTCAAATTTTTAAACTTGATTAGTTTCTATATATATGTTTAATGTTACAAATAATTCAAATAACAATCTTGATCATCTGTTAGTTCAGCGGAATAACAGGGACACTTTTAATAAGCGCATAAAATAAACACACTTATAAACAACACAGCGCGCTTTAACTTGACTGTTTGGACCACAGAAGTGAGGCATACCTCAATGCTCTATGTGTACAGCACGGGATAATCCCCCTCCCTTCACTTCCCTATCGCTCCGGCACATTGCTTACATATGTTGTATACAAAAAACGCTGAGGCAAGTTCAGGTTGCCTCATTCGCTTTAAACGAGCTATGCCGAGTCTCACCAGTCACCATCTAGCGGTCGCTCAGTAAAGCATATTTCGGCCTAATAAATTCGACAGTCGCGGTAACAATGTATAATCTTTACGTTATGTAGTTCATACGTATTTATAATTTTTATTCTACAGAATTTTTTAGGGTAGGCATTGCCTCAATTGCCTCCATGTAACTTCGCCACTGGTGGCGACGTGCTGTGCTCTGTTATGCTATGATTGCTGCTACGCTGTGTAGAGTGGGCTACCTAGAGGTGAGGTGGGTGGAATACCTGATGACAGTTACATTGTAACGGGACAAACTATTGGGGTTTATTTTTTTTCTTAAATACTTGTAAAATGTAATTGCCACTCCAGCTGAACAACATTTGAATCATAAACGCTTGGCAGTTTTTTAACACATTCCAGTCAGTGCGGTTCCAAGCCAAGCCGTACATAGGTGTTGTTGTTGCACAAAAGCCATTAATGAGTCTGGGAATGTGAAAGTTAGCAGCGAGGGGAGCGTATTCGCGCATGGGTGTGCCACTGTGAACGGCTTGAAAAGCACGTACGAAGCTGTCTTTCTCGCCCAGTGTGCAGAAAACAAAGAAGAGTCGGCTATGAACATCCAATGAATACAGACGCAATCAGTCTACGCGTCCGCCGGCTAGGCGTAGTTATCGTCGCGCCCGCAGTTCAAAAATGTGATGTAAAATCAAAATTATTTCCATACAAATAATATAAATAGACTGTGTTGTGACAAACAAAAATGTAATAACTGTTCGGCAATAAGAACCGTGCAAAACGAAAGCTGCGAGATGAAAATAAGGAGGGGACGATTCCAGATCAACTCTTCGAACAGCTAAGTATTCTGCGGAATACTACCATATATTTGAAATCCAATATTTAAAAATTACTAAAATACTTTAAATCATAAAAATGAGATCTCAAGGGCCAGGGGTGTATAAAAGGGGATACATGTCTTTTTGTAATATTCTAGAAGCGCTGGTCTGTGTTCTAGGAAATAGATTTTATGTTTTTCAGTATCTCTAATTTACGCTAATCTTTAAAATTAGGCATTATAAATATTGTTATTGTATATCTAACAAGTTGTATCAGAATTACAAAAAGAAAAAAAAGAGATACATTTTGTGTAGAAAATGGGAATCTAATGACTTGTAGTAATGACTTTATTGTGTAGTAGAAATGAGCTTCGGGGCATATGCATAATAAACAAGATCATGAGAGGAATACAAGTATTTAGTATATTTTATTCAAATAACCATATTCTGCCTTCCTGTTCGCTGGAAAAGAACCCTGGTAAGTAACTATTTTATATATATTTGGCAAACCTTAAAGATGGCGTCGGAATTATGCAGACGTCAACAGGTGTTTATGTACAAACCGATAAATGATTAAATAACATTTTGTGAGATTGTTAACAAATGACGCTTCCGAACAGTGACTTTATATAAATTATTTATATAAATACAAGCCTACTGGGAGGAGCAGAATGGTTATTTGAAGTAAATAATGTATAAATAATGTACGTAAGTAAGAAGGTTATGTTATGATTATGTGTAGTATGGGTAAATAGAATATCTTTTTGATAATAAGTATATGTTATATATAGTAAAATTTTGAAAGAAATATATTTAAATAAAATTTTTTTTTTAAATGGCAGACAATAAGGAAAATGTCAGCATCACTGACAGTGCAAATGATAGCCAGACGAGTGTAACTGAATCGCAAATCATGAGTGAGAGTGTTCACTCAACGCCAGTCCCGACTAAAAGGACTAACGAGAATGAGATAGTGAAAATGATGCAAACACTTTTTAATATACAGAATGCTAAATTCGATGAAAAATTTAACGAACAGGAAAGTGAAATTAGAGGAATCCGAAATAATTTTAACGTAAAATTTGATGAAATGAAAAATGAGATCAAAAAACGAAATGATAATTTTAATAAACAATTTGACGAGGTGAATAAAAGGCTAGACGAGAGATTAAGTCAAATAAAGAATAAGAAGGTAAGTAGCAGTGACAATATGACGAAAAACAAGGTGCTAATTAATAAGGTGAGTAACAGTGATAATTTGAATAATGAGTTTACAAGAGATAACAATGATAATAGAAGTAAAAATATGGTGTTAGAAAATGATTGTGTAGATGTTGATAGTGATGACGAAATTGTAGAGAGAGTAGAAGTTGATAATGAGATGTTAGAGTGTGTTGAGTTGGAGGGAAAGTGTAAAGAAAGTATAGATGTAAGGGGATTGCAGGGGGTAAAATTTTCCCTTAATGTTGTAGTAGGGGGTGAAGAAATGGCTTCACGTGAGTATTTGGAAGACGATATGTCTGCAAATAAATTTCCCTGGGTTTTTTGTGCACTTCATAGGTGGTGCAGTAATGATGAGTTAGTGTCCCCTGCATATTTTGAGAGAGAGAGTGTAGCTTGGTGTTATGGTGAGAAATATATTGAGAAAGAGAGAAATAGAGATGTTTAAAGTAAAGAGCAATTATGAAGAATTCGTAGAAAGGTTAGGCGGAGAGAAAAGTAATAATAATAACGAGTACTTACCTTATAGTGAAATTGAGATAGCAGTAGATGATGTTAAAGATGATAATATAACTTACCTGATTTTAACAGAATATACTAAAGGCGACAGGACTATACTCGAGCGTGACCAGGTACATGAGAGAATAATATGGAATAATCATATCAATTCAAAAGATATTGTGGGAAGATATAAAAAATTAAATAAGTATTATATTGATAGTACTAATATAATGTATTCAATAATAAATGACTTGTATAGACCTAAGATTAGACTGTTATTCGACGATGGAGGGTAATTGTTTTATTGTGTATGAACATTTAATTATGTGAATAGTGTGGTTTTGAAATGGATTGTCTTATGAAACGATTTGTGGTTAATGATAACAAATAATAAGTTGGACTGTATATTCTTTTGTGTTGATGTCATTATGTTAAATGTATTTGTGTATTACATTATGGTGTACTATGTAAACAATGTGTATATTATAATAAAGTAATAGAGTCGTGTATGTTTGTGTTGTTCGTGTTGTTATTTGTCGGGCGTTACACTCCGCGCACTTCAATACTTACTGATGACTGGTTCCTCTGCGATGGTGTCGTCCTGCAAAACAACTTAAGCTACTATGTGTATGTGGGCGCCACTTGGAATTTTCGTTCCAAGAAATTATTATTAAAATTAAATTTTGATTTCTTAGCAGTTATTTTAATTCTATGAAAAAATGTGAACAAGACAGTTTGAGTTTGAAAAAATAACATATGTTTTAATGAATCTTAAAAATCGTCTGAAGGACTAACATTCGTATTAAATAAAATTGCAGAGTTACAAAAAATTATTATTGACCAGTTTTTTCTCCAATCAAGTATCGGCTAACAAATATTTTATTTACTCAGTTGAAAAGCATGAGTTTAGTGTATGAAAAATCTTTATACTCAGGACGTGACTCCTTTGAACTACCAAGACAGATCAATAAGATGCTTTACAAAAATTAAGTGATTTGAAGGTGTGTGACATGTGTAGTACAACTGTGTGACAAATGTTACCAGGTAAAAATGACTTTAACTTTGAACAACTCACGTTCCGATGGGTAATTATTTCTTACACTGGACACTTCTCTTGGGGACGTTTTCGATCTCGCCTCTTCGTGTTGACGTTCCTTGTGCACTGATAATTATTTGAAAGTCAAAATACGGTTTTTTAAAACTCCGCACTATTGGGAATAAGTTTAGCAGTGAATTTACGCTTTGAATATTGCCGGCGACAATCAGCTGTCCGCGTGGTTTCTCGATTAGCCGCCACAGCGCTGATTCTCCTCCTTCAGTTGATGAATAGGCTTTGTGTACGTAATGTTATAGGGATTTTTGTCAAAGTCAGTTTGTCTTAGCGAATACCAGCAGAATTGATTTTCTATTAAAATTTTGGTCCTTTCCAGGGCCGCTGATATTCTGGCTGCGTGCGTTCTATTAAATCTGTCGTGTTGCTGCTCTATTTCAATAACACGTTGGCATATACTCTTGTAGAGGTTAAGTCAGTCTTTTGTTATGTACGGGAAAAGCCTTTCTGCGTTCTCACGTCGACTTCTCGTTCTTCGGTTTCGCCTCGGGTGTGATGATCAGTTTCGTGGGTGATGTGTCTCTTCTGGATTCAAAGCATAAAGTGTTCCTTGGTCGAATTTCGCCTTCCTTTTATACTCTGTAAGGCTCATTGTTTTAACTTTTTGACATGAACTTCCGGTGTATTTGTGTAAAAATTCCTTCTAGAACATTAGAGAATAATCAAATGCAACATCATGGAACAAATTTGACTTCCGTAGAAGCTTTAGAACAAAAATTTCTTATTCTTCACACTAAGGATATTACAAAAATTATTGTGGTATTTGTCAAACAATTTTACATAACTACTTACAATCTGCATGCCATTACTATTTTTGGATTCTCTGCTTTCAACTGAATCTAATGATACTAATTACGATTGGTTTTGAACAAATTAACTCTAATAAAGTAACATAAAATACAACTCTTACCTTGGAATGTTTCCATAAAAATTCAATTTTCTAATTATAAAATTGTTGTGAAGTTGTTTCGTTCCTTCTACAACATTAATACATAATATTATCATCTTTTTATAACAAAATAAATAAAGTTTAACACATATAATATATAAATAAGTTCAGTTTTACATGGTCCATGCATATGGCCTATGTTATTGTCACTGTTTCTTTACAATAATTAGTCTTTTTTCCTTATTATATATGGGATTTTTCGAGTATACACTGAGAGTTTATTATATTGTCTATCTTTTGTGATACCTGGTTTATCCTGATACATATTATTTTTATTGTAAGATTACTTAGCATCATATTGGTTTGCATAAGTGATTCATTTTCTTGGTGTGACAAATTTTACTCTCATAATTCAAATTCTTTAATAATTGAGCTTGTTTTCAACTGAGTATGTTTGTTTTTATAGTACACTATAGGATTGTACCCTTTTCCTTTATTTTTGCTAATATTTTGCAATTATTTTGTCAAATATGACTGTTTTTTGTGATGGTTCCTTGGCCTCAGCCAGATATGGTATAGGTAAATAGTTTCCTAACTCGACTATTAAAGTGTTTAAGTTAGTCAAATATATTAGTATAGTCACATTATATTGTATCTCAACTTTGTAATACAATTTGGTTGCATTTTGTCAGCATTAAATTCATAAATATTACAATATTATAGGTTTATTACATGTTTTCAGTTAATACTGTTTTTGGCTATTTTAACTGATTTTTAATCACTTTACAGCTTTCTTTATTTAAGATAATTTGTTCAGCTTTGTCTACTTGACAATTACACATAGTTTTTATCTCAATTCTATAATAATTAATTTTCACACAAAATCTGAGTGATTGGACTCAGCTCCTAAACATATATTTTTTTGTCATAACATTTATATATTTTTTTATTTTAACTTAGATCCTTTCTAATAATGTATTCAAATCATTTAATACATTTATTTTATTTACATTACATAGTATAATAATGGATCTTGTCCATTAATTCACAATAAATAATTTTTTGTACCCTATTCAGAGTTACATTACTTAATAATTAATGACTTCATTTTGGTTGTTTCTGATATTATTTGTCTCTCTTATAGTATATTATTGGTTTTACACTGTTCTTCACTTAAATAATATATATGGGGTTTGAGTCTTAGTCATAGTCTGGTCGTTTTTTCATGTTAATGATATTAATTATTAGACAATATTACAAAATTTTTAGGATTACTTGGGTTCGATACTGTTCACCTCACTTTCCTCTTATGATAAATTGCTATGCAAATAATTTCCTTTATGGAACGTTCTGTGATGTTACATATGCCTCTCCGTTAAAATTGATAATTTGGGAAAAACATTTCTTCAGTTTTGATGAAATTATCATTTCTATATTAACCTTTTATTAGCTTCTTTATATTTCATTCTCTTATCTTATAATTAAATTCCTGTACTACTCCTTTAATATATTAATCCATCTCATTATTCATGTTTCGTTCTTTGTCGTATCTCCTTTTCCTTTCCTTTTACCTTGATGTTAATTATTTAATCTTTGATATAACTCCCTAACTTTTATAGCGGGTTGGAAGTCAGAGTGGCTCGCTATGGCATACATTCTCCGCCCTTCCCTAACTATAATTACTGAAATCAGAGGCAACACATCTCTGTCCAGAAAATAATAATTGCACTTTCGCAACAAATAATAATAATAAAAAAATACAATATTCAAAGATCATAGGCTCCTACACATAAATTCCCTTTCTTAAACTCTTCTGATTATTTCTCAATTATATTAATATATTGTTCTCTGCAGGTAAAATTATCTTTTAAAATCATTCAATGTTAATAGCTATATTTATATTCATCATTACCTCCTTATGTAACACACTGTTCCCTCTTTTTTTCATTTATCATTTCCTTTTAGTATCAATTATATGACAATATTTCTCCTCCTTAGTAATATCAATTGTTATCTGATTGTTTAATAATTTATTTAATTAATTATGTCCTTTCCTTCTTTAATTTTTCTCCTCCTCTAAGTACGGGTAAGTTGGTAAATATACGTTGACTTGGCTATTGGAAATAAATCTATATCTTACATATATATTTTTGCCTTTGGTGTAAGGTGTCCTTCTCGTAATTTTATTTATATTTATTAATAATCTCTATTCCTTCTCTAAGTACGGGTAAGTTGGTAAATATACGTTGACTTGGCTATCGGAAATAAATTTATATCTTACATATATATTTTTGCCTTTGGTGGAAAGTGTCCTTCTCGTAATTTTTATTCATAAATCATATCTCTCCTTTTCTAAGTACGGGTAAGTTGGTAAATATACGTTGACTTGTTTTTTTTTCATGGTACCTTCCTCAATGACGCTGGATTTGACTTGTGTTTTTATTCATGGTACCTTTTCAATGACGTTTGGTTATAAGTACCCTTTACTTTGTTACTAACAGTGTCTGTTACCTCGTATGTATTGTTTTCATTGTCTTTTGTGATTGTAAAAGGTCCTGTATATAAAAGTAACAATTTTTTCGTTATGCCTTGTATAGCACTGGGCAATTCTCTATTTCTGACTAACACCTTTTCTCCTACCTTATACTTAATTGCCTTTGGCTGGGATTGAATATATTTCTTCCGTTGCTGTTCCGTTTTTTCTAACACTTTGTTATAAGATTTGGTTCCTTCAAATTGGTATTCAGGTTCGTCGGGAAAACTAATAATCTCCTTTATCTCTCGTGGTGGGGGTCTTTCGAACATAACTGTGTGTGGTGACACCTCTATGGTATTGTGATACGAGAAATTGAGAAAATCCTCGGTTGACGCTAAGTATTCATGCCATCTCTTCTGTTCGTTATGGCAGTATGTTCTCAACAACCGTCCTACTTCCCTCAACACTCTCTCGGCTGGGTTACTATTCGGGTGATATACGGATGTCTTATATGTTTTTATCCCGTGTTCTCTAAGGTTTTCTTTCCATAATTTTCCCTTAAACTGGGTACCGTGGTCTGTAATTATAGAATACGGTCTGCCTACCTCCATTATATACCGTTCTATTATGATGTCTATAATTTTCCTGGTCGTAGCCCTAGTTATTGGATAAAGCTTAGTATATTTGCTGAAATGGTCAAAGATAATTATGATGAATTTATATCTGTGTCTTCCACCGCTGCGTGGAAATGGTCCACAGATATCGAGAAATACCTTTTCCAATTTTTTGGTGGATGTTATGGGTATCATGACCCCTTCCTTTCTCTTGTTATTACATTTTACCTTCTGACAAATATCGCATGACTGTATCGCCTGTTGCACTTTTTTATTCATCCCTTTGATGTATGTTTGCTCTTCCAATGCTTTCCTTACCTTGAGGGCACCCATGTGTCCGTAACTATCGTGATAATCGATGATTAGTGGCCTCTCTATCCCTGGTGGAATTACTAACTTCCAATTCTCCTGGTGTGGGGTATTCCTTATAAACAAAGTGTCGTCGTGTATACAGTAATATTTATTTATAACTTCATCGCCTTCCAGTAACTTTTTCTAATATTTCCTAATTTTGGGTCGGCCTCTTGTTGTGCCTTTACATCGTTTAAAATATTTTTTAAATCTTCCCTGCTCTTAATAATATGGTATACCTTCGCTATTTGTTCCTTTTCGCCATCAAAGGTTTGGTTTTGTAAATTGATGCGGGATAGGACGTCGGCTGCTATGTTTTGTTTGCCTGGTATATATTCCCACGTGATATTATATTCTTGTAGGGCCAAAACCCATCTCGTCAGCCTTCCGTGGTTTAGCTTACAATGCTTTAAAAATGATATTGATTTGTGGTCACTCCTAACCGTGATGGGGTATCCTAATATATACGTTCGAAATTTACCGCATGCGAAAACTACACTCAACAATTCTTTTTCAGTGGTATTGTAGTTTCGTTCGCAACTGTTCAGCACGCGGCTGGCGAAGCTAATTACTAAATGGTTTCCATCCTGATCTTCCTGATATAAGGCTGCACCTAAACTTACGTTACTGGCATCGCAATTTAGATAAAATGGTTTTGTAAAGTCGGGGTGATGTAACATAACTGCTTCTAAAAATTTTTCCTTTATTAGATTGAGCACTCCATCTTGCTCTGGTCCCCAAGTGCATTTGTCTTTAGCTGATAACTGCTTTTGGAACCTGGCAGTTAGTTCTGAATAATTGGACCGAAACTTCCTGTAATAGTTACAGATTCCTAAAAATGATTGAAGCTGTTTCCTGTTTTTTGGGGTGGGGAACTTCTGTATTGCCTCAACTTTCTCTTTGGATGGAGTAATCCCTTGCTCGGTTAGATTAAAACCTAAAAATTTCACTTCATTTGCAATAAATTGGGACTTGTCTAATTTGAGGGTGATATTATTCTCTGATAGCTTCTCTAACACCTGTTCAACCCTATTACAATGGCCATCCCAATTCGCTGAAGTTACCAGTAAATCGTCGACATATACTGTCGTAAATTTCAGCACTTCCTGCCCCAATATTCTGTCCATTATCTTTACAAATACCGCCACTGAATTTATCAAGCCCAAGGGTAATCGTTTAAACTGATAGTTTCTGCCTTCAAATATGAATGCCATATATTTCCTACTATCAGGGTGGAGTTCTACCTGCCAGTAGCCGCATACTGTATCCCATGAACTTATATACCTTGTCCCGTGAAACTTTTTCAGTATTTCTTCTATCTCCCCAGGGGATGTGCGGTCGTTAACAATTATCTTGTTAATCTCCCTAGCATCGAGACATATACGCACCTGTCCATTCTTTTTCGGCACAGCTATGATTGGGCTAGTAAAGGGCGAATGACTATATTCAATTATGTCGTCCTCTATTATCCTGTTCAATTCCTCCCTAACTTCGTTCTTTAGTGAGTAGGCGATCGGATATGATTTTCTGTTGAATTCTACAGGGGTTTTAAATTTTATGGTGCATTGATAATCTCTGGCTTTACCTGGAGCGTTTGAGAATGTATGTCTGTAATTATTATATACCGTAATCAATTGTTCCGCCTGTGGTTCGCTGATCTGACCCCTTGCTTTCGTCTTTTGGAATTCCCTTATTTCTTCTAATTTTTCTAACCACAGCTCTGGGTTTTCCTTCTGATATAAGGGCATGTTTAGTGGTCGATCGGCACAATAATAATGATTCACTATCGCTTGATAAGGTGCGTTGTTTGTACTATCTCTTTGGGTATCAATTAAATTATTGGTCCAAATTCCCTCATTGGTTTTTAACATTATAATCTTACCTTCTAAATCTATTATTGCATTATATGGCCTAAGTATATCGCAGCCTATTAGGATACTCATGGGTAAATTATTCGCCACTAATAACCCTATTGGTAACGTTACACCATTACTAGTCATCTCTAAAGACACCTGTTTCTTTATCGATTTATTCTGCCTCCCCGTCGCTCCGACTAGAATAATGTTATTTATAGGCAGAGTGGGTATGGGCAAATTACTGTTTTATTTAATTCTCTCTAACTCCACACTGTCTATAAGCGATACGTTTGACCCTGTATCAATGAGTAATGTTGCATCTATACCATTGATATTTGCCTTGATTTGTACTATACCATTATTCCCTTTATTATGATTTGTAACTATATTGTGTCCCTCTCTTCTAATAATTCCTCCCTAATATCGCTAAGATAATTATTTATTCTTAGTGTCATTGTCCTGTCTTTGTCCTGTCTATTTTTGCACTCAGTTACCCCATAATATTGGTTCAGTGAAGGGCTGTTTTCCTTTTTCACTGCCGCGTTTAGTTTAAATGAGCCCCTGTCTCATTTGCCCGCTCTCCCGGAACATTGGGTTGCTGACTTGTTTGTGGTTCCTGCCTAACCTCGGGGTTACCACTAATGTGTTGGCTATTCGTTGTATTACTCTGGTTGCCTTGCGTCTGTTGTGGGTAATACATGTAAGTCGGTAAATTGGGTGGATATGGCCGTTGGCTATTGGCCATTGTATAGTTTACCTGGGGTCTATACTCCTGATTCCTCCTATCACCTCCTCCTTGATTACCTCCGTTTCGATAATTATTTCGCTGACCATAATTATTCCCCCTATAGTTATTGCCGCGATAGCTATTTCCTTGATTATAGTTCCTACCGTAATTATTTTCGGGGTAATTATTTCGGTTTGGTCCCGGATAGTTACGGTTATTTGGACCTTGATTGTTATTATTTCGGCTATTTGGCGGGGTGCTATTGTTCTGGCTATTCGGGTTAAAGTTATTACCGTTTCCACCTCCATTCCGGTTTGGTCCGTTATTATTGTTATTATAGTCTACTTTACGACTGGGGGGTTGGTAGTCCTGGAACTTTACAGCGGATTCACAGTTTTCTAATAACTTAGCTAAATCGGTTATTTTACTGAGTTGTTGGTACAATTGGGCATCTTTAATACCGTAGCTATAATGTCCAGCTAACTGTCTCACCAAACATTCTTCCGGGATTGGCGGTATCAACTTTTGTGCCAAACATATCTTTCCCAGGAAATAAGACGTTGAGGATTGTCCATTGGACGCGTCGTATTTCCCGTACAATATGTCCATTCGTACTTTGTTTTGCGCTGCTTACGACCAATACTTCTCTTTGAATTGGCGTTTAAATTCGACTAAGTTGGTGATTTCAGGTCGTACCGCTATCCACCAGTTATCCCTCTTGTTTCGAAACGTTTCGTCTAACATTTCCCTTATTCTGTCCCACCTTGTTTCTCTATTTCTTTCGATGAATTCTTCCATCCTCTCTAAGAATTCCATCGGGTTTCGACGATAGTTTTGGAAGTTGATTACCTCCCTGTTCTCGCTATGACACGTATGGATATTCAATATCGGTGTGTCCCTCAGCGCTTCTAATCTTTCCTGCAGGTTTTTCTCTCTCTGATCTATTTCCTGTATGTTATTTCTATTAGTTTTTATTTGCTCGTCCAGCCTGTTAGCTATGTCATACGTTCTCTGTATTCTCTCGCTAACGTCTTTCCGGACTTCTCCCACCTCCTGCATGATTTCGTCTTGCTTTGCCTTACCTTATTTTCGAGAGTTCTAACATCTTGTTTGGTCTCTACGGTTCGCACCTCTATATTTTCAAAACGGGTATTATTTCCCTCCTGTAACCTTTCTAACTGTTTCTCCATTGTCTCGACCTTCCTGTCACTGTCGATTTTACTATCATCGATCTTCTTGTTTACTGTTTCATAATTTGTGCTAATTTCTTTTTTCAGGGACTCTATACATTTTTTATTCTCCTCCTGAAATAGCTCCAGCTTTTTCCCATTGTCATTTATTTTCTCGGTTATATACTCCCTTAAAGATTCTATCTTTTTGTCTAATTCCTCCTTATCTTCCTGTCTGTCTCTTCTCAGGAATTCTATACTTCCTTTTATTTCCGCCTTATCTTCCTGTCTGTTTTTATTATTCTCCTCCTTCAGGGATTCTATACTTCCTTTTATTTCCGCCCTATCTTCCTGTCTATTTTTATTATTCTCCTCCTTCAGGGATTCTATACTTCCTTTGATTTCATCACTTTTATTAGCATTTTTGTTCATCGTTTCTTCCATTCTTTGGAACATCTCCATTATTACATTCATGTCGATGCTCCCTGTTATTTTTTCTGGTTCGGGTTTCTCTGTTTGGTCTACCATTTGTATGGGTTCTTCTCCCGTTTGTTCCTCTAATTCATCTCCCGTTTGTATTGGTCTTTCAATTTCTAGTGTGGGCGGTTCTAATTCTATTTCCTCGACTTGGACTGCCTCTCCGTCTTCCACACTTAATTTGGGTTCTACATTTTTCTTCACCTTCTTTCCTTTTGGTTGCGGCATTTTGATTTGTTGGTAGTTGCCGGGCTTGTTCCTTTCCTTTCAAGCCTCACTAGTTGGGCTGCCAATTTATAATAAAAAAGAAAGTGCGCGGAGTGTAACACCCGACAAATAACAACACGAACAACACGTTACACACACGACTCAATTTCTTTTTTATTTTTTATTTTTTTTTATTTATTTATTTTTTTTTTTGAAAAAATAACGTATGTTTTAATGAATCTTAAAATCGTCTGAAGGACTAACATTCGTATTAAATAAAATTGCAGAGTTACAAAAAATTATTATTGACCAGTTTTTTCTCCAATCAAGTATCGGCTAACAAATATTTTATTTACTCAGTTGAAAAGCATGAGTTTAGTGTATGAAAAATCTTTATACTCAGGACGTGACTCCTTTGAACTACCAAGACAGATCAATAAGATGCTTTACAAAAATTAAGTGATTTGAAGGTGTGTGACATGTGTAGTACAACTGTGTGACAAATGTTACCAGGTAAAAATGACTTTAACTTTGAACAACTCACGTTCCGATGGGTAATTATTTCTTACACTGGACACTTCTCTTGGGGACGTTTTCGATCTCGCCTCTTCGTGTTGACGTTCCTTGTGCACTGATAATTATTTGAAAGTCAAAATACGGTTTTTTAAAACTCCGCACTATTGGGAATAAGTTTAGCAGTGAATTTACGCTTTGAATATTGCCGGCGACAATCAGCTGTCCGCGTGGTTTCTCGATTAGCCGCCACAGCGCTGATTCTCCTCCTTCAGTTGATGAATAGGCTTTGTGTACGTAACGTTATAGGGATTTTTGTCAAAGTCAGTTTGTCTTAGCGAATACCAGCAGAATTGATTCTCTATTAAAATTTTGGTCCTTTCCAGGGCCGCTGATATTCTGGCTGCGTGCGTTCTATTAAATCTGTCGTGTTGCTGCTCTATTTCAACAACACGTTGGCGTATACTCTTGTAGAGGTTAAGTCAGTCTTTTGTTATGTACGGGAAAAGCCTTTCTGCGTTCTCACGTCGACTTCTCGTTCTTCGGTTTCGCCTCGGGTGTGATGATCAGTTTCGTGGGTGATGTGTCTCTTCTGGATTCAAAGCATAAAGTGTTCCTTGGTCGAATTTCGCTTTCCTTTTATACTCTGTAAGGCTCATTGTTTTAACTTTTTGACATGAACTTCCGGTGTATTTGTGTAAAAATTCCTTCTAGAACATTAGAGAATAATCAAATGCAACATCATGGAACAAATTTGACTTCCGTAGAAGCTTTAGAACAAAAATTTCTTATTCTTCACACTAAGGATATTACAAAAATTATTGTGGTATTTGTCAAACAATTTTACATAACTACTTACAATCTGCATGCCATTACTATTTTTGGATTCTCTGCTTTCAACTGAATCTAATGATACTAATTACGATTGGTTTTGAACAAATTAACTCTAATAAAGTAACATAAAATACAACTCTTACCTTGGAATGTTTCCATAAAAATTCAATTTTCTAATTATAAAATTGTTGTGAAGTTGTTTCGTTCCTTCTACAACATTAATACATAATATTATCATCTTTTTATAACAAAATAAATAAAGTTTAACACATATAATATTGTAACACAACAATATGTTACATAACCTAGACGTGTACCAAAAGAATAAATAGATACACTGAAATAATAAAAGTGAATAATTTATGATGAAAGTAGCAAAGAAGAGAAGGACCAACAAAGAAGAAAGAAGAAGGAGGATCCCAAGAAGCAGTGAGGAATACACTGCATGACCCTACAACAAATACTATGACTGACTCTAACTAATGGACAAGCCAAGTTCACTATAAGCTGTCAAACAAGCCAGTCAATGACATGAATGTAAAGTTACATGTTTATAAAACTAACTAAAGAATGACGAGAATAATATAATATCAGTAACAGCATTTGGCTGAAAATAAATGAACCATGACCAGTAACTAACAAAGCTTATGACAAGACTAGCTATGGCAACAATGTAAATTTAAAACTAGCATTGCAAACCCCAAATGTAATATTAAGAAGTAAGAATACTTATAAAAGGAAACCTTATATGAATAAGTAACTTCCTCATTATACAAAATGTAACTAGTGACAATTATTAAGGCATAAACCGATGCTAAAGATAGGTCTAGACTAGGCCTAAACAAACGTTTGTCAGTGAATTAATAAGGAGAAAGGACTCCTAGTGTACATAAAATTTACTGAACAATCAATATAACCAAATGTAATAGTGAATATCACCACTCAATTATTAATGAGTAACATTAAGTTGAGTAGGCCAAACAAAATGTAATTAGAAAATAAGGATTCTTAATAATAAGGTATCACCTATCACCATAGGTAAGCTAAGATTTAATAATTGTATAGCAATAAATAGCTATTAAGTATAACGACAAATGTGTTAGTGTTCCAACAAAGACGTTGTAAAGTAAACGCGATGTGAAACACTAAATATAAATAGATAGGTAATAATCGTATTTGGCATCGCTAGCAGACGACAGTGAGAAACCATGTTTCTAAACATTATTTATTAGCAGTGTCAAAGAAAGTGCGATTAAAACCAGTGTTAAGTCATAGCAAATTAAAGCTCATAAACTATTCTTTAATTTGATAGTAATAAACTCGCGATCGCAACTATAATAAGTGCGTAGTGTGCGTTAGCATCATTCGTTATTATAAAGTGAGAAATTGGTTGGGTAACACTAACAACACACTCAACTGTCAATCACGTTCACCAGACGACGGTTAGAAAACAATGCGTCATTTTTGTAACGGCTGTCAGAGCCAATCAGAAAATAGCTTATTAAACGATCTCACTGCCTAAGCCCTGTGAAGCAAGGGGGTATATAATCAAAAACGGAGCGAATTCGTTACACTTTATTGTCATTACTCGAGCGAGAAGGTGTCGCTCGTCACTGCAATTTTTTTAATAACTTAACGTATAATGTAAATAGTGAATCCCTTTAACAGTTTCTTCACGACAGATAACTACACAACAATTTATTAACAGGAAGTGCATCGATGTAAAGTAAATATTTTCATTTGTGCGCGATATTTAGAACGAGAGAGAAAGATTAATAATCAGTATTTAACTTAGCCCGAATTTAGTCAGAAGAGGGCCATTACTCTCCGTTCTTAGTTCGTGTGAAGTGTAATTAACCAGGATCATTATAATCCGACCACTGGAGTGTTTTAATCAATTTTAATCTATAAGATTAAAATAAAAAAAGGTAACACTGTGACAATTCATTTTATTAATCTGTGTGCACTTGTAATTCTTCAACACAAAATTGTACTGACGCAAAAACAACAAAACTTTCTATCTGATACACTGTGATCAAATTTATTTAGCGGATTTGTCAATCCCATGTAAGATTTGTATTAGTCTTAAGTGATAAAAATATTTGTTAGTAAGTAAGTCAGCGTGACCAACGCTAACCTGAAAATAGGTACGAATTTTAAAAAAAGAGGCCGAATTAGTAAATATTGTCATTAACGTCTGTCTAGGCATAAAGTAGTTCTTTCTTGTATTTAAAAGAGCCTACGCATGAGATATAAAATAATATATAATTAAAAGTTAATCTGGTAATAACCATAAGAGTTGATTTGTTCTATCTGAGCTAGTTCGTAATGTAAACGGACGAAGTAACACCAATTTCATATTAATGTATCGATTATATTTGTAATTGTTTGACTTTATTTTCAAGGGTAAAAAAAACCCGTTTGTTATCAGCATAAACCTTGATTCTATTTATTTCAAATAGTGAGTTAGTAATTAACTTTGAATACAAAAATAACTCTGAATAGAGGCTGTATTTTATTAGATTTGACTTGCAGTAAATGCATTAAGCATTAACACAAATTTTAAAGAAAATTTATCAAATATTAAATTTCATTAATTGGTTTTTCATGGGGATTTTCCCGAAATAAACCCATGTGGCGCCCTTATCTAACAAGGAATGATATAACCTTGTTAATAAAGCAAGCTGGTATTAATACCATCTTGGCAGCTTATAAATTTTTGTAAGTGAACTTCAGAACGTCTAGTATCACGATCAGGTACGTGAAAGTATATTATTATAAATTTTTTGTTGTCCAGACGACACTTAACGTTACGTACTCTGACGACACTTAACCTAGAAGAGGAGTTCCGCTGCCAGAGCGACGCTACGGCTACATTCATCAGTCGACCAGCGATTAAAGCTTTATTCACTATATTTATCAACCATTACTAATCAAACAGTATTTATTAATTATTACTGCAATTATTTTAGAAAAGAGTTCATTTTAAAATTATTATAACTTATTATTCATTATAATCGAATTCTAATCGATATTTAACTTTAAAAACAAATACAGTTAATTTTTTAACACAAGTAGCCTAGTTAAATTAAAAATTGGCGACCAGCAACGTGAGGCTGTAAAAATATTAAGTGAATAAATTTTTAATATTAAAATTAAGCCCGGCAAATACAAGAGAACAATCACGCCTTACATACACAGACACAATAATATATACAAAGCCAGCTGAAGCAAAGATGTGGGGACTTACAAAGGCACAGGAGGCAGAAATGATAGAGATGGCGAAAAGGATGATGGAAGAACATTGTAAGAAGATAGAATCGTTGGTGAAGAAACATACAGAAGAATTGGGCCAGATAATAGACGATGGTTGTAAGAGAATGGGAGAGATAATAAGAGGAGAATTACGAAACGGCAACAACTCAGAAACTGAGGAGGTACCCAAAGATAAAAACATGGAACAAGTGAGTCCAAAGCCTGAGGATAAGGAGGAAATAGAGAACCACATGAGTAAGAAAAGGGAAGAAAGAAGCATGATACGTCCCAAGAAAGTGAGAATTACACGGGAAATATTAGAGATGACTAGGAGTGGATTAATTAACTTCGTGGACAACCCAATTATTCGTCATATAGCAAGAATCAATGGTAAGAAGTATGAACAGAACTTCATAAAAATATTAAAAGTGAATCACCGTAAAACCGTGAATAAAAACTTAAATAAAGATACGATTAAATTAAAAATGCTAACAAGTGAAATACATCAGACAAGGTCAGTGGATTCTTCAAAGAATAACCGACCATTAAAATATTTAATTAATAATCCAAATGACGGAACGATTAACGCAAGGCTAAATACCAGTGACCATGTTATGACGGAGAAGGTTACAAACAATGAGGTATTTAGAGTAAATACTCCTAGAAGAAGGATGCATTGCAGGAAGAAGGAAAACTACCAGAAACAGATGGACCGGATCATCGAAGGATACGCCCAAGCAATAAGAAAATTGCGGCAGGAAAGGAACCAGTTGACGGAGAACTCCAGCCAGAGGACAGGAGACAACAAACCAGAGTTAGAAGAGACACCAGGAGGTAATTATAACAAAAACCAGGAGAACACCGGACACCTGGGCAACAAAGATAATGGGGAGAAGAAAACGAAAGGACATAAGGTAGCTGAAGATTTGATCGCAGCAAAATGGAAGAGCCGAATGATAGTGAGGTACGCGACAAGGGATGAAAGAAGCCTGAACGTAAAAATGATCCAACCGACAAACACACCGAATATGAATGACTATGGCTAAACATTAGAAACCATCAATCACTGAAGAAAAAGGACAGATATAAAGATAACCGAGAGGAGCTACAAAAGGTAAAGAAAATGAAAAAACATCAGAACTAATAAAACCATTTAAAGAATATTGTAAGAAGTATTATTTGTAAGGAAATCTATTATAAAATGTATTGTAAGATGTTAAATATCATAAAATATGTCGTACTATGAACAGCTATAAAAAAATGGATCTATGAAAACGTAATTGACCCATAATGAACCCAATAGAATGGTGAAGCACGAGAGAACCCCACATATAGACTATCGATGGACTTATTATTATGGAAGAGTGAACCATGTTATCATACTGTGATTCTAACAAGAGTGTTTATTATATCAAATATCATAAAAGTGTCTACCATGGAAAAGTAAAATTAATGATCAAGAAAAACATTTATCATATTCAATGTATTGAAAATATCTAATTGCATATAACCAGAATGTTTATCATATAATATCATAAAGAAGAATGTGCATTATAATTATATATACCAAGAATATCTATTATATCATAAATAAGAACCATGTTTATCATGTTAAATGATAAGGAAAAATGTTTATTATAAATTAAATAATTTTATAATAAGAAAAATGTTTATCATATCAAATGATAAAGAAAAATTGTCTATTGTATTGTATAAAACAAAAATATATTGTATAACGAAAATGTATGTAAAATATTGATATAATGTTACTCTGACTCTTCAAGTGATTAATTTCAAAATATGAAATTATTTCATCCAGAATAAGTGATCCAAGAAAATCTATCACTTGAAGGAGTAGAGGGGAAGAACACCAAAGTGAGTAATATGAGAGATGGCAATTATAAGGGAAGGAAGAAAGAGAAAAATGTTTATTAAATGAATATTGTATGTAACAAGAATTTTAATTATCAAATAGTGTATGCTCCACAAAAAGAAACAATTATAAACATCCAGAATAAGGGTTAACAATCGAACCTTTGAAGGAGCAGAGAAGAAAAACAACAAAGCGTCGAATATTGAAAGGAGATGGATTGAATAAGGAATGGGAATAATTAATTAAGTGATAAATAAAAATACTTATCATATTATAATAAAGAAAAATGTGTAACGTATCGCATATACCAAGACTGTTTAGCATGTCAAGTAAACGATTAACGAGAATGATTATTATATGGTATAAAAAAGAAAAATGTCTATGTGTAGATAACAAAAATGGTTATCATAATATTACTATTATTAAGGAACAAGAATGTTAATTGAACGATGAAGAAAATATCTAATTGTATATACCAAAAATATATGTCAAGTGGTATCTAACAAAAATGTTTATTATGTAAATATTGTAGACCCTGATAATCCAGGATGATAAGGAACCAAATAAAAAAAAAACCTATATACAAGCAATGTTGAGAATAAAGCTTGTGAACTATTAATAAGAGTTGTAACGTGTCAAAATAATGGGGTATTTTGTTTTATTTTCATTTGCGGGGTTTCATAAAAATATATTGTGTAATTTATTCCAACAAACCAGAACACGTGGTGAATAGAACAGTTGTGTAACAAAACAGCAACGCAATATTACGTTGTGAAATCAGTTGAGGTATGTAGCCACCCTCGATTTCCACGAACTTTGCTTATGTGTGGTCATGCGCCTGTACGCATGACACAGGTATACGCGCGGGTGGGACGCGAAGCAAATCAACCGACGCTGTCGAAAATGGCGCAGAAACGACGTTTTGGTGCGACCCACAAACCGAGCTGAAGGATATGCAAATTAAGGACCACCTTTTTAGTGACATCAGACCAGAAGTGCCTAAATATCGTCGGCACACACTACAGAAACAACCACTATGTCGCATGCGCCTAGCCAATAAACTGCAACAAATCAACTATGAACGTCGACGAGATCCGTTGGCAGTGGACATCGGTTTCCGCCCGCATGCAAGAGAAGCTTGCGCAGTTCGTCCCAAGGAGTACCGGCCGGTGCAACGTGAAGGGGTTATCTCTTCCCAAAATTTTAAAATGTGTCAATAGAAGTGAATCAGTCGTTTTTTAAAACCAGTGGCAGTGATGCGAGACTAACTACAGAACACCAACACACAAATCTGTTATTTTTTTGTTTCGGGACGACTACAAACTTACCACGGGGCGACCACGAGGTCACGGATGAACGCGTTGCTGGCGGGGATTTTATAAAATGTACTAAATTAATCAATCAGGGTGACGGGGGTTGTTTTAAGAATGTGAGAGTGAGTGAAAGGCAGGCTGGGCTATCTACAATATAGTAAGTAATATTATTTAAGTATATAACAATAAAATGTATAAACAAGAGTCACACAAAATTTGAAAACATGTAAGAAAATTTATTTGGAAAACCAACATTTAAAATGGCAAGATTTGATTATTAAACAATCATAATTTCTCTTCATAAAATATGTAGTGTAAGTCATTTCACTAACCCATGAAACACATGTTTGCGTCTGATGTTCGTGCGATCGGATTTCTGGACCCAGATAAAGAAAGAACCTTTACAGGTAGGTGACAATAAATTATATTTTTGTATTTTATATATTTAAACGGTAGATAACTTCACAAATTTGCGCCCGATACAGGGACAAGAATAACTTCACAAATGGAGCCCGAACAGGGACGATTTTATAAATTTAAAAAAAAATGTGCTGATATAGAATCCACACCTACGAAGATGCAAACGTGTGTTTTAGGTTAGCGGAATACAGTGCGTCATTCACACAAAATTGGCTATACAGTATATTACATATTGATTATATTATATGTACGCACAAGTATCAATTATAAAAAGTAAGAATGGCAGATAACGAAAATAACGTGAATGAAACGACTAGTGTCGAAAATCTTGATGAGTCAAACATGAGTAATTTTGAGACACATTCGACTCCAAGTGCGAGTCAGAACAAAACAGAAATAAATGTAACGGATCAAAGCAATGTAACTGAAGATTCGGGGATTCAAGTAACCCCGAAATTAGATAGGGAAAATAAAATTAATAATGAAGAAGTCAGCTTCACTGACAAAAATGTAGCAGCACAGTCTACTCCAACGACGACACGAATTAAACAGTTGTCAATGGAAGATATGTGTAATTTCATGAAAACAATATCTGATAACTTGAGTAGTTTTAACGTGAAATTTGATGAACAGAAAAACGAAATTCAAGAATTTAAAAGTAGTGTAAATGAAAAATTAGATATACAGAATGACAAATTGGATAGACAAAGTAGTGATTTTAATGTAAAATTTGAAGTTCAGAACAGAAAATTCGATGAATTAAAAAATGAGATCCAAGAAATGAATAAATGTTTTGAAAATAATAATGAAACAATAAGAACTAGTTTGAGTAAATTAGAGCAGAGTAGTGAGCGAATGGGGGTAGTTATAATAAATCCAAATAAAGATAATACAAATGAAAATTATAATGACAAAGAGTCAACAAATGATAACAATAATGTCGAAAATAATGAATGTAATATTGAGAATAGTAATGTGTTTAAAGAGTTAATATCAGAAAGTGATACGGTGAAAATAAATAAAGAGAGTACTGATGAGTTTGTAGAATGTGATATTGAAATGTTAATGTGTGTTTATGAGTTGGAGAGAGAGAGGAAAAATAATATTGTGGTAGAATGGGGACAGAGGGTAAATTTTCCCCTTATTATTTATGATGACGATTTAATGTGTTCACAAGTATTGTTTATGAAGGGTAAGAGTCCCGTATTGGTAGAAGATTTGAAGTGTTTATTTTTGTTGTATAATTTTGTACCCTCTGTCGGGAGTAATTTTGAGAGTGTGATATGGCACTATGATGAGAGGGATTTAAATAGAGAATTGTATGTTAATGAAGAAACAGAATTGTATGAAGTGAATAGAGAGTATGATGAGTGGAAGGTGAGGTTAGAAGTGTGTCGAAATAATAATGATTTAATGGACAATACAAAAGTAAATAACCCGATAATGAATATAATTACTGATGGAGACTTAACAAATGTACTTAACGTTGACCTGTTTTATGATTATTTTGGTAAAATGAATGAATTTGGGTTTTATGGTTACGCCACACAAGAGAGTAATTTGTGTGTGAATGGAATTGAACAATGTTATATAAAACCAAGGTTAATCTATGACGATGGAGGGTAGGCCATAAAACAATAAAAGACAGTTATAAATATTTTGTTTTGTGGTTTGACTGGGCTGATTTGGACAGTGAAATATGATAACTGAATAAATAATGAATCAGATTTGTAAATAAAGATGTAGTGAATTCAATTGTATGTGTTTTAAAAGGTTAAGTGAACAGTGTATGTAGGTAGGTAATTGTGATAATAATAAAATTAATATTTGGCAATTTAAATAAATAAACAGAATTAATTTTGAAAACAGTAATTGGTTAATTGTAATTGTTTTGGTAGAAATGAAACTTGTATTTTTCAGTAATTAATTTAATTAAAATAATCTGAGATGTTTTAAATATTCTGACTGATTTAATGGTTGTATAATCAAATTTCCTAATGAATTTAAATTATTCTACGAGATATGTATTTGGTAAATGATAAATTGTTTGAGTTAAACTAACATGTTGTTAAATGTTTCAGAGGTGAGGTGAAAGTATTGTGGTGTAGGGGGTATATATTTTGTGTATGTCATTTTAAATGGACTGTAGGTATAAAAATTTTTATAATACCAATCATGTATAATAAAGATGTTTACAGGTGTAACTCAGATAAAAGATTCTGATTCACTAATGAGATGAGTTGAGATAATTGTGTTAAATAAAAATGATAATTAAAATTTTAATAATAACTGAAAGATGATATATAATAATTATCAATAATAAATTTGAAAATTTTGTGTGTGGATCAGGGGGTGGCTCAGAGGAGCCACGAATTTAAATTTATAACAAAAAAATTTGCTAACTCCAATTTTGATCTAATAAAAACGTTTATATTCCGCTCAAATAATTAAATACTCATACATTCACTATAAGGTGTTCATTCTATGTTTTAAATGTAATATTTTATTGTAGTAGGATAGATATAAGAGTTGATAGAAAGTATATGTTTTATATAATTTGTGTATTTTTTAAACTAAGCAAATAACTAAACCGACTGGCAGGCGGTTAACATAAATTATCAGAATCAGAAAAAGGGGAAACAAGGAGGTTGGAAGTAAGTATTGATAAATATATATATTTCATGTGATTTGCTAAATTTTGAGACGTGTTTTCACTTCATGAAGAATATCAGCTGATCAGCAATAAAATGTCACTGTTATATTGGTTGTAAATGTTCCACGTAATTAATGTTTAATGTAATGTTTTAATGTATTACAGATGCTATTTAAAGTAATGAGAAAAGTAATTTAATGTGGTAAGATTTTAAATGAATTGTCAGAAATAATAAAAGATAGTTTTTGGGGTGATGAGTATTTTGTGGGACACATAGATCAGTCCAAGTCAAAGTTAAAAGGATAGTAGAGAGAAAAATATTGTTTTGAGTTAATGTAATGTTGTTTTGAGTTAATGTATGTTATAGAGTTTTGAGAAGTATTGATGTTGACACAGTAGTTGTGGAGAATATATGTAGAGCTTTGAGTGATATATTGATGTTTATAATTGATGATGTTATTTTATTGTAGTTGAAGTAAGGAAATAAGATTGAGATTATTGGGGATGGCAATTTTGTAATAGGGGTAGTGTAATGTGGGAGTCCGCAACAAGGGTTGGGACGGGATGGGACCGATTTAGGGGGAAGGGGTCGCCTTAGGTAGAATCCAGGGACCAGATAATGGGAAATGAGCTTTTGGGGGGGGAACACCTATCCTAAGTACAAAGGGTTAGAGAGTATTTTGTTATATATAGAGAGAAGGTGGCGATTTGAGTTTAATGATAAGTTGGGGTTAGAGAGTGTTTTGATAGATATTTTGATAGAGATGGGTGTCCTGATAGTAAGAGTTGTTAGTGGTTAGAGTCAAAGGGAGAAAGATTATATATGTATACAGATCAAGTAGTACAGTAAATGAGAATAAATAATTTAAATCACCGAAAGTAATGTAGTTGAATATATAAAATTTTTGATTAAAACCAGTGACAAAATTTTGATAGAATTTGGAAATGTAAAGTTAGAAAGTGTTTATTTTGAATAATTTAAATGTCAATTTGATTGTTATTTATAATAATATTTTGTTATTTTAAATGTTTTATTTTATTATGTTTTGTGTTTCAAGCTAGAATGTTACAGATGTTAAATGTATTTTCAGATAGAACTTGTACATGACGTATGTGGGTCAAGGTTTTTGAACTTGACCTAGTTTTGATCAGCTGATGGGAGGTCATATACTAGGCATGTCTAGCATTGAAGTTAATTCAATTTTGTTTTTTGATCAATTTAAACAAATTTTAAATAATTTCTATATGTAAAGGAAACATTTTAATAAATTTAAATTTTTTTTTGAATTTTAAAATTTTTTGGAAAATATTTTTTGTTGAAAAAAAAAATTATTTTTATTTCTTGATTTTTCGCCTGCAAGATAATGGATAAATTTAAATTTTGATTATTTGATTGTTTGTGTACTAACCATGTTTATTATTATTGATTTATTTTATTGAATTGTATTGTTAGACTCTAGGTAATCACATGTTAGGTTAAGGAGGTTCTTAATTGTAAGAAATGTTTAAACCGATTTTTTTTTAAATAAAAAACAAACACCAATGAAGAGAATAATTCAAAATAGATACAAAATTTGTGATTTGATTTTAAATGGAAACAACCAGGGAGTTGTAATTTAAACAAATTTTTAAAGAATTTTTCAATTTATAATATGTAATGTGAGTGTGTGTGAGCCCAGTATCTGCTAAAGGCAGCCCAGCTTGCATATAAGGGGAAACATATCGGTTGAGGATCTGGCATAATTTAAGCCAGGGATTGAGGATTTTTGGGGTAGCATGTTAGAAGGCGAGGGGCGCCGTGGTGCGTGTCTGTTTGGTTTTCGGTGTTGGGATCTCTTACAGGGAAGTCCAGTGATCTCGTTCAGATGCGCCCATAGTCGCCGAGCCAGGGGGGTCGTGTACCCGTGAAGTATAAGAACAAGGGGGTTGTTGGCACCAGTTCCTCACCGGTCCTCTTAGGGGTTTTATCAATGAGATTTCTTCTGTTTTGGACAGAAGACTTCTCATTGGGGGGGTATTGTAACGTGTCAAAATAATGGGGTATTTTATTTTATTTTCATTTGCGGGGTTTCATAAAAATATATTGTGTAATTTATTCCAACAAACCAGAACACGTGGTGAATAGAACAGTTGTGTAACAAAACAGCAACGCAATATTACGTTGTGAAATCAGTTGAGGTATGTAGCCACCCTCGATTTCCACGAACTTTGCTTATGTGTGGTCATGCGCCTGTACGCATGACACAGGTATACGCGCGGGTGGGACGCGAAGCAAATCAACCGACGCTGTCGAAAATGGCGCAGAAACGACGTTTTGGTGCGACCCACAAACCGAGCTGAAGGATATGCAAATTAAGGACCACCTTTTTAGTGACATCAGACCAGAAGTGCCTAAATATCGTCGGCACACACTACAGAAACAACCACTATGTCGCATGCGCCTAGCCAATAAACTGCAACAAATCAACTATGAACGTCGACGAGATCCGTTGGCAGTGGACATCGGTTTCCGCCCGCATGCAAGAGAAGCTTGCGCAGTTCGTCCCAAGGAGTACCGGCCGGTGCAACTTGAAGGGGTTATCTCTTCCCAAAATTTTAAAATGTGTCAATAGAAGTGAATCAGTCGTTTTTTAAAACCAGTGGCAGTGATGCGAGACTAACTACAGAACACCAACACACAAATCTGTTATTCTTTGTTTCGGGACGACTACAAACTTACCACGGGGCGACCACGAGGTCACGGATGAACGCGTTGCTGGCGGGGATTTTATAAAATGTACTAAATTAATCAATCAGGGTGACGGGGGTTGTTTTAAGAATGTGAGAGTGAGTGAAAGGCAGGCTGGGCTATCTACAATATAGTAAGTAATATTATTTAAGTATATAACAATAAAATGTATAAACAAGAGTCACACAAAATTTGAAAACATGTAAGAAAATTTATTTGGAAAACCAACATTTAAAATGGCAAGATTTGATTATTAAACAATCATAATTTCTCTTCATAAAATGTGTAGTGTAAGTCATTTCACTAACCCATGAAACACATGTTTGCGTCTGATGTTCGTGCGATCGGATTTCTGGACCCAGATAAAGAAAGAACCTTTACAGGTAGGTGACAATAAATTATATTTTTGTATTTTATATATTTAAACGGTAGATAACTTCACAAATTTGCGCCCGATACAGGGACAAGAATAACTTCACAAATGGAGCCCGAACAGGGACGATTTTATAAATTTAAAAAAAAATGTGCTGATATAGAATCCACACCTACGAAGATGCAAACGTGTGTTTTAGGTTAGCGGAATACAGTGCGTCATTCACACAAAATTGGCTATACAGTGTATTACATATTGATTATATTATATGTACGCACAAGTATCAATTATAAAAAGTAAGAATGGCAGATAACGAAAATAACGTGAATGAAACGACTAGTGTCGAAAATCTTGATGAGTCAAACATGAGTAATTTTGAGACACATTCGACTCCAAGTGCGAGTCAGAACAAAACAGAAATAAATGTAACGGATCAAAGCAATGTAACTGAAGATTCGGGGATTCAAGTAACCCCGAAATTAGATAGGGAAAATAAAATTAATAATGAAGAAGTCAGCTTCACTGACAAAAATGTAGCAGCACAGTCTACTCCAACGACGACACGAATTAAACAGTTGTCAATGGAAGATATGTGTAATTTCATGAAAACAATATCTGATAACTTGAGTAGTTTTAACGTGAAATTTGATGAACAGAAAAACGAAATTCAAGAATTTAAAAGTAGTGTAAATGAAAAATTAAATATACAGAATGACAAATTGGATAGACAAAGTAGTGATTTTAATGTAAAATTTGAAGTTCAGAACATAAACTTCGATGAATTAAAAAATGAGATCCAAGAAATGAATAAATGTTTTGAAAATAATAATGAAACAATAAAAACTAGTTTGAGTAAATTAGAGCAGAGTAGTGAGCGAATAATATATAGTAAATCCAAATAAAGTTAATAAGAATGAAAATTATAATGACAAAGAGTTAACAAATGATAATGATGTCGAAAATAATATATGTAATATTGAGAATAGTAATGTGTTTAAAGAGTTAGTATCAGAAAGTGATACGGTGAAAATAAATAAAGAGAGTACTGATGAGTTTGTAGAATGTGATAATGAAATGTTAATGGGTGTGTATGAGTTAGAGAGAGAGAGAGAAAAGATAGCATAGTGGTAGAATGGGGACAGAGGGTAAATTTTCCCCTTATTATTTATGATGATGATTTAATGTGTTCACAAGTATTGTTTAAGAAGGGCAAGAGTCCCGTATTGGTAGAAGATTTGAAGTGTTTATTTTTGTTGTATAATTTTGTACCCTCTGTCTGGAGTAAATTTGAGAGTGTGATATGGTATTATGATGAGAGAGATTTAAATAGAGAATTGTATGTTAATAAAGAAACAGAATTTTATGAATTGAATAGAGAGTATGATGAGTGGAAGGTAAGGTTAGAAGTGTGTCGAAATAATAATGATTTAATTGATAATACAAAAGTGAATAACCCGATAATTACTGATGGAGACTTAACAAAAATACTTAACGTTGACTTGTTTAATGATTATTTTGGTAAAATGAATGAATTTGGTTTTTATAGTTATGACACACAAAGTAACCATTTGTTTGTCAATAAAACTGAACAGTGTTACATAAAACAAAGACTTATCTGGGACGATGGAGGGTAGACTATAAAACGATAAAGGACAGTTATAAATATTTCGTTTTATGGTTTTTGACCCTGCAACTTTGGACATTGAAGTGTGGTACAACTGAGTAACAATGCTAACGATTTGTAAATAAATATGTAGTGAATTTTTTTTTGTGTATTGTAGAAGGTCAGATAAACAATGTATGTATACATACATCAACGTAGCTGGAAACCCACAGAGGGGAAATTTCCCCTCCGCTGACAAACTTCCCACTACTACGTGAGTACGCGTGTACTAGCTGGTACAGTCACCACTGCAAGCAGTGTTCGGAACGCTTTGTTTTTGTCAGTGTTTGTTTAAATATCAATAATTTAAGAGCTGTTTTAAATATAAAAATTGCACACTCGTGCGCTCATAGCCCCCAGGTGGTAGCAAATATGCCTTATATTTTTATGTCTTAAGAAAAATATCCACTGTCACTTTAAAAATAGAACCAAACAACGAAATGCAAATACTACTGGTAATTATGTACTACTGTAATTTCTAAATTTTGTAATGCAAATTATTTTCTATTTAATGTTTTTGGATCTAAAGAACAACATTTATAATCGTTAACGTACAACAAATTAAACACAGAACACTAACAAAGCATACCGAAAATTATTGTAGGCTTATAAATATGCCGACATTATCAAATTAATCCATTCATCACCTCACCCCACTTGCTCCTATTTATGCAGTAAAATAGATCATTGGAACTACGTACTATAGAAGTAGGCCTACACAAGACAACAAAAAAAAACAAAAAAAAATTATGTTTATACAAATTACCTTTCATGATTCAAAGGCCATCTTCAGGGCTCTTTTTCGTTTCATTTCAGTAGACGATCAGTAATATGCAGTCCTATGGTCACAAATAATTGCTAACTGTTCAAATAGAAAATAATAAAATTTTTACTGTGCAAGTCATATAGTAATATGACTTTTTTTATAGTAATGTACTTTATTGTAACAAAAAAATTTTCAACTAATTTAACAGCTATGACAGCAGGTAAACCACACTTCACATTAAGTCTTCAATTCCTGATAGAGTTTCTTCACTGTCCGTGTCCATTTGACTACATCCGCTGGCATCATCCTCATCTGTGTCACTGGTTTCCCCTCCAAGTTGAATGATGAAATTTTCAACAGCGTTTTCTATTTGTGGTTGAGATGTAACGTAGTCTTCTTCAACCTTTTTTACATGGTCACATTTTTTTTGCCAGGATTCTCTGGTGATTTCCTCGAATTTTTGTACTGTTAGCTGCTTCACGTCTTCAATTGTAAACGTTGTGTTGTTGGTTGCTACCCAGTTCTTCACCTCGGCCCGAATAAGTTCTATTGGGTTGAGCTCCGGATGGTATGGAGGTAAGCGCAATACAGTGTGGCCGTGTTGTTGAAGGAGCGAATCGATTCCATATTCTTTGATCCTTCGTTTATGTAACGAAATCAACTGCAGTAACTGTACCTTCAGCATCGAATCATCGAAAGGTATTCGGTTACTTCGAAGCCACTCTTGCATTTTACTTTTAGTTGAAGCGGAGGTTGGACACTTTTTTGACTGCACATTATGGTATGGTGCATTGTCAATGACAAGTACACTTTTTCTGGCAGGTTTGGTATTAATTTTTCTGTCAACCACTTTTGGTAGTTATCAAAGTTCATTGAACTGTGATAGTCTCCTGAACACAGACTTGATTTCCACATGGTGAAGCAGTTTTCAATAAAACCCATCTCTCCTCCCGCATGAATTATTATAAGTCTTGCTCCTTTAGTGAGGGGTATAGCGACACCATCATTGTTATTGTCTGCCCACGATTTCTGGCTCACATGTGACGAGTGAATATAAGTCTCGTCCATGTAAACTACTGGTCGCCCTTCTTCTCTGTATTTCCTAATGTTTTTTTAAATATTCGTGTCTGTGGAAGGCTATGTGTTGTTGTTCAATAAGTACATGTCTGTTGTTTCTCGTCTTTTTCCATTTAAAACCCAACTGTTTGATTACTGTCCTTAAACTTGTCTTCCCTCCATTAAACCCTATATCTTTCACTAATTTTGAATGTAATTTTGGTAGTGTAGGTAGACATTTTTCAACGAGGTAAAAGCCGTTGATCATTCGGCGTATAACAGATTTATCAAAATCGTCCAAATCTGTCACAGGCTTTTCTCTCTTCCTTTTCTTATTTGGCGTTTCAAATAATGATTGCCCCTCGCTTCTCTGCCTCTTCGCTTCCTGGTTTATTCTCGCTAGTGTCATCCGACTTACACCAACTGCAGCCGACACTCTTTCTCTAACTTTTTTACAGTCTATTAAAAACCCTCCATGATCTGCTTCCTTCTTCATAAACTCCATCACATTGTATATAACTTCGCGAGTTTGGCTTTTAAGCACCTTTCCCGACAACTTACTCATTGTTAAGCAATCACTAATAACAAAAATTAAAGATATAAAATGTACCGCGACGAAAAACAATACAAACAAATTAGTTTTAAATAACGTCACAGAAAGGTAAACCTAATCACTAAGATAGCTATTAAAATACAAAACCCAGCAACTCAGTATATTTTGGAATGCTTGCAGACTGTACGTGTAAACAACACCACCCTTACAGTCACAATGTATGGTGGGAGACGCTCATTCATTGCGCATGCGCTAACCAGGCAACTTCCTAAATTGATGTGTGTATATGTAGGTAAGTGATAATAATAATAATAATATTTTGCAATTTAAATAAATAAACAGAATTAATTTTGAAAAACAGTAATTGACTAATTGTAATTGTTTCGATAGCTATATAATTTGTAGTTTCAGTAATTAATGTAATTAAAACAATTTGATATGTTTTAAATATTTTGATTTATTATTTAAATGTTAATTAATTAAATTTTCTAATGAATTGAAATTATGTTACGAGGTGAAATTGGTAATTCAATGGTAAATTGTTTGATTTAAACTAACATTTGTGTTAAATGTTTCAGAGGTGAGGTGAAAGTAGTGATATGGTGAATATGTTGTGTGTATGTCAATTTAAATGGACTGTAAGTATAAAAATTTTATAGTACAAATCAAGTATAATAAAAAATGTTTACAGGTATAACTCAGATGGAAAGATTGTAATTCAATATTGAGATGATTTGACATAATGGTGTTAAGTAAAAATGATAATTAAAAAATTTAAATAATAACGGAAAGATGATATATAATAATTATTAATAATAAATTTGAACATTTTTGTGTGTGGATCAGGGGGCGGCTCAGATGAGCCACGAATTTAAATTTATAATATAAAAATTGCTAATTCTAATTTTGATCTAATAAAAATGCTTGTGTTCTGTTTAAATAACTAGATGCTCATACATTCACTATAAGGTAGTCATTCTATAATTTTAAATGTAGTAGTTTATTGTAGTAGGTTAGATATAAGAGTTGATAGAAAATATATGTTTTATATAATTTGTGTATTTTGAAACTAAGCAAATAACTAAACCGACTGGCAGGCGGTTAACATAAAGTATCAGAATCAGAAAAAGGGGAAACAAGGAGGTTAGAAGTAAGGATTGATAAATATATATATTTCATGTAATTTGCTAAATTTTGAGATGTGTTTCCATTTTATTAGGAACATCAGCTGATCAGCAATAAAAGGTCACGGTTAAATTGTTGATAGATGTTCCAGGTAATTAATGATTAATGTAATGTTTCAATGTATTACAGATGCTATTTAAAGTAATGAGAAAAGTAATTTGATAAAGTGAGAAATAAAGTAATAATGTGTGAAAGCTAATAAAAGATAGTTTTTGGGGTGATGAATATTTTGTGGGACATATAGATCAGTCCAAGTTGAAGTCAAAGTTAAAGGGGTAGTAGAGAGAAAAATATTGTTTTGAGCTAAAAATATTGTTATGAGGTAATGTATGTTATAGAGTTTTGAGAAGTATTGATGTTGACACAGTAGTTATGGAGAATATATGTAGAGTATTGAGGGATGTATTGATGTTTATAATTGATGATGTTATTTTGTTGTAGTTGAAGTAAGGTAATAAGATTGAGATTTTGGGGATGTAATTTTGTAATAGGGGGTAGTGTAATGTGGGAGTCAGCAACAACATAAGAGTTGGGACGGGAAGGGACCGATTTAGTGGGAAGGGGTTGCCTTAGGTAGAATCCAGGAACCAACCTAATGGGAAATGAGTTTTTTTTTGGGGGGGGAAACACTTATCCTAAGTACAAAGGGTTAGAGAGTATTTTTTTTTATATATATAGAGAGAAGGTGGCGATTTGAGTTTATTAGTAAGTTTGGGTTTAGAAATTGGTTGGTAGATGTTTTTGATAGAGATGGGTGTCATGTTAGTTAAAGTTGATGAGTATTAGAGTCAGAGGGGTAGAGATTATAAGTGTCAGCCTACCAAGGGGTAAATTAAATTGTTACAAGTATTTAAATCACCCACATTAATGGAGAATAAGATTGTTAAATAAAGAAAGAGATTTATAACAAGAAAACCTAAAATTTTTTATTGAGACCAGTGACAAAATTTTGATAGCATTTGGAAATGTAAAGTTAGAAAGTGGTTTATTTCAATAATTTAAATGTCAATTTGATTATTATTTATAATGATATTTTGTTAATGTTAAATATTTTATTTTATTATGTTTTGTGTTTCAAGTTAGAATGTTACAGATGTTAGATGTATCTGCAGATAGAACTGGTATATAGTGTATGTAGGTCAAGGTTGTGGACTTGACCTAGTCTTGATCAGCTGAGGGTGAGGTCATACACTAAGCATGTTAGTATGGAAGTCAATTCAACTTTTGGTTTTTTGATCAATTTATACAAATTTTAAATAATTTCCGTAGGAAAAGAAAATATTTTAATAAATTAAAATTTTTTTCTTTGAATTTTAAAATTTTTTGGAAAATATTTTTTTTGTTGAAAAAAAAAGAATTATTTTTATTTCTAGATTTTTCGCCTGCCAGATAATGGATATTTTTAAGCTTTGATTATTTTATTGTTTGTGTACTAACCATGTTTATTGTTATTGAATTATTTTGTAGAATTGTATTGTTAGACTCTAGGTAATCCATGTTAGGTTAAGGCTGTTCTTAATTGTAAGAAATGTCTAAATTGATTTATTTTAAATAACCGAAAAAACCAATGAAGAGAATAATTTAAAATATATACAAAATTTGTGATTCGATTTTACATGGAAACAACCAGTGAGTTGTAATGTAAACAAATTTTAAAGAATTTTTCAATTTATGATATATAATGTGAGTGTGTGTGAGCCCAGTATCTGCTAAAGGCAGCCCAGCTTGCATATAAGGGGAAACATATCGGCTGAGGATCTGGCATAGTCTAAGCCAGGGCGTTGGATTTTTGGGGGTAGAATGTTAGAAGGTGAGGTGTGCTGTGGTACGTGTCTGTTCGATTTTTCGGTGTTGGGATCTCTTACGGAGAAGTCCATTGATCTCGTTCAGATGCGTCCATAGTCGCCGAGCCAGGGGGGTCGTGTACCCATGAAGTATAAGAACAAGGGGGTTGTTGGCACCAGTTCCTCACCGGTCCTCTTAGGGGTTTTATCAATGAGATTTCTTCTGTTTTGACAGAAGAATTCTCATTGAGGGGGTATTGTAACGTGTCAAAATTGGGTAATTTTATTTATTGCATTTATGGGGTATTTTAATTTATTTCATTTCAGGGATTTATAAATGTATAAGTGCAGAGAACAACTGCATAATTGTATAATGATAAATCTAAGTGCGTATTTTAAGAATATTAAGATAAACAAAACAACTTACAAACTAGTATAGAAAAATAACAACAAGGCTAATAAATAACATGGCCAATATGTCAAGTTAAAAATAAAATAATGACCTGTGAAGAGAAGTATGTTAGCTAAAGTATAAAGGCATGAAAAGTGATACCAATGAAACCTCTAATACCTTGAATGTTATATTGAATATGTTATATTATTGAAAAATGAATGATATGTTACATTTTATGTGTTGTGATAGTGCAACTGTTGCTACGTGCAATTTTTATTTTTCCCAGACAGAGATGAGGATTCCTCTGATTCTGAGGATGTGTAGATGAGGAACGGCGGAGAATGTATGCCACAGTGAGCCACTCTGATTCCGAACCCACTACAAATGTTAGGGAATTTGTAACGTGTCAAAATTGGGTAATTTTATTTTTTGCATTTATGGGGTATTTTAATTTATTTCATTTCAGGGATTTATAAATGTATTGTGAAAGTGTTATTTTTCAACGGTGACCAAACACGTGGTGAGTAGAACAGTTGTGTAACAAAGCAATAACGCAATATAACGTTGTGAAATCAGTACTGAGGTATGTAGCCACCCTCGATTTCCACGAACTCTGCTTATGTGTGGTCATGCGCCTGTACGCATGACACAGGTATACGCGCGGGTGGGACGCGAAGCAAATCAACCGACGCTGTCAAAAATGGCGCAGAAACGACGTTTTGGTGAGACCCACAAACCGAGCTGAAGGATATGCAAATTAAGGACCACCCCTTTAGTGACATCAGACCAGAAGTGCCTAAATATCGTCGGCACACACTACAGAAACAACCACTATATAGCATGCGCCTAGCCAATAAACTGCAGCAACTCAACTATGAACGTCGACGAAATCCGTTGGCGGTGAAAATCAACTTCCTCCCGCTGGCAAGAGAAGCTTGCGCAGTTCGTCCCAAGTCGTACCGGCCGGTGCAACTCGAAGGGGTTATCTCTTCCCAAAATTTTAAAATGTGTCAGTAAAAGTGAATCAGTCGTTTTTTAAAACCAGTGGCAGTGATGCGAGACTAACTACAGAACACCAACACACAAATTTGTTATTTTTTTTGTTTCGGGACGACTACAAACTTGCCACGAGGTCACGGATAAACGCGTTGCCGGCGGGGGTTTTATAAAATGGACTAAATTAATAAATCAGGGTAATGGGGGTTGTTTTAAGAATGTGAGAGTGAGTGAAAGGCTGGCTGGGCTATCTACAATATAGTAAGTAATATTATTTAAGTATATAACAATAAGATGTATAAACAAGAGTTACCCAAAATTTGAAAACATGTAAGAAAATTTATTTGGAGAACCAACATTTAAAATGGCAAGATGTGATCATTAAAAATCATAAATTCTCTTCCAAAAAATGAATTGTGTAAATCATTCACACAACCTTGAAAATTACGCTTGTATCCTAACGTTCGTATGACGCAACCTTGGACCCGAGAACACCGATTGACGGTAAGTGGAAGTTTTTTTTAATTTTGTTTGGTATTTTATTTTTTTAGTTAATTCGTAACTTAACAAATTAAATGGTAATATATCAAGGATTATAAATCAAACACTGTGAGGTAAAAATGAAAGAACAATGGAGTTTATCACGAGAATAAAGATGTGTTTAATGATAAAGAAAAATGTATAATTGTAAGACAGGAAATTGTTAATTTAAGAAATAAAACATGTTATAACTAAATGACTTAGAATATAAGAAACTTGAAAAAATACTAGTAAGCTAAAAAATATATCACTAGCTAAGAACTCAATCTAGTGCAACACACTAACAGAATATTAAACTCAATGCAGAAAAGAAGCAGTAATAGTATATTAAAACCAAACTAAAATGATAATTTCTTCAAATGTAAAATTTCTCTCAAATTATCAATTTTGAGAGGGGAGTATATGTAACACAACAATATGTTACATAACCTAGACGTGTACCAAAAGAATAAATAGGTACACTGAAATAATAAAAGTGAATTCTTGGATTTCGTTGTCTATGACGTGTCCGTTACTTAACTAAATATCACTATAATATTGACGACTCGGAACACTAAGTTTTTTATAAGTAAAAACGTAAAGTTTTACCTTACAGCCTAAACCGGCTTTCACCTATAGAAGGCTTCATCAGAGGCTGTCGTTAGTAGCGCTGTTCGTCTTGTTGTTGGCGACGAGATAGTGTTTCGAAAGATCGAAGCTGTGTGTGTGTGGTGAGATGTGTTCGAATAATGCGTGCGATTTGAATTGTGTCTGTTCGTTTAGGATGTCGTTTTTATTTGTTTTTGTGTGTTTGTATATTTCTAATTGTTCTAGAGTGTCTAGTTTTCGGCCTTTTGTGTGTACGTGTAGTATGTTCATGTTATTGTCGATGTTTTTATATGTGTGGTTTGCTTCAATGAGGTGGTTTGCGAAGGTAGATTTTGTAGTGGTGTGGAGTGCCTTTGTGTGTTCAATGTATCTCTGTTTGAAGCTACGTCCTGTCTGGCCTATGTAGAATTTATTGCAATTTGAACAATTTAGTTTATATACACCGGGTAGATCGAATTTGTTTTGTGCTTTGGGCATGCGTTTTGATAGTGTGTGTTCTGTTTTGTTAGTAGTTTTGTAAGCGATTCTGTATCCTGCTTTTTTGATTTGTGGGCAATTTTTTCTGTTTGTTTGTTGATGTATGTTAGTGTTATGAATTTGTTGTTTTCTGTCTTTGTCTGTTGTTTGTTTTGTGTTTTGTGTAGGAGTTTACTGACTATTGTTCTGTCATAACCGTCAGATTCTGCTAGATATTTTATCGTGTTTAGTTCGTCTTTGTAGTCTATTTCATCTAAGGGGATGTTGTTAAGTCTATGTATCATGGTTCTAAAAGCAGCTAGTTTGTGTTGTATTGGGTGATTGGAGGTGTTGTGTATTAGTGTGTCAGTTGTAGTTGGTTTTCTGTATATACTGAATTTGTGCCTGTGTTCTAGTTTTATGATGGAGAGGTCTAAGAAGTTTATGGTATTGTTGTGTTCGTATTCGGCAGTGAAGGTTATGTTTTTATGTATTTTGTTTATGTGCGTTAGTAACTGTTCACATTGTCTTTTGTTTCCCCTGTATAGTATTAGAATGTCATCAACGTATCTGTGCCAATATAGTATTTTATGTGAGTGTCTGTCATTGTTTGTGAGTATTTTTGTTTTTTCTAAGTGTTGGAGGAAGACTTCTGCTAGAATGCTGGATATGGGGGAGCCCATGGGTAGGCCATCGTTCTGTGTGTAGTATTTATTGTTATAAGTAAAGTAGTTTTGTTTTGTGATAATGTTCAGGGTTTCTGTTATTTCATTGATAAGTTCGTCTGGTGTGTTGTTCTGTTTGAGTTTGTTTTGTAGGATGGTGATTGTTTCAGAGATGGGGATGTTTGTGTACAGGTTTTTAATGTCAAAGGAGGCTAATGTGGCGTTATGGGGGATGTGTATGTCTTTTATTTTTGTTACTAGGTCAGTGTTGTTTTTTACTGCAATGTTGTTGTTACTGCACACAAACTGGCAAAATATCTAGACAAAATTATTAGACAACACACACAAATAGACAACAACATTGCAGTAAAAAACAACACTGACCTAGTAACAAAAATAAAAGACATACACATCCCCCATAACGCCACATTAGCCTCCTTTGACATTAAAAACCTGTACACAAACATCCCCATCTCTGAAACAATCACCATCCTACAAAACAAACTCAAACAGAACAACACACCAGACGAACTTATCAATGAAATAACAGAAACTCTGAACATTATCACAAAACAAAACTACTTTACTTATAACAATAAATACTACACACAGAACGATGGCCTACCCATGGGCTCCCCCATATCCAGCATTCTAGCAGAAGTCTTCCTCCAACACTTAGAAAAAACAAAAATACTCACAAACAATGACAGACACTCACATAAAATACTATATTGGCACAGATACGTTGATGACATTCTAATACTATACAGGGGAAACAAAAGACAATGTGAACAGTTACTAACGCACATAAACAAAATACATAAAAACATAACCTTCACTGCCGAATACGAACACAACAATACCATAAAAGTCTTAGACCTCTCCATCACAAAACTAGAACACAGGCACAAATTCAGTATATACAGGAAACCAACTACAACTGACACACTAATACACAACACCTCCAATCACCCAATACAACACAAACTAGCTGCTTTTAGAACCATGATACATAGACTTAACAACATCCCCTTAGATGAAATAGACTACAAAGACGAACTAAACACGATAAAATATCTAGCAGAATCTAACGGTTATGACAGAACAATAGTCAGTAAACTCCTACACAAAACACAAAACAAACAACAGACAAAGACAGAAAACAACAAATTCATAACACTAACATACATCAACAAACAAACAGAAAAAATTGCCCACAAATTCAAAAAAGCAGGATACAGAATCGCTTACAAAACTACTAACAAAACAGAACACACGCTATCAAAACGCATGCCCAAAGCACAAAACAAATTCGATCTACCCGGTGTATATAAACTAAATTGTTCAAATTGCAATAAATTCTACATAGGCCAGACAGGACGTAGCTTCAAACAGAGATACATTGAACACACAAAAGCACTCCACACCACTACAGAATCTACCTTCGCAAACCACCTCATTGAAGCAAACCACACATATAAAAACATCGACAATAACATGAACATACTACACGTACACACAAAAGGCCGAAAACTAGACACTCTAGAACAATTAGAAATATACAAACACACAAAAACAAATAAAAACGACATCCTAAACGAACAGAAACAATTCAAATCGCACGCATTATTCGAACACATCTCACCACACACACACAGCTTCGATCTTTCGAAACACTATCTCGTCGCCAACAACAAGACGAACAGCGCTACTAACGACAGCCTCTGATGAAGCCTTCTATAGGTGAAAGCCGGTTTAGGCTGTAAGGTAAAACTTTACGTTTTTACTTATAAAAAACTTAGTGTTCCGAGTCGTCAATATTATAGTGATATTTAATAAAAGTGAATAATTTATGATGAAAGTAGCAAAGAAGAGAAGAACCAACAATGAAGAAAGAAGAAGGAGGATCCCAAGAAGCAGTGAGGAATACACTGCATGACCCTACAACAAATACTATGACTGACTCTAACTAATGGACAAGCCAAGTTCACTATAAGCTGTCAAACAAGCCAGTCAATGACATGAATGTAAAGTTACATGTTTATAAAACTAATTAAAGAATGACGAGAATAATATAATATCAGTAACAGCATTTGGCTGAAAATAAATGAACCATGACCAGTAACTAACAAAGCTTATGACAAGACTAGCTATGGCCACAATGTAAATTTAAAACTAGCATTGCAAACCCCAAATGTAATATTAAGAAGTAAGAATACTTATAAAAGGAAACCGTATATGAATAAGTAACTTCCTCATTATACAAAATGTAACTAGTGACAATTATTAAGGCATAAACCGATGCTAAAGATAGGTCTAGACTAGGCCTAAACAAACGTTTGTCAGTGAATTAATAAGGAGAAAGGACTCCTAGTGTACATAAAATTTACTGAACAATCAATATAACCAAATGTAATAGTGAATATCACCACTCAATTATTAATGAGTAACATTAAGTTGAGTAGGCCAAACAAAATGTAATTAGAAAATAAGGATTCTTAATAATAAGGTATCACCATAGGTAAGCTAAGATTTAATAATTGTATAGCAATAAATAGCTATTAAGTATAACGACAAATGTGTTAGTGTTCCAACAAAGACGTTGTAAAGTAAACGCGATGTGAAACACTAAATATAAATAGATAGGTAATAATCGTATTTGGCATCGCTAGCAGACGACAGTGAGAAACCATGTTTCTAAACATTATTATTTATTAGCAGTGTCAAAGAAAATGCGATTAAAACCAGTGTTAAGACATAGCAAATTAAAGCTCATAAACTATTCTTTAATTTGATAGTAATAAATTTGCGATCGCAACTATAATAAGTGCGTAGTGTGCGTTAGCATCATTCGTTATTATAAAGTGAGAAATTGGTTGGGTAACACTAACAACACACTCAACTGTCAATCACGTTCGCCAGACGACGGTTAGAAAACAATGCGTCATTTTTGTAACGGCTGTCAGAGCCAATCAGAAAATAGCTTATTAAACGATCTCACTGCCTAAGCCCTGTGAAGCAAGGGGGTATATAATCAAAAACGGAGCGAATTCGTTACACTTTATTGTCATCACTCGAGCGAGAAGGTGTCGCTCGTCACCGCAATTTTTTTAATAACTTAACGTATAATGTAAATAGTGAATCCCTTTAACAGTTTCTTCACGACAGATAACTACACAACAATTTATTAACAGGAAGTGCATCGATGTAAAGTAAATATTTTCATTTGTGCGCGATATTTAGAACGAGAGAGAAAGATTAATAATCAGTATTTAACTTAGCCCGAATTTAGTCAGAAGAGGGCCATTACTCTCCGTTCTTAGTTCGTGTGAAGTGTAATTAACCAGGATCATTATAATCCGACCACTGGAGTGTTTTAATCAATTTTAATCTATAAGATTAAAATAAAAAAAGGTAACACTGTGACAATTCATTTTATTAATCTGTGTGCACTTGTAATTCTTCAACACAAAATTGTACTGACGCAAAAACAACAAAACTTTCTATCTGATATACTGTGATCAAATTTATTTAGCGGATTTGTCAATTCCATGTAAGATTTGTATTAGTCTTAAGTGATAAAAATATTTGTTAGTAAGTAAGTCAGCGTGACCAACGCTAACCTGAAAATACGTACGAATTTTAAAAAAGAGGCCGAATTAGTAAATATTGTCATTAACGTCTGTCTAGGCATAAAGTAGTTCTTTCTTGTATTTAAAAGAGCCTACGCATGAGATATAAAATAATATATAATTAAAAGTTAATTTGGTAATAACCATAAGAGTTGATTTGTTCTATCTGAGCTAGTTCGTAATGTAAACGGACGAAGTAATAACAATTTCATATTAATGTATCGATTATATTTGTATATTTGTAATTGTTTGACTTTATTTTCAAGGGTAAAAAAAACCCGTTTGTTATCAGCATAAACCTTGATTCTATTTATTTCAAATAGTGAGTTAGTAATTAACTTTGAATACAAAAATAACTCTGAATAGAGGCTGTATTTTATTAGATTTGACATGCAGTAAATGCATTAAGCATTAACACAAATTTTAAAGAAAATTTATCAAATATTAAATTTCATTAATTGCTTTTTCATGGGGATTTTCCGAAATAAACCCATGTGGCGCCCTTATCTAACAAGGAATGATATAACCTTGTTAATAAAGCAAGCTGGTATTAAAACCATCTTGGCAGCTTATAAATTTTTGTAAGTGAACTTCAGAACGTCTAGTATCACGATCAGGTACGTGAAAGTATATTATTATAAATTTTTTGTTGTCCAGACGAGACTTAACTTTACGTACTCTGACGACACTTAACCTAGAAGAGGAGTTCCGCTGCCAGATCGACGCTACGGCTACATTCATCAGTCGACCAGCGATTAAAGCTTTATACACTATATTTATCAACCATTACTAATCAAACAGTATTTATTAATTATTACTGCAATTATTATAGAAAAGAGTTTATTTTAAAATTATTATAACTTATTATTCATTATGATCGAATTCTAATCGATATTTAACTTTAAAAACAAATACAGTTAATTTTTTAACACAAGTAGCCTAGTTAAGTTAAAATATATAAATAAGTTCAGTTTTACATGGTCCATGCACAATGGCCTATATTATTGTCACTGTTTCTTTACAATAATTAGTCTTTTTTCCTTATTATATATGGGATTTTTCTAGTATACACTGAGAGTTTATTATATTGTCTATCTTTTGTGATACCTGGTTTATCCTGATACATATTATTTTTATTGTAAGATTACTTAGCATCATATTGGTTTGCATAAGTGATTCATTTTCTTGGTGTGACAAATTTCACTCTCATAATCAAATTTTTTAATAATTGAGCTTGTTTTCAACTGAGTATGTTTGTTTTTATAGTACACTATAGGATTGTACCCTTTTCCTTTATTTTTGCTAATATTTTGCCATTATTTTGTCAAATATGACTGTTTTTTGTGATGGTTCCTTGGCCTCAGCCAGATATGGTATAGGTAAATAGTTTCCTAACTCGACTATTAAAGTGTTTAAGTTAGTCAAATATATTAGTATAGTCACATTATATTGTATTTCAACTTTATAATACAATTTGGTTGCATTTTGTCAACATTAAATTCATAAATATTACAATTTATAGGTCTATTACATGTTTTCAGTTAATACTGTTTTTGGCTATTTTAACTAATTTTTAATCACTTTACAGCTTTCTTTATTTATGATAACTTGTTCATCTTTGTCTACTTGACAATTATACATAGTTTTTATCTTAATTCTATAATAATTAATTTTCACACAAAATCTGAGTGATTGGACTCAGCTCCTAAACATATATTTTTTTTGTCATAACATTTATATATTTTTTTATTTTAACTTAGATCCTTTCTAATAATGTATTCAAATCATTTAATACATTTATTTTATTTACATTACATAGTATAATAATGGATCTTGTCCATTAATTCACAATAAATAGTTTTTTATACCCTATTCAGAGTTACATTACTTAATAATTAATGACCTCATTTTGGTTGTTTCTGATATTATTTGTCTCTCTTATAGTATATTATTGGTTTTACACTGTTCTTCACTTAAATAATATATATCGGGTTAGAGTCTTAGTCATAGTCTGGTCGTTTTTTCATGTTAATGATATTAATTATTAGACAATATTACAAAATGTTTAGGATTACTTGGGTTCGATACTGTTCACCTCACTTTCCTCTTATGATAAATTGCTATGCAAATAATTTCCTTTATGGAACGTTCTGTGACGTTACAATATGTAGTAGAAATTGATAATATTAATTATCAATTAAATTAAATTTTCAATTAATTAGTATAAATTAATAATAATTATAAAATTTTACAGACTAAATAAGCGATGAAAGTAATTGTGAGATTTTAAAGGGATTGAATTAAATAATTGAAAATTAATTACTTAATTAAGGTTGTACAAAAGAAAGTTTGATAATGAAGTTAAATGATTTTATGAAATTAAGATTCTATAGTGATTAGTAGATGATTAAACAGATAATATGTTCCAATTGAGGTATATTATTATAAGGAGAGAAGTGATGTATTTTCTAGTGTTATATCAAAGTGAAATGTTGTAAAAAGGTTCGGGCGAGAATTATTAAAATAAAGGCATTTGAGTTAGTCAATTAAAGTTAATGGGAGTTAGATAAATAAGAATTTTGAAATACCAGTAAAACACAAAGAGAGTATTAGATATTTTAGGGACACAGTGGTGTTAGTGAGTATATGTAAAGAAGGTGAGTAAAGTAAATGGTAAATATATTTGTTGATGGTGATATTTTGTAGTAAGGGTAGTGGTGTAGGGAGTCATAAGCGACAGGTGTCATGGCGGGAGGAATAGATTTAAAGAGGGTTACGGGTTACCTGAAAGGGTCAGGAACCGATAAGGGAATGAGTTAGTTAGAGTTCGGGTACACACATCCTAGTACAGTACAAAGAGGAGAATAAATTGAGGTAAGTAGAATTAGTGAAGGGGGTTATAATGGAGAGATTGGTGTCATAATATGTAAATCTGGTTGTTAGTGGTTGTTGTTAGTAGGATGAAAGGTGAGTAAGGTTGGATATATAAATGCCTATTCAATTGAATCATTGTGAATAACGGAGAATCACCCAAACTAATAGGGATGAAAAGGTGAAATAAAAGAAAATTCATAGTTTGTAATAATAATTGCGAGGTAATGTAAAATGAAGGTTAATATTAAATTTGATATTGTGAAGAATTAAATGGTAGTAAATGATAAATAATTGATGGCTAATTAATAAAAGTTCAATTGAAATTAAAATGTAAAATGTTTATAATTTTTATACGCAAATTTAAAGATGTAGGGTGTGTAAATTTTGATCAAAGTTAAATGTGAATTGTTTATTTCAATGTAATAATCGCAATGTTAATTATGAGTGTATTATTACGTATTATGTTTATGTTTATTATGTATTAGTGTAGGAATTCAAACATGAATTGTATGTATGTATAACATGTTTTAAATGCGATTCCCTACATTTCGGGCGATCTCGGCCTTACCATCCCAGATCATGGTTTTGGATGATAATTAGCTGTGGGCAGAATTATTGTAAACTGACCACAGTTGGTTGCCTTTGAAATTGGTCAAACCTAGAAATTTAATGGGGTTTAATAAGGGAATCTAAGATTATTTTGAGCATAGGCTATTTCACCTCAGTAGGGGTGGTAGACCTTAGGGGCATATCATAAGAATAAAAGTAGGGGTACTTACCCTGAAGTTTTTGTAACGCTGAAGCAAGGATGGGAGTTAGAGAAAAGAAAAACGTGCTTCCTCCTTCCGCCTCAGTCCTTGTGGAGGCAACTGAACGCAACAGTTCAGGGGGGGAAATAGTGTGTGTGGAGGAGAACAAAGGGGATGATTATTATTAACAGCACCGGATAAATAGAATTTCTGTTAATAATAATATTTTATAACTGTTAAATGATTTTGAATAGTTTTAGATAAAAGGGGAAATGTTTAAGAATTATAGAAGAAGGGAGATATAGATGAATTGTATTTGATTAAATTTTGATTATGTGTTGAAGAGAATTTTAACAAAAATTTTAGATGAAATCTGAGTAATGGAAGATATTTGTAATATTGTAAGGGGAAATGTCTATTTTAATTCTGATGGGAATCAGGGCAATAATTTTGATTTTTGGAAAAGACTTAACAAGAGAAGGGTAGACAGAATTTTTTCGAGGAAGTTTATAAATGTATCATGTTAGTTTAAGGATTCATATATACATATGTTAAGAATTAAGAAAAACCAGTGCTTCTTAACACAAACCAGCGCACAGCTAAGGGGAAACAGATCAGTTAGGGATATGGTATTATCCAAGGCCACTATTTGATATTTTTAATTTGATGTTTCAGCGTCTGGTGATGCTGTGGCGGTGGTCCTGAGCTGGCCAGCACGTCAGCAGGAGTGTCAAGCGTCTGTCTGGCCTTGCGGTGTTGGGATCTCGAGAGAGAAGTCCAGTAAGGTCATTCAGGTGCGGTCACAGCCACTGTACCAAGGGTAAGTGATTGTATTTTTTTTTTCATAAACACTACAGGGGGTTGTGGCGACATATCCAACTGATCCCTTTAGAAAGTATGAGAGTGTCAATGAGAGTTTTTATGCTTCGGCATAAAACCTCTCATTGAGGGGGTTTTGTAACGGGACAAACTATTGGGGTTTATTTTTTTTCTTAAATACTTGTAAAATGTAATTGCCACTCCAGCTGAACAACATTTGAATCATAAACACTGGGCAGTTTTTTAACACATTGCAGTCAGTGCGGTTCCAAGCCAAGCCGTACATAGGTGTTGTTGTTGCACAAAAGCCATTAATGAGTCTGGGAATGTGAAAGTTAGCAGCGAGGGGAGCGTATTCGCGCATGGGTGTGCCACTGTGAACGGCTTGAAAAGCACGTACGAAACCGTCTTTCTCGCCCAGTGTGCAGAAAACAAAGAAGAGTCGGCTATGAACATCCAATGAATACGGACGCAATCAGTCTGCGCGTCCGCCGGCTAGGCGTAGTTTTCGTCGCGCCCGCAGTTCAAAAATGTGATGTAAAATCAAAATTATTTCCATACAAATAATATAAATAGACTGTGTTGTGACAAACAAAAATGTAATAACTGTTCGGCAATAAAAACCGTGCAAAACGAAAGCTGCGAGATGAAAATAAGGAGGGGACGATTCCAGATCAACTCTTCGAACAGCTAAGTATTCTGCGGAATACTACCATATATTTGAAATCCAATATTTAAAAATTACTAAAATACTCTAAATCAGAAAAATGAGATCTCAAGGGCCAGGGGTGTATAAAAGGGGATAAATGTCTTTTTGTAATATTCTAGAAGCGCTGGTCTGTGTTCTAGGAAATAGATTTTATGTTTTTCAGTATCTCTAATTTACGCTAATCTTTAAAATCAGGCATTATAAATATTGTTATTGTATATCTAACAAGTTGTATCAGAATTAGAAAAAGAAAAAAAAAAGAGAAATACATTTTGTGTAGAAAATGGGAATCGAATGACTTGTAGTAATGACTTTATTGTGTAGTAGAAATGAGCTTGGGGGCATATGCATAATAAACAAGATCATGAGAGGAATACAAGTATTTAGTATATTTTATTCAAATAACCATATTCTGCCTTCCTGTTCGCTGGAAAAGAACCCTGGTAAGTAACTATTTTACATATATTTGGCAAACCTTAAAGATGGCGTCGGAATTATGCAGACGTCAACAGGTGTTTATGTACAAACCGATAAATGATTAAATAACATTTTGTAAGATTGTTAACAACATTTGGTGTTTAAAGTAAAGACTCCATATACAGGGCTGGCGGGCGAGAACCACTCTATATTCAAAAGATAAAATAAGTTGCATATTATTTTTATGTCTGACAAGTGACAAGGTTTTACATAAAAGCTATAACCTATAATTTGCCATCTTACTTTTGAACAGTTACAAATTACAGAATAAATAATAGTATAAATAATTGTCAAATCCTTTGTGGCTTACCTTACAAAATGCTGTCACCAAATGTAATGCCCAATGCCCAAGGAAAAAATTAAAACATGGATAAAATTAGGAAGAAAAAGAACACGGAGTTATGTAAAGTTTCAAGGCGGGCAATGTACAGTACAGAATGACGCTCACTTTGTAGCGAACTGTAGAGGAGAGCGTTGATGTCATCTTGCCAGTGGGGCGAGCAGTTGACCTTTGGTATACACATGCAGTAACTCAACTAAAATTCTGAGTTGATACAAAACAAAACAGAAAATAAACTAAAGACACACTAAGCAGACCCGTGATATGAATTCGATACCAGATACCACATTAAAAAATAAAATTAAAATTCCCTTCGGGTATTGTCTTCGTCTTTCGTTTGGTTTAAGATACAGTTTTTTAACAGAACCCAGCATAGGCTACGATATCCTAGTTGGTTAGGTGTTCGCTTTGACTGATTTATTATTATATTTTTAGCTTCTAGGGGGGCAGCTGCCCCCCCTGCCCCTCGCTGGGTACTCCCTTGATGACTTCCATGTTCTAAGATTTATATTTAAAATCATTTTCGAAATGAAATATTTCCATAGAAACTACTTCTTTCTACTTACTGCTTCAGCCTTAACTACAGTACTGTGGTCACTAACATATACCACCTCACGTTATCACACTCGATTTTCACTGATGATGGAAGTCGATGGCACTGCCGAAACGTTTGGTTTTGCAGAAAACCTACGGCCAAACAGGCCAGGAAGGAATTTTAACAACAAACTACTTCTTTGTTGCCGATAACGTAGTACATATATATATATATATATATACAATTATCCCCTCCTCCTTCAACTATAATTTTCATTTATAGAAAATTACACCCACCCCGTTCAACTAGCCTCTTCATTTATAGATATTTCATCTACGTTTCTACAGTGGATTATTAAGATCTTCTTATCAGGATACTTTTTTATCAAAATTAAGTACTTTACTCTTGTTACAACAAAAAATGTTTCAGGTAAACTACCCTTTGGCCGTAACTGATCTTCACCAAAATCAATTGGCCTTGAGTCCTCTACAACACAGGTACATATGTAAAAAATTTATTTGATTCTGTTTGAATTTACGGCAGTTATCTTCGTCATGAAAAAATTTCTCTTGTTACAACATAAAATGTTGCAGGTAAACTACCCCTTCCCCTTAAATGATCTTCACCAAAATCAACAGGCCTTGAGGTCTCCACAATTTAGGAATGTATGCAAAACATTATTTGATTCTGATTGAATTTACGGCAGTTATCATTCATCATAGAAAAAAATTCCCCCGTTATAACATAAAACGTTGCAGGTAAACAACCCCTTTCCCTAAACCAATCTTCAACAAAAATAATAGGTCTTGAGAACTCTAGAATTTCAGGGGTGTATGCAAAACATTATTTGATTCTGTTTGTTTTTGCGGCTGTTATCGTTTGCCATAGAAAACAAAAATACCCTTGATAAAAAAACGTTGCTGGTAAACTACCCCTTTCCTTTAACCGATCTTCACCAAAAACAATAGGTCTTGAGTACGCTACAATTCAGGGCTGTATGCAAAAAATTATTTGAATCTGTTTGAATTTGTAGCTCTTATCGTTTGCCATAGTAAATACCCTTGTTAAAATATAAAATGTTGCTGGTAAACTACCCCTTCCCAATATCCGATCTTCAAAAAATCAACAGGCCTTGAGTTCTGTATAATTCAAAAAGGTATGCAAAAGAGTAGTTGATTCTGTTTGAATTTACGGCAGTTATCGTTCGTCATAGAAAAAATTACCCTTGTTAAAACATAAAATTATGCAGGTAAACTACCCTATTCCCTTAACCGATATCCACAAAAACCAGCAGGTCTTGAGAACTCTACAATTCAGGGCTGTATCCAAAACCTTATTTGATTCTGTTTGAAATTGCAGCTGTTATCGTTTGCCATAGAAAAAATTACCCTTGATAAGAAAAACGTTGCAGTTAAACTACCCCTACCCCTTAACCGATCTCCACCAAAAACAACAAGTCATGAGAACTCTACAAATCGGGGATGTATGCAACAGATTACTTGATTTTGTTGGAATTTGCGGCTCTTATCGTTCGATATAGAAAATACCCTTTTAAAAAATAAAATGTTGCTGGTAAACTACCCCTTTGCCTTAACCGATCTTCACCAAAAACAATAGGTCCTGAGAATTCTACAATTCAGGGCAGTATGCAAAACATTATTTGATTCTGTTTGAATTTGCGACTTTTATCGTTTGCCATAGAAAATATCCTTGTTAAACATAAAACGTTGCTGGTAAACTACCCCTTTCCCTTAACCGATCTTCACGAAAAAAAAACAATAGGTCTTGAGAACTCTATAATTCAGGGCTGTATGCGAAACATTATTTGATTCTGTTTGAATTTGCAGCTGTTATCGTTTGCCATAGACAAAATATCGGTATGGAGAACCATACATGACTTCCATGTTCTAAGATTTATTTTTAAAATCATATTTGAAATGAAATATTTCCATAGAAACTACTTCTTTCTATTGCTTCAGCCTTAACCACAGTACTGTGGTCACTAACGTATACCACCTCACGTTTTCGCACTCGATTTTCACTGATGATGGCAGTCGATGGCACTGTCGAAACATCTGGTTTTGCTGAAAACATTGGATTACGGCTAAACAGCCCGGGAAGGAGTTTTAACAAAAAAACTACTTCTTTATTGCCGATAACGTAGTACACATATAAAAAATTCTCCCCTCCCTCTTCAACTATAATTTTCATTAATAGAAAATTACCCCCACCCCGTTCAACTAGCCTTTCATTTATAGATATTTCATCTACGTTTCTAAAGTGCATTATTTTGAGCTTCTTATCAGGATACTTTGTTTATCAAAATTAAGTACTTTACTCTTGTTAAAACATAAAATGTTGCAGGTAAACTACCCCCTTCTCTTAACCGATCTTCACCAAAATCAATAGGCCTTCAGTCCTCTACAATTCAGGGATGCATGCAAAAAAATATTTAATTCTGTTTTATCGTTCGTCATGAAAACATTTATCTTGTTACAACATAAAATGTTGCAGGTAAACTACCCCTTTCCCTTAACCTATCTTCACCAAAATCGACAGGCCTTGAGCTCTCTACAATTCAGGCATGCATGCAAAACATTATTTGATTCTGTTTTAATGTGCAGCAGTTATCGTTCGTCATAGAAACAATTACTCTTGTTAAAGAAATGAAAAGTGGCATGTAAACTACCCCTTTCCCTTACCCGATCTTCACCAAAATCAACAGGCCTTCACTTCTTTACAATTCAGGACAGCATTCAAAAAAGTATATGATTCTCTTTGAACTTACGGCAGTTATCGTTCGTCTTAAACAAATTACCCTTACATAAAATATTGCTAGTAAACTACCCCTTTCCCCTAACCGATCTTCAACAAAATAAAGAGACCTTGAACACTCTATAATTCAGAAAGGTATGCAAAAAAGTAGTTGATTCTGTTAGAATTTACGGCAGTTATCGTTCATCATAGGGAAAAAATTACCCTTGTTAAAACATAAAATGTTGCAGGTAAACTACCCCATTCCCTTAACCGATCTTCACCAACACCAACAGGTCTAAAGAACTCTACTATTCAGGGCTGTATGCAAAACATTATATGATTCTCTTTGAATTTGCAGCTGTTATCGTTTGAGATAAGAAAAAATTACCCTTGATAAGAAAACGTTGCTGGTCGACTACCCCTTGCCATTAACCGATCTTCACCAAACACAACAGGTCTTGAGTACTCTACAATTCAGAGCTGCATCCAAAAAATTATTTGATTCTGTTTGAATTTGTGGCTCATATCGTTTGCCATATAAAATACCCTTGTTAAAACATAAAACGTTGCAGGTAAACTACCCATTTCCATTAACCGATCTTCACCATCACCAACAGGTCGTAAGAACTCTACTATTCAGGGCTGTATGCAAAACTTTATATGATTCTGTTTGAATTTGCTGGTGTTATCGTTTGACATAAGAAAAAATTACCCTTGATAAAAAAAAACGTTGCAGGTAAACTACCCCTTGCCCTTAACCGATCTTCACCAAACACAACAGGTCTTGAGTACTCTAAAATTCAGGGCTGTATGCAAAACATTATTTGATTCTCTTTGAATTTACGGCAGTTATCGTTTGCCAAAAAAATTACCCTTGATAAAAAAAACGTTGCATGTAAACTACTCCTTCCCCTTAACCGATCTTCACCGAAAACAATAGGTCTTGAGTACTCTACAAATCAGGGCTGTATCCAAATAATTATTTGAATCTGTTTGAATTTGCGACTGTTATAGTTTGCCATAGAAAAACATACTCTTGATTAAAACATAAAACGTTGCAGGTAAACTACCCCTTTCCCTTAACCGATCTTCACGAAAAACAATAAGTCTTGAGAACTCTATAATTCAGGGCTGTATGCAAAACATTATTTGATTCTCTTTGAATTTATGGCAGTTATCGTTTGCCAAAAAAATTACCCTTGATAAAAAAAACGTTGCATGTAAACTACTCCTTCCCCTTAACCGATCTTCACCGAAAACAATAGGTCTTGAGTACTCTACAAATCAGGGCTGTATCCAAATAATTATTTGAATCTGTTTGAATTTGCGACTGTTATAGTTTGCCATAGAAAAACATACTCTTGATTAAAACATAAAACGTTGCAGGTAAACTACCCCTTTCCCTCAACCGATCTTCACGAAAAACAATAAGTCTTGAGAACTCTATAATTCAGGGCTGTATGCAAAACATTATTTGATTCTCTTTGAATTTATGGCAGTTATCGTTTGCCAAAAAAATTACCCTTGATAAAAAAAACGTTGCATGTAAACTACTCCTTCCCCTTAACCGATCTTCACCGAAAACAATAGGTCTTGAGTACTCTACAAATAAGGGCTATATGCAAAAAATTATTTGATTCTGTTTGAATTTGTGGCTATCGTTTGCCATAGAAAAAAAAATCTACAGACACACACCCACATAGACAGACAGACAGACACACACACAGACACTTTTCGAAAAATTACTTTTTTTTATGTTTTGAGTGTAGTACAATCAGAATCTGCAATAATCTCGAACACAATTTTTTTTGACATCACCATACTTCCATTTCCTTAAGGAACATGGAAGTAAAACGTTGCTGGTAAACTACCCTTTTCCCTTAACCGATCTTCACCAAAAACAACAGGTGAATTATCGAATTATCAGGCAGCCACAAGGTAAATCAATTTATTATAAAAACAACAGGTCTTGAGAACTCTACAATTTAGAGTTGCATGCAAAAAATTATTTGATTATTTTTGAATTTGCCGCTGTTATCGTTTGCCATATAAAATACCCTTGTTAAAACATAAAACGTTGCCGGTAAACTACCCCTTTCCCTTAACCGATCTTCACCAAAAACAATAGGTCTTGAGCACACTACAAATCAGGGCTGTGTGCAAATAATTATTTGATTCTGTTTGAATTTGCGGCTCTTATCGTTTGCCATAGAAAAAATTACCATTGTTGAAACATAAAGCGTTGCAGGTAAACTACCCCTTTCCCTTAACCGATCTACAACAAAATCAACAGACCTTGAGTTCTGTATAATTCAAAAACGTATGCAAAAAAGTAGTTGATTCTGTTTGAATTTACAGCAGTTATCGTCCGTCATAGAAAAAATTACCCTTGTTAAAACATAAAATGTTGCCAGTAAACTACTCCTTTCCCTTAACCGATCTTCACAAAAACCAACAGGTCTTGACAACTCTGCAATTCAGGCCTGTATCCAAAACATTATTTGTTTCTGTTTGAATTTGCGGCTGTTATCGTTTGCCATAAAAAAATTACACTTGTTAAAAAAAACGTTGCCGGTAAACTACTCCTTTCCCTTAACCGATATTCACCAAAAACAATAGGTCTTCAGAACTCTATAATTCAGGGCTTTATGCAAATATTATTTGATTCTGTTTGAATTTGAGGCTGTTATCGTTTGCCATAGAAAAACATTACCCTTGATAAAAAAAAAGTTGCAGGTAAACTACCCCTTTCCCTAAAACCGATCTTCACCAAAATCAACATACATTGAGCTCTGTACAATTCACGGCTTTATGCGAAACATTATTTGATTCTGTTTTAATGTGCGGCAGTTATCGTTTGCCATGGAAACACTTACTCTTGTTAAAACATTAAAAGTGGCAGGTAAACTACCCCTTCCCCATAATCGATCTTCACCAAAATCAATAGGCCATGAATCCGCTGCAAGTCAGGCACAGATGTAAAAAATTATTTGATTCTGTTTGAATTTACGGCAGTCATCGTTCTTCATGAAAAACGTTCTCTTGTTACAACATAGAATGTGTCTAGTAAACTTACCCTTTCCCTTAACCGATCTTCAACAAAATCAACAGACCGTGAGTTATCTACAATTGAGGAAGGTATGCACAAAATTATTTGATTCTGTTTAAATTTGGGGCAGTTATCGTTCGTCATAGAAACAATTACTCTTGTTAAAACCAGGTGCGGCTCGTTCTTAGGGCGCTAAAACGCGCCTTTCTAGTTTAAATCATATCACTAAACAATCCATTATCACCGCTAGTTCAAAGTCATTATATCTTTATTTAATACTTCGAACGAGAAAATGTTTTCGGGTTAGGTAATAGCAGAAATGTTTTTGGAACAGCATCACGGCGCTCTTTTAATGGCGCCCATTTCTCCATCCCGCACTCTGTACAACGTTGAATGAACCTGTAAGCTTATAGGCGGTATTTCCACTGCCAATTGATGCGTATCCTATCGCGCCTCGTTAAGCAAAAAGTGACGTGATTCACTCCGTACAACTAATCGCAGACTATTAATAGTCTGAGTTTGCTCTTTTAGGTGTTTAGACTTTCTCCACTGTGATTAATTCAGTGCAGGCATTTGTTTAGTGTTTAGGTTTTGAGTGTGTGTATTTATTTAATAGCGTCAAGAATAATTTAGGTAAATATTGTACTGTCGAATTATTAGGTTTTGTTTTATCATTTTACCCAAGTGTCTGCAGGGAAGAAATAGAAAAGGAGATACAAGCTTCTGAATTTGTGGCAATCGAATGTAACTAGACAACCGATGTGAAAAGCCAGTGCATATGGTATTAGTTTTTAAATACATGTTTAAGGAATCGGTATACAAAACGGTTTGCGGATTTCTCAGTCCTAAAGGTAAATATGCAGAAACCTTAGCAAAGTGCGTAGTGGACAACATAAATCGTCTTCTGCACACATCACTGGAAACGTTAATAGTTGAGACTTACATGCCATTAATGTTATGTGTGGTTCTGTTGTACAGTGTACAGGCAAAAATTAGAGAAGTGTATCTGCTCGCATAATTTGTACACTGTTACACTCACCAAGTAATTTGTTATTAGAAATAGCAACAAGTGTAAACAACAAAGTTAGAGTTCTTTCTCAAATCTGTCTGCCATTCAAGCACTTTTGTCACACTCATTTCTACGAACGAACGTTTTGGAGGAAGTAATGTAGGCCTAAGCCAGGTTACCCAGAGTTTCTATAACAAAATGGAATTACTACATTCGTACAATCAACATTGTGTACGAAAACCAATATAAGTTGGAAGAATGTTTTGAAATTTTGAAGAAAATTTTACAAACAAACTCTCAGTTAATGAAGGAATGGTCACAGAAGGACTCTTCTGAACCAAAATTTCATGTTCCAGCTAACTTTTTTCCATAGGATTCTATACCACATGAACATAATATACCAATAACTACAGAGTAGGAACAAAGGCAGTGTAATGTGGAAAAGTGACATCAGAATTTTTGAAAATGAGATGTAGAAAGGGAGGGAGAAAATAAATAAAATAGAAACACAAATAAATGAGGATTCCTTGAGTAACCAAGAAAAAAGAACAATAATGTTGGATGCAGCACTAGAATAGGGGAAGCAAAAGAAATATGTGACATCATTATAACTCAAGTAAAAGGTAGATTTACTTACACGGGACACCTGGTGGCAGCTTTGTTGAAGTCCAATGATGGCTTGTTTCCACTTTTTTCTACAAACTTTCAGGAAGAAAAGGTTTTAGCGAGTGATTCAGCATTACCTTTTCTTACAAGAAAACAAAGTTTGGAGTGAATTGAAACAATTATATTAGCGTATATTATATTAAAGGCACAATAAGACTTCTTAAATTTATGAAAGAAAACACTCTTACGTCAGTTTTCAAAGATGTATTGAAGCTTACAAAAATTATCATAACTACCCCTCTGATAACTGCCAAACTTGAGCGCTGCTTTTTGACTCTGAAAAGACTGAAAACTTTCTTGAGAAATACAATGAAAAACGAGAGACTGAATGCTTTTGCGCTGCTATCTATTAGCAAGGAACTTATTAAAGAAATGAAGGACTTTGATGATAGAATGCTAGAAAAATTCATTAATTTATAGGAAAGGTGAATGGAATTTCTACAAATAAATGATCTGTTAAGAGTATAGCTATCATAAAAATAATAGTAATAATAGTAGGTTTATAGTGTAAATATAGTATAGGCTATTACTTTTTTGTGGGAACAGTATAGACATTTTGTGGGCACTTTCGACACTAAAGAGACAGTGAAGAGACTAAGAATGTGTTTAGTTATGTTTATTAATAAAATAGCGGACTATCTACAGCAGCTCACAATGTTTGAGGTGAGTTCAAATTTCTATAAAGACTAAAGGCCACGCCCTCTAGCCTCTTAAGTCATGAGCCGCCACTGCTTAAAACATAAAATGTGGCCGGTAAAATACCCCTTTCCCTTAACCGACCTTCACCAAAATCAACAGGCCTTCAGTCTTTTACAATTGATGAACGTATTCAAAAAAATATTTGATTTTGTTTGAATTTGCGGCAGTTATCGTTCGTCATAAAAAATTACCGTTGTTAAAACATAAAATGTTGCCAGTAAACTACCCCTTTCCCTAAACCGATCTTCAACAAAAACAATAGGTCTTGAGAACTCTACAATTCAGGCCTGTATGCAAAACATTATTTGATTCTGTTTGAATTTGCGGCTGTTATCATTTGCCATAGAAAATACCCTTGTTAAAACATAAAACAGTGCCAGCAAACTACCCCTTTACCTTAACCGATCTTCACCAAAAACAACAGGTCTTGAGAACTCTACTTATTCAGGCCTGCATGCAAAAAATTATTTGATTCTGTTTGAATTTGCGGATGTTATCGTTTGCCATAGAAAAAAAATCTACACCCACATCCACCCACCCACGCACACACACACACACACACACACTCACACACTTTTTGAAAAATAACTTTTTTTCATGTTTTGAGGGTAGTACAATCAGAATCTGCAATAATCTCGAACACGATTTTTTTTGCCATCACCATACTTCCATTTCCTTATGGAACATGGAAGTAAAATATCGGTATGGAGAACCATACATTACTTTCTTATTCTAAGATTTATATCTAAAATCTTTTTCGATATGAAATATTTTCATAAAAACTACTTCTTTGTTGCCGATAACGTAGTACCCATGACATATAAAAAATATCGGTATGGAGAACGATACATGACTTCCATGTTCTAAGATTTATATTTAAAATCATTTACGAAATGAAATGTTTCATAGAAACTACTTCTTTCCACTTATTGCTTCAGCCTTAACCACAGTACTGTGGTCACTAACGTATACCACCACACCTTATCGCACTTGATTTTCACTGATGATGGCAGTCGACGATACTGCCGAAACGTCTCGTTTTGCAGAAAACATTAGACTATGGCCAAACAGCCCGGGAATGAATTTTAACAACAAACTTTGTTGCCGATAACTTAGTACTGTACATATAAAAATTATACCCTCCCCCTTCAACTATAATTTTCATTTATAGAAAATTACCCCCACCCCGTTCAACTAGCCTCTTCATTTATAGATATTTCATCAACGTTTCTACACTGGATTATTAACATCTTCTTATCAGGATACTTTATTTATCAAAATTAAGTACTTTACTCTTGTTACAACAAAAAATGTTTCTGGTAAACTCCCCTTTCCCCGTAACCGATCTTCACCAAAATCAATAGGCCTTCAGTCTTCTACAACTCAGGCACATATGTAAAAAATTATTTGATTCTGTTTGAATTTACGGCAGTTATCGTTCGTCATGAAAAAATTTCTCTTGTTACAACATAAAATGTTGCAGGTAAACTACCCCTTTCCCTTAACCGATCTTCACCAAAATCAACAGGCCTTGAGTTCCCTACAATATAGGGATGTTTGCATAAGTTATTTGATTCTGTTTGAATGTGCAGCAGTTATCGTTTGTCATAGAAAAAATTAACCTTGGTATCACATAAAACGTTGCTGGTAAACTACCCCTTTACCTTAACCGATCTTCACCAAAATCAATAGGCCATGAACCCTCTGCAAGTCAGGCACAGATGTAAAAAATTATTTGATTCTGTTTGCATTTACGGCAGTCATCGTTCTTCATGAAAACCGTTCTCTTCTTACAACATAGAATGTGTCTGGTAAACTACCCCTTTCCCTTAACCGATCTTCAACAAAATCAACAGACCGTGAGTTATCTACAATTGAGGAAGGTATGCACAAAATTATTTGATTCTGTTTAAATTTGCGGCAGTTATCGTTCGTCATAGAAACAATTACTCTTGTTAAAACCAGGTGAGTCTCATTCTTAAGGTGCTAAGGCGCGCGCCTTTCTAGTTTAAATCATATCACTAAACAATCCATTATCACAGCTCGTTCAAAGTCATTATATCTTTATTTAATACTTCGAACGAGAAAATGTTTTCGTGTTAGGTAATAGCAGAAATGTTTTTGGAACAGCATCACGGCGCTCTTCTAATGGCGCCCATTTCTCCATCCCGCACTCTGTACAACGTTGAATGAACCTGTAAGCTTATAGGCGGTATTTCCACTGGCAATTGATGCGTCTCCTATCGCGCCTCGTTAAGCAAAAAGTGACGTGATTCACTCCGTACAACTAATCGCAGACTATTAATAGTCTGAGTTTGCTCTTTTAGGTGTTTAGACTTTCTCCACTGTGATTAATTCAGTGCAGGCATTTGTTTAGTGTTTAGGTTTTGAGTGTGTGTATTTATTTAATAGCGTCAAGAATAATTTAGGTAAATATTGTACTGTCGAATTATTAGGTTTTGTTTTATCATTTTACCCAAGTGTCTGCAGGGAAGAAATAGAAAAGGAGATACAAGCTTCTGAATTTGTGGCAATCGAATGTAACTAGACAACCAATGTGAAAAGCCACTGCAGATGGTATTAGTTTTTAAATACGTGTTTAAGGAATCGGTATACAAAACGGTTTGCGGATTTCTCAGTCCTAAAGGTAAATATGCAGAAACCTTAGCAAAGTGCATAATGGACAACATAAATCGTCTTCTGCACACATCACTTGAAACGTTAATAGTTGAGACTTACATGGCATTAATGTTATGTGTGGTTCTGTTGTACAGTGTACATGCAAAAATTAGAGAAGTGTATCCGCTCGCATAATTTGTACACTGTTACACTCACCAAGTAATTTGTTATTAGAAATAGCAACAAGTGTAAACAACAAAGTTAGAGTTCTTTCTCAAATCTGTCTGCCATTCAAGCACTTTTGTCACACTCATTTCTACGAACGAACGTTTTGGAGGAAGTAATGTAGGCCTAAGCCAGGTTACCCAGAGTTTCTATAACAAAATGGAATTACTACATTCGTACAATCAACATTGTGTACGAAAAACAATATAAGTTGGAGGAATGTTTTGAAATTTTGAAGAAAATTTTACAAACAAACTCTCAGTTAATGAAGGAATGATCACAGAAGGACTCTTCTGAACCAAAATTTCATGTTCCATCTAACTTTTTTTCATAGGATTCTATACCACATGAACATAATATACCAATAACTACAGAGTAGGAACAAAGGCAGTGTAATGTGGAAAAGTGACATCAGAATTTTTGAAAATGAGATGTAGAAAGGGAGGGAGAAAATAAATAAAATAGAAACACAAATAAATGAGGATTCCTTGAGTAACCAAGAAAAAAGAACAATAATGTTGGATCCAGCACTAGAATAGGGGAAGCAAAAGAAATATGTGACATCATCATAACTCAAGTAAAAGGTAGATTTACTTACACGGGACACCTGGTGGCAGCTTTGTTGAAGTCCAATGACGGCTTATTTCCACTTTTTTCTACAAACTTTCAGGAAGAAAAGGTTTTAGCGAGTGATTCAGCATTACCCTTTCTTACAAGAAAACAAAGTTTGGAGTGAATTGAAACAATTATATTAGCCTATATTATATTAAAGGCACAATAAGACTTCTTAAATTTATGAAAGAAAACAATAGTATGTCAGTTTTCAAAGATATATTGAAACTTACAAAAATTGTCATAACTACCCCTCTAATAACTGCCAAACTTGAGCGCTGCTTTTTGACTCTGAAAAGACTAAAAACTTTCTTGAGAAATAAAATGAAAAACGAGAGACTTAATGCTCTTGCGATGCTATCTATCAACAAGGAACTTGTTAAAGAAATGAAGGACTTTGATGATAGAGTGCCAGAAAATTTCATTAATTTATAGGAAAGGCGAATGGACTTTCTACAAATAAATGATCTGTTAAGAGTATAGCTATCATAAAAATAATAGTAATAATACTAGGTTTATAGTGTAAATATAGTGTAGGCTATTACTTTTTTGTGGGAACAGTATAGACATTTTTGTGGGCACTTTCGACACTAAAGAGACAGTGAAGAGACTAAGAATGTGTCTAGTTATGTTTATTAATAAAATAGCGGACTATCTACAGCAGCTCACAATGTTTGAGGTGAGTTCAACTTTTTTTTAAGCTTAAGGCCGCGCCCTCCAGCCTCTTAAGTCACGAGCCGCCACGGCTTAAAACATGAAATGTGCCAGGTAAAATACCCCTTTCCCTTAACCGATCTTCACCAAAATCAACAGGCCTTCAGTCTTTTACAATTGATGAACGTATTCAAAAAAATATTTGATTTTGTTTGAATTTGCGGCAGTTATCGTTCGTCATAAAAAATTACCGTTGTTAAAACATAAAATGTTGCCGGTAAACTACCCCTTTCCCTAAACCGATCTTGAACAAAAACAATAGGTCTTGAGAACTCTATAATTCAGGCCTGTATGCAAAACATTATTTGATTCTGTTTGAATTTGCGGCTGTTATCGTTTGCCATAGAAAATACCCTTGTTAAAACATAAAACAGTGCCAGTAAACTACCCCTTTACCTTAACCGATCTTCACCAAAAACAACAGGTCTTGAGAACTCTACTATTCAGGCCTGCATGCAAAAATCATTTGATTCTGTTTGAATTTGCGGATGTTATCGTTTGCCATAGAAAAAAATCTACACCCACATCCACCCACCCACGCACACACACTCACACTCACACACTTTTTGAAAAATAACTTTTTTTCATTTTTTGAGGGTAGTAAAATCCGAATCTGCAATAATCTCGAACACGATTTTTTTGCCATCACCATACTTCCATTTCCTTATGAAACATGGAAGTAAATATCGGTATGGAGAACCATACAAGACTTCCATGTTCTAAGATTTATATTTAAAATCATTTACGAAATGAAATGTTTCCATAGAAACTACTTCTTTCCACTTATTGCTTCAGCCTTAACCACAGTACTGTGGTCACTAATGTATACCACCAACGTTATTGCACTCGATTTTCACTGATGATGGCAGTCGACGACACTGCTGAAACGTCTGGTTTTGCAGGAAACATAGGACTACGGCCAAACAGCCCGGGAAGGAATTTTAACAACAAACTACTACTTTGTTGACGATAACGTAGTACACATAAAAATTATCTCCTCCCACTTCAACTATAATTTTCATTTATAGAAAATTACCCCACCCCATTCAACTAGCCTCTTCATTTATAGATATTTCATCTACGTTTCTACAGTGGATTATTAAGATTTTCTTATCAGTACACTTTATTTATCAAAATGAAGTACTTTACTCTTGTTACAACAAAAAATGTTTCTGGTAAACAGCCCTTTCCCCATAACTGGTCTTCACTAAAAATCAATAAGCCTTGAATCTTCTACAACTCTGGCACATATGTAGAAAATTATTTGTTTCTGTTTGAATTTAAGGCAGTTATCGTTCGTCATGAAATAATTTCTCTTGTTACAACATAAAATGTTGCTGGTAAACTACCCCTTCCCCTTAACCGAACTTCACCAAAATCAATAGGCCTTGCGTTCTCTACAATGTAGGGATGTATACAAAAACTTATTTGATAATGTTTGAATTTACAGCAGTTATCGTTCGTCATAAAAAAAATTAACCTTGTTATCACATAAAATGTTGCAGGTAAACTACCCCTTTCTCCTAACTGATCATCACCAAAATCAATAGGCCTTGAGTACTCTACATTTCAGGGCTGCATGGAAACAATTATTCAATTCTGTTTGAATTTACGGCAGTTATCGTTCATCATGGAAAAATTTCTCTTGTTACAACATAAAATGTTGCAGGTAAACTACCGCTTTCCCTTAACCGATCTTCACCAAAATCAACAGACCTTGAGGTCTCTACAATATAGGGATGTATGCAACAACTTATTTGATAATATTTGAATTTACGGCAGTTATCGTTCGTCATAGAAAAAATTAACCTTGTTATCACACAAAACGTTGCCGGTAAACTACCCCTTTCTCTTAACTGATAATCACCAAAATCAACAGGCCTTGAGTACTCTACATTTCAGGGCTGCATGGAAACAATTATTCAATTCTGTTTAAATTTACGGCAGTTATCGTTCGTCATGAAAAAATTTATCTTGTTACAACATAAAATGTTGCGGGTAAACTACCCCTTTCCCTTAACCGATCTTCACCAAAATCAACAGGCCTTGCGTTCTCTACAATTTACGGATGTATGCAAAAACGTACTTTATTATGTTTGAATTTACGGCAGTTATCGTTCGTCATAAAAGAATTACTCTTGTTAAAACTAAATACAACTATTATATTAACGACTCGGAACACAAAGTTTTCTATAAGTAAAAAAATAGTTTTACCTGACAACCTGAACCGGTTTTCACCTTTAAAAGGCTTCTTCAGAGGTTGCCGCTGGTAGCGCTCTCCGTCCTGTTGTGGGCGACGGAAACGAAGTTTCGAAAGATTGATGTTGTGTGTGTGGAGTGAGATATGTTCGAATAATGCGTGCGATTTGCAGCGGCAACCTCTGAACAAGCCTTTTAAAAGTGAAAACCGGTTCAGGTTGTAAGGTAAAACCTTATGTTTTTACTTATAAATAACTTTGTGATCCGAGTCGTTAATACAATAGTTGTATTTAGTTAAGTAACGGACACGCCATGGACAACGAAATCCAGGAACTTGTTAAAACATTAAAGGTGGCAGGTAAACTACCCCTTTCCCTTAACCGATCTTCACCAAAATCAACAGGCCTTGAGTTCCCTACAATATAGGGATGTTTGCAAAACATTATTTGATTCTGTTTGAATGTGCGGCAGTTATCGTTCGTCATAGAAACAATTACTCTTGTTAAAAAATTAAAGGTGGCCGGTAAACTACCCCTTTCCCTTAACTGATCTTCACCAAAATAAATAGGCCTTGAGTCCCCTGCAACTCAGGGACATATGTAAAAAATTATTTGATTATGTTTGAATTTACAGCAGTTATCGTTCTTCATGAAAAACGTTCTCTTGTTACAACATAAAATGTTGCCGGTAAACTACACCTTTCCCTTAACCGATCTTCACGAAAAATAATGGGTCTTGAGAACTCTATAATTCAGGGCAGTATGCAAAATATTATTTGATTATGTTTGAATTTGCGGTAGTTATCGTTTGCCATAGAAAATGCCCTTTTAAAAAATAAAACGTTGCTGGTAAACTACCCCTTTCCATTAACCGATCTTCACGAAAAATAACGGATCTTGAGAACGATATAATTCAGGGCAGTATGCAAAATATTATTTGATTATGTTTGAATTTGCGGCTGTTATCGTTTGCCATAGAAAATACACTTGTTAAAACATAAAACGTTGATGGTTAACCGATCTTCACCAAAATCAATAGACATTGAGGTCTCTATAGCTCAGGAAGCTGTGCAAAACATTATTTGATTCTGATAGAATTTACGGCAGTTATCATTCGTCATAATAAAAATTACCCATGTTAAAACATAAAAAGTTGCTGGTAAACTACCCCTTTCCCTAACCTGATCTTCAACAAAAACAATGGGTCTTGATAACTCTACAATTGAGGGCTGTATGCAAAAACGTATTTGATTCTGTTTGAATTTGCGGCTCTTATCGTTTTCCATAGAAAATGCCCTTTTAAAACATAAAACGTTGAAGGTAAACTACCCCTTTCCCTTAACTGATCTTCACGAAAAATAATGGGTCTTGAGAACTCTATAATTCAGGGCAGTATGCAAAAAATTATTTGATTATGCTTGAATTTGCGGCTGTTATCGTTTGCCATAGAAAATACCCTTGTTGAAACATAAAACGTTGATGGTAAACTACCCCTTTCCCTTAACCGATCTTTATCAAAATCAATGGGTCTTGAGATCTGTACAATTCAGGACTCTATACAAAATATTTTTTGATTGTGTTTGAATTTGCGGCTGTTACTGTTTGCCATAGAAACAAATTACCCTTGATTAAAAAAAAACGTCGCTGGTAAACTCCCCCTTTCCCTTAACCGATCTTCACCAAAATTAATAGGTCTTGAGTACTCTACAATTCAGGGATACTTGCAAAACATTATTTGATTCTGTTTGAATATTCGGCAGTTATCGTTCGTCATAGAAACAATTACTCTTGTTAAAACATTAAAGGTGGCTGGTAAACTACCACTTTTCCTTAGCCGATCTTCATCAAAATAAACAAACCTTCAGGTCTTTATAATTCAGGAATGTATGCAAAACATTATTTGATTTTCTTCGAATTTACGGCAGTTATCATTCGTCTTAATAAAAATTACCCTTGTTTAAACATAAAATGTTGCTGGTAAACTACCCCTTTCCCCTAATCTATCTTCACCAAAATAAACAGGCCTTGAGTACATAAAACTTCAGGAATGTATGCAAAAAATTCTTTGATTCTCTTTGAATATGTGGCAGTTATCATTCGTCAGAAAAATAAAATTACCCTTTTTAAACATAAAACGTTGCAGTTAAACTACCCCTTTCCCTTAACCGATCTTCACCAAAATCAACAGGCCTTGCGTTCTCTACAATTTACGGACGTATGCAAAAACGTATTTTATTATGTTTGAATTTACAGCAGTTATCGTTCGTCATAAAAAGAATTACTCTTGTTAAAACTAAATACAACTATTATATTAACGACTCGGAAAACAAAGTTTTTTTATAAGTAAAAACATATAGTTTTACCTTACAACCTGAACCGGTTTTCACCTTTAAAAGGTTTCTTCAGAGGTTGCCGCTGGTAGCGCTCTCCGTCCTGTTGTGGGCGACGGAAACGAAGTTCGAAAGATTGATGTTGTGTGTGTGGAGTGAGATATGTTCGAATAATGCTTGCGATTTCCAGCGGCAACCTCTGAAGAAGCCTTTTAAAAGTGAAAACCGGTTCAGTTTGTAAGGTAAAACCTTATGTTTTTACTTATAAATAACTTTGTGATCCGAGTCGTTAATACAATAGTTGTATTTAGTTAAGTAACGGACACGCAATGGACTACGAAATCCAAGAACTTGTTAAAACATTAAAGGTGGCAGGTAAACTATCCCTTTCCCTTAACCGATTTTCACAAAAATCAACAGGCCTTGAGTTCCCTACAATATAGGTATAGGGATGTTTGCAAAACATTATTTGATTCTGTTTGAATGTGCGGCAGCTATCGTTCATCATAGAAACAATTACTCTTGTTAAAAAATTAAAAGTGGCCGGTAAACTACCCCTTTCCCTTAACTGATCTTCACCAAAATAAATAGGCCTTGAGTCCTCTGCAACTCAGGGACATATGTAAAAAATTATTTGATTCTGTTTGAATTTACAGCAGTTATCCCTCTTCATGGAAAAAGTTCTATTGCTACAACATAAAATGTTGCTGGTAAACTACCCCTTTCCCTAACCTGATCTTCAACAAAAAACAATGGGTCTTGAGAACTCTACAATTCAGGGCTGTATGCAAAACCTTATTTGATTCTGTTTGAATTTGCGGCTCTTATCGTTTGCCATAGAAAATACCCTTGTTAAAACATAAAACGTTGATGGTAAACTACCCCTTTCCCTTCACCGATCTTTATAAAAATCAATAGGTCTTGCGAACTATACAATTCAGGACTATATACAAAATATTTTTTGATTGAGGAAGGTATGCACAAAATTATTTTATTCTGTTTAAATGTGCGGCAGCTATCTTTCATAATAGAAACAATTACTCTTGTTAAAACATAAAATGTGGCCGGTAAACTACCCCTCTCCCTTAACCGATCTTCACCATAATCAACAAGCTTTCAGTCTTTTACAATTGAGGAACGTATGCAAATCAATCTTTGATTCTGTTTGAATGTGCGTCAGTTATCGTTCGTCATAGAAAAATGTACCATTGTCAAAACATACAATGTTGCAGGTAAACTACCCATTTCCCTTAACCGATCTTCACCAAAATCAATACACATTGAGGCCTCTATAGCTCAGGAAGCTGTGCAAAACATTATTTGATTCTGATAGAATTTACGGCAGTTATCATTCGTCATAATAAAGATTACCCATGTTAAAACATAAAACGTTGCTGGTAAACTACCCCTTTCCCTAACCTGATCTTCAACAAAAAACAATGGGTCTTGAGAACTCTACAATTCAGGGCTGTATGCAAAACCTTATTTGATTCTGTTTGAATTTGCGGCTCTTATCGTTTGCCATAGAAAATACCCTTGTTAAAACATAAAACGTTGATGGTAAACTACCCCTTTCCCTTCACCGATCTTTATAAAAATCAATAGGTCTTGCGAACTATACAATTCAGGACTACATACAAAATATTTTTTGATTGTGTTTGAATTTGCGGCTGTTATTGTTTGCCATATGAACAAATTACCATTGATTTGAAAAAAAACGTCGCTGGTAAACTCCCCCTTTTCCTTAACCGATCTTCACCAAAATCAATAGGTCTTGAGTACTCTATAATTCAGGGATACTTGCAAAACATTATTTGATTCTGTTTGAATGTGCGGCAGTTATCGTTCGTCATAGAAACAATTACTCTTGTTAAAACATTAAAGGTGGCTGGTAAACTACCCCTTTCCATTAGCCGATCTTCATGAAAATTAATAAAACCTTCAGGTCTTTATAATTCAGGAACGTATGCAAAACATTGTTTGATTTTCTTCGAATTTACGGCAGTTATCCTTCGTCGTAAAAAAAATTACCTTGTTTAAACATAAAATGTTGCTGGTAAACTACCCCTTTCCCTTAATCTATCTTCACCAAAATAAACAGGCCTTGAGTACTTAAAACTTCAGGAATGTATGCAAAAAATTGTTTGATTCTCTTTGAATATGTGGCAGTTATCATTCGTCATAAAAATAAAATTACCCTTTTAAAACATAAAACGTTGCAAGTAAACTACCCCTTTCCCTTAACCGATCATCACCAAAATCAACAGGCCTTGAGTTCCCTACAATATAGGGATGTTTGCAAAACATTATTTGATTCTGTTTGAATGTGCGGCAGTTATCGTTCGTCATAGAAACAATTACTCATGTTAAAAAATTAAAGGTGGCCGGTAAACTACCCCAGTAGTATAGGTATGTATGTGCTGGGACAAGGTCAATGACCCCGGAAGTAAACAAAGATGACCTTGACCCCGGAAGTAAACAAAGATGACCTTGACCGAGACCTTGACCGCCCCCGGAAGTAAACAAAGATGACCTTGACCTAGAGCAAGGTCAAGGTCAAGGTTGATGTCAAGGTCACGGCCAAGGTCAAGGTTGATGTCGAGGTCAAGGTCTCGGTCAAGGTCAAGGCTGGTTATGACGTAAGCAATATGATTTCCAATGACGTGTTCAAGGGAATTACGTAATAACATGTGAACACATGCGGTTGACCTTTCGATTAAACCGCGCCCAAGAAAATTGCGCAATAACACGTGAATGTATGTGGTCGATTAAACCACATCCAAGAAAATTGTGTAATAACACGTTTTCATCATGATAGAAAAGTTGACGTCCATATTTTGAAAAATAAAAATACGAATTAATCAGGATCGAACCTATGAAACTATACATCGAATTAAGAAACAACGATTTAATCTACACGGCTAATTCGTATTTTGAATATCTTACTAAATCATGTGAGGAAAAGAGAAAATTCTTTAGAAATGTACATATTTTTTTTCTTTATTTTTTCCAACATAAACATACAATTGTTATAATGTTTTTACATAATGTTGATAACTACATTTATTAACTTTCTGCTGATTATAAAGACCATTAGTAACATCATTTATACTATCAACTAGCTTAAATTGATTATGTTGTATGTTTAACATTACTTTGTACTCATTCACCTTTTCAGGTACAAATTTAAATATTTTACAATTACACATATTAAAATTTTTAAGCCCAATATTTTTAGTATCATAAATGTTATAAACTACATTCTTCCGCCGATTATATTTGTTTCGCGTGTTAAAAACTTGTTCCATCATTCACCAACGAATAATGACCGTAGGGTAGTGTATCTATTTTATTATCGCAAAGGATTCTTTTATTGTCTAAATTACTTAACGCCAATTTGTTGCACGTAATCGTTTCAACTAGATGTTTTTTCGATCGGAATAATTTCATCATTCTATAGCTATTAATTTTATTATTATCCTTATTTATAGTTACGGGTTTATTATTTGTAAAAACGGTTTTAGAATAGACGCACTCTTTAAAATCTTCAAAGCTTATATGTTTGCTAATAACATTTTTTTTAATTCCTTTTGCTCTTTTTTTAATTTTGTTATCCGCAGTTTTAAATGTATATAATTTAGAGCGTAAACCGATAAATTCTTTAATCGGTACACCCACACATTCATCTTTAAATTTACCAATAACTTTTTTATTTTCATCCGAATAGCACGGATGATTGGGCGAATAATCTGATGTATCAAAGTGTGTAAATAAATCTGAATCTAATATGTCTTTATAAAAATCTTCTGTACGAATTTCGTAAAAAAAGCTATCTGTATCTGTATATAAGAGCAAAAGCTTTTCACCATATTTTTTCTTCATTATATCGTAATGAAAATCATACATTAACGTTTTACTTATTTCTAATACGCTAAATCCGATGTATATTGGTTTATCTAAAAATAAACGTTTTTTATCCGATAATACCGCACATAACGATTTATTATAAATTATTCTGTCTTTAAATACCGGTTGTGTAATTAAATTTAATAATTTTTTCTCATCACTTACAAGTTTAAGGTCAATTCTTTTTCTCACGTTCTCCATACATTTACCGAACACCGAGTTGTTTAATAATTTAAAAAAGTCTTTTTCAAAATCATTTTTAGCTTGTTTTCGTTTTTCTGTATTTAAGTCAATGTACGTTTTTAACCAAGGACCCTGCAAAAATTCTATAATACGATGAATTTTTATAACTTTTAAACCGTGTTTAACAGCTTGTTTTAAATTAATGTAATGACATACATATTTTTCTTTATTTTCTAATGTTGTTAACAATTTTTGTTGTTTTGTTCCTTTAACGCATTGATTAACTGGTAGAAACGGTAAATCGCTATGATGATCATGTAAGTGATGAGGATACTCAACGTCTACTTCTAAAATATAACCGACGGGAGAATCGTCTGCAATATCTAGTATATTTAAATTATCGTTAGGATCTTTCCAAGTAAAACCAGCATACGGCATACATTTACTCATTGCCCAACCGTACAGATTATTCGCGTCTAAATAAGTTAAAAATTTAATCGGGTTAGTTACATCAAATGTTTCTGGAATATATTTATTGTTAGCAACAGATTCTTTTTTTATGCAAACACTTATTCCCCCCCTCACCCCATTTTCAAAAAGTAAGTACATTTCATAATCGGTTAATAATTCCAGTTTAATTTTTGTATAACTTAACATTGCATCAAATGCAAAACCTGGTACTGTAAAGTAGTGTGCGCAGTCTAGTTTATAAGATTGCATACAAAGAGATCTAAAATTTTCAAAAATATCACACAATAATAAAACATCAATTTTTAAATAAAGATCGCTATACTCCCCAAGAGTTTGTATATTAAAATGATTCCAAACTTTACACGCGTGTTCATAATCATCATTTCCAATTTCCGAATCATTTAGTGAACTATAAAAACAATCTTTTGGAGGTAATCTACATTCTTCCAACTTTTTCCAGGAATTCGTATATTCGTAAGGATACACACCTTTCCTGGTAACTAGCGGCATACTGTCTACAGAAAAAAATTTTCCAGTATAAAAAAACTTATCCTTAGGTAGATTATTACTGAGCTCAGCTCACGAACAATTCATAAACCGATAAGTATCAATAAATCTAATATTTAAACCCGAATGTGTTTTCTTTGCAAAAGAAATATATTTTTCTCTTGTATTAGGAATTACATGAATATTTTTTACATCATAGCCCAATTGTCGCACTATAAAATGCGAATCATAATTAGAACTACCATGTATGAAAACTGGTACAAATTTCTGTTGTTCTCGTTTCAGGTTACACGTATTACATAATACCGCACGAAATCGACCGGTTAAATGACAATGATCGCGAACTTTGGGATATAATAACGTAAATTCCTTATTACACATTTCGCAATGTGTAGCCAATTTAAATTTTATTTTATCATCTCGATTCATATGTAAAGGTATATTTTTTTTAATAAGTAAACCGATTAAATTAATTTTTTCAACTAAATATGTCATAAAATTTTCCGCAGCATTTTTACCACGATATAAGTAAGGTTCTGAAGGTAATCGGTTTCTAATACTTTCAGAGATATTGCTATCTATAACAAAATATACGCAAAAACTCATCGGAATATGAAATTCGTTAACTGTAGTAAATTTGTTTTCGGGGTTGGGCAAACAAGTACTAACAGGTTTCAAAATACATTCGAAATCTGCATATACCACAGTAGGAACCCTATATTGATAATGAAAATTTTTAAATTCTAATATGTTGTTGTCAGTAGTTGGTAATGCTATTTTTACGGGCGAATACTTTCCGCAATATCTACTATGAATTTTTAATTTTTTTGACTTTTTAGTAAAAAACGAAAAACAACGTTTACATATTTCAATTACTTCTGTATGTTTTGTTAACTGTGGTCTTATTAACTTGGAAAAATCCTTTATATAACAATAATGGTAATTAGCATTATTCAATTTATTTAATACTAGAAGGTCAAAATGATTATTTTTTTCTTCCCTACACACTTTAAGAGGAAAAATTGATTTTTTTTCATCGATAGAATAAATGTTTATTGACACATTATTATTTTTTTCAAAACGAGAAATTTGGTTTAAAGGTGTAGGAAAGTCTATATGTTTAAAATCAAATTTATTTTCTAAATTAAAATAACGAAAATTAACCCGTTCAATGTGAGGTCCAGTAACATAACGACATAAGATTGACCATTTAAAACAAAAAATATCATTATTTTTTGGATTTATTATACATTTTTTATTTTGTAAGAATTTTGGAAGTGGAATATATGAAGCACCTCTTAATGGTTTAAATCGATTTATTCTTAGTAAAATTCCGTCTATACAGTGAAGACTCCATCCGGAACCTTTCCCCATATATATGTTTTCATCGTGACAAATCTCTCTAATCGAATTATTTAATATCATATTTAAATTATCGTTTTCTAAAACTGGGATGTTTTTTGTTTTAAATGATCTGTCCTGTGTTTCATTTATGACAGGTTTTATGTATGTACATTCGACAACTATGTTGAATTTTATTGGACCAAACATTGAAATTATGTTACTTAAAATTGTAACTATATTTAATTTAATGTAATCTAATAACAAACAAATGTCCTTATAATTATTATTAGTGTTTTTATAAAAATATGTTTTTAAATTTCCTTTAAATGCATTCTCTATTTCTATGAAACTATTTGATTCAACAATTTGTTGTAATCTCGCCGTTTTTAATTTTAAATTTATTGATGATGATGATGATGATGATAATGATGATGCTGGAGATGATGGTGGTGTTGACCATGTTGTTGTTGACTCCAAATCTTGTACACGTGACGGTCCAGGTTGTGGCGAAGGTGTTGTTTCACGAGATGAAGCATGTTCTTCCTCAACAGTATTTCTGGCAAATTGTCTTTTTTTAAATGGCAGATTTTTGTCCATTGCAATCTATAAAAATATATTTAAACAAACGATATTCATATCGGTTCTATAATTATAAAAATTTATTATCCTTGTATAATTTTTATACTTACGTCAGTTACTTGTTCTTCTTGTGTAAAGTAAACTGTATTGTTGGCTCCTTATGTGTGTGGTTGTATTATCTATCTTTATATAGTCGCGTAAAAAGTAGAACAGCAGAGTGATCTAATCTTTATACTTTGAACTATTGTTGTGTAACACGCCCACCGTTTTTGCAATGCAAGATAATCTTTCTCGAGCGCGGTTTAATCGAAAGGTCAACCAGCTTTTCCTATAGTGAGAAACAGTATATATAAAGCGCCTTAGAATTGTATTGTACACGCTCAAACTGCTTCAATAAGAAGAATCAGCAAGTTGTTTCTGCATCGCTTTTTATACAGCAAACTCTATCAGGTAATTATTATTTTTTTGTATACTTTAAAACTTTATTTACAAATTAGTTATGTAACAAAAAACGATTATTTGTATGTTATAGAATCAATAATGGCCGCATCAATTCTTTATTTTAAAAAATTATCTAAAAACGCTTATCCACCTGAAAAGTTAACTAATCAGTCTGCGGGTTTTGATCTCCGTAGTGCGTATAATTATAAAATTAATGCTAACGGAAAAGAATTAGTAAAAACCGATTTAGCTGTTAAAATACCTGACGGTTGTTACGGGAGAATTGCACCACGTTCAGGATTGGCTCTTAAATATCACATCAACGTTGGAGCTGGTGTGGTAGATAGAGATTATAGAGGGAACGTAGGTGTGGTTATTTTTAACCATTCGTCAGCGTATTTTAACATAAATAAAGGTGATCGAATCGCGCAACTGATTTGTGAAAAGATTGAAGAACCGGAACTGAGAGAGGCATCAACTTTAGATAGTACTGAGAGAGGTGATAACGGTTTTGGTTCTACGGGTGGGATAAGCGGATTAAATGATAATGATGAAAATAAAGAATTATTGCTAGAAATCGATAAATTTTTAGCGGAAGGCTAATAAATTTTTTGTTTTTCTAGTAATGGACATCGCTGGACCATCTCACCACATCGAGGAATATGTTTCATTAGAAGACATCCTTAAGCTATTATATTTTTATGGACTTTCGTCTTTATGTTTATGGGAAGATGTGCTAAAGAAAATTAAAACTGATATTGTCAATTCAGATGATGTAGATGTTTTTAATTTATATAGTAGACTAATAGAAATAACAAAAAATATTAGAATCGCTTTAGAATTAAAACTAGTTCGCTCGCAAAAGGATTTATCACTACTAAATAATTATTTGTTTGATATTGATGAAGTATACGAATATTTAAATACAACAATTGTAAATTTTAAAGAAAAAAATATATTAAAATCGACATTTATAATTATTAATTCTTTAATAAAAAATAATATGATGTGTGATAACGATAGCGAAAAGTTTACAATAGATATAGATAATGAAGAGGAGGATGAGGACGAATTTGATAAAGTTTTTACATCCGTAAAAACTAACGAAAATGATAAAAACAATCTCCGTTTTGAACAAACTGTAATGTTTCAAGCTGGGGGAACAAGGAAAACATTGACCACACCTGGTGAAAAAGGGGGGTATTTAATCAAAATTGAAATAATTGACACAAAAAATTTGGTAAACGTTGCTAAAAACGATAGATGGACTAAGGCCGCCTACAGGGCCACATTTTTAGTAGATTCTTCTAAAGACTTGAAATACGTTCAATTATATAAAATGATTTTAAATGTTGCGAAGAATTTGGCAAATATTAAAAATGTTAAAAAAACAAAATTTAAAAATTTTTAATGTTTTCCTTGTTTACTCGAATCTTGTATTTTTTTATTTAAAAATTGAGTGTATATTGTAAAACATTTATGTAATAAAAAAATTTAACACAATTTTTATCTCTAGTTTTAAAAACACAATCCCCAAACATGAAACCTATATATAATTACAGATATGGAACCGACTGAGGTTTTTATCAATTTCTTCATCTTGTTGATGGTGACGATACATACGTCTCAGTCGAGGATCCAAAGACCTGTAGCCGTCGTAAGACCGATGCGTCGGCGGTTACCATCACCACCACCAGTACGAAATGTACGACCACGAAGGGGACCGTCACCACCACCACCAGATGAAGAAACAATACAAATTATTGATGATGATGATGATGATGATGTTATAATAATAAACTATTTATAACATAATAAAAATTTTTTATTATTTCACATAAAGTTTATACATATTTATTTATTTGTGCTACACAGTCCCAACATCTAAGTCTTTTAACTTTTTGGTGTTTATCACATTCACTATTCCAATAATGCATCAACCAATCGCTTATATAACAAACATTATTTAAAGCACATTTATTTACATTATGTTTATAAGGACAGTTAACACTATACACATTCTGAAGTTTCAAAATATTTAAAGATGGACATCCTAAAGTTTCGATATCGATAATTCCAGCATACGAATTTAGTTGTGTTTCCAACAACAGCTTCTTTTCCGATCCTTTCACGTAGATACGTTTAATTTTGGATAATTTATCGAAAATCGTTTGTAGTTCAGAGTAGTCTTGAAGCCCGCAGTTCCAACTAAATCCGTGTAATCTCTCTTTAAGCCAGTTTGTATGTTTTTTCTTTTTATTTGATAAATGTTTATAATCGAATGGTGGTAAAAATAAATGATGTTCTCTAACGCCAACAAGCTTGGCGTTTTCTATTTTTTGCATACACAACTCTTTAATAATAAAGTTTTTTCCGTCATCTCGGAAACCTTGAAAATCGACAACGTATTCAACCATTCTTATTGAATGCAAAAGCGTGAATACTGTAAAAATATTCTTCATGCTTCATTATAAAACGATTAGATAAGCGATTTTCTTACGGAACCAGATAACGGTGTGTATTGTATAATTGTATCATAGATAATAAGACAGTAGATTGCAGTTTTTTCGGGTATATTTTGAGATGTTTCTATTTCAAGACGAACATCTATTGAACCCGTTTTTAATGATTCATTTTGCTTAGAACAATCGATAACAAACAGAGGCGTATGAGTTATAAAATTTTCACGATTCATCATTGGCGCGTCCTTACTACCATAGTAATATGAAGATTGAAATCGTCTGTAAAATTCGTGTAAAAGTAACAATTGACCATTCAGATTGTCGTATGGATAGTATTCTGAATTCAAATATAATTTAATATTACGTAGTGATACGGAATCAAAATTTGCCGAATTCTTGTGTATATTATTTTTCCTATCAGACTGAAAGCCAACAATAACGTAACGAGGTTTTTCTGCTTGTGATGACGTTTTGACAGTCCAAGTGTGCTGCTTCGCTTGTGGTGTAGACGGATATTCATAAAGCTCCCATTTCCTAAAGGGGATCAATATAGGTTCATCACGCTCTATTATTTTAAAAAAATCATATTTTTTTTCATCATTTACATACACATATGGCATTATCCATGATATCTGTTTTATTGTAAATTTACATCCAGTCACCGATTCTGGTAAAACAACAGCGTTACTATCGGTCGATGCTCTTATTAAAACTAGTTCTTGCTTTATATTTAGCAGAATACGTTTATAATCCTCAACGAATCCAAACAACATTTTTAATGGAATACAGAATAGGAGATCTTTTTCAGATGGCGATAGAGCCCCATATAAATTTTCATTCCAAGCAGCATTTTCTAAAGTATTAACTTCATAAGGTTTAATTGTTAATAGATTCTTCATCGTTGTCGTTATTCCAACATTTTTAATTCGATCAATTTCTGACCCACATATTTCATATCTAATTTCATCAAATAAAAATGCCACAGCGTTTGAAACTAATTTATACGTTTGATCAAATACACCTAAATTATTTGTGTATTCTAATAGTATATAGAGATAACTATCATGTGGAAACGTAAAAACATCTTGTTGATTGATTGGTATTCTAATTTCATCATTATTATTATACGTGCTTGAAGTATACGGATGATGGGTCTGATATTTTAATCTTACTATCGCATCATCTTCATATACGGGATTGTTTAATATATTTAAAATACTACTACTCATTTTTTCGAATATTCACTTATTACTGTTAACCCCAATAATTGTAAAAATTTCTTATTTTGAGGTGTTAATCGTTTAATATTTTTATCTCTACTGATCTTATTCAGATCGTTAACAACCGTTTTATCGGTGTTACCATAGCAAAAAATAAGCCTCATTTTTTTCTCAGGTGTAGACGTAACGTTATTATCTCGTCTCTAAAATTAATCGGTCTTCCTTGTTGATCTTCTAATCTTACTGTAATACGATGTATTCTCGATGTGTTTACTGGTAAATAAATTACATTTGTTGGTATTTCAACTATTTTAAATCCTGGTGGAACCGTAGGATAAAACTCGTGTATTATATGACCTTCAATACCGTTATTAAATGAATAACTAACAAGATTGCAAACTAATCGAACGGCCTCTACTCGAACAATACTTATTGGTAAGGTTGAGCTGTACCATTTATTAGGCTCAAGCACACATTCTTCAAAACCGAATATGGAGGCAAGAGAATTAGGCTTTTTAAAATCGATTAATACATTAGACAAAATTTCGCTTTTCAGCGTATTGTTATTCGCCTTTATCACCACCCGAACGTGTTCATAATTTTTAATTAAGTAATCATTAATATATGTTGCAATGTCTGATATTTCGTAAGAACCTGTAGGTAATTCAATTTTCTTATCGCCATCAAAATATAGTATATTATTTACACCTTCTTCCACGTTTGGTATTGAATTGTATGTCATGAAATCGATTAATCCAAGTTCCCATTTTTCGTTATTATTTAATTCAATTGGTGGAAAAATGTCACACTCCAATTCAGGTCCTTTGCCGCTTAAAGAAAACATTGTTCGCAAGAAATTGAAGACATAAGTGTCCACAATTAACTGAACCCAATTTTTGCTTTCGTGTATAATTATAACTAATTTCGATAGGATGTTCTATGGATGAAGAAAAATAGTTAATCAGCTCAATAGGCGGTTTTAAATTACCAAAGCTATCAAAATAATTAATTTTATTCTCATGTTTTACGTAACACACCCAATGCGTGCCTTGACCGTAAATACTGTCTAAATTAACAATACCAGCCTCATTTTTCCATATAACACTGTTTAAAGGTAACGTATCACGCATAAACACACCTCTAAAATTTGGAATTTTTAATCGATTAATATATAACAATAACTCGCTCGTTGAAAGCGGGCGAATTGGGATATGTTTAATTATTTCCGCCGCCGCCGATTTGATTTTTTTTTTTTAACGCCTCCACCCGTTTTTTTATACGGTCGTAAGTATAATCCTTTACCTTTCAAACATTTCTTTTTTGAAACCTTCTTCTTCTTCTTTACACCCCCACCAAATTTGCTTTTCGCCTTCATAATATTAGTTACAGCCCACGCAGCGGCTTTCTCCGCGAGCGAAGCGTCTTCTGATTTAACACGTTCCCAAGCTCTTTCAGCTAAGTCTTTATCCGCTCTAGCACGGTTTGTAGAATCTGAATATTTAGAATAGGCGATATCGTGTTGTTTACACGCCGCGTCAAGCTTATTAATTCCAGGGTCTCCTCGTTGCAAGCGTTTAGCCAACTTCGTACCTGGTCCACAATATTGATAACCGGGTATATGAAGTTCAACTGGTAATAAGTCGATTGATTTGTTAATAACAGTACCAAGAATGTCGCCCACTAGCCCGCTCCCCTCTTTATCGTTCCGATACACGCGCATTTATGATTCTTCATACAAACTCTGTACCATATATATAATATAAAATTCGTGTCTACTTTTAATAGGTTTGTCTGTTGTAAGTTCTTTATATAATTTGTACAATATATTTAGCAATTTTTTATCATATTCGAGAAACTGATCATATACGTATTTTTTATTTACAACACCATAATCGCTTTCAGGCTCGCTAACATTAACAAGTTTAGCTTTTTTAAAATCCAGCTCACCATCACTATTAAAATCTACTCTTTTGTCTATGTATTCTTCAACCTCGTGTTTCAAAGTGTTCAAAGTATTGTCTAAAGTTTGTTTATTTATACCATCAGTTAAATCAACAGGTTCAGCCACATTAATTAATCTATTATTCTTAAAGTCGCAACACCCAGGTTGTATAAGCGAATTGGGTAATTTATTATCCACATAAAATTTATTTGCGGCGTCTTCTTGTTCTTTAGGATTTTGTAGTCGTTCGATAACGTGATTCTCAGCATCAAAAGAGTTTCTTTTTTTATTAAATATAATAGTATTGTTTCTTAAATATTCCACATTTACAACATCGAGTTTAGATATGGGTGAAGCAACATTTGTAACACGATTATTTTTAAACGAATAAACAGAACCATCTTTCACCTTAACCGGAATTCTATTAACTAAAGAAGTTTTCATCGTATTTTCACAATATATTTTATTCGCAGCATCAAAAGGTTCTTGCGGATCGGCTAAATTAGTAATTTTTTTCATTTTAACATCGAAATGATTACCAATATTTGATAAAGTAATCGAGTTTTGTTTCACATATTTAACGTTCACAGCTTCATTATCCGTTTTCGGGTCTCCAACATTGCACAGCCTTTTGTTATTTATATTAAAATTTCCATCCTTTGTTAATTTAAACCCCTCACCCGGTGGACCGCGTTGAATTTTTGATCCTGTCACCAGTTCTCCACTATAGTGTCCGAATTTGTCAACGCTCATTTTGAAAATATGGCCTCAAACGATGCACCGTCTTCTTTCATTATCCCCGCCTCATGCAATTCTTCTATAATTGATAATATCTCATTGCTATGACCTGAATGACCAGCACTTTGAGAAGCGATTAACAATTGTAGCCGTTTACATAATTCGTTTATATCATCCCAATAGACATAATTAGGCTTGTTGTTATTTAATTTTAATAAACCTCGACCACGATTTTCCGGTTTAGATGTTGAAATAATCGGTTTAATTATATTTTTATATTTGTAACTAGCGCTGCTTTTTACTCTATTTGTCGTTAAATTTAAATATGCACCTGTTTTACTTATCATATGTGAATATGCGTTTAAGTCTTCTTCCGAATATAAATATGCGTCCGGGTGTTTTTTGAAAATAAGATCGTACAAACCAGGCGTACCTTTATATGTAAAACCGTTGATTATAATATCATCATTTTCTTCAATTTTCATAGGGTATTTACCCAACATTAAAGTAGTACCATTCGTAAAATACGGACCAAAAACGTGATCGATATCGTGATTACCATCATCAAAAAATTTACGCATATATTGTCTCGCTAGCAGTCCTTTAAACCATATATCAATATAATGATCAATCGATTTTCGTCCTTCTGGTGTTGATATCAATTCTTCTGCTGTAGGTAGCGTTTCATACGTTTTTTCTTCTTCGCGCGGTAACGGAAGCGGTGTATTTGGTGGTGCTGGGCGTTTATTCGATAATGTATTGTTTTCAGATTCATCTGAAAACCTTTTGTTTTTTAATCGCTCCTGAATATCGTCCATTTCAACATCCGCATCTCGTTCTTTCTCCTTACTTGGCGGTGTAACAGTGTTCTTTTCTTGTACTAACTTTTGTAATGGAGCGACAACGGGCCTTAACGATTTTTCTGCAAGTTCTTCTTCATCAATAATGTTTTGTGTTAAAGTCTGATGTTTCTTTCGAATATTCTTTCTTATCTTCCCAATCTCTTTAGCGAGCTTCTCACACTCATCTAGAGAACGTGACTTTCTCGGTGCCATGATGAAAAATAATTGAACGAACAATTACAAGTCGTTAATATAGATATCAAAATCAAAACGGTAACGCCCTCCACAGTTCATATTGCTTTCTTTATCTATTACAAGGAAACCCTTTTTCCGTCGTGTCCACGCTTTTGTACAAATATCTTTAAACACTTCAAACGTCATGTCTGTATTTACGTGATCACTATATATATGTTTTAAATTTAAATCGTCCTGTTTAAAAATAATTATTAAATTTGCATTATCGCGTATCAAATGTTTTGGTATTCGAACATAAGTTTGACATATATATATAACATTGTTTTTTTTATGTCTACACATTGTAAAATGGTTTCTAATGTTGTCCTGTTGCTCGCACGCTACATCGTCAAATATAATAACCGAATTTGATTTAGCATCGTCAGGATGAATCACTTGATCATTTTCAGAAAATTTATAATAATCTATTTCCGACATATCGGATAAAACCATATCTAAAAATTTATATTTTGTTTGATAGAGCGATTTTGAAAAAATATATACATTTTCAAAATATAACCCGTTAGGATCAAACAGCAGATTTAACATTAAATTTGTCTTCCCTGTATCGCTGGGGCCTATGATAATACATCTGACATTATTTGGTAATAAATCGCTATGAACTTTGTTCTCTTTTTCTATCGATTTACCAAAGTTGCGGATACGCAGTCTCTTTGTTTGTTGTACAAACTTCATTTTGATAATAACTAATACAGATTAAATAACACGATTTTTATCAATCCAGCTATTGCTAGATTTATCATATCCCAACCACTTAACAAATAATTTATTACCTCTACGCTTTAATATTTTTTCGATTAAAAATATATCTCCAAATTTTGTTTTACTAATTTCTTGTTCGTAAAACCCCCCATCTAATACGATTCCTTTATCATCTCTTAAAATATAAGTCCTGGGTGCTGTTGGTTTAATACTATCAACTGTAAATATTTCGTTTGTCCAATTTGGTAAATAACCCTTTGTAAATACTTTCTTATATTTACTAATTCTTACTCTATCACCAACTTTAAATTTTGGCGGTTTCTTATTAAGTAGTAATCGTTTTTTATTTATTTGTGATAGGACTAACTCTTCATTATGTAAGCCTACATCTATTGGTTTCATCTTAATAGTTCTGTGTACGCTATTATTATATTTATGTAGTAAGTTGGGAAGAATTTCAATCCATGTATATTCCCCGCTAGAAGTAAACCACTTCCACATATAGTTTTTTAATGTGCGATTAAAACGTTCGATTATGGACGCTTTTTTATCAGAATAAGTAGAATAATGGTTTATATTATAATAACCAAGCAATCGTTGAACGTGTAAATTATAGAACTCTTTTCCGTGGTCGGTTTGTAAATGTTTCATTTTGTTCGCTCGTAAGATAGGTGAAAGAGCTTCCACAATATCGTTTGAAGATTTTGTTTTTAAAGGAATGGCGAACGCATATTTACTAAAACAGTTTATTATTGTTAATATATACTTATAACCTTTATTTAACTTTGAAAACGATATCATGTCTACGAGGTCGGCTTGGTACAAATCGTGAACGCCTTTCAACTCTACATTACGTGTTGGAAAATTCCGTCTGGCTTGTTTGTGTAGTTCATCGCTGATAATCTGTCTAACACTCATTATTATTCTAAATACAGTAACAAAGTGATTAAATAGGTTGAAAAATCAGTTAATAAACGCATACTATTTCTGTTATCACATTTTTTATTTACAATTGCACAGTTGCATATTTTATTTTACAATTGCGATTTATGTAATTTTACTAGTAAACAATCTGGTGATGCTTTTTGATGTTCAGTCCAAGGATCATCGGTCGCTTCCCATTCGTCAAGAACAACTTTACATTCTACACACATTGCTTCATCGCTATTTCCTGTATAAAAAAATCCCGCTAATAAAAGCTTATCGGCTGCTGGTAAACGTTTTGGCCAAGCACAGAATGTAGCTTCCATCATTTCCTCAGTTGCACTAACACACATCTTTGCATCTGAATAATCCGCAATACACTTTTTAGATTTTGCATAGTTTTCATATTTGTAAGGCAAATAACGAACTCTTTTACATTTCGGATGTGAAAGTTTATGTATAAATTGAATATGTGTGATAGTAAAATAATTTTTTGTTTTAAATCCGCACTCGCTACAAACAATAATTCTTGAACCTGGTGTATGAATAAAACCCTCATTTTCAAAAAAATCTAACAAAAACTTTTCGCATATTGTCACCATCTTGAACCGATTATATCTTTTGTTTCTTCTTCACAGTCTATGTCTATTAGTATTTGGTAACGACATCTTTCTAATTTTTTCAACACATCCGTATATGAATAAGATACTGGAAAATGAATCTTAATTATACACTCTTTCCTTTCAAATTTGATAACATCCGCTTCAGAAAATTCGTTAATTATTAGATAACACACATCGTTAAAAGAATACTCTCCTAAACCTAAGTGATCTACAAAATAAACGCGCCAATTCAAAGCGTGCACGTTTTCCGTATCACTCTGCAAAGCCATACTGAATGTGACTTATAAAAAGGGGATATATATATATACCCCGACAGAAAGCATATGATGAAAATATATAAATAGGAGATTAAAAATAAATATTTAACAAAAATTTTAAAACTATAAATCTTTTATTAATTCTTTCATAAACGGTCTTATAGTTGAGTCTGGTCTGTTAGCTATAGATTTTAGTTTAGTGATTTCCCCAGGCGTCAGACGTTTTGGAGAAAAAAACCATTTATGTAGGAGACGCTCCTCCTCCTTCCGTTTTACGTTCTCATGATCCATTGAGGTGGGCTTTCGTTTTACGTTCTCTTGATCCAGCAAGCGTTAACGCCTCGGCGCGCTTTGTGTAAAATTAAATACAGTTTATATAGCAAGTGGAACACGTGCTGTTTTTTTGTAATGCAAGCAGGATGTAGTTAACCGACTTACGCAACACACATTCACTTTCTGGTTATTACACAATATCGAGGTCAACTAACCGCTTAGCGCGGTATAAATATTTTTTTAATTTTTCCTTTGTATTATTAACTTCTGTATCAAATCTTTTAATTGATATAATACGTCATCATTTACACATTCCAATCCAAACACTGAAAGATTATTTCTTTCCGTTTTTGATAGCTTGCCAGTAAATTCGTTAAACGCGAAAATCGTATTATTCTTAAAAAAATATATATTACCATCTATGAACCTAAATGACGAGTCGATATTAGGAGGTATCCCTGGAAAACGTTGAGATATATATCCCCACGATCTAATTGTAAACGAACACTCATCAACCTCTCTAAAATAATTATCATTATGAAATATAAAAGTTTTACCTGTATAACTATTGAATACAGTATGCAATTTACTTGGCTGAATATTAAACACGGATGAAAGATATTTTGGGTAACCATGAATTAATTGAAGACTTACTAAGTCGAACATATAAATAAGCGAATCAACGAACATCACTATCTCACCAGACGGACGTTGATAGACGGCTAAAACTCTTGAAAAGTTTTTTGGTAAAAATGTTAACCAATCCGTTATAATAATCGGTTTAGAATATATCATATCATCGGTGTTTACTATCCATAACCATTTCTCGTATAATATATATAATCGTTTGTCTGCTATTAGAAACGTGTTAAGGTTTTTAAGACGACAAAGATCGATTTTACTATCAACAACAGAATAATTATCTTCTTCTTCAACTGGTGATCTAGGCGTTGTAGAAACTGGTACCATATTTTGTTGTGGTTTACCATACAAATTTTGAATAGCCAAAACATCATCATCGCTTAATTCAATTTCGCCATTATAATATGCAAACATAACAGAATCCGGCACATCGGAGTGTGATAACCCTATCGTGTGTCCGATTTCGTGAATTAAGGTTGAAAACAGATTTGTATAACCAGGAGACTGAATTTTGTCGCTAGAATATGACCATATCTCATCCTCGTCTACATGAATTTCCCGTCTTGAATTTGCATAATCCGGATAAAATGCGTGTGCTAGCGAGCCTGATTTACCATCAAACTCTCTCGTACACTGTGTTAATTGTGTTTGCATCATATGTTTTAGACGTTTATTAGAAATTAAAATGTCAGTATTTGTTCTGTCATGTTTAAAACGTATACCAGATTTTTGTTCCCACACAGCAAAAGCTTTACTTGTTAATTCTAAAACCTCCTGATTAGCTAAATAATAATGCCATGTAATCAGTGGTTTATTCCATTTAAAAGCTGTTAAACGAAAATCGGATATATTATCTTCATTACCGCATCTGGGTTTTAGCATTAAATCTTGAGTTTCATTATTTAATTTTCCATCCGCAGGTAACTTGTAATATTCTTGAAAAATAAGTAACGCGTTGAAAATGTCCGTTTCGTTTAATAATTCTAAAGAAGTATTATCTTTCACTTGAAGATAACCATATTTATATAAATATGATTTTACTTGTTCCAACGTTGCGTTATCCGTTAAACAGACCGGTAAAATAAATACTAAAATTATAATAATTTTCATGTTCACACAACACAATCAACTGATGGTTAATCACTGCTGAAAAATAGTAATATTGGAAAACGGGGGCGCCATCTAGGAAAAACAAAAAATAAAAACTTTATAATCAATTTTTTATTTATACAGTATCCAGTTTTCAATATATGTATAAACATCTGAAAACGTTTTACCGCTTATATCTAAACACATAATATTACAAATTTCGGCAATAGATTTAAAATAATAATTTTGTAACAAAAAATATTCATCTGTTGCTAAATTAGTGTCAAAACCGTTTCTTTTTAATAATCGTTCCTTAACACTTTTAATATCTGAATCTATTAAAATCAACACATTAGACGATTTAAAATAATCTAACATCCACGAAGGTATAATTTCCTGTAACTCTGGAACACTTAATTTTTCGCCTTTTTTATTAACTATACCATACACAAACGGTGCTACGGGCGATCTGTCACAACACATTATTTTATAATTTTTTCCAATTTCACCATTTAAAAATAGTTGTGTCTGATACATAGAGTACCAACTAATCGTATTAAATTGTATTCCATCGGTGCGGGTATACAACTCTGGAAATTCGTTTCGCAACAGAGTCAAATCGGATGAGGATGTAAAACAAACGTTATTTTGATAAAGATTTGTCAATATGCTTGATTTGAAACATGCTGCTGTCCCATCTAAATAATATACAATTTTTCCAGACATAACTAATTTTTTAATGTGTCACTCCTTTTCTTTACTTCTTCACATTTCGGCGACCACTTCTCATGTTCATGGAACGGATCATCACCAACCTTCCAAAGACCTAATTCGAGCCCGCAGGAATAACAGCGTACTCTATCGTCCGGTCTGCTATTACCGCAATCACAACAGTCGTAAGAAACTTGTGGATAATAATAAAACCCCGCAGCTGCTAAAGCTGTTGGAGAAATATATGATAGAGGCCAATTCCTAAATGATAACCTCCTCTCATATAACTCCGTATGTGATTTATCAGGAGCGGATACACAATCTGCAATGTCAAATTTCACTCTTTGGCGGGTAGACGTAGAATCGGCCATACTGTGCTCTTTAAATAGACCGTTCTCCTTATTATCACCTGTTGACCCCTTCTCTTCCTCCATTATACAATAAACCCAACTTTCCGCGTCGCGTTTTACTACAGAATGACAATCGTCACATATAAAAAAGTAATATATTAAAAACACGTATTTTAAACGCTATCTGGAAACGATTACATGTAAACACGCGAACCCGAAACACGCATACGTCAACTTTTCTATCATGATGAAAACGCGTGTTATTACACAATTTTCTTGGGTGTGGTTTAATCGAAAGTTCAACCGCACGCGTTCACATGTTATTGCGTAATTTCCTTGAACAAGTCTTTGGAGATCATGTTGCTTACGTTATAACCAGCCTTGACCTTGGCCGTGACCTTGACCTTAGTCGCGACCTTGACATTGACCTTGACCTTGACATCAACCTTGACCTTGACCTTGCTCTAGGTCAAGGTCATCTTTGTTTACTTCCGGGGGCGGTCAAGGTCATTTTTGTTTACTTCCGGGGTCAAGGTAATCTTTGTTTACTTCCGGGGTCATTGACCTTGTCCCAGCACATACATACCTATACTACTTACCCCTTTCCCTTAACTGATCTTCACCAAAATAAATAGGCCTTGAGTTCCCTGCAACTCAGGGACATATGTAAAAATGATTTGATTCTGTTTGAATTTACAGCAGTTATCGTTCTTCATGGAAAACGTCCTCTTGCTACAACATAAAATGTTGCAGGTAAACTACCCCTTTCCCTTAACCGATCTTCAACAAAATCAACAGACCTTGAGTTATCTACAATTGAGGAAGGTATGCTCAAAATTATTTTATTCTGTTTAAATGTGCGGCAGTTATCTTTCATCGTAGAAACAATTACTCTTGTTAAAACATAAAATGTGGCCGGTAAACTACCCCTTTCCTTTAACCGGTCTTCACCATAATCAACAAGCCTTCAGTCTTTTACAATTGAGGAACGTATGCAAATCAATGTTTGATTCCTTGTGAATGTGCGTCAGTTATCGTTCGTCATAGAAAAATTTACCATTGTCAAAACATACAATGTTGCAGGTAAACTACCCATTTCCCTTAACCGATCTTCACCAAAATCAATAGACATTGAGGCCTCTATAGCTCAGGAAGCTGTGCAAAACATAATTTGATTCTGGTAGAATTTACGGCAGTTATCATTCGTCATATTAAACATAACGCATGTTAAAACATAAAACGTTGCTGGTAAACTACCCCTTTCCCTAACCTGATCTTCAACAAAAACAATGGGTCTTGAGAACTCTACAATTCAATACTGTATGCAAAAACGTATTTGATTCTGTTTGAATTTGCGGCTCTTATCGTTTGCCATAGACAATGCCCTTTTAAAACATAAAACGTTGCTGGTAAACTACCCAGCTCCCTTAACCGATCTTCACGAAAAATAATGGGTCTTGAGAACACTATAATTCAGGGCAGTATACAAAATATTTTTTGATTGTGGTTGAATTTGCGGCTGTTATTGTTTGCCATAGAAACAAATTACCCTTGATTAAAAAAAACGTCACAGGTAAACTCCCCCTTTCCCTTAACAGATCTTCACCAAAATCAATAGGTCTTGAGTACTCTACAATTTAGGGATACTTGCAAAACATTATTTGATGCTGTTTGAATGTGCGGCAGTTATCGTTAGTCATATAAACAATTACTCTTGTTAAAAAATTAAAGGTGGCCGGTGAACTACCCCTTTCCCTTAACTGATCTTCACCAAAATATATAGGCCTTGAGTCCTCTGCAACTCAGGGACATATGTAAAAAATTATTTGATTCTGTTTGAATTTACAGCAGTTATCCCTCTTCATGGAAAACGTTCTCTTGCTACAAACATAAAATGTTGCTGGTAAACTACCCCTTTCCCTTAACCGAGCTTCAACAAAATCAACAGACCTTGAGTTATCTACAATTGAGGAAGGTATGCACAAAATTATTTTATTCTGTTTAAATGTGCGGCAGTTATCTTTCATCATAGAAAAAATTACTCTTGTTAAAACATGAAATGTGGCCGGTAAACTACCCCATTCCCTTATCCGATCTTCACCATAATCAACAAGCTTTCAGTCTTTTACAATTGAGGAACGTATGCAAATCAATCTTTAATTCTGTTTGAATGTGCGTCAGTTATCGTTCGTCATAGGAAAATTTACCATTGTCAAAACAAACAATGTTGCAGGTAAACTACCCATTTCCCTTAACCGATCTTCACCAAAATCAATACACATTGAGGCCTCTATAGCTCAGGAAGCTGTGCAAAACATTATTTGATTCTGATAGAATTTACGGCAGTTATCACTCGTCATATTAAAGATTAACAATGTTAAAACATAAAACGTTGCAGGTAAACTACCCCTTTCCCTAACCTGCTCTTCAACAAAAAACAATGGGTCTTGAGAACTCTACAATTCAGGGCTGTATGCAAAACCTTATTTGATTCTGTTTGAATTTGCGGCTCTTATCGTTTGCCATAGAAAATACCCTTATTAAAACATAAAACGTTGATGGTAAACTACCCCTTTCCCTTCACCGATCTTTATCAAAATCAATAGGTCTTGCGAACTATACAATTCAGGACTGAATACAAAATATTTTTTGATTTAGTTTGAATTTGCGGCTGTTATTGTTTGCCATAGAAACAAATTACCCTTGATTTAAAAAATAACGTCGCTGATAAACTCCCCCTTTTCTTTAACCGATCTTCACCAAAGTCAATAGGCTTGAGTACTCTACAATTCAGGGATACTTGCAAAACATTATTTGATTCTGTTTGAATGTGCGGCAGTTATCATTCATCATAGAAACAATTACTCTTGTTAAAACATTAAAGGTGGCTGGTAAACTACACCTTTCTCTTAGCCGATCTGCATGAAAATCAATAAACCTTCAGGTCTTAATAATTTAGGAACGTATGCAAAACATTCTTTGATTTTCTTCGAATTTACGGCAGTTATCGTTCGTCGTAAAAAAAATTATCTTGTTTAAACATAAAATATTCCTGGTAAACTACCCCTTTCCCTTAATCTATCTTCACCAAAATAAACAGGCCTTGAGTACTTAAAACTTAAGGAATGTATGCAAAAAATTGTTTGATTCTCTTTGAATATGTGGCAGTTATCATTCGTCATAAAAATAAAATTACCCTTTTAAAACATAAAACGTTGCAAGTAATCTGCCCCTTTCCCTTAACCGATCTTTACCAAAATCAACAGGCCTTGCGTTCTCTACAATTTACGGATGTATGCAAAGACGTATTTTATTATGTTTGAATTTACGGCAGTTATCGTTCGTCATAGAAGAATTACTCTTGTTAAAACTAAATACAACTATTATATTAACGACTCGGAACACAAAGTTTTTTATAAGTAAAAACATATAGTTTTACCTTAAACCTGAACCGGTTTTCACCTTTAAAAGGCTTCTTCAGAGGTTGCCGCTGGTAGCGCTCTCCGTCCTGTTGTGGGCGACGGAAACGAAGTTTCGAAAGATTGATGTTGTGTGTGTGGAGTGAGATATGTTCGAATAATGCGTGCGATTTGCAGCGGCAACCTCTGAAGAAGCCTTTTAAAAGTGAAAACCGGTTCAGGTTGTAAGGTAAAACCTTATGTTTTTACTTATAAATAACTTAGTGATCCGAGTCGTTAATACAATAGTTGTATTTAGTTAAGTAGCGGACACGCCATGGACAACGAAATCCAAGAACTTGTTAAAACATTAAAGGTGGCAGGTAAACTACCCCTTTCCCTTAACCGATCTTCACCAAAATCAACAGGCCTTGAGGTCCCTACAATAGAGGGATGTTTGCAAAACATTATTTGATTCTGCTTGAATGTGCGGCAGTTATCTTTCGTCATAGAAACAATTACTCTTGTTAAAAAATTAAAGGTGGCCGGTAAACTACCCCTTTCCCTTAACTGATCTTCACCAAAATAAATAGGCCTTGAGTCCTCTGCAACTCAGGGACATATGTAAAAAATATTTGATTCTGTTTGATTTTACAGCAGTTATCGTTCTTCATGGAAAACGTTCTCTTGTTATAACATAAAATGTTGCAGGTAAACTACCCCTTTCCCTTAACCGAGCTTCAACAAAATCAACAGACCTTGAGTTATCTACAATTGAGGAAGGTATGCACAAAATTATTTTATTCTGTTTAAATGTGCGGCAGTTATCTTTCATCATAGAAACAGTTACTCTTGTTAAAACATAAAATGTGGCCAGTAAACTACCCCTTTCCCTTAACCGATCTTCACCATAATCAACAAGCCTTCAGTCTTTTACAATTGAGGAACGTATGCAAATCAATGTTTGATTCTGTGTGAATGTGCGTCAGTTATCGTTCGTCATAGAAAAATTTACCACTGTCAAAACATACAATGTTACCGGTAAACTACCCATTTCCCTTAACCGATCTTCACCAAAATCAATAGACATTGAGGCCTCTATAGCTCAGGAAGCTGTGCAAAACAATATTTGATTCTGATAGAATTTACGGCAGTTATCATTCGTCACAATAAGATTACCCATGTTAAAACATAAAACGTTGCCGGTAAACTACCCCTTTCCCTAACCTGATCTTCAACAAAAACAATGGGTCTTGAGAACTCTACAATTCAGGGCTGTATGCAAAAACGTATTTTATTATATTTGAATTTACGGCAGTTATCGTTCGTCATAAAAGAATTACTCTTGTTAAAACTAAATACAACTATTATATTAACGACTCGGAACACAAAGTTTTTTATAAGTAAAAACATATAGTTTTACCTTAAACCTGAACCGGTTTTCACCTTTAAAAGGCTTCTTCAGAGGTTGCCGCTGGTAGCGCTCTCCGTCCTGTTGTGGGCGACGGAAACGAAGTTTCGAAAGATTGATGTTGTGTGTGTGGAGTGAGATATGTTCGAATAATGCGTGCGATTTGCAGCGGCAACCTCTGAAGAAGCCTTATAAAAGTGAAAACCGGTTCAGGTTGTAAGGTAAAACCTTATGTTTTTACTTATAAATAACTTTGTGATCCGAGTGTTAATACAATAGTTGTATTTAGTTAAGTAACGGACACGCCATGGACAACGAAATCCAAGAACTTGTTAAAACATTAAAGGTGGCAGGTAAACTACCCCTTTCCCTTAACCGATCTTCACCAAAATCAACAGGCCTTGAGTTCCCTACAATATAGGGATGTTTGCAAAACATTATTTGATTCTGTTTGAATGTGCGGCAGTTATCGTTCGTCATAGAAACAATTACTCTTGTTAAAAAATTAAAGGTGGCCGGTAAACTACCCCTTTCCCTTAACTGATCTCCACCAAAATAAATAGGCCTTGAGTCCTCTGCAACTCAGGGACATATGTAAAAAATTATTGATTCTGTTTGATTTTACAGCAGTTATCGATCTTCATGGAAAACGTTCTCTTGTTACAACATAAAATGTTGCAGGTAAACTACCCCTTTCCCTAAACCGAGCTTCAACAAAATCAACAGACCTTGAGTTATCTACAATTGAGGAAGGTATGCACAAAATTATTTTATTCTGTTTAAATGTGCGCTAGTTATCTTTCACCATAGACACAATTACTCTTGTTAAAACATAAAATGTGGCCGGTAAACTACCCTTTTCCCTTAACCGATCTTCACCATAATCAACAAGCCTTCAGTCTTTTACAATTGAGGAACGTATGCAAATCAATGTTTGATTCTGTGTGAATGTGCGTCAGTTATCGTTCGTCATAGAAAAATTTACCACTGTCAAAACATACAATGTTGCCGGTAAACTACACATTTCCCTTAACCGATCTTCACCAAAATCAATAGACATTGAGGCCTCTATAGCTCAGGAAGCTGTGCAAAACAATATTTGATTCTGATAGAATTTACGGCAGTTATCATTCGTCACAATAAAGATTACCCATGTTAAAACATAAAACGTTGCAGGTAAACTACCACTTTCCCGAACCTGATCTTCAACAAAAACAATGGGTCTTGAGAACTCTACAATTCAGAGCTGTATGCAGAAACGTATTTTATTATATTTGAATTTACGGCAGTTATCGTTCGTCATAAAAGAATTACTCTTGTTAAAACTAAATACAACTATTATATTAACGATTCGGAAAACAAAGTTTTTTATAAGTAAAAACATATAGTTTTACCTTAAACCTGAACCGGTTTTCACCTTTAAAAGGCTTCTTCAGAGGTTGCCGCTGGTAGCGCTCTCCGTCCTGTTGTGGGCGACGGAAACGAAGTTTCGAAAGATTGATGTTGTGTGTGTGGAGTGAGATATGTTCGAATAATGCGTGCGATTTGCAGCGGCAACCTCTGAAGAAGCCTTTTAAAAGTGAAAACCGGTTCAGGTTGTAAGGTAAAACCTTATGTTTTTACTTATAATTAACTTTGTGATCCGAGTCGTTAATACAATAGTTGTATTTAGTTAAGTAACGGACACGCCATGGACAACGAAATCCAAGAACTTGTTAAAACATTAAAGGTGGCAGGTAAACTACCCCTTTCCCTTAACCGATCTTCACCAAAATCAACAGGCCTTGAGTTCCCTACAATATAGGGATGTTTGCAAAACATTATTTGATTCTGTTTGAATGTGCGGCAGTTATCGTTCGTCATAGAAACAATTACTCTTGTTAAAAAATTAAAGGTGGCCGGTAAACTACCCCTTTCCCTTAACTGATCTTCACCAAAATAAATAGGCCTTGAGTCCTCTGCAACTCAGGGACATATGTAAAAAATTATTTGATTCTGTTTGATTTTACAGCAGTTATCGATCTTCATGGAAAACGTTCTCTTGTTACAACATAAAATGTTGCAGGTAAACTACCCCTTTCCCTAAACCGAGCTTCAACAAAATCAACAGACCTTGAGTTATCTACAATTGAGGAAGGTATGCACAAAATTATTTTATTCTGTTTAAATATGCGCTAGTTATCTTTCACCATAGACACAATTACTCTTGTTAAAACATAAAATGTGGCCGGTAAACTACCCTTTTCCCTTAACCGATCTTCACCATAATCAACAAGCCTTCAGTCTTTTACAATTGAGGAACGTATGCAAATCAATGTTTGATTCTGTGTGAATGTGCGTCAGTTATCGTTCGTCATAGAAAAATTTACCACTGTCAAAACATACAATGTTGCCGGTAAACTACACATTTCCCTTAACCGATCTTCACCAAAATCAATAGACATTGAGGCCTCTATAGCTCAGGAAGCTGTGCAAAACAATATTTGATTCTGATAGAATTTACGGCAGTTATCATTCGTCACAATAAAGATTACCCATGTTAAAACATAAAACGTTGCAGGTAAACTACCCCTTTCCCTAACCTGATCTTCAACAAAAACAATGGGTCTTGAGAACTCTACAATTTACGGATGTATGCAAAAACGTATTTTATTATATTTGAATTTACGGCAGTTATCGTTCGTCATAAAAGAATTACTCTTGTTAAAACTAAATACAACTATTATATTAACGACTCGGAACACAAAGTTTTTATAAGTAAAAACATATAGTTTTACCTTAAACCTGAACCGGTTTTCACCTTTAAAAGGCTTCTTCAGAGGTTGCCGCTGGTAGCGCTCTCCGTCCTGTTGTGGGCGACGGAAACGAAGTTTCGAAAGATTGATGTTGTGTGTGTGGAGTGAGATATGTTCGAATAATGCGTGCGATTTGCAGCGGCAACCTCTGAAGAAGCCTTATAAAAGTGAAAACCGGTTCAGGTTGTAAGGTAAAACCTTATGTTTTTACTTATAAATAACTTTGTGATCCGAGTCGTTAATACAATAGTTGTATTTAGTTAAGTAACGGACACGCCATGGACAACGAAATCCAAGAACTTGTTAAAACATTAAAGGTGGCAGGTAAACTACCCCTTTCCCTTAACCGATCTTCACCAAAATCAACAGGCCTTGAGTTCCCTACAATATAGGGATGTTTGCAAAACATTATTTGATTCTGTTTGAATGTGCGGCAGGTATCGTTCGTCATAGAAACAATTACTCTTGTTAAAAAATTAAAGGTGGCCGGTAAACTACCCCTTTCCCTTAACTGATCGTCACCAAAATAAATAGGCCTTGAGTCCTCTGCAACTCAGGGACATATGTAAAAAATTATTTGATTCTGTTTGATTTTACAGCAGTTATCGATCTTCATGGAAAACGTTCTCTTGTTACAACATAAAATGTTGCAGGTAAACTACCCCTTTCCCTAAACCGAGCTTCAACAAAATCAACAGACCTTGAGTTATCTACAATTGAGGAAGGTATGCACAAAATTATTTTATTCTGTTTAAATGTGCGCTAGTTATCTTTCACCATAGACACAATTACTCTTGTTAAAACATAAAATGTGGCCGGTAAACTACCCTTTTCCCTTAACCGATCTTCACCATAATCAACAAGCCTTCAGTCTTTTACAATTGAGGAACGTATGCAAATCAATGTTTGATTCTGTGTGAATGTGCGTCAGTTATCGTTCGTCATAGAAAAATTTACCACTGTCAAAACATACAATGTTGCCGGTAAACTACACATTTCCCTTAACCGATCTTCACCAAAATCAATAGACATTGAGGCCTCTATAGCTCAGGAAGCTGTGCAAAACAATATTTGATTCTGATAGAATTTACGGCAGTTATCATTCGTCACAATAAAGATTACCCATGTTAAAACATAAAACGTTGCAGGTAAACTACCCCTTTCCCTAACCTGATCTTCAAAAAAAACAATGGGTCTTGAGAACTCTACAATTTAAGGATGTATGCAAAAACGTATTTTATTATATTTGAATTTACGGCAGTTATCGTTCGTCATAAAAGAATTACTCTTGTTAAAACTAAATACAACTATTATATTAACGACTCGGAACACAAAGTTTTTATAAGTAAAAACATATAGTTTTACCTTAAACCTGAACCGGTTTTCACCTTTAAAAGGCTTCTTCAGAGGTTGCCGCTGGTAGCGCTCTCCGTCCTGTTGTGGGCGACGGAAACGAAGTTTCGAAAGATTGATGTTGTGTGTGTGGAGTGAGATATGTTCGAATAATGCGTGCGATTTGCAGCGGCAACCTCTGAAGAAGCCTTATAAAAGTGAAAACCGGTTCAGGTTGTAAGGTAAAACCTTATGTTTTTACTTATAAATAACTTTGTGATCCGAGTCGTTAATACAATAGTTGTATTTAGTTAAGTAACGGACACGCCATGGACAACGAAATCCAAGAACTTGTTAAAACATTAAAGGTGGCAGGTAAACTACCCCTTTCCTTTAACCGATCTTCACCAAAATCAACAGGCCTTGAGTTCCCTACAATATAGGGATGTTTGCAAAACATTATTTGATTCTGTTTGAATGTGCGGCAGTTATCGTTCGTCATAGAAACAATTACTCTTGTTAAAAAATTAAAGGTGGCCGGTAAACTACCCCTTTCCTTTAACTGATCTTCACCAAAATAAATAGGCCTTGAGTCATCTGCAACTCAGGGACATATGTAAAGAATTATTTGATTCTGTTTGATTTTACAGCAGTTATCGTTCTTCATGGAAAACGTTCTCTTGTTACAACATAAAATGTTGCAGGTAAACTACCCCTTTCCCTTAACCGAGCTTCAACAAAATCAACAGACCTTGAGTTATCTATAATTGAGGAAGGTATGCACAAAATTATTTTATTCTGTTTAAATGTGCGGCAGTTATCTTTCATCATAGAAACAATTACTCTTGTTAAAACATAAAATGTGGCCGGTAAACTACCCCTCTCCCTTAACCGATCTTCACCATAATCAACAAGCCTTCAGTATTTTACAATTGAGGAACGTATGCAAATCAATGTTTGATTCTGTGTGAATGTGCGTCAGTTATCGTTCGTCATAGAAAAATTTACCACTGTCAAAACATACAATGTTGCCGGTAAACTACACATTTCCCTTAACCGATCTTCACCAAAATCAATAGACATTGAGGCCTCTATAGCTCAGGAAGCTGTGCAAAACAATATTTGATTCTGATAGAATTTACGGCAGTTATCATTCGTCACAATAAAGATTACCCATGTTAAAACATAAAACGTTGCAGGTAAACAACCCCTTTCCCTAACCTGATCTTCAACAAAAACAATGGGTCTTGAGAACTCTACAATTTACGGATGTATGCAAAAACGTATTTTATTATATTTGAATTTACGGCAGTTATCGTTCGTCATAAAAGAATTACTCTTGTTAAAACTAAATACAACTATTATATTAACGACTCGGAACACAAAGTTTTTATAAGTAAAAACATATAGTTTTACCTTAAACCTGAACCGGTTTTCACCTTTAAAAGGCTTCTTCAGAGGTTGCCGCTGGTAGCGCTCTCCGTCCTGTTGTGGGCGACGGAAACGAAGTTTCGAAAGATTGATGTTGTGTGTGTGGAGTGAGATATGTTCGAATAATGCGTGCGATTTGCAGCGGCAACCTCTGAAGAAGCCTTATAAAAGTGAAAACCGGATCAGGTTGTAAGGTAAAACCTTATGTTTTTACTTATAAATAACTTTGTGATCCGAGTCGTTAATACAATAGTTGTATTTAGTTAAGTAACGGACACGCCATGGACAACGAAATCCAAGAACTTGTTAAAACATTAAAGGTGGCAGGTAAACTACCCCTTTCCTTTAACCGATCTTCACCAAAATCAACAGGCCTTGAGTTCCCTACAATATAGGGATGTTTGCAAAACATTATTTGATTCTGTTTGAATGTGCGGCAGTTATCGTTCGTCATAGAAACAATTACTCTTGTTAAAAAATTAAAGGTGGCCGGTAAACTACCCCTTTCCTTTAACTGATCTTCACCAAAATAAATAGGCCTTGAGTCATCTGCAACTCAGGGACATATGTAAAGAATTATTTGATTCTGTTTGATTTTACAGCAGTTATCGTTCTTCATGGAAAACGTTCTCTTGTTACAACATAAAATGTTGCAGGTAAACTACCCCTTTCCCTTAACCGAGCTTCAACAAAATCAACAGACCTTGAGTTATCTATAATTGAGGAAGGTATGCACAAAATTATTTTATTCTGTTTAAATGTGCGGCAGTTATCTTTCATCATAGAAACAATTACTCTTGTTAAAACATAAAATGTGGCCGGTAAACTACCCCTCTCCCTTAACCGATCTTCACCATAATCAACAAGCCTTCAGTATTTTACAATTGAGGAACGTATGCAAATCAATGTTTGATTCTGTGTGAATGTGCGTCAGTTATAGTTCGTCAAAGAAAAATTTACCACTGTCAAAACATACAATGTTACCGGTAAACGACCCATTTCCTTTAACCGATCTTCACCAAAATCAACAGACATTGAGGACTCTATAGCTAAGGAAACTGTGCAAAACATTATTTGATTCTGATAGAATTTACGGCAGTTATCATTCGTCACAGTAAAGTTTACCCATGTTAAAACATAAAACGTTGCTGGTAAAATACCCCTTTCCCTTAACCGATCTTCACCAAAATCAACAGGCCTTGCGCTCTCTACAATTTACGGATGTATGCAAAAACGAATTTTATTATGTTTGAATTTACGGCAGTTATCGTTCGTCATATAAAGAATTACTCTTGTTAAAACTAAATACAACTATTATATTAACGACTCAGAACACAAAGTTTTTTATAAGTAAAAACATATAGTTTTACCTTACAACCTGAACTGGTTTTCACCTTTAAAAGGCTTCTTCAGAGGTTGCCGCTGGTAGCGCTCTCCGTCCTGTTGTGGGCGACGGAAACGAAGTTTCGAAAGATTGATGTTGTGTGTGTGGAGTGAGATATGTTCGAATAATGCGTGCGATTTGCAGCGGCAACCTCTGAAGAAGCCTTTTAAAAGTGAAAGCCGGTTCAGGTTGTAAGGTAAAACCTTATGTTTTTACTTATAAATAACTTTGTGATCCGAGTCGTTAATACAATAGTTGTATTTAGTTAAGTAACGGACACGCCATGGACAACGAAATCCAAGAACTTGTTAAAACATTAAAGGTGGCAGGTAAACTACCCCTTTCCCTTAACCGATCTTCACCAAAAACAATGGGTCTTGAGAACTCTACAATTTACGGATGTATGCAAAAACGTATTTTATTATGTTTGAATTTACGACAGTTATCGTTGGTCATAAAAAGAATTACTCTTGCTAAAACTAAATACAACTATTATATTAACGACTCGGAACACAAAGTTTTTTATAAGTAAAAACATATAGTTTTACCTTAAACCTGAACCGGTTTTCACCTTTAAAAGGCTTCTTCAGAGGTTGCCGCTGGTAGCGCTCTCCGTCCTGTTGTGGGCGACGGAAACGAAGTTTCGAAAGATTGATGTTGTGTGTGTGGAGTGAGATATGTTCGAATAATGCGTGCGATTTGCAGCGTCAACCTCTGAAGAAGCCTTTGAAAAGTGAAAACCGGTTCAGGTTGTAAGGTAAAACCTTATGTTTTTACTTATAAATAACTTTGTGATCCGAGTCGTTAATACAATAGTTGTATTTAGTTAAGTAACGGACACGCCATGGACAACGAAATCCAAGAACTTGTTAAAACATTAAAGGTGGCAGGTAAACTACCCCTTTCCTTTAACCGATCTTCACCAAAATCAACAGGCCTTGAGTTCCCTTCAATGTAGGTATAGGGATGTTTGCAAAACATTATTTGATTTTGTTTGAATGTGCGGCAGTGCTGCGATTTGCAGCGTCAACCTCTGAAGAAGCCTTTGAAAAGTGAAAACCGGTTCAGGTTGTAAGGTAAAACCTTATGTTTTTACTTATAAATAACTTTGTGATCCGAGTCGTTAATACAATAGTTGTATTTAGTTATGTAACGGACACGCCATGGACAACGAAATCCAAGAACTTGTTAAAACATTAAAGTTGGCAGGTAAACTACCCCTTTCCCTTAACCGATCATCACCAAAATCAACAGGCCTTGAGTTCCCTTCAATGTAGGTATAGGGATGTTTGCAAAACATTATTTGATTTTGTTTGAATGTGCGGCAGTTATCGTTCGTCATAGAAACAATTACTCTTGTTAAAAAATTAAAGGTGGCCGGTAAACTACCCCTTTCCTTTAACTGATCTTCACCAAAATAAATAGGCCTTGAGTCCTCTGCAACTCAGGGACATATGTAAAAAAATATTTGATTCTGTTTGATTTTACAGCAGTTATCGTTCTTCATGGAAAACGTTCTCTTGTTACAACATAAAATGTTGCAGGTAAACTACCCCTTTCCCTTAACCGAGCTTCAACAATATCAACAGACCTTGAGTTATCTACAATTGAGGAAGGTATGCACAAAATTATTTTATTCTGTTTAAATGTGCGGCAGTTATCTTTCATCATAGAAACAATTACTCTTGTTAAAACATAAAATGTGGCCGTTAAACTACCCCTTTCCCTTAACCGATCTTCACCATAATCAACAAGCCTTCAGTCTTTTACAATTGAGGAACGTATGCAAATCAATGTTTGATTCTGTGTGAATGTGCGTCAGTTATAGTTCGTCAAAGAAAAATTTACCATTGTCAAAACATACAGTGTTGCAGGTAAACTATCCATTTCCCTTAACCGATCTTCACCAAAATCAATAGACATTGAGGCCTCTATAGCTCAGGAAGCTGTGCAAAACATTATTTGATTCTGATAGAATTTACGGCAGTTATCATTCGTCATAATAAAGATAACCAATGTTAAAACATAAAACGTTGCAGGTAAACTACCCCTTTCCCTAACCTGATCTTCAACAAAAACAATGGGTCTTTGAGATCTCTACAATTCAGGGCTGTATGCAAAAACTCATTTGATTTTGTTTGAATTTGCGGCTCTTATCGTTTGCCATAGACAATGCCCTTTTAAAACATAAAACGTTGCTGGTAAGCTACCCCTTCCCCTTAACCGATCTTCACCAAAATCAACAGGCCTTGCGCTTTCTACAATTTACGAATGTATGCAAAAACGTATTTTATTATTTTTGAATTTACGGCAGTTGTCGTTCGTCATAGAAAGAATTACTCTTGTTAAAACTAAATACAACTATTATATTAACGACTCGGAACACAAAGTTGTTTATAAGTAAAAACATATAGTTTTACCTTACAACCTGAACCGGTTTTCACCTTTAAAAAGCTTCTGCAGAGGTTGCCGTTGGTAGCGCTCTCCGTCCTGTTGTGGGCGACGGAAACGAAGTTTCGAAAGATTGATGTTGTGTGTGTGGAGTGAGATATGTTCGAATAATGCGTGCGATTTGCAGCGGCAACCTCGAATTAAGCCTTTTAAAAGTGAAAACCGGTTCAGGTTGTAAGGTAAAATCTTATGTTTTTACTTATAAATAACTTTGTGATCCGAGTCGTTAATACAATAGTTGTATTTAGTTAAGTAACGGACACGCCATGGACAACGAAATCCAAGAACTTGTTAAAACATTAAAGGTGGCAGGTAAACTACCCCTTTCCCTTAACCGATCTTCACCAAAATCAACAGGCCTTGAGTTCCCTACAATATAGGGATGTTTGCAAAACATTATTTGATTCTGTTTGAATGTGCGGCAGTTATCGTTCGTCATAGAAACAATTACTCTTGTTAAAAAATTAAAGGTGGCCGGTAAACTACCCCTTTCCCTTAACTGATCTTCACCAAAATAAATAGGCCTTGAGTCCTCTGCAACTCAGGGACATATGTAAAAAATTATTTGATTCTGTTTGATTTTACAGCAGTTATCGATCTTCATGGAAAACGTTCTCTTGTTACAACATAAAATGTTGCTGGTAAACTACCCCTTTCCCTAAACCGAGCTTCAACAAAATCAACAGACCTTGAGTTATCTACAATTGAGGAAGGTATGCACAAAATTATTTTATTCTGTTTAAATGTGCGGCAGTTATCTTTCACCATAGACACAATTACTCTTGTTAAAACATAAAATGTGGCCGGTAAACTACCCCTTTCCCTTAACCGATCTTCACCATAATCAACAAGCCTTCAGTCTTTTACAATTGAGGAACGTATGCAAATCAATGTTTGATTCTGTGTGAATGTGCGTCAGTTATCGTTCGTCATAGAAAAATTTACCACTGTCAAAACATACAATGTTGCCGGTAAACTATTCATTTCCTTTAACCGATCTTCACTAAAATCAATAGACAATGAGGACTCTATAGCTCAGGAAGCTGTGCAAAACATTATTTGATTCTGATTGAATTTACGGCAGTTACCATTCGTCACAATAAAGATTACCCATGTTAAAACATAAAACGTTGCAGGTAAACTACCCCTTTCCCTTAACCGATCTTCACCAAAATCAACAGGCCCTGCGCTCTCTACAATTTACGGATGTATGCAAAAACGAATTTTATTATGTTTGAATTTACGGCAGTTATCGTTCGTCATATAAAGAATTACTCTTGTTAAAACTAAATACAACTATTATATTAACGACTCGGAACACAAAGTTTTTTATAAGTAAAAACATATAGTTTTACCTTACAACCTGAACTGGTTTTCACCTTTAAAAGGCTTCTTCAGAGGTTGCCGCTGGTAGCGCTCTCCGTCCTGTTGTGGGCGACGGAAACGAAGTTTCGAAAGATTGATGTTGTGTGTGTGGAGTGAGATATGTTCGAATAATGCGTGCGATTTGCAGCGGCAACCTCTGAAGAAGCCTTTTAAAAGTGAAAGCCGGTTCAGGTTGTAAGGTAAAACCTTATGTTTTTACTTATAAATAACTTTGTGATCCGAGTCGTTAATACAATAGTTGTATTTAGTTAAGTAACGGACACGCCATGGACAACGAAATCCAAGAACTTGTTAAAACATTAAAGGTGGCAGGTAAACTACCCCTTTCCATAACCGATCTTCACCAAAAACAATGGGTCTTGAGAACTCTACAATTTACGGATGTATGCAAAAACGTATTTTATTATGTTTGAATTTACGACAGTTATCGTTGGTCATAAAAAGAATTACTCTTGCTAAAACTAAATACAACTATTATATTAACGACTCGGAACACAAAGTTTTTTATAAGTAAAAACATATAGTTTTACCTTAAACCTGAACCGGTTTTCACCTTTAAAAGGCTTCTTCAGAGGTTGCCGCTGGTAGCGCTCTCCGTCCTGTTATGGGCGACGGAAACGAAGTTTCGAAAGATTGATGTTGTGTGTGTGGAGTGAGATATGTTCGAATAATGCGTGCGATTTGCAGCGGCAACCTCTGAAGAAGCCTTATAAAAGTGAAAACCGGTTCAGGTTGTAAGGTAAAACCTTATGTTTTTACTTATAAATAACTTTGTGATCCGAGTCGTTAATACAATAGTTGTATTTAGTTATGTAACGGACACGCCATGGACAACGAAATCCAAGAACTTGTTAAAACATTAAAGGTGGCAGGTAAACTACCACTTTCCCTTAACCGATCATCACCAAAATCAACAGGCCTTGAGATCCCTACAATATAGGGATGTTTGCAAAACATTATTTGATTCTGTTTGAATGTGCGGCAGTTATCGTTCGTCATAGAAACAATTACTCTTGTTAAAAAATTAAAGGTGGCCGGTAAACTACCCCTTTCCTTTAACTGATCTTCAATAAAATAAATAGGCCTTGAGTCATCTGCAACTCAGGGACATATGTAAAAAAATATTTGATTCTGTTTGATTTTACAGCAGTTATCGTTCTTCATGGAAAACGTTCTCTTGTTACAACATAAAATGTTGCAGGTAAACTACCCCTTTCCCTTAACCGAGCTTCAACAAAATCAACAGACCTTGAGTTATCTACAATTGAGGAAGGTATGCACAAAATTATTTTATTCTGTTTAAATGTGCGGCAGTTATCTTTCATCATAGAAACAATTACTCTTGTTAAAACATAAAATGTGGCCGGTAAACTACCCCTTTCCCTTAACCGATCTTCACCATAATCAACAAGCCTTCAGTCTTTTACAATTGAGGAACGTATGCAAATCAATGTTTGATTCTGTGTGAATGTGCGACAGTTATCGTTCGTCATAGAAAAATTTACCACTGTCAAAACATAAAATGTTGCCGGTAAACTATTCATTTCCTTTAACCGATCTTCACTAAAATCAATAGACAATGAGGACTTTATAGCTCAGGAAGCTGTGCAAAACATTATTTGATTCTGATTGAATTTACGGCAGTTACCATTCGTCACAATAAAGATTACCCATGTTAAAACATAAAACGTTGCAGGTAAACTACCCCTTTCCCTTAACCGATCTTCACCAAAATCAACAGGCCTTGCGCTCTCTACAATTTACGGATGTATGCAAAAACGAATTTTATTATGTTTGAATTTACGGCAGTTATCGTTCGTCATAAAAGAATTACTCTTGTTAAAACTAAATACAACTATTATATTAACGACTCGGAACACAAAGTTTTTTATAAGTAAAAACATATAGTTTTACCTTACAACCTGAACCGGTTTTCACCTTTAAAAAGCTTCTGCAGAGGTTGCCGTTGGTAGCGCTCTCCGTCCTGTTGTGGGCGACGGAAACGAAGTTTCGAAAGATTGATGTTGTGTGTGTGGAGTGAGATATGTTCGAATAATGCGTGCGATTTGCAGCGGCAACCTCGAATTAAGCCTTTTAAAAGTGAAAACCGGTTCAGGTTGTAAGGTAAAATCTTATGTTTTTACTTATAAATAACTTTGTGATCCGAGTCGTTAATACAATAGTTGTATTTAGTTAAGTAACGGACACGCCATGGACAACGAAATCCAAGAACTTGTTAAAACATTAAAGGTGGCAGGTAAACTACCCCTTTCCCTTAACCGATCTTCACCAAAATCAACAGGCCTTGAGTTCCCTACAATATAGGGATGTTTGCAAAACATTATTTGATTCTGTTTGAATGTGCGGCAGTTATCGTTCGTCATAGAAACAATTACTCTTGTTAAAAAATTAAAGGTGGCCGGTAAACTACCCCTTTCCCTTAACTGATCTTCACCAAAATAAATAGGCCTTGAGTCCTCTGCAACTCAGGGACATATGTAAAAAATTATTTGATTCTGTTTGATTTTACAGCAGTTATCGATCTTCATGGAAAACGTTCTCTTGTTACAACATAAAATGTTGCTGGTAAACTACCCCTTTCCCTAAACCGAGCTTCAACAAAATCAACAGACCTTGAGTTATCTACAATTGAGGAAGGTATGCACAAAATTATTTTATTCTGTTTAAATGTGCGGCAGTTATCTTTCACCATAGACACAATTACTCTTGTTAAAACATAAAATGTGGCCGGTAAACTACCCCTTTCCCTTAACCGATCTTCACCATAATCAACAAGCCTTCAGTCTTTTACAATTGAGGAACGTATGCAAATCAATGTTTGATTCTGTGTGAATGTGCGTCAGTTATCGTTCGTCATAGAAAAATTTACCACTGTCAAAACATACAATGTTGCCGGTAAACTATTCATTTCCTTTAACCGATCTTCACTAAAATCAATAGACAATGAGGACTCTATAGCTCAGGAAGCTGTGCAAAACATTATTTGATTCTGATTGAATTTACGGCAGTTACCATTCGTCACAATAAAGATTACCCATGTTAAAACATAAAACGTTGCAGGTAAACTACCCCTTTCCCTTAACCGATCTTCACCAAAATCAACAGGCCCTGCGCTCTCTACAATTTACGGATGTATGCAAAAACGAATTTTATTATGTTTGAATTTACGGCAGTTATCGTTCGTCATATAAAGAATTACTCTTGTTAAAACTAAATACAACTATTATATTAACGACTCGGAACACAAAGTTTTTTATAAGTAAAAACATATAGTTTTACCTTACAACCTGAACTGGTTTTCACCTTTAAAAGGCTTCTTCAGAGGTTGCCGCTGGTAGCGCTCTCCGTCCTGTTGTGGGCGACGGAAACGAAGTTTCGAAAGATTGATGTTGTGTGTGTGGAGTGAGATATGTTCGAATAATGCGTGCGATTTGCAGCGGCAACCTCTGAAGAAGCCTTTTAAAAGTGAAAGCCGGTTCAGGTTGTAAGGTAAAACCTTATGTTTTTACTTATAAATAACTTTGTGATCCGAGTCGTTAATACAATAGTTGTATTTAGTTAAGTAACGGACACGCCATGGACAACGAAATCCAAGAACTTGTTAAAACATTAAAGGTGGCAGGTAAACTACCCCTTTCCATAACCGATCTTCACCAAAAACAATGGGTCTTGAGAACTCTACAATTTACGGATGTATGCAAAAACGTATTTTATTATGTTTGAATTTACGACAGTTATCGTTGGTCATAAAAAGAATTACTCTTGCTAAAACTAAATACAACTATTATATTAACGACTCGGAACACAAAGTTTTTTATAAGTAAAAACATATAGTTTTACCTTAAACCTGAACCGGTTTTCACCTTTAAAAGGCTTCTTCAGAGGTTGCCGCTGGTAGCGCTCTCCGTCCTGTTATGGGCGACGGAAACGAAGTTTCGAAAGATTGATGTTGTGTGTGTGGAGTGAGATATGTTCGAATAATGCGTGCGATTTGCAGCGGCAACCTCTGAAGAAGCCTTATAAAAGTGAAAACCGGTTCAGGTTGTAAGGTAAAACCTTATGTTTTTACTTATAAATAACTTTGTGATCCGAGTCGTTAATACAATAGTTGTATTTAGTTATGTAACGGACACGCCATGGACAACGAAATCCAAGAACTTGTTAAAACATTAAAGGTGGCAGGTAAACTACCACTTTCCCTTAACCGATCATCACCAAAATCAACAGGCCTTGAGATCCCTACAATATAGGGATGTTTGCAAAACATTATTTGATTCTGTTTGAATGTGCGGCAGTTATCGTTCGTCATAGAAACAATTACTCTTGTTAAAAAATTAAAGGTGGCCGGTAAACTACCCCTTTCCTTTAACTGATCTTCACCAAAATAAATAGGCCTTGAGTCATCTGCAACTCAGGGACATATGTAAAAAAATATTTGATTCTGTTTGATTTTACAGCAGTTATCGTTCTTCATGGAAAACGTTCTCTTGTTACAACATAAAATGTTGCAGGTAAACTACCCCTTTCCCTTAACCGAGCTTCAACAAAATCAACAGACCTTGAGTTATCTACAATTGAGGAAGGTATGCACAAAATTATTTTATTCTGTTTAAATGTGCGGCAGTTATCTTTCATCATAGAAACAATTACTCTTGTTAAAACATAAAATGTGGCCGGTAAACTACCCCTTTCCCTTAACCGATCTTCACCATAATCAACAAGCCTTCAGTCTTTTACAATTGAGGAACGTATGCAAATCAATGTTTGATTCTGTGTGAATGTGCGACAGTTATCGTTCGTCATAGAAAAATTTACCACTGTCAAAACATAAAATGTTGCCGGTAAACTATTCATTTGCTTTAACCGATCTTCACTAAAATCAATAGACAATGAGGACTTTATAGCTCAGGAAGCTGTGCAAAACATTATTTGATTCTGATTGAATTTACGGCAGTTACCATTCGTCACAATAAAGATTACCCATGTTAAAACATAAAACGTTGCAGGTAAACTACCCCTTTCCCTTAACCGATCTTCACCAAAATCAACATGCCTTGCGCTCTCTACAATTTACGGATGTATGCAAAAACGAATTTTATTATGTTTGAATTTACGGCAGTTATCGTTCGTCATAAAAGAATTACTCTTGTTAAAACTAAATACAACTATTATATTAACGACTCGGAACACAAAGTTTTTTATAAGTAAAAACATATAGTTTTACCTTAAACCTGAACCGGTTTTCACCTTTAAAAGGCTTCTTCAGAGGTTGCCGCTGGTAGCGCTCTCCGTCCTGTTGTGGGCGACGGAAACGAAGTTTCGAAAGATTGATGTTGTGTGTGTGGAGTGAGATATGTTCGAATAATGCGTGCGATTTGCAGCGGCAACCTCTGAAGAAGCCTTATAAAAGTGAAAACCGGTTCAGGTTGTAAGGTAAAACCTTATGTGTTTACTTATAAATAACTTTGTGATCCGAGTCGTTAATACAATAGTTGTATTTAGTTAAGTAACGGACACGCCATGGACAACGAAATCCAAGAACTTGTTAAAACATTAAAGGTGGCAGGTAAACTACCCCTTTCCCTTAACCGATCTTCACCAAAATCAACAGGCCTTGAGTTCCCTACAATATAGTGATGTTTGCAAAACATTATTTGATTCTGTTTGAATGTGCGGCAGTTATCTTTCATCATAGAAACAATTACTCTTGTTAAAACATAAAATGTGGCCGGTAAACTACCCCTTTCCCTTAACCGATCTTCACCATAATCAACAAGCCTTCAGCCTTTTACAATTGAGGAACGTATGCAAATCAATGTTTGATTCTGTGTGAATGTGCGTCAGTTATAGTTCGTCAAAGAAAAATTTACCATTGTCAAAACATACAGTGTTGAAGGTAAACTATCCATTTCCCTTAACCGATCTTCACCAAAATCAATAGACATTGAGGCCTCTATAGCTCAGGAAGCTGTGCAAAACATTATTTGATTCTGATAGAATTTACGGCAGTTATCATTCGTCATAATAAAGATAACCAATGTTAAAACATAAAACGTTGCAGGTAAACTACCCCTTTCCCTAACCTGATCTTCAACAAAAACAATGGGTCTTTGAGATCTCTACAATTCAGGGCTGTATGCAAAAACTCATTTGATTTTGTTTGAATTTGCGGCTCTTATCGTTTGCCATAGACAATGCCCTTTTAAAACATAAAACGTTGCTGGTAAGCTACCCCTTTCCCTTAACCGATCTTCACCAAAATCAACAGGCCTTGCGCTTTCTACAATTTACGAATGTATGCAAAAACGTATTTTATTATTTTTGAATTTACGGCAGTTGTCGTTCGTCATAGAAAGAATTACTCTTGTTAAAACTAAATACAACTATTATATTAACGACTCGGAACACAAAGTTTTTTATAAGTAAAAACATATAGTTTTACCTTACAACCTGAACCGGTTTTCACCTTTAAAAAGCTTCTGCAGAGGTTGCCGTTGGTAGCGCTCTCCGTCCTGTTGTGGGCGACGGAAACGAAGTTTCGAAAGATTGATGTTGTGTGTGTGGAGTGAGATATGTTCGAATAATGCGTGCGATTTGCAGCGGCAACCTCTGAAGAAGCCTTTTAAAAGTGAAAACTGGTTCAGGTTGTAAGGTAAAACCTTATGTTTTTACTTATAAATAACTTTGTGATTCGAGTCGTTAATACAATAGTTGTATTTAGTTAAGTAACGGACACGCCATGGACAACGAAATCCAAGAACTTGTTAAAACATTAAAGGTGGCATTTAAACTACCTCTTTCCCTTAACCGATCTTCACCAAAATCAACAGGCCTTGAGGTCCCTATAATATAGGGATGTTTGCAAAACATTATTTGATTCTGTTTGAATGTGCGGCAGTTATCGTTCGTCATACAAACAATTACTCTTGTTAAAAAATTAAATGTGGCCGGTAAACTACCCCTTTCCCTTAACTGATCTTCACCAAAATAAATAGGCCTTGAGTCCTCTGCAACTCAGGGACATATGTAAAAAATTATTTGATTCTGTTTGATTTTACAGCAGTTACCGTTCTTCATGGAAAACGTTCCCTTGTTACAACATAAAATGTTGCAGGTAAACTACCCCTTTCCCTTAACCGATAGTCAACAAAATCAACAGACCTTGAGTTATCTACAACTGAGGAAGGCATGCATAAAATTATTTTATTCTGTTTAAATGTGCGGCAGTTATCTTTCATCATAAAAACAATTACTCTTGTTAAAACATAAAATTTGGCCGGTAAACTACCCCTTTCCCTTAACGGATCTTCACCATAATCAACAAGCCTTCTGTATTTTACAATTGAGGAACGTATGCAAATCAATGTTTGATTCTGTGTGAATGTGCGTCAGTTATCGTTCGTCATAGAAAAATTTACCACTGTCAAAACATACAATGTTGCCGGTAAACTATTCATTTCCTTTAACCGATCTTCACTAAAATCAATAGACATTGAGGACTCTATAGCTCAGGAAGCTGTGCAAAACATTATTTGATTCTGATAGAATTTACGGCAGTTACCATTCGTCACAATAAAGATTACCCATGTTAAAACATAAAACGTTGCAGGTAAACTACCCCTTTCCCTAACCTGATCTTCAACAAAAACAATGGGTCTTGAGAACTCTACAATTTACGGATGTATGCAAAAACGTATTTTATTATGTTTGAATTTACGGCAGTTATCGTTCGTCATAAAAAGAATTACTCTTGTTAAAACTAAATACAACTATTATATTAACGACCCGGAACACAAAGTTTTTTATAAGTAAAAACACATAGTTTTACCTTACAACCTGAACCGGTTTTCACCTTTAAAAGGCTTCTTCAGAGGTTGTCGCTGGTAGCGCTCTCCGTCCTGTTGTGGGCGACGGAAACGAAGTTTCGAAAGATTGATGTTGTGTGTGTGGAGTGAGATATGTTCGAATAATGCGTGCGATTTGCAGCGGCAACCTCTGAAGAAGCCTTATAAAAGTGAAAACCGGTTCAGGTTGTAAGGTAAAACCTTATGTTTTTACTTATAAATAACTTTGTGATCCGAGTCGTTAATACAATAGTTGTATTTACTTAAGTAACGGACACGCCATGGACAACGAAATCCAAGAACTTGTTAAAACATTAAAGGTGGCATTTAAACTACCCCTTTCCCTTAACCGATCTTCACCAAAATCAACAGGCCTTGAGGTCCCTACAATATAGGGATGTTTGCAAAACATTATTTGATTCTGTTTGAATGTGCGGCAGTTATCGTTCGTCATAGAAACAATTACTCTTGTTAAAAAATTAAAGGTGTCCGGTAAACTACCCCTTTCCCTTAACTGATCTTCACCAAAATAAATAGGCCTTGAGTCCTCTGCAACTCAGGGACATATGTAAAAAATTATTTGATTCTGTTTGAATTTACAGCAGTTATCGTTCTTCATGGAAAACGTTCTCTTGTTACAACATAAAATGTTGCTGGTAAACTACCCCTTTCCCTTAACCGATATTCAACAAAATCAACAGACCTTGAGTTATCTACAATTGAGGAAGGTATGCACAAAATTATTTTATTCTGTTTAAATGTGCGGCAGTTATCTTTCATCATAAAAACAATTACTCTTGTAAAACATAAAATGTGGCCGGTAAACTACCCCTTTCCCTTAACCGATCTTCACCATAATCAACAAGCCTTCAGTCTTTTACAATTGAGGAACGTATGCAAATCAATGTTTGATTCTGTGTGAATGTGCGTCAGTTATCGTTCGTCATAGAAAAATTTACCACTGTCAAAACATACAATGTTGCCGGTAAACTACCCATTTCCTTTAACCGATCTTCACTAAAATCAATAGACAATGAGGACTTTATAGCTCAGGAAGCTGTGCAAAACATTATTTGATTCTGATTGAATTTACGGCAGTTACCATTCGTCACAATAAAGATTACCCATGTTAAAACATAAAACGTTGCAGGTAAACTACCCCTTTCCCTTAACCGATCTTCACCAAAATCAACAGGCCTTGCGCTCTCTACAATTTACGGATGTATGCAAAAACGAATTTTATTATGTTTGAATTTACGGCAGTTATCGTTCGTCATAAAAGAATTACTCTTGTTAAAACTAAATACAACTATTATATTAACGACTCGGAACACAAAGTTTTTTATAAGTAAAAACATATAGTTTTACCTTAAACCTGAACCGGTTTTCACCTTTAAAAGGCTTCTTCAGAGGTTGCCGCTGGTAGCGCTCTCCGTCCTGTTGTGGGCGACGGAAACGAAGTTTCGAAAGATTGATGTTGTGTGTGTGGAGTGAGATATGTTCGAATAATGCGTGCGATTTGCAGCGGCAACCTCTGAAGAAGCCTTATAAAAGTGAAAACCGGTTCAGGTTGTAAGGTAAAACCTTATGTGTTTACTTATAAATAACTTTGTGATCCGAGTCGTTAATACAATAGTTGTATTTAGTTAAGTAACGGACACGCCATGGACAACGAAATCCAAGAACTTGTTAAAACATTAAAGGTGGCAGGTAAACTACCCCTTTCCCTTAACCGATCTTCACCAAAATCAACAGGCCTTGAGTTCCCTACAATATAGTGATGTTTGCAAAACATTATTTGATTCTGTTTGAATGTGCGGCAGTTATCTTTCATCATAGAAACAATTACTCTTGTTAAAACATAAAATGTGGCCGGTAAACTACCCCTTTCCCTTAACCGATCTTCACCATAATCAACAAGCCTTCAGTCTTTTACAATTGAGGAACGTATGCAAATCAATGTTTGATTCTGTGTGAATGTGCGTCAGTTATAGTTCGTCAAAGAAAAATTTACCATTGTCAAAACATACAGTGTTGAAGGTAAACTATCCATTTCCCTTAACCGATCTTCACCAAAATCAATAGACATTGAGGCCTCTATAGCTCAGGAAGCTGTGCAAAACATTATTTGATTCTGATAGAATTTACGGCAGTTATCATTCGTCATAATAAAGATAACCAATGTTAAAACATAAAACGTTGCAGGTAAACTACCCCTTTCCCTAACCTGATCTTCAACAAAAACAATGGGTCTTTGAGATCTCTACAATTCAGGGCTGTATGCAAAAACTCATTTGATTTTGTTTGAATTTGCGGCTCTTATCGTTTGCCATAGACAATGCCCTTTTAAAACATAAAACGTTGCTGGTAAGCTACCCCTTTCCCTTAACCGATCTTCACCAAAATCAACAGGCCTTGCGCTTTCTACAATTTACGAATGTATGCAAAAACGTATTTTATTATTTTTGAATTTACGGCAGTTGTCGTTCGTCATAGAAAGAATTACTCTTGTTAAAACTAAATACAACTATTATATTAACGACTCGGAACACAAAGTTTTTTATAAGTAAAAACATATAGTTTTACCTTAAACCTGAACCGGTTTTCACCTTTAAAAGGCTTCTTCAGAGGTTGCCGTTGGTAGCGCTCTCCGTCCTGTTGTGGGCGACGGAAACGAAGTTTCGAAAGATTGATGTTGTGTGTGTGGAGTGAGATATGTTCGAATAATGCGTGCGATTTGCAGCGGCAACCTCTGAAGAAGCCTTTTAAAAGTGAAAACTGGTTCAGGTTGTAAGGTAAAACCTTATGTTTTTACTTATAAATAACTTTGTGATTCGAGTCGTTAATACAATAGTTGTATTTAGTTAAGTAACGGACACGCCATGGACAACGAAATCCAAGAACTTGTTAAAACATTAAAGGTGGCATTTAAACTACCTCTTTCCCTTAACCGATCTTCACCAAAATCAACAGGCCTTGAGGTCCCTATAATATAGGGATGTTTGCAAAACATTATTTGATTCTGTTTGAATGTGCGGCAGTTATCGTTCGTCATACAAACAATTACTCTTGTTAAAAAATTAAATGTGGCCGGTAAACTACCCCTTTCCCTTAACTGATCTTCACCAAAATAAATAGGCCTTGAGTCCTCTGCAACTCAGGGACATATGTAAAAAATTATTTGATTCTGTTTGATTTTACAGCAGTTACCGTTCTTCATGGAAAACGTTCCCTTGTTACAACATAAAATGTTGCAGGTAAACTACCCCTTTCCCTTAACCGATAGTCAACAAAATCAACAGACCTTGAGTTATCTACAACTGAGGAAGGCATGCATAAAATTATTTTATTCTGTTTAAATGTGCGGCAGTTATCTTTCATCATAAAAACAATTACTCTTGTTAAAACATAAAATTTGGCCGGTAAACTACCCCTTTCCCTTAACGGATCTTCACCATAATCAACAAGCCTTCTGTATTTTACAATTGAGGAACGTATGCAAATCAATGTTTGATTCTGTGTGAATGTGCGTCAGTTATCGTTCGTCATAGAAAAATTTACCACTGTCAAAACATACAATGTTGCCGGTAAACTATTCATTTCCTTTAACCGATCTTCACTAAAATCAATAGACATTGAGGACTCTATAGCTCAGGAAGCTGTGCAAAACATTATTTGATTCTGATAGAATTTACGGCAGTTACCATTCGTCACAATAAAGATTACCCATGTTAAAACATAAAACGTTGCAGGTAAACTACCCCTTTCCCTAACCTGATCTTCAACAAAAACAATGGGTCTTGAGAACTCTACAATTTACGGATGTATGCAAAAACGTATTTTATTATGTTTGAATTTACGGCAGTTATCGTTCGTCATAAAAAGAATTACTCTTGTTAAAACTAAATACAACTATTATATTAACGACCCGGAACACAAAGTTTTTTATAAGTAAAAACACATAGTTTTACCTTACAACCTGAACCGGTTTTCACCTTTAAAAGGCTTCTTCAGAGGTTGTCGCTGGTAGCGCTCTCCGTCCTGTTGTGGGCGACGGAAACGAAGTTTCGAAAGATTGATGTTGTGTGTGTGGAGTGAGATATGTTCGAATAATGCGTGCGATTTGCAGCGGCAACCTCTGAAGAAGCCTTATAAAAGTGAAAACCGGTTCAGGTTGTAAGGTAAAACCTTATGTTTTTACTTATAAATAACTTTGTGATCCGAGTCGTTAATACAATAGTTGTATTTACTTAAGTAACGGACACGCCATGGACAACGAAATCCAAGAACTTGTTAAAACATTAAAGGTGGCATTTAAACTACCCCTTTCCCTTAACCGATCTTCACCAAAATCAACAGGCCTTGAGGTCCCTACAATATAGGGATGTTTGCAAAACATTATTTGATTCTGTTTGAATGTGCGGCAGTTATCGTTCGTCATAGAAACAATTACTCCTGTTAAAAAATTAAAGGTGTCCGGTAAACTACCCCTTTCCCTTAACTGATCTTCACCAAAATAAATAGGCCTTGAGTCCTCTGCAACTCAGGGACATATGTAAAAAATTATTTGATTCTGTTTGAATTTACAGCAGTTATCGTTCTTCATGGAAAACGTTCTCTTGTTACAACATAAAATGTTGCTGGTAAACTACCCCTTTCCCTTAACCGATATTCAACAAAATCAACAGACCTTGAGTTATCTACAATTGAGGAAGGTATGCACAAAATTATTTTATTCTGTTTAAATGTGCGGCAGTTATCTTTCATCATAAAAACAATTACTCTTGTAAAACATAAAATGTGGCCGGTAAACTACCCCTTTCCCTTAACCGATCTTCACCATAATCAACAAGCCTTCAGTCTTTTACAATTGAGGAACGTATGCAAATCAATGTTTGATTCTGTGTGAATGTGCGTCAGTTATCGTTCGTCATAGAAAAATTTACCACTGTCAAAACATACAATGTTGCCGGTAAACTACCCATTTCCCTTAACCGATCTTCACCAAAATCAATAGACATTGAGGCATCTATAGCTCAGGAAGCTGTGCAAAACAATATTTGATTCTGATAGAATTTACGGCAGTTATCATTCGTCCCAATAAAGATTACCCATGTTAAAACATAAAACGTTGCAGGTAAACTACCCCTTTCCCTAACCTGATCTTCAACAAAAACAATGGGTCTTTGAGAACTCTACAATTCAGGGCTGTATGCAAAAACCTATTTGATTCTGTTTGAATTTGCGGCTCTTATCGTTTGCCATAGACAATGCCCCTTTAAAACATAAAACGTTGCAGGTAAACTACCCCTTTCCCTAACCTGATCTTCAACAAAAACAATGGGTCTTGAGAACTCTACAATTTACGGATGTATGCAAAAACGTATTTTATTATGTTTGAATTTACGGCAGTTATCGTTCGTCATAAAAAGAATTACTCTTGTTAAAACTAAATACAACTATTATATTAACGACTCGGAACACAAAGTTTTTTATAAGTAAAAACATATAGTTTTACCTTAAACCTGAACCGGTTTTCACCTTTAAAAGGCTTCTTCAGAGGTTGCCGCTGGTAGCGCTTTCCGTCCTGTTGTGGGCGACGGAAACGAAGTTTCGAAAGATTGATGTTGTGTGTGTGGAGTGAGATATGTTCGAATAATGCGTGCGATTTGCAGCGGCAACCTCTGAAGAAGCCTTTTAAAAGTGAAAACCGGTTCAGGTTGTAAGGTAAAACCTTATGTTTTTACTTATAAATAACTTTGTGATCCGAGTCGTTAATACAATAGTTGTATTTAGTTAAGTAACGGACACGCCATGGACAACGAAATCCAAGAACTTGTTAAAACATTAAAAGTGGCAGGTAAACTACCCCTTTCCCTTAACCGATCTTCACCAAAATCAACAGGCCTTGAGTTCCCTACAATATAGGGATGTTTGCAAAACATTATTTTATTCTGTTTGAATGTGCAGCAGTTATCGTTCGTCATAGACACAATTACTCTTGTTAAAAAATTAAACGTGGCCGGTAAACTACCCCTTTCCCTTAACTGATCTTCACCAAAACAAAATAGGCCTTGAGTTCTCTGCAACTCAGGGACATATGTAAAAATGATTTTATTCTGTTTGAGTTTACAGCAGTTATACTTCTTCATGGAAACGTTCTCTTGTTACAACATAAAATGTTGCAGGTAAACTACCCCTTTCCCTTAACCGATCTTCAACAAAATCAACAGACCTTGAGTTATCTACAATTGAGGAAGGTATGCACAAAATTATTTTATTCTGTTTAAATGTGCGGCAGTTATCTTTCATCACAGAAACAATTACTCTTGTTAAAACTGTGCTGAGTCAAATGATTCAGGGCGAGTTTAGTAAATGTATAGGCATTTTTTTTTGGACGGTAAAGACAGTACAAAAGTTAAAGTAATTAGGAGTGCTGCTCTCTACCCCCGGATAGGAGAGGCTGCCGTTTTCGAGTTTTCACCGTTTGATAGGTGTTTCCATCTGCTGAGAATTTCCAGCAGTTTTAAACTAAAGTGGTGCCGCCTGGTGAGAATTTCCGTACAAACGGACAACGAACGGAAACTTTTGTTAATGTTTGTCTCAAAATGGAAGCCTAACTCACGACATCGTAGAATATCTCTTCGGTGGAGAGGAGTGTGAAAATCTAGCGTCGACTTCTTTTAAATATGAGATAAGTTCTTAATGACTGAGGGTTCACTGAACAGAGACAAGTCCTACTGCCAATGAACGAAATGCCATCTTAAAGCTCCACACTCGACACCGAAGAGAACAACGTCCGCAACAACATGCCAATCATGAGATCGCCACGCTATAAATAAAAGATCATCCTTCTGGGCACACATAAGCAGGTGAAAAATATCCATTTTATATTCACACGTAGAATCAACATGGTACCAGTATACATTCATTTGGATCCCCAATTGATGGGACAGTTTAGTGTGAACACTAAGTATTAATTGTAAATTTCAATACCTGTATAGTAAATTGTCAGTTCAGAGACTGACATGTGTACCACACAGCATCTAACTTAGATTTCCACTCATTTCTTTATAGTACTTTCGCTACAGATTTAAAGTCAGTTTTGTTATTATTATTTTCTCAAGTTTAATTTACTATGCATAAAAACATATATTTTCCCTCATTTTAAAATCAGGTTAGGTCATTTGTATAAAAAGATTACTGGGGAGGTAGGTGTTATTTTAAATTAGTTTCAACCAAGCTGTGCCTGTCGAAACACTTTTCAACTTGTTTGTCGAAACAAGGTTGTTGAGACTGGTTATAAATTGAAGAAACATGTCTGTCTCTGACACACAAATGTATTTTTTTTTATATAAGGTGCTAATATTGTGCAATTTTTCCCTTTCATTAATTGGCCCTATTTTAGTCTATATAAATTCTTTATATTAATCATGGTAACTGGGGGGGGGGGGCGTTAATTATTTTAAACATTTTTTATTTCTCACCTTAATTAAGTATTTTAGCACTTAGCCACTTAGGCACTTGGTTTTAAATTTTAATGTCCTGGGGACATTTGTATGCAATACTTTATGATACACATGACGTGCAATTAACCCACACCATGCGGGTACATTCATAGAAATAAATCTTTAATCCTAATTGGGATTCCTATACAGCAGAAGTTTAGAATTTATATACACCAGTAGACGAGTATTCTATCTCAATAATCGTGGCTGATCTTTTCTTTAAATTAATTGTTTTATTTAACAAGTATAGTAAGTGTCACCTTTAAAGTTCATTTAAATTGGATGAATAATTATTTTAATTATTAATAGTAACTGTGAATGAAATTATTTACCTTTATCTATTTATATACTGCATTTCAAAAGTAACATATGATATAAATTTTATATTTTAAGAAATAGTTTAATGGGAGTTTCATTTTGAGGTTAATGATTATTTTAAATTTTCAATTCATTGATGGTGACATAGCAATTATTTTCTTGGATTCAGTTTATATTTTCAGGTGGCCTTGTTGAGAGGATATACTTTTTTAGTTAACCATTTAAAAGGGGAATTCTAAATCACTGTTGTTTTTTTGTTATTAATATTATGAGATAGAATAATAAAACCATTGTTAATTATTTAATTCTTGAGTTTTTATTGCAAGTCCCGTCTTACTGGATCCAGCGCAATTTTTAGCTTCTCTAGGCCTTAGCCTAGTTTTAATTAACTTGTAACCCCTCTTTACAAAAAGAAATATTCTTTTTGTTTTAACTACTCAAAATGAAGTAGGGGTTTCATTTGGTAGCAGAGCGTGGTTACGACAAGGGTCCTGTGGGTGTGACGGGGCTTGCAAACTTGGGAAATATTTTAAAATTTTCACAATGTTTAGTTCTTAAATAGAACTTAGAAAGATTTTCAAGGCCCTATATCCCAAGGTTGAAAATATTTTGTTAGTTTTAAGGTTTGAAACATATGTATATGTACTTGCCCGCCTTGCATAGTGAATAGTGCCACGTGGTAGGAAATTTTAGAAGGGGAAATCCCTGGGCAAGACTTATCGCAGTCGGCGCTTAGTTAGTTTGAGTTTACCTTACCCATGTTTGGGGAGGTGTTGAGGTTTTTTTTGTGATTAGGCGGTATGGCCCGATCGGCAGTCGGTTTCTGCCGATAAATGGTAGCCGGAGGTAACCTAAGAAATGGTTAAAATAAATTTTCGTTGGTCGGTATTTTGTTTTTCGTGTTGTGCGTGTTGTGTGTGTGTCGCGTTCCTTTTGTCTGGTGTAATCGAGTGTGAGCTGTTCAGGTAGTGGGCTAGTTCTCGCATCGTTAGGTGGACCCGCAGTCTACTCTTTGGAAGAACAGTACTTGGGTTTTTCAGATTCTGATTAGTTAGAATATGTTTTAGAGTTTTTGTTGAGTGTGGCGACCGCGAAGTGAGATAACGTCGATAAATCCTGAGTTGTTTGTTAGGGAGGAAATTGAGTTCGAGCTCCGGGCCCGGGGTAAAGAAACCCAAGGCAATGTCCAAACCTTACGGCAGCGGCTCCGTGAAGCGCTGACCGCGGGTGATGCGCTCTCAAGGGTCACTATCACTGACCCCGAGAGTGAGTGGGAGCGGTGTACAGAAAAATGGGGTGAGCTAAAGGAGTCGGCTCAATCCGTCGAAAGTTTGGAGGAGAGACCGGGATGCTCTCTCGTTGTCCGGCGGATCCGGCAACGTATGCAGCACTTGATTCATCGGCTGCAGAATTTACTGGCACAAGTCAGTGAACCGCCATATATAATACCGCCACCATATAATATAACAGAAATTATCCAGGAGATTACCTCGACCCTCCAAGGGTCACCACCGGTAAGAGCATCCACCCCAATTCCGGTTGTTGAGGAGTCCGTGATCTCAGCGCTGAACACTTCTTCATACAGGGAAGTAGAGCCTGTACGGACTGGTTCGGGGGCGGCAACGTACAACCACCTGCCCAACCCACTTGCCGATATTATTAAACAACTGCCAGTCGTGGACGGACTGGAAGCAGATAAACTACTCCCGTTTTTTAAGATAGTCTTTGACTTAAAGGACTATCCGGGTATGCTGGAGCGAACGGTGCTCGAACTCATCTTCCCCTACTGTCGCGGTACCATGGCTGACAGGGTGGCGGAGGTAATGCGACGTAAGGAAGGCGTGGATGAGTTCCACCGGGTGGTGCTGAGGGCGTTCGTACCCAGTAGAATGATGGAGCAATTGCGCCATCGGCATTTTTATAGAGTACAGGCACGGGGCGAAACATTGGCCCAGTATGTGCTGCGAATGCGCCAGGTAGCGCGTATTCTGGGAATGGGCATGTCGGAGGAAGAGGTAGTCCAACACATCCTCGACGGCGTCTCTGCCGACGACCGTCTGCGACTAGTTTTGCACAGCGGCCGCAGTGGTTTACCGACCTGGAGCGACTCTGCGTTATGACGGAGACCATGCAGATGACCGACCAGGCGAGCGGAAACAGTAGACGAGCCGAACCAAGACCTCAGACATCGGAAGGGGCCAGAGAGCCTACCTTCCCCCGACAGGCCCAGCCAGCTCGAAATCGTCAGCAAACAAATCCAAATACTGTGATTTGTTATAATTGTAACCGCCCGGGACACGTGGCGAGAAATTGTATGCAAAGGCGCGCGCGACCAGCACCACCTATGTCAAGACCAGCGCCAAAAAACTAATTAGACAGGGGAAGATATTTCGGAGGATGTCTTCCCCCCACTTCAATTCTGTTCAACTTCCGTCGACCTCCAGGCAGCCGTTAAAAGCCCCATCTTCAAATATCAAGGTCCAGTCCGCTACCTCGCAACAACTTTCTGTATGCCCCTTTCTGTCGCTCGAGGTAAAGGGTGGTCAGCTCAGAGCCTTAGTTGACTCCGGTTCAGCCCGATCCATCATTTCATCTCGGGTACATGCGGACCTTGAACAAAAGGGTTTAATTATTAGGTCAGAAAAGTCATCTGCTATATGCTGGACGGCATCCCGTGAAATCTTGCCTATCTCCCGGGTTACTTCCTTTAAGATCAAAATTGATGGGTTTTCTTGGGTGTGGTCTTTTCTGGTTTCTCCTGCTCTGGGAGTGGATTGTATCATTGGTGCCGATTTTATCGCAAAAAGTGGTCTCGTGCTGGACATCCAAGCGCACCAATGTTTTTTTAAATTTAATCGGGAGGTTTTAATTCCGTTCCTTGGGTACCAGGGCGCTAAGCCGGGTATCCAAGAAGTAGCTTGTCCCGATTCTGCACGAGACCATCTCACTCCATCCCAGCAGACGGCCTTAGATCATTTGTGTGAGGAATTTCCCGAGGTGTTAACTCCTACCTTGGGACTCACACACCTGCTGGAATATAAAATCAGTCTAACAGATACGAAAATAGTGAGGTCACACCCTTACAAGTTTGCCCCTCCTAAGATGACCATTCTGCGAGAGAAGGTTCAAGAATTATTGGACTAAGGGGTGATTGAACCTTCTCATTCCAGCTATGCCAGTCCAGCATTTTTAGTGCCAAAGCCTGGTGGCAAACAAAGAATGGTAGTAGATTACAGGAAGTTGAACGCCAATATCGAGGTGGATTCTGTTCCCCTCCCGGATTTACATTCGGCCTTTGATTGGTTCAGTGGGGCCAGATTTTATACCATTATTGATCTGAACGCGGCCTATCATCAGATACCTCTTGCCAAAGAAAGTAAACCATACACAGCTTTTTGTGTACCCTGGAATTTGTACCAGTACACAAGGGTTCCCATGGGTTTGGCTGTGGGGGCCCAGACACTTAATCGCCTTCTTGACACTGTCTTTCACGACGTCAAATTCCGTTTCATCTATAATTATCTTGACGATCTGTTGGTGTATAGTGAGACTTTCGAGGATCATCTGCGGCATTTAAGAGAAGTGTTGGGTCGTTTAAGAGAGGCTGGCCTCACTGTCAATCCCGAAAAGGTTCGTTTCGCCCAAGAGAGAATTTCTTTCTTGGGCCATTTAATTTCATACAAGGGCGTGACGGTAGACCCAGAGAGGACACAAGGCATCCGTGACTTTCCTCCGCCAAGGGATGCGAAAGGCATAGCGAGATTCGTCGGTATGATAAATTTTTATCGGCGTTTCATACCGAATATCGCTGAAATTGCCGCTCCCTTGAATGAACTGAGGAAGAAGGGGTTTCATTTGGTAGCAGAGCGTGGTTTCATGGGGGGCAAAGTTTTCATGGGGGGAAAACCAACAGAAGGCTTTTGATACCTTAAAGGAAGCCATCATTTCCCCACCGGTGTTGCGGATGCCCGACTTTTCGAAACCGTTCATTTTGCAGACGGACGCGAGTTCGGTTGCGCTCGGAGCGGTCCTTTCCCAGGTTATTGACGACGCTAGGCAGCCTGTGGCTTTTATCTCACGCACGTTGACCCAGCAAGAACGTAAATCATCCGTTTACGAGCTAGAGTGTTTAGCTGTTGTATACGCTCTAGATAAGTTCAGGCGTTTCCTGGAACATGCTGAGTTCCTGCACGAGACCGATAATCAGGCTCTCTCATGGCTTCTAGCTCATCCCCGGCAACTGGGTAAAATTGGTAGATGGGTGGTGAAAATCTCATCCTTTAAGTTCACCGTGCAACACATCAGGGGATCCCAGAATGTGGTTGCAGATGCCTTATCCCGTATGTTTTCCCAACCCAGTGATGCCCAAGCTGAGCAACCCTGTTCCGTTCTTCTCGATTTTCCGTTAGCCTTCACTGATGTGTTACCCCATCAGTTAAACGACGAAGTGCTGGGTCAAGTCATCCAAAATATTAAGCAGGGTAACGTACAGGCCCCTTATTTCTTGTCCAAGGGAGTCCTTTGCTGTCGAGAAAGAAAAGGACGAGCACCTAAAATCGTGCTGCCTAGCAAATTAGTGCCCATGGTCTTCAGTTATTACCATGATTCCCCAATCGGAGGCCACAAGGGAATTTCGAAGACCATTTCCAGTATTAGGAAACATTTTATCTGGAAGGGCATGGATAGAGACATCGCGACGACAGTAAAAAACTGTCATCTGTGTGGCTTGAGCATGCCTGCCCAGAACACCAAACTAGGGTTGTTATCGTCTGAGGTGGCGAGCAGACCAATGGAAAAGTTATTTATTGACTACGTGGGGCCGTTCCCCCGTAGCAAGTCAGGTAATGCTTACCTGCTTGTTTGTGTAGATGCCTTTTCAAAGTTTGCCTGGCTACTGCCCTTACGGCAGGCAACCGCTCGTTTGACCATCAACGCTTTACAGAACCACGTTCTTCAGCATTTCGGTCTTCCGACCATCATTGTCTCGGACAATGGTCCGCAATTTATTTCAAATGAATTCAGGAGTATGTGTTTCGCCAGTGGCATCAAACACGTAACCACTTCCCCTTATTATCCACAACCGTCCCATGCGGAGAGATTCAATCGGAATCTCCGGTCCGCCTTGATTGCTTATCACGCTGAGCAACAAACCACCTGGGATCAGAATCTGAAGTGGTTACAATTAGCCTTCAACACGGCCAGACACGACAGTCATCAGGCCGTGCCCTTTGAAATTTTGTTTGGATTCTCGCCCGCACTCCCGTTGACCAACCTATGGGATATCGAAGATCTTCTGCCGCGGGAGCCCAATAATAAAACTGCGGAGAGATGGAAAATGGCTCGGAAGAATTTGCTGCGAGCGCACGAGCGGGTCCGTCGGCGTTATAATCAGGGGCGTATTCCAAACCCCTTCCGGATTGGTGACTGGGTCTATTGCCAAAGCCACCCACTCAGCTCTGCCGCCGACAAACGTGCTGCGAAGCTATACTACCGTTGGTCGGGGCCATACCGAATCATAGGATTTACGTCACCGGTGACGGCCCGGCTGGGCGTACCGGGAGACAAACAAAAGTTGTTGACAAGCCACATTTCCAAACTTAAACGTTGTCGGGGGCTATCCAAAACGTTCGAAGGGGGATAGTCCCCGTAAAGATAGGACGGAGGTCCATGTTAAATGTGGAAGTCGTGTTCAGGCGAATGGGGCGAGCCTCAGGAGATCGGAAGATCCATACGTATGAATCTTTCTTTTGTCTTTTCCTGTCTCTCTCTCTTGTGCTGTATGCGGAATCCAACGAAATCCAAGAACTTGTTAAAACATTAAAGGTGGCAGGTAAACTACCCCTTTCCCTTAACCGATCTTCACCAAAATCAACAGGCCTTGAGTTCCCTACAATATAGGGATGTTTGCAAAACATTATTTTATTCTGTTTGAATGTGCAGCAGTTATCGTTCGTCATAGACACAATTACTCTTGTTAAAAAATTAAACGTGGCCGGTAAACTACCCCTTTCCCTTAACTGATCTTCACCAAAACAAAATAGGCCTTGAGTTCTCTGCAACTCAGGGACATATGTAAAAATGATTTGATTCTGTTTGAATTTACAGCAGTTATACTTCTTCATGGAAACGTTCTCTTGTTACAACATAAAATGTTGCAGGTAAACTACCCCTTTCCCTTAACCGATCTTCAACAAAATCAACAGACCTTGAGTTATCTACAATTGAGGAAGGTATGCACAAAATTATTTTATTCTGTTTAAATGTGCGGCAGTTATCTTTCATCACAGAAACAATTACTCTTGTTAAAACTGTGCTGAGTCAAATGATTCAGGGCGAGTTTAGTAAATGTATAGGCATTTTTTTTTGGACGGTAAAGACAGTACAAAAGTTAAAGTAATTAGGAGTGCTGCTCTCTACCCGCGGATAGGAGAGGCTGCCGTTTTCGAGTTTTCACCGTTTGATAGGTGTTTCCATCTGCTGAGAATTTCCAGCAGTTTTAAACTAAAGTGGTGCCGCCTGGTGAGAATTTCCGTACAAACGGACAACGAACGGAAACTTTTGTTAATGTTTGTCTCAAAATGGAAGCCTAACTCACGACATCGTAGAATATCTCTTCGGTGGAGAGGAGTGTGAAAATCTAGCGTCGACTTCTTTTAAATATGAGATAAGTTCTTAATGACTGAGGGTTCACTGAACAGAGACAAGTCCTACTGCCAATGAACGAAATGCCATCTTAAAGCTCCACACTCGACACCGAAGAGAACAACGTCCGCAACAACATGCCAATCATGAGATCGCCACGCTATAAATAAAAGATCATCCTTCTGGGCACACATAAGCAGGTGAAAAATATCCATTTTATATTCACACGTAGAATCAACATGGTACCAGTATACATTCATTTGGATCCCCAATTGATGGGACAGTTTAGTGTGAACACTAAGTATTAATTGTAAATTTCAATACCTGTATAGTAAATTGTCAGTTCAGAGACTGACATGTGTACCACACAGCATCTAACTTAGATTTCCACTCATTTCTTTATAGTACTTTCGCTACAGATTTAAAGTCAGTTTTGTTATTATTATTTTCTCAAGTTTAATTTACTATGCATAAAAACATATATTTTCCCTCATTTTAAAATCAGGTTAGGTCATTTGTATAAAAAGATTACTGGGGAGGTAGGTGTTATTTTAAATTAGTTTCAACCAAGCTGTGCCTGTCGAAACACTTTTCAACTTGTTTGTCGAAACAAGGTTGTTGAGACTGGTTATAAATTGAAGAAACATGTCTGTCTCTGACACACAAATGTATTTTTTTTTATATAAGGTGCTAATATTGTGCAATTTTTCCCTTTCATTAATTGGCCCTATTTTAGTCTATATAAATTCTTTATATTAATCATGGTAACTGGGGGGGGGCGTTAATTATTTTAAACATTTTTTATTTCTCACCTTAATTAAGTATTTTAGCACTTAGCCACTTAGGCACTTGGTTTTAAATTTTAATGTCCTGGGGACATTTGTATGCAATACTTTATGATACACATGACGTGCAATTAACCCACACCATGCGGGTACATTCATAGAAATAAATCTTTAATCCTAATTGGGATTCCTATACAGCAGAAGTTTAGAATTTATATACACCAGTAGACGAGTATTCTATCTCAATAATCGTGGCTGATCTTTTCTTTAAATTAATTGTTTTATTTAACAAGTATAGTAAGTGTCACCTTTAAAGTTCATTTAAATTGGATGAATAATTATTTTAATTATTAATAGTAACTGTGAATGAAATTATTTACCTTTATCTATTTATATACTGCATTTCAAAAGTAACATATGATATAAATTTTATATTTTAAGAAATAGTTTAATGGGAGTTTCATTTTGAGGTTAATGATTATTTTAAATTTTAAATTCATTGATGGTGACATAGCAATTATTTTCTTGGATTCAGTTTATATTTTCAGGTGGCCTTGTTGAGAGGATATACTTTTTTAGTTAACCATTTAAAAGGGGAATTCTAAATCACTGTTGTTTTTTTGTTATTAATATTATGATATAGAATAATAAAACCATTGTTAATTATTTAATTCTTGAGTTTTTATTGCAAGTCCCGTCTTACTGGATCCAGCGCAATTTTTAGCTTCTCTAGGCCTTAGCCTAGTTTTAATTAACTTGTAACCCCTCTTTACAAAAAGAAATATTCTTTTTGTTTTAACTACTCAAAATGAAGTAGGGGTTTCAAAACATAAAATGTCGAAGGTAAACTACCCCTTTCCCTTAACCGATCTTCAACAAAATCAACAGGTCTTGAGTTCCCTACAATATAGGGATGTTTGCAAAACATTATTTGATTCTGTTTGAATGTGCGGCAGTTATCGTTCGTCATAGAAACAATTACTCTTGTTAAAACATAAAATGTGGCCGGTAAAATACCCCTTTCACTTAACCGATCTTCACCATAATCAACAAGCCTTCAGTCTTTAACAATTGAGGAACGTATGCAAATCAATGTTTGATTCTGTGTGAATGTGCGTCAGTTATCGTTCATGATAGAAAAATTTACCACTGTCGAAACATACAATGTTGCCGGTAAACTACCCATTTCCCTTAACCGATCTTCACCAAAATCAACAGGCCTTGAGTTCCCTACAATATAGGGATGTTTGCAAAACATTATTTGATTCTGTTTGAATGTGCGGCAGTTATCGTTCGTCATAGAAACAATTACTCTTGTTAAAAAATTAAAGGTGGCCGGTAAACTACCCCTTTCCCTTAACTGATCTTTACCAAAATAAATAAGCCTTGAGTTCTCTGCAACTCAGGGACATATGTAAAAGTGATTTGATTCTGTTTGAATTTACAGCAGTTATAGATCTTCATGGAAAACGTTCTCTTGTTACAACATAAAATGTTGCAGGTAAACTACCCCTTTCCCTTAACCGATATTCAACAAAATCAACAGACCTTGAGTTATCTACAATTGAGGAAGGTATGCACAAAATTATTTTATTCTGTTTAAATGTGCGGCAGTTATCTTTCATCATAGAAACAATTACTCTTGTTAAAACATAAAATGTGGCCGGTAAACTACCGCTTTCCCTTAACCGATCTTCACCATAATCAACAAGCTTTCAGTATTTTACAATTGAAGAACGTATGCAAATCAATGTTTGATTCTGTGTGAATGTCCCTCAGTTCTCGTTCGTCTTAGAAAAATTTACCACTCTCAAAACATAGAATGTTGCCGGTAAACTAACCATTTCCTTTAACCGATCTTCACCAAAATCAATAGACATTGAGGCCTCTATAGCTCAGGAAGCTGTGCAAAATATTATTTGATTCTGATAGAATTTACGGCAGTTATCATTCGTCACAATAAAGATTACCAATGTTAAAACATAAAACGTTGCAGGTAAACTACCCCTTTCCCTAACCTGATCTTCAACAAAAACAATGGGTCTTGAGAACTCTACAATTTACGGATGTATGCAAAAACGTATTTTATTATGTTTGAATTTACGGCAGTTATCGTTCGTCATACAAAGAATTACTCTTGTTAAAACTAAATACAACTATTATATTAACGACTCGGAACACAAAGTTTTTTATAAGTAAAAACATTTAGTTTAACTTAAACCTGAACCGGTTTTCACCTTTAAAAGGCTTCTTCAGGGGTTGCCGCTGGTAGCGCTCTCCGTCCTGTTGTGGGCGACGGAAACGAAGTTTCGAAAGATTGATGTTGTGTGTGTGGAGTGAGATATGTTCGAATAATGCGTGCGATTTGCAGCGGCAACCTCTGAAGAAGCCTTTTAAAAGTGAAAACCGGTTCAGGTTGTAAGGTAAAACCTTATGTTTTTCCTTATAAATAACTTTGTGATCCGAGTCGTTAATACAATAGTTGTATTTAGTTAAGTAACGGACGCGCCATGGACAACGAAATCCAAGAACTTGTTAAAACATTAAAGGTGGCAGGTAAACTACCCCTTTCCCTTAACCGATCTTCACCAAAATCAACAGGCCTTGAGCTCCCTACAATATAGGGATGTTTGCAAAACATTATTTGATTCTGTTTGAATGTGCGGCAGTTATCGTTCGTCATAGAAACAATTACTCTTGTTAAAAAATTAAAGGTGGCCGGTAAACTACCCCTTTCCCTTAACTGATCTTTACCAAAATAAATAGGCCTTGAGTTCTCTGCAACTCAGGGACATATGTAAAAATGATTTGATTCTGTTTGAATTTACAGCAGTTATAGTTCTTCATGGAAAAGGTTCTCTTGTTACAACAAACATGTTGCAGGTAAACTACCCCTTTCCCTTAACCGATCTTCATCAAAATCAACAGACCTTGAGTTATCTACAATTGAGGAAGGTATGCACAAAATTATTTTATTCTGTTTAAATGTGCGGCAGTTACCTTTCATCATAGAAACAATTACTCTCGTTAAAACATAAAATGTGGCCGGTGAACTACCCCTTTCCTTTAACCGATCTTCACCATAATCAACAAGCCTTCAGTCTTTTACAATTTAGGAACGTATGCAAATCAATGTTTGATTCTGTGTGAATGTGCGTCAGTTATAGTTCGTCATAAAAAAATTTACCATTGTCAAAACATACAGTGTTGCAGGTAAACTATCCATTTCCCTTAACCGATCTTCACCAAAATCAATAGACATTGAGACCTCTATAGCTTAGGAAGCTGTGCAAAACATTATTTGATCCTGATAGTATTTTCGGCAGTTATCATTCGTCATAATAAAGATAACCCATGTTAAAACATAAAACGTTGCTGGTAAACTACCCCTTTCCCTAACCTGATCTTCAACAAAAACAATGGGTCTTTGAGAACTCTACAATTCAGGGCTGTATGCAAAAACCTATTTGATTCTGTTTGAATTTGCGGCTCTTATCGTTTGCCATAGACAATGCCCCTTTAAAACATAAAACGTTGCAGGTAAACTACCCCTTTCCCTTAACCGATCTTCACCAAAATCAACAGGCCTTGCGCTCTCTACAATTTACGGATGTATGCAAAAACGAATTTTATTATGTTTGAATTTACGGCAGTTATCGTTCGTCATAGAAAGAATTACTCTTGTTGAAACTAAATTCAACTATTATATTAACGACTCGGAACACAAAGTTTTTTATAAGTAAAAACATAGTTTTACCTTAAACCTGAACCGGTTTTCACCTTTAAAAGGCTTCTTCAGAGGTTGCCGCTGGTATCGCTCTCCGTCCTGTTGTGGGCGACGGAAACGAAGTTTCGAAAGATTGATGGTGTGTGTGTGGAGTGAGATATGTTCGAATAATGCGTGCGATTTGCAGCGGCAACCTCTGAAGAAGCCTTTTAAAAGTGAAAACCGGTTCAGGTTGTAAGGTAAAACCTTATGTTTTTACTTATAAATAACTTTGTGATCCGAGTCGTTAATACAATAGTTGTATTTAGTTAAGTAACGGACACGCCATGGACAACGAAATCCAAGAACTTGTTAAAACATTAAAGGTGGCAGGTAAACTACCCCTTTCCCTTAACCGATCTTCACCAAAATCAACAGGCCTTGAGTTCCCTACAATATAGGGATGTTTGCAAAACATTATTTGATTCTGTTTGAATGTGCGGCAGTTATCGTTCGTCATAGAAACAATTACTCTTGTTAAAAAATTAAACGTGGCCGGTAAACTACCCCTTTCCCTTAACTGATCTTCACCAAAACAAAATAGGCCTTGAGTTCTCTGCAACTCAGGGACATATGTAAAAATGATTTGATTCTCTTTGAATTTACAGCAGTTATAGTTCTTCATGGAAACGTTCTCTTGTTACAACATAAAATGTTGCAGGTAAACTACCTCTTTCCCTTAACCGATCTTCAACAAAATCAACAGACCTTGAGTTATCTACAATTGAGGAAGGTATGCACAAAATTATTTTATTCTGTTTAAATGTGCGGCAGTTATCTTTCATCATAGAAACAATTACTCTTGTTAAAACATAAAATGTGGCCGGTAAACTACCCCTTTCCCTTAACCGATCTTCACCATAATCAACAAGCCTTCAGTCTTTTATAATTGAGGAACGTATGCAAATCAATGTTTGATTCTGTGTGAATGTGCGTCAGTTATCGTTCGTCATAGAAAAATTTACCACTGTCAAAACATACAATGTTGCCGGTAAACTACCCATTTCCCTCAACCGATCTTCACCAAAATCAATAGACATTGAGGCCTCTATAGCTCAGGAAGCTGTGCAAAACAATATTTGATTCTGATAGAATTTACGGCAGTTATCTTTCGTCACAATAAAGGTTACCCATGTTAAAACATAAAACGTTGCAGGTAAACTACCCCTTTCCCTAACCTGATCTTCAACAAAAAGAATGGGTCTTGAGAACTCTACAATTTACGGATGTATGCAAAACCGTATTTTATTATGTTTGAATTTACGGCAGTTATCGTTCGTCATATAAAGAATTACTCTTGTTAAAACTAAATACAACTATTATATTAACGAATCGGAACACAATGTTTTTTATAAGTAAAAACATATAGTGTTACCTGACAACCTGAACCGGTTTTCGCCTTTAAAAGGCTTCTTCAGAGGTTGCCGCTGGTAGCGCTCTCCGTCCTGTTGTGGGCGACGGAAACGAAGTTTCGAAAGATTGATGTTGTGTGTGTGGAGTGAGATATGTTCGAATAATGCGTGCGATTTGCAGCGGCAACCTCTGAAGAAGCCTTTTAAAAGTGAAAACCGGTTCAGGTTGTAAGGTAAAACCTTATGTTTTTACTTATAAATAACTTTGTGATCCGAGTCGTTAATATAATAGTTGTATTTAGGTAAGTAACGGACACGCCATGGACAACGAAATCCAAGAACTTGTTAAAACATTAAAGGTGGCAGGTAAACTACCCCTTGCCCTTAACTGATCTTTACCAAAATAAATAGGCCTTGAGTTCTCTGCAACTCAGGGACATATGTAAAAATGATTTGATTCTGTGTGAATGTGCGTCAGTTATAGTTCGTCATAGAAAAATTTACCATTCTCAAAACATACAGTGTTGCAGGTAAACTATCCATTTCCCTTAACCGATCTTCACCAAAATCAATAGACATTGAGGCCTCTATAGCTCAGGAAGCTGTGCAAAACATTATTTGATTCTGAAAGTATTTACGGCAGTTATCATTCGTCATAATAAAGATAACCCATGTTATATCATAAAACGTTGCTGGTAAACTACCCCTTTCCCTAACCTGATCTTCAACAAAAACAATGGGTCTTTGAGAACTCTACAATTCAGGGCTGTATGCAAAAACTTTTTTGATTCTGTTTGAATTTGCGGCTCTTATCGTTTGCCATAGACAATGCCCTTTTAAAACATAAAACGTTGCAGGTAAACAACCCCTTTTCCTTAACCGATCTTCACCAAAATCAACAGGAATTGCACTCTCTACAATTTACGGATGTATGCAAAAACGAATTTTATTATGTTTGAATTTACGGCAGTTATCGTTCGTCATAGAAAGAATTACTCTTGTTAAAATTAATACAACTATTATATTAACGACTCGGAACACAAAGTTTTTTATAAGTAAAAACATATAGTTTTACCTTAAACCTGAACCGGTTTCACCTTTAAAAGGCTTCTTCAGAGGTTGCCGCTGGTAGCGCTCTCCGTCCTGTTGTGGGCGACGGAAACGAAGTTTCGAAAGATTGATGTTGTGTGTGTGGAGTGAGATATGTTCTAATAATGCGTGCGATTTGCAGCGGCAACCTCTGAAGAAGCCTTTTAAAAGTGAAAACCGGTTCAGGTTGTAAGGTAAAATCTTATGTTTTTACTTATAAATAACTTTGTGATCCGAGTCGTTAATACAATAGTTGTATTTAGTTAAGTAACGGACACGCCATGGACAACGAAATCCAAGAACTTGTTAAAACATTAAAGGTGGCAGGTAAACTACCCCTTTCCCTTAACCGATCTTCACCAAAATCAACAGGCCTTGAGTTCCCTACAATATAGGGATGTTTGCAAAACATTATTTGATTCTGTTTGAATGTGCGGCAGTTATCGTTCGTCATAGAAACAATTACTCTTGTTAAAAAATTAAACGTGGCCGGTAAACTACCCCTTTCCCTTAACTGATCTTCACCAAAACAAAATAGGCCTTGAGTTCTCTGCAACTCAGGGACATATGTAAAAATGATTTGATTCTGTTTGAATTTACAGCAGTTATAGTTCTTCATGGAAACGTTCTCTTGTTACAACATAAAATGTTGCAGGTAAACTACCTATTTCCCTTAACCGATCTTCAACAAAATCAACAGACCTTGAGTTATCTACAATTGAGGAAGGTATGCACAAAATTATTTTATTCTGTTTAAATGTGCGGCAGTTATCTTTCATCATAGAAACAATTACTCTTGTTAAAACATAAAATGTGGCCGGTAAACTACCCCTTTCCCTTAACCGATCTTCACCATAATCAACAAGCCTTCAGTCTTTTACAATTGAGGAACGTATGCAAATCAATGTTTGATTCTGTGTGAATGTGCGTCAGTTATCGTTCGTCATAAAAAAATTTACCACTGTCAAAACATACAATGTTGCCGGTAAACTACCCATTTCCCTTAACCGATCTTCACCAAAATGAATAGACATTGAGGCCTCTACAGCTCAGGAAGCTGTGCAAAACAATATTTGATTCTGATAGAATTTACGGCAGTTATCTTTCGTCACAATAAAGGTTACCCATGTTAAAACATAAAACGTTGCAGGTAAACTACCCCTTTCCCTAACCTGATCTTCAACAAAAAGAATGGGTCTTGAGAACTCTACAATTTACGGATGTATGCAAAACCGTATTTTATTATGTTTGAATTTACGGCAGTTATCGTTCGTCATAGAAAGAATTACTCTTGTTAAAACTAAATACAACTATTATATTAACGAATCGGAACACAATGTTTTTTATAAGTAAAAACATATAGTGTTACCTGACAACCTGAACCGGTTTTCACCTTTAAAAGGCTTCTTCAGAGGTTGCCGCTGGTAGCGCTCTCCGTCCTCTTGTGGGCGACGGAAACGAAGTTTCGAAAGATTGATGTTGTGTGTGTGGAGTGAGATATGTTCGAATAATGCGTGCGATTTGCAGCGGCAACCTCTGAAGAAGCCTTTTAAAAGTGAAAACCGGTTCAGGTTGTAAGGTAAAACCTTATGTTTTTACTTATAAATAACTTTGTGATCCGAGTCGTTAATACAATAGTTGTATTTAGTTAAGTAACGGACACGCCATGGACAACGGAATCCAAGAACTTGTTAAAACATTAAAGGTGGCAGGTAAACTACCCCTTGCCCTTAACCGATATTCACCAAAATCAACAGGCCTTGAGTTCCCTACAATATAGGGATGTTTGCAAAACATTATTTGATTCTGTTTGAATGTGCGGCAGTTATCGTTCGTCATAGAAACAATTACTCTTGTTAAAAAATTAAAGGTGGCCGGTAAACTACCCCTTTCCCTTAACTGATCTTTACCAAAATAAATAGGCCTTGAGTTCTCTGCAACTCAGGGACATATGTAAAAATAATTTGATTCTGTTTGAATTTACAGCAGTTATAGTTCTTCATGGAAAACGTTGTCTTGTCACAACATAAAATGTTGCAGGCAAACTACCCCTTTCCCTTAACCGATCTTCAACAAAATCAACCGACCTTGAGTTATCTACAATTGAGGAAGGTATGCACAAAATTATTTTATTCTGTTTAAATGTGCGGCAGTTATCTTTCATCATAGAAACAATTACTCTTGTTAAAACATAAAATGTGGCCGGTAAACTACCCCTTTCACTTAAAATATCTTCACCATAATCAACAAGCCTTCAGTCTTTTACAATTGAGCAACGTATGCAAATCAGTGTTTGATTCTGTGTGAATGTGTGTCAGTTATCGTTCGTGATAGAAACATTTACCACTGTCAAAACATACAATGTTGCCGGTAAACTACCCATTTCCCTTAACCGATCTTCAACAAAATCAACAGGCCTTGAGTTCCCTACAATATAGGGATGTTTGCAAAACATTATTTGATTCTGTTTGAATGTGCGGCAGTTATCGTTCGTCATAGAAACAATTACTCTTGTTAAAAAATTAAAGGTGGCCGGTAAACTACCCCTTTCCCTTAACTGATCTTCACCAATATAAATAGGCCTTGAGACCTCTGCAACTCAAGGACATACGTAAAAATTATTTGATTCTGTTAGAATTTACAGCAGTTATCGTTCTTCATGGAAAACGTTCTCTTGTTACAACATAAAATGTTGCAGGTAAACTACCCCTTTCCCTTAACCGATATTCAACAAAATCAACAGACCTTGAGTTATCTACATTGAGGAAGGTATGCACAAAATTATTTTATTCTGTTTAAATGTGCGGCAGTTATCTTTCATCATAAAAACAATTACTCTTGTTAAAACATAAAATGTGGCCGGTAAACTACCCCTTTCCCTTAACCAATCTTCACCATAATCAACAAGCCTTCAGTCTTTTACAATTGAGGAACGTATGCAAATCAATGTTTGATTCTGTGTGAATGTGCTTCAGTTATCCTTCGTCATAGAAAAATTTACCACTGTCAAAACATACAATGTTGCCGGTAAACTACCCATTTCCCTTAACCGATCTTCACCAAAATCAATAGACATTGAGGCCTCTATAGCTCAGGAAGCTGTGCAAAACAATATTTGATTCTGATAGAATTTACGGCAGTTATCATTCGTCACAATAAAGATTACCCATGTTAAAACATAAAACGTTGCTGGTAAACTACCCCTTTCCTTAACCTGATCTTCAACAAAAACAATGGGTCTTGAGAACTCTACAATTTACGGATGTATGCAAAAACGTATTTTATTATGTTTGAATTTACGGCAGTTATCGTTCGTCATAAAAAGAATTACTCTTGTTAAAACTAAATACAACTATTATATTAACGACTCGGAACACAAAGTTTTTTATAAGTAAAAACATATAGATTTACCTTAAACCTGAACCGGTTTTCACCTTTAAAAGGGTTCTTCAGAGGTTGCCGCTGGTAGCGCTCTCCGTCCTGTTGTGGGCGACGGAAACGAAGTTTCGAAAGATTGATGTTGTGTGTGTGGAGTGAGATATGTTCGAATAATGCGTGCGATTTGCAGCGGCAACCTCTGAAGAAGCCTTTTAAAAGTGAAAACCGGTTCAGGTTGTAAGGTAAAACCTTATGTTTTTACTTATAAATAACTTTGTGATCCGAGTCGTTAATACAATAGTTGTATTTAGGTAAGTAACGGACACGCCATGGACAACGAAATCCAAGAATTTGTTAAAACATTAAAGGTGGCAGGTAAACTACCCCTTGCCCTTAACCGATCTTCACCAAAATCAACAGGCCTTGAGTTCCCTACAATATAGGGATGTTTGCAAAACATTATATGATTCTGTTTGAATGTGCGGCAGTTATCGTTCGTCATAGAAACAATTACTCTTGTTAAAAAATTAAAGGTGGCCGGTAAACTACCCCTTTCCCTTAACTGATCTTTACCAAAATAAATAGGCCTTGAGTTCTCTGCAACTCAGGGACATATGTAAAAATGATTTGATTCTGTGTGAATGTGCGTCAGTTATAGTTCGTCATAGAAAAATTTACCATTCTCAAAACATACAGTGTTGCAGGTAAACTATCCATTTCCCTTAACCGATCTTCACCAAAATCAATAGACATTGAGGCCTCTATAGCTCAGGAAGCTGTGCAAAACATTATTTGATTCTGAAAGTATTTACGGCAGTTATCATTCGTCATAATAAAGATAACCCATGTTAAATCATAAAACGTTGCTGGTAAACTACCCCTTTCCCTAACCTGATCTTCAACAAAAACAATGGGTCTTCGAGAACTCTACAATTCAGGGCTGTATGCAAAAACTTTTTTGATTCTGTTTGAATTTGCGGCTCTTATCGTTTGCCATAGACAATGCCCTTTTAAAACATAAAACGTTGCAGGTAAACAACCCCTTTTCCTTAACCGATCTTCACCAAAATCAACAGGCCTTGCGCTCTCTACAATTTACGGATGTATGCAAAAACGAATTTTATTATGTTTGAATTTACGGCAGTTATCGTTCGTCATAGAAAGAATTACTCTTGTTAAAATTAATACAACTATTATATTAACGAATCGGAACACAAAGTTTTTTATAAGTAAAAACATATAGTTTTACCTTAAACCTGAACCGGTTTCACCTTTAAAAGGCTTCTTCAGAGGTTGCCGCTGGTAGCGCTCTCCGTCCTGTTGTGGGCGACGGAAACGAAGTTTCGAAAGATTGATGTTGTGTGTGTGGAGTGAGATATGTTCTAATAATGCGTGCGATTTGCAGCGGCAACCTCTGAAGAAGCCTTTTAAAAGTGAAAACCGGTTCAGGTTGTAAGGTAAAACCTTATGTTTTTACTTATAAATAACTTTGTGAACCGAGTCGTTAATACAATAGTTGTATTTAGTTAAGTAACGGACACGCCATGGACAACGAAATCCAAGAACTTGTTAAAACATTAAAGGTGGCAGGTAAACTACCCCTTTCCCTTAATCGATCTTCACCAAAATCAACAGGCCTTGAATTCCCTTTAATGTAGGTATAGGGATGTTTGCAAAACATTATTTGATTCTGTCTGAATGTGCGGCAGTTATCGTTCGTCATAGAAACAATTACTCTTGTTAAAAAATTAAAGGTGGCCGGTAAACTACCCCTTTCCCTTAACTGATCTTCACCAAAATAAGTAGGCCTTGAGTTCTCTGCAACTCAGGGACATATGTAAAAATGATTTGATTCTGTTTGAATTTACAGCAGTTATAGTTCTTCATGGAAAACGTTCACTTGTTACAACATAAAATGTTGCAGGTAAACTACCCCTTTCCCTTAACCGATCTTCAACAAAATCAACAGACCTTGAGTTATCTACAATTGAGGAAGGTATGCACAAAATTATTTTATTCTGTTTAAATGTGCGGCAGTTATCTTTCATCATAGAAACAATTACTCTTGTTAAAACAAAAATGTGGCCGGTAAACTACCCCTTTCCCTTAACCGATCTTCACCATAATCAACAAGCCTTCAGTCTTTTACAATTGAGGAACGTATGCAAATCAATGTTTGATTCTGTGTGAATGTGCGTCAGTTATAGTTCGTCAAAGAAAAATTTACCATTCTCAAAACATACAGTGTTGCAGGTAAACTATCCATTTCCCTTAACCGATCTTTACCAAAATCAATAAACATTGAGGCCTCTATAGCTCAGGAAGCTGTGCAAAACATTATTTGATTCTGAAGGTATTTACGGCAGTTATCATTCGTCATAATAAAGATAACCCATGTTAAAACATAAAACGTTGCTGGTAAACTACCCCTTTCCCTAACCTGATCTTCAACAAAAACAATGGGTCTTTGAGAACTCTACAGTTCAGGGCTGTATGCAAAAACTTTTTTGATTCTGTTTGAAATTGCGGCTCTTATCGTTTGCCATAGACAATGCCCTTTTAAAACATAAAACGTTGCAGGTAAACTACCCCTTTCCCTTAACCGATCTTCACCAAAATCAACAGGCCTTGCGCTCTCTACAATTTACGTATGTATGCAAAAACGAATTTAATTATGTTTGAATTTACGGCAGTTATCGTTCGTCATAGAAAGAATTACTCTTGTTAAAACTAAATACAACTATTATATTAACGACTCGGAACACACAGTTTTTTGTAAGTAAAAACATATAGTTTTACCTTAAACCTGAACCGGTTTTCACCTTTAAAAGGCTTCTTCAGAGGTTGCCGCTGGTAGCGCTCTCCGTCCTGTTGTGGGCGACGGAAACGAAGTTTCGAAAGATTGATGTTGTGTGTGTGGAGTGAGAAATGTTCGAATAATGCGTGCGATTTGCAGCGGCAACCTCTGAAGAAGCCTTTTAAAAGTGAAAACCGGTTCAGGTTGTAAGGTAAAACCTTATGTTTTTACTTATAAATAACTTTGTGATCCGAGTCGTTAATACAATAGTTGTATTTAGTTAAGTAACGGACACGCCATGGACAACGAAATCCAAGAACTTGTTAAAACATTAAAGGTGGCAGGTAAACTACCCCTTTCCCTTAACCGATCTTCACCATAATCAACAAGCCTTCAGTCTTTTACAATTGAGGAACGTATGCAAATCAATGTTTGATTCTGTGTGAATGTGCGTCAGTTATCGCTCGTCATAAAAAAATTTACCATTGTCAAAACATACAATGTTGCCGGTAAACTACCCATTTCCCTTAACCGATCTTCACCAAAATGAATAGACATTGAGGCCTCTATAGCTCAGGAAGCTGTGCAAAACATTATTTGATTCTGATAGAATTTACGGCAGTTATCATTCGTCACAGTAAAGATTACCCATGTTAAAACATAAAACGTTGCTGGTAAACTACCCCTTTCCCTAACCTGATCTTCAACAAAAACAATGGGTCTTGAGAACTCTACAATTCAGGGCTGTATGCAAAAACTTTTTTGATTCTGTTTGAAATTGCGGCTCTTATCGTTTGCCATAGACAATGCCCTTTTAAAACATAAAACGTTGCAGGTAAACTACCCCTTTCCCTTAACCGATCTTCACCAAAATCAACAGGCCTTGCGCTCTCTACAATTTACGTATGTATGCAAAAACGAATTTAATTATGTTTGAATTTACGGCAGTTATCGTTCGTCATAGAAAGAATTACTCTTGTTAAAACTAAATACAACTATTATATTAACGACTCGGAACACAAAGTTTTTTATAAGTAAAAACATATAGTTTTACCTTACAACCTGAACCGGTTTTCACCTTTAAAAGGCTTCTTCAGAGGTTGCCGCTGGTAGCGCTCTCCGTCCTGTTGTGGGCGACGGAAACGAAGTTTCGAAAGATTGATGTTGTGTGTGTGGAGTGAGATATGTTCGAATAATGCGTGCGATTTGCAGCGGCAACCTCTGAAGAATCATTTTAAAAGTGAAAACCGGTTCAGGTTGTAAGGTAAAACCTTATGTTTTTACTTATAAATAACTTTGTGATCCGAGTCGTTAATACAATAGTTGTATTTAGTTAAGTAACGGACACGCCATGGACAACGAAATCCAAGAACTTGTTAAAACATTAAAGGTGGCAGGTAAACTACCCCTTTCCCTTAACCGATCTTCACCAAAATCAACCGGCCTTGAGTTCCCTACAATATAGGGATGTTTGCAAAACATTATTTGATTCTGTTTGAATGTGCGGCAGTTATCGTTCGTCATAGAAACAATTACTCTTGTTAAAAAATTAAAGGTGGCCGGTAAACTACCCCTTTCCCTTAACTGATCTTCACCAAAATAAATAGGCCTTGAGTCCTCTGCAACTCAGGGACATATGTAAAAAATTATTTGATTCTGTTTGATTTTACAGCAGTTATCGTTCTTCATGGAAAACGTTCTCTTGTTACAACATAAAATGTTGCAGGTAAACTACCCCTTTCCCATAACCGATATTCAACAAACTTAACAGACCTTGAGTTATCTACAATTGAGGAAGGTATGCACAAAATTATTTTATTTTGTTTGAATGTGCGGCAGTTATCTTTCTTCACATAAACAATTACTCCTGTTAAAACATAAAATGTGGCCGGTAAACTACCCCTTCCCCTTAACCGATCTTCACCATAGTCAACAAGCCTTCAGTCTTTTACAATTGAGGAACGTATGCAAATCAATGTTTGATTCTGTGTGAATGTGCGTCAGTTATCGTTCGTCATAGAAAAATTTACCATTGTCAAAACATACAATGTTGCCGGTAAACTACCCATTTCCCTTAACCGATCTTCACCAAAATCAATAGACATTGAGGCCTCTATAGCTCAGGAAGCTGTGCAAAACATTATTTGATTCTGATAGAATTTACGGCAGTTATCATTCGTCACAGTAAAGATTACCCATGTTAAAACATAAAACGTTGCTGGTAAACTACCCCTTTCCCTAACCTGATCTTCAACAAAAACAATGGGTCTTGAGAACTCTACAACTCAGGGCTGTATGCAAAAACTTATTTGATTCTGTTTGAATTTGCGGCTCTTATCGTTTGCCATAGACAATGCCCTTTTAAAACATAAAACGTTGCAGGTAAACTACCCCTTTCCCTTAACCGATCTTCACGAAAAATAATGGGTCTTGAGAACTCTATAATTCAGGGTAGTATGCAAAAAATTATTTGATTATGTTTGAATTTGCGGCTGTTATCGTTTGCCATAGAAAATACCCTTGTTAAAACATAAAACGTTCATGGTAAACTATCCCTTTCCCTTAACCGATCTTTATCAAAATCAATAGGTCTTGAGAACTTTACAATTCAGGACTGTATACAAAATATTTTTTGATTGTGTTTGAATTTGCGGCTGTTATTGTTTGCTATAGAAACAAATCACCCTTGATTTAAAAAAACGTCGCTGGTAAACTCCCCTTTCCCTTAAACGATCTTCACCAAAATCAATAGGTCTTGAGTACTCTACAGTTCAGGGATACTTGCAAAACATTATTTTATTCTGTTTGAATGTGCGGCAGTTATCGTTCGTCATAGAAACAATTACTCTTGTTAAAACATTAAAGGTGGCAGGTAAACTACCCCTTTCCCTTAGCCGATCTTCATCAAAATCTATAAACCTTCAGGTCTTTATAATTCAGGAACGTATGCAAAACATTATTTGATTTTCTTCGAATTTACGGCAGTTATCGTTCGTCGTAAAAAAAATTACCCTTGTTTAAACATAAAATGTTGCTGGTAAACTACCCCTTTCCCTTAACCTATCTTCACCAAAATAAACAGACCTTGAGTACTTAAAACTTCAGGAATTTATGCAAAAAATTGTTTGATTCTCTTTGAATATGTGGCAGTTATAATTCGTCATAGATATAATATCGGTATGGAGAACCATACATGACTTCCATGTTCTAAGATTTATATTTAAAAACATATTCGAAATGAAATATTTCCATAGAAACTACGACTTTCTACATATTGCTTCAGCATTAACCACAGTACTGTGGTTACTAACGTATACCGCCTCACGTTTTCGCACTCGATTTTCACGGATGATGGCAGTCGATGGCACTGCCGAAAAGTCTGGTTTTGCAGAAAACATTGGACTACGGCTAAAGAGCCCGGGAAGCAATTTTAACAAAAAACTACTTTTTTGTTGCCGATAACGTAGTACACATATAAAAAATTCTCCCCTCCACCTTCAACTATAATTTTAATAATAGAAAATAACCCCCACCCCGTTCACCTTACTTCTTCATTTATAGATATTTCATACACGTTTCTACAGTGGATTACTATGAGCTTATCAGGATACTTTATTTATAAAAATTAAGTACTTTACTCTTGTTAAATCATAAAATGTTTCAGGTAAACTACCCCTTTCTCTTAACCGATCTTCTCCAAAATCAACAGACCTTACGTCCTCTACAATTCAGCGAAGCATGCAAAAAAATATTTGATTCTGTTTGAATGTGCGGCAGTTATCGTTCGTCATGGAAACATTTCTCTTGTTACAACATAAAATGTTGCAGGTAAACTACCCCTTTCCCTTAACCGATCTTAGCCAAAATCAATATACCTTGAGCTCTCTGCAACTCCCTTAACCGATCTTCACCAACACCAATAGGTATTGAGAACTCTACAATAGAGGGCTGTATGCAAAACATCATTTGATTCTGTTTGAATTTGCGGCTGTTATCGTTTACCATAGAAAAAAATTACCCTTGATAAAAAACCGTTGCTGGTAAACTACCCCTTTACCTTAACCGATCTTCAACAAAAACGATAGGTCTTGAGAACTCTACAATTCAGGGTTGTATGTAAAACATTATTTGATTCTGTTTGAATTTGCGGCTGTTATCGTCTGCAAAACAAACAAAATTACCCTTGATTAAAAAAAACCGTTGCAGGTAAACTACCCCTTTCCCATAACCGATCTTCACCAAAAACAATATGTCGCGAGTACTCTACAAATCAGGGCAGTATGCAAAAACTTATTTGATTCTGTTTGAATTTGCGGCTCTTATCGTTTGCCATAGAAAATACTCTTTTAAAACATTAAATTTTGCTGGTAAACTACCCCTTTTCCTTAACCGAACTTCACCAAAACCAAAAGGTCTTGAGAACTCTACAATTCAGGGCAGTATGCAAAACATTATTTGATTATGTTTGAATTTGCGGCTGTTATCGTTTGCCATAGGAAATACCCTTGTTAAAACATAAAACGTAGCTGGTAAACTACCCCTATCCCTTAACCGGTCTGTACCAAAATCAACAGATCTTGAGAACCCTACAATTCAGGGCTGTATGCGAAACATTATTTGATTCTGTTTGAATTTGCGGCTGTTATCGTTTGCCAAACAAATAATATTACCCTTGATAAAAAAAAAACCGTTGCAGGTAAACTACCCTTTCCCTTAACCGATCTTCACCAAAAACAATAGGTCGCGAGTACTCTACAAATCAGGGCGGTATGCAAAAAATTATTTGATTCTGTTTGAATTTGCGGCTGTTATCGTTTGCCATAAAAAAAAATCTACAGACACACACACACACACACACACAGACACTTTTCGAAAAACGACTTTTTTCATGTTTTGAGTGTAGCACAATCAGAATCTGCAATAATCTCGAACACGATTTTTTTTGCCATCACCATACTTCCATTTCCTTAAGGAACATGGAAGTAAAATACCCTTTTAAAAAATAAAACGGTGCAGGTAAACTACCCCTTTCCCTTAACCGATCTTCACCATAATCAACAGGCCTTGCGTTCTCTCAACTTTACGGATGTATGCGAAAACATATTTTATTATGTTTGAATTTACGGCAGTTATCGTTCGTCATAAAAAGAATTACTCTTGTTAAAACTAAATACAACTATTATATTAACGACTCGGAACACAAAGTTTTTTATAAGTAAAAACATATAGTTTTACCTTACAACCTGAACCGGTTTTCACCTTTAAAAGGCTTCTTCAGAGGTTGCCGCTGGTAGCGCTCTCCGTCCTGTTGTGGGCGACGGAAACGAAGTTTCGAAAGATTGATGTTGTGTGTGTGGAGTGAGATATGTTCGAATAATGCGTGCGATTTGCAGCGGCAACCTCTGAAGAAGCATTTTAAAAGTGAAAACCGGTTCAGGTTGTAAGGTAAAACCTTATGTTTTTACTTATAAATAACTTTGTGATCCGAGTCGTTATAACAATAGTTGTATTTAGTTAAGTAACGGACACGCCATGGACAACGAAATCCAAGAACTTGTTAAAACATTAAAGGTGGCAGGTAAACTACCCCTTTCCCTTAACCGATCTTCACCAAAATCAACCGGCCTTGAGTTCCCTACAATATAGGGATGTTTGCAAAACATTATTTGATTCTGTTTGAATGTGCGGCAGTTATCGTTCGTCATAGAAACAATTACTCTTGTTAAAAAATTAAAGGTGGCCGGTAAACTACCCCTTTCCCTTAACTGATCTTCACCAAAATAAATAGGCCTTGAGTCCTCTGCAACTCAGGGACATATGTAAAAAATTATTTGATTCTGTTTGATTTTACAGCAGTTAACGTTCTTCATGGAAAACGTTCTCTTGTTACAACATAAAATGTTGCAGGTAAACTACCCCTTTCCCTTAACCGATATTCAACAAAATCAACAGACCTTGAGTTATCTACAATTGAGAAAGGTATGCACAAAATTATTTTATTTTGTTTGAATGTGCGGCAGTTATCTTTCATCATATAAACAATTACTCTTGTTAAAACATAAAATGTGGCCGGTAAACTACCCCTTTCCCTTAACCGATCTTCACCATAATCAACAAGCCTTCAGTCTTTTACAATTGAGGAACGTATGCAAATCAATGTTTGATTCTTTGTGAATGTGCGTCAGTTATCGTTCGTCATAGAAAAATTTACCATTGTCAAAACATACAATGTTGCCGGTAAACTACCAATATCCCTTAACCGATCTTCACCAAAATCAATAGACATTGAGGCATCTATAGCCTCATTCCATATCTAATGGAAGCTGTGCAAAACATTATTTGATTCTGATAGAATTTACGGCAGTTATCATTCGTCACAGTAAAGATTACCCATGTTAAAACATAAAACGTTGCTGGTAAACTACCCCTTTCCCTAACCTGATCTTCAACAAAAACAATGGGTCTTGAGAACTCTACAACTCAGGGCTATATGCAAAAACTTATTTGATTCTGTTTGAATTTGCGGCTCTTATCGTTTGCCATAGACAATGCCCTTTTAAAACATAAAACGTTGCAGGTAAACTACCCCTTTCCCTTAACCGATCTTCACGAAAAATAATGGGTCTTGAGAACTCTATAATTCAGGGTAGTATGCAAAAAATTATTTGATTATGTTTGAATTTGCGGCTGTTATCGTTTGCCATAGAAAATACCCTTGTTAAAACATAAAACGTTTATGGTAAACTATCCCTTTCCCTTAACCGATCTTTATCAAAATCAATAGGTCTTGAGAACTTTACAATTCAGGACTGTATACAAAATATTTTTTGATTGTGTTTGAATTTGCGGCTGTTATTGTTTGCTATAGAAACAAATCACCCTTGATTTAAAAAAACGTCGCTGGTAAACTCCCCTTTCCCTTAAACGATCTTCACCAAAATCAATAGGTCTTGAGTACTCTACAGTTCAGGGATACTTGCAAAACATTATTTTATTCTGTTTGAATGTGCGGCAGTTATCGTTCGTCATAGAAACAATTACTCTTGTTAAAACATTAAAGGTGGCAGGTAAACTACCCCTTTCCCTTAGCCGATCTTCATCAAAATCTATAAACCTTCAGGTCTTTATAATTCAGGAACGTATGCAAAACATTATTTGATTTTCTTCGAATTTACGGCAGTTATCGTTCGTCGAAAAAAAATTACCCTTGTTTAAACATAAAATGTTGCTGGTAAACTACCCCTTTCCCTTAACCTATCTTCACCAAAATAAACAGACCTTGAGTACTTAAAACTTCAGGAATTTATGCAAAAAATTGTTTGATTCTCTTTGAATATGTGGCAGTTATAATTCGTCATAGATATAATATCGGTATGGAGAACCATACATGACTTCCATGTTCTAAGATTTATATTTAAAAACATATTCGAAATGAAATATTTCCATAGAAACTACGTCTTTCTACATATTGCTTCAGCATTAACCACAGTACTGTGGTTACTAACGTATACCGCCTCACGTTTTCGCACTCGATTTTCACGGATGATGGCAGTCGATGGCACTGCCGAAAAGTCTGGTTTTGCAGAAAACATTGGACTACGGCTAAAGAGCCCGGGAAGCAATTTTAACAAAAAACTACTTCTTTGTTGCCGATAACGTAGTACACATATAAAAAATTCTCCCCTCCACCTTCAACTATAATTTTAATAATTGAAAATTACCCCCACCCCGTTCACCTTACTTCTTCATTTATAGATATTTCATACACGTTTCTACAGTGGATTACTATGAGCTTATCAGGATACTTTATTTATAAAAATTAAGTACTTTACTCTTGTTAAATCATAAAATGTTCCAGGTAAACTACCCCTTTCTCTTAACCGATCTTCTCCAAAATCAACAGACCTTACGTCCTCTACAATTCAGCGAAGCATGCAAAAAAATATTTGATTCTGTTTGAATGTGCGGCAGTTATCGTTCGTCATGGAAACATTTCTCTTGTTACAACATAAAATGTTGCAGGTAAACTACCCCTTTCCCTTAACCGATCTTCGCCAAAATCAATATACCTTGAGCTCTCTGCAACTCCCTTAACCGATCTTCACCAACACCAATAGGTATTGAGAACTCTACAATAGAGGGCTGTATGCAAAACATCATTTGATTCTGTTTGAATTTGCGGCTGTTATCGTTTACCATAGACAAAAATTACCCTTGATAAAAAACCGTTGCTGGTAAACTACCCCTTTACCTTAACCGATCTTCACCAAAAACGATAGGTCTTGAGAACTCTACAATTCAGGGTTGTATGTAAAACATTATTTGATTCTGTTTGAAATTGCGGCTGTTATCGTCTGCCAAACAAACAAAATTACCCTTGATAAAAAAAAACCGTTGCAGGTAAACTACCCCTTTCCCATAACCGATCTTCACCAAAAACAATAGGTCGCGAGTACTCTACAAATCAGGGCTGTATGCAAAACATTTACCACACACACATTTAAACATTTAACATTTATTTTGCGGCTGTTATCGTTTGCCATAAAAAAAATCTACACACACACACACACACACACACACACACACACACACACACACACACACACACACACACACACACACACACACGCACACGCACACACACACACACACACACAGACACACACAGACACTTTTCGAAAAACGACTTTTTTTCAAGTTTTGAGTGTAGCACAATCAGAATCTGCAATAATCTCGAACACGATTTTTTTTGCCATCACCATACTTCCATTTCCTTAAGGTACATGGAAGTAAAATACCCTTTTAAAACATAAAACGTTGCAGGTAAACTACCCTTTTCCCTTAACCGATCTTCACCAAAATCAACAGGCCTTGCGTTCTCTAAAATTTACGGATGTTTGAAAAACATATTTTATTATGTTTGAATTTACGGCAGTTATCGTTCGTCATAAAAAGAATTACTCTTGTTAAAACTAAATACAACTATTATATTAACGACTCGGAACACAAAGTTTTTTATAAGTAAAAACATATAGTTTTACCTTACAACCTGAACCGGTTTTCACCTTTAAAAGGCTTCTTCAGAGGTTGCCGCTGGTAGCGCTCTCCGTCCTGTTGTGGGCGACGGAAACGAAGTTTCGAAAGATTGATGTTGTGTGTGTGGAGTGAGATATGTTCGAATAATGCGTGCGATTTGCAGCGGCAACCTCTGAAGAATCATTTTAAAAGTGAAAACCGGTTCAGGTTGTAAGGTAAAACCTTATGTTTTTACTTATAAATAACTTTGTGATCCGAGTCGTTAATACAATAGTTGTATTTAGTTAAGTAACGGACACGCCATGGACAACGAAATCCAAGAACTTGTTAAAACATTAAAGGTGGCAGGTAAACTACCCCTTTCCCTTAACCGATCTTCACCAAAATCAACCGGCCTTGAGTTCCCTACAATATAGGGATGTTTGCAAAACATTATTTGATTCTGTTTGAATGTGCGGCAGTTATCGTTCGTCATAGAAACAATTACTCTTGTTAAAAAATTAAAGGTGGCCGGTAAACTACCCCTTTCCCTTAACTGATCTTCACCAAAATAAATAGGCCTTGAGTCCTCTGCAACTCAGGGACATATGTAAAAAATTATTTGATTCTGTTTGATTTTACAGCAGTTATCGTTCTTCATGGAAAACGTTCTCTTGTTACAACATAAAATGTTGCAGGTAAACTACCCCTTTCCCATAACCGATATTCAACAAAATTAACAGACCTTGAGTTATCTACAATTGAGGAAGGTATGCACAAAATTATTTTATTTTGTTTGAATGTGCGGCAGTTATCTTTCTTCACATAAACAATTACTCCTGTTAAAACATAAAATGTGGCCGGTAAACTACCCCTTCCCCTTAACCGATCTTCACCATAGTCAACAAGCCTTCAGTCTTTTACAATTGAGGAACGTATGCAAATCAATGTTTGATTCTGTGTGAATGTGCGTCAGTTATCGTTCGTCATAGAAAAATTTACCATTGTCAAAACATACAATGTTGCCGGTAAACTACCCATTTCCCTTAACCGATCTTCACCAAAATCAATAGACATTGAGGCCTCTATAGCTCAGGAAGCTGTGCAAAACATTATTTGATTCTGATAGAATTTACGGCAGTTATCATTCGTCACAGTAAAGATTACCCATGTTAAAACATAAAACGTTGCTGGTAAACTACCCCTTTCCCTAACCTGATCTTCAACAAAAACAATGGGTCTTGAGAACTCTACAACTCAGGGCTGTATGCAAAAACTTATTTGATTCTGTTTGAATTTGCGGCTCTTATCGTTTGCCATAGACAATGCCCTTTTAAAACATAAAACGTTGCAGGTAAACTACCCCTTTCCCTTAACCGATCTTCACGAAAAATAATGGGTCTTGAGAACTCTATAATTCAGGGTAGTATGCAAAAAATTATTTGATTATGTTTGAATTTGCGGCTGTTATCGTTTGCCATAGAAAATACCCTTGTTAAAACATAAAACGTTCATGGTAAACTATCCCTTTCCCTTAACCGATCTTTATCAAAATCAATAGGTCTTGAGAACTTTACAATTCAGGACTGTATACAAAATATTTTTTGATTGTGTTTGAATTTGCGGCTGTTATTGTTTGCTATAGAAACAAATCACCCTTGATTTAAAAAAACGTCGCTGGTAAACTCCCCTTTCCCTTAAACGATCTTCACCAAAATCAATAGGTCTTGAGTACTCTACAGTTCAGGGATACTTGCAAAACATTATTTTATTCTGTTTGAATGTGCGGCAGTTATCGTTCGTCATAGAAACAATTACTCTTGTTAAAACATTAAAGGTGGCAGGTAAACTACCCCTTTCCCTTAGCCGATCTTCATCAAAATCTATAAACCTTCAGGTCTTTATAATTCAGGAACGTATGCAAAACATTATTTGATTTTCTTCGAATTTACGGCAGTTATCGTTCGTCGTAAAAAAAATTACCCTTGTTTAAACATAAAATGTTGCTGGTAAACTACCCCTTTCCCTTAACCTATCTTCACCAAAATAAACAGACCTTGAGTACTTAAAACTTCAGGAATTTATGCAAAAAATTGTTTGATTCTCTTTGAATATGTGGCAGTTATAATTCGTCATAGATATAATATCGGTATGGAGAACCATACATGACTTCCATGTTCTAAGATTTATATTTAAAAACATATTCGAAATGAAATATTTCCATAGAAACTACGACTTTCTACATATTGCTTCAGCATTAACCACAGTACTGTGGTTACTAACGTATACCGCCTCACGTTTTCGCACTCGATTTTCACGGATGATGGCAGTCGATGGCACTGCCGAAAAGTCTGGTTTTGCAGAAAACATTGGACTACGGCTAAAGAGCCCGGGAAGCAATTTTAACAAAAAACTACTTTTTTGTTGCCGATAACGTAGTACACATATAAAAAATTCTCCCCTCCACCTTCAACTATAATTTTAATAATAGAAAATTACCCCCACCCCGTTCACCTTACTTCTTCATTTATAGATATTTCATACACGTTTCTACAGTGGATTACTATGAGCTTATCAGGATACTTTATTTATAAAAATTAAGTACTTTACTCTTGTTAAATCATAAAATGTTTCAGGTAAACTACCCCTTTCTCTTAACCGATCTTCTCCAAAATCAACAGACCTTACGTCCTCTACAATTCAGCGAAGCATGCAAAAAAATATTTGATTCTGTTTGAATGTGCGGCAGTTATCGTTCGTCATGGAAACATTTCTCTTGTTACAACATAAAATGTTGCAGGTAAACTACCCCTTTCCCTTAACCGATCTTAGCCAAAATCAATATACCTTGAGCTCTCTGCAACTCCCTTAACCGATCTTCACCAACACCAATAGGTATTGAGAACTCTACAATAGAGGGCTGTATGCAAAACATCATTTGATTCTGTTTGAATTTGCGGCTGTTATCGTTTACCATAGAAAAAAATTACCCTTGATAAAAAACCGTTGCTGGTAAACTACCCCTTTACCTTAACCGATCTTCAACAAAAACGATAGGTCTTGAGAACTCTACAATTCAGGGTTGTATGTAAAACATTATTTGATTCTGTTTGAATTTGCGGCTGTTATCGTCTGCAAAACAAACAAAATTACCCTTGATTAAAAAAAACCGTTGCAGGTAAACTACCCCTTTCCCATAACCGATCTTCACCAAAAACAATAGGTCGCGAGTACTCTACAAATCAGGGCAGTATGCAAAAACTTATTTGATTCTGTTTGAATTTGCGGCTCTTATCGTTTGCCATAGAAAATACTCTTTTAAAACATTAAATTTTGCTGGTAAACTACCCCTTTTCCTTAACCGAACTTCACCAAAACCAAAAGGTCTTGAGAACTCTACAATTCAGGGCAGTATGCAACACATTATTTGATTATGTTTGAATTTGCGGCTGTTATCGTTTGCCATAGGAAATACCCTTGTTAAAACATAAAACGTAGCTGGTAAACTACCCCTATCCCTTAACCGGTCTGTACCAAAATCAACAGATCTTGAGAACCCTACAATTCAGGGCTGTATGCGAAACATTATTTGATTCTGTTTGAATTTGCGGCTGTTATCGTTTGCCAAACAAATAATATTACCCTTGATAAAAAAAAAACCGTTGTAGGTAAACTACCCTTTCCCTTAACCGATCTTCACCAAAAACAATAGGTCGCGAGTACTCTACAAATCAGGGCGGTATGCAAAAAATTATTTGATTCTGTTTGAATTTGCGGCTGTTATCGTTTGCCATAAAAAAAAATCTACAGACACACACACACACACACACAGACACTTTTCGAAAAACGACTTTTTTCATGTTTTGAGTGTAGCACAATCAGAATCTGCAATAATCTCGAACACGATTTTTTTTGCCATCACCATACTTCCATTTCCTTAAGGAACATGGAAGTAAAATACCCTTTTAAAAAATAAAACGTTGCAGGTAAACTACCCCTTTCCCTTAACCGATCTTCACCATAATCAACAGGCCTTGCGTTCTCTCAACTTTACGGATGTATGCGAAAACATATTTTATTATGTTTGAATTTACGGCAGTTATCGTTCGTCATAAAAAGAATTACTCTTGTTAAAACTAAATACAACTATTATATTAACGACTCGGAACACAAAGTTTTTTATAAGTAAAAACATATAGTTTTACCTTACAACCTGAACCGGTTTTCACCTTTAAAAGGCTTCTTCAGAGGTTGCCGCTGGTAGCGCTCTCCGTCCTGTTGTGGGCGACGGAAACGAAGTTTCGAAAGATTGATGTTGTGTGTTTGGAGTGAGATATGTTCGAATAATGCGTGCGATTTGCAGCGGCAACCTCTGAAGAAGCATTTTAAAAGTGAAAACCGGTTCAGGTTGTAAGGTAAAACCTTATGTTTTTACTTATAAATAACTTTGTGATCCGAGTCGTTATAACAATAGTTGTATTTAGTTAAGTAACGGACACGCCATGGACAACGAAATCCAAGAACTTGTTAAAACATTAAAGGTGGCAGGTAAACTACCCCTTTCCCTTAACCGATCTTCACCAAAATCAACCGGCCTTGAGTTCCCTACAATATAGGGATGTTTGCAAAACATTATTTGATTCTGTTTGAATGTGCGGCAGTTATCGTTCGTCATAGAAACAATTACTCTTGTTAAAAAATTAAAGGTGGCCGGTAAACTACCCCTTTCCCTTAACTGATCTTCACCAAAATAAATAGGCCTTGAGTCCTCTGCAACTCAGGGACATATGTAAAAAATTATTTGATTCTGTTTGATTTTACAGCAGTTATCGTTCTTCATGGAAAACGTTCTCTTGTTACAACATAAAATGTTGCAGGTAAACTACCCCTTTCCCTTAACCGATATTCAACAAAATCAACAGACCTTGAGTTATCTACAATTGAGAAAGGTATGCACAAAATTATTTTATTTTGTTTGAATGTGCGGCAGTTATCTTTCATCATATAAACAATTACTCTTGTTAAAACATAAAATGTGGCCGGTAAACTACCCCTTTCCCTTAACCGATCTTCACCATAATCAACAAGCCTTCAGTCTTTTACAATTGAGGAACGTATGCAAACCAATGTTTGATTCTTTGTGAATGTGCGTCAGTTATCGTTCGTCATAGAAAAATTTACCATTGTCAAAACATACAATGTTGCCGGTAAACTACCAATATCCCTTAACCGATCTTCACCAAAATCAATAGACATTGAGGCATCTATAGCCTCATTCCATATCTAATGGAAGCTGTGCAAAACATTATTTGATTCTGATAGAATTTACGGCAGTTATCATTCGTCACAGTAAAGATTACCCATGTTAAAACATAAAACGTTGCTGGTAAACTACCCCTTTCCCTAACCTGATCTTCAACAAAAACAATGGGTCTTGAGAACTCTACAACTCAGGGCTGTATGCAAAAACTTATTTGATTCTGTTTGAATTTGCGGCTCTTATCGTTTGCCATAGACAATGCCCTTTTAAAACATAAAACGTTGCAGGTAAACTACCCCTTTCCCTTAACCGATCTTCACGAAAAATAATGGGTCTTGAGAACTCTATAATTCAGGGTAGTATGCAAAAAATTATTTGATTATGTTTGAATTTGCGGCTGTTATCGTTTGCCATAGAAAATACCCTTGTTAAAACATAAAACGTTCATGGTAAACTATCCCTTTCCCTTAACCGATCTTTATCAAAATCAATAGGTCTTGAGAACTTTACAATTCAGGACTGTATACAAAATATTTTTTGATTGTGTTTGAATTTGCGGATGTTATTGTTTGCTATAGAAACAAATCACCCTTGATTTAAAAAAACGTCGCTGGTAAACTCCCCTTTCCCTTAAACGATCTTCACCAAAATCAATAGGTCTTGAGTACTCTACAGTTCAGTGATACTTGCAAAACATTATTTTATTCTGTTTGAATGTGCGGCAGTTATCGTTCGTCATAGAAACAATTACTCTTGTTAAAACATTAAAGGTGGCAGGTAAACTACCCCTTTCCCTTAGCCGATCTTCATCAAAATCTATAAACCTTCAGGTCTTTATAATTCAGGAACGTATGCAAAACATTATTTGATTTTCTTCGAATTTACGGCAGTTATCGTTCGTCGAAAAAAAAATTACCCTTGTTTAAACATAAAATGTTGCTGGTAAACTACCCCTTTCCCTTAACCTATCTTCACCAAAATAAACAGACCTTGAGTACTTAAAACTTCAGGAATTTATGCAAAAAATTGTTTGATTCTCTTTGAATATGTGGCAGTTATAATTCGTCATAGATATAATATCGGTATGGAGAACCATACATGACTTCCATGTTCTAAGATTTATATTTAAAAACATATTCGAAATGAAATATTTCCATAGAAACTACGTCTTTCTACATATTGCTTCAGCATTAACCACAGTACTGTGGTTACTAACGTATACCGCCTCACGTTTTCGCACTCGATTTTCACGGATGATGGCAGTCGATGGCACTGCCGAAAAGTCTGGTTTTGCAGAAAACATTGGACTACGGCTAAAGAGCCCGGGAAGCAATTTTAACAAAAAACTACTTCTTTGTTGCCGATAACGTAGTACACATATAAAAAATTCTCCCCTCCACCTTCAACTATAATTTTAATAATTGAAAATTACCCCCACCCCGTTCACCTTACTTCTTCATTTATAGATATTTCATACACGTTTCTACAGTGGATTACTATGAGCTTATCAGGATACTTTATTTATAAAAATTAAGTACTTTACTCTTGTTAAATCATAAAATGTTCCAGGTAAACTACCCCTTTCTCTTAACCGATCTTCTCCAAAATCAACAGACCTTACGTCCTCTACAATTCAGCGAAGCATGCAAAAAAATATTTGATTCTGTTTGAATGTGCGGCAGTTATCGTTCGTCATGGAAACATTTCTCTTGTTACAACATAACATGTTGCAGGTAAACTACCCCTTTCCCTTAACCGATCTTCGCCAAAATCAATATACCTTGAGCTCTCTGCAACTCCCTTAACCGATCTTCACCAACACCAATAGGTATTGAGAACTCTACAATAGAGAGCTGTATGCTAAACATCATTTGATTCTGTTTGAATTTGCGGCTGTTATCGTTTACCATAGAAAAAAATTACCCTTGATAAAAAACCGTTGCTGGTAAACTACCCCTTTACCTTAACCGATCTTCAACAAAAACGATAGGTCTTGAGAACTCTACAATTCAGGGTTGTATGTAAAACATTATTTGATTCTGTTTGAATTTGCGGCTGTTATCGTCTGCCAAACAAACAAAATTACCCTTGATTAAAAAAAACCGTTGCAGGTAAACTACCCCTTTCCCATAACCGATCTTCACCAAAAACAATAGGTCGCGAGTACTCTACAAATCAGGGCAGTATGCAAAAACCTATTTGATTCTGTTTGAATTTGCGGCTCTTATCGTTTGCCATAGAAAATACTCTTTTAAAACATTAAATTTTGCAGGTAAACTACCCCTTTTCCTTAACCGAACTTCACCAAAACCAAAAGGTCTTGAGAACTCTACAATTCAGGGCAGTATGCAAAACATTATTTGATTATGTTTGAATTTGCGGCTGTTATCGTTTGCCATAGGAAATACCCTTGTTAAAACATAAAACGTAGCTGGTAAACTACCCCTATCCCTTAACCGGTCTGTACCAAAATCAACAGATCTTGAGAACCCTACAATTCAGGGCTGTATGCGAAACATTATTTGATTCTGTTTGAATTTGCGGCTGTTATCGTTTGCCAAACAAATAATATTACCCTTGATAAAAAAAAAACCGTTGCAGGTAAACTACCCTTTCCCTTAACCGATCTTCACCAAAAACAATAGGTCGCGAGTACTCTACAAATCAGGGCGGTATGCAAAAAATTATTTGATTCTGTTTGAATTTGCGGCTGTTATCGTTTGCCATAAAAAAAAATCTACAGACACACACACACACACACACACACACACACACACACACACACACAGACACTTTTCGAAAAACGACTTTTTTCATGTTTTGAGTGTAGCACAATCAGAATCTGCAATAATCTCGAACACGATTCTTTTTGCCATCACCATACTTCCATTTCCTTAAGGAACATGGAAGTAAAATACCCTTTTAAAAAATAAAACGTTGCGGGTAAACTACCCCTTTCCCTTAACCGATCTTCACCATAATCAACAGGCCTTGCGTTCTCTCAAATTTACGGATGTATGCGAAAACATATTTTATTATGTTTGAATTTACGGCAGTTATCGTTCGTCATAAAAAGAATTACTCTTGTTAAAACTAAATACAACTATTATATTAACGACTCGGAACACAAAGTTTTTTATAAGTAAAAACATATAGTTTTACCTTACAACCTGAACCGGTTTTCACCTTTAAAAGGCTTCTTCAGAGGTTGCCGCTGGTAGCGCTCTCCGTCCTGTTGTGGGCCACGGAAACGAAGTTTCGAAAGATTGATGTTGTGTGTGTGGAGTGAGATATGTTCGAATAATGCGTGCGATTTGCAGCGGCAACCTCTGAAGAAGCATTTTAAAAGTGAAAACCGGTTCAGGTTGTAAGGTAAAACCTTATGTTTTTACTTATAAATAACTTTGTGATCCGAGTCGTTATAACAATAGTTGTATTTAGTTAAGTAACGGACACGCCATGGACAACGAAATCCAAGAACTTGTTAAAACATTAAAGGTGGCAGGTAAACTACCCCTTTCCCTTAACCGATCTTCACCAAAATCAACCGGCCTTGAGTTCCCTACAATATAGGGATGTTTGCAAAACATTATTTGATTCTGTTTGAATGTGCGGCAGTTATCGTTCGTCATAGAAACAATTACTCTTGTTAAAAAATTAAAGGTGGCCGGTAAACTACCCCTTTCCCTTAACTGATCTTCACCAAAATAAATAGGCCTTGAGTCCTCTGCAACTCAGGGACATATGTAAAAAATTATTTGATTCTGTTTGATTTTACAGCAGTTATCGTTCTTCATGGAAAACGTTCTCTTGTTACAACATAAAATGTTGCAGGTAAACTACCCCTTTCCCTTAACCGATATTCAACAAAATCAACAGACCTTGAGTTATCTACAATTGAGAAAGGTATGCACAAAATTATTTTATTTTGTTTGAATGTGCGGCAGTTATCTTTCATCATATAAACAATTACTCTTGTTAAAACATAAAATGTGGCGGGTAAACTACCCCTTTCCCTTAACCGATCTTCACCATAATCAACAAGCCTTCAGTCTTTTACAATTGAGGAACGTATGCAAATCAATGTTTGATTCTTTGTGAATGTGCGTCAGTTATCGTTCGTCATAGAAAAATTTACCATTGTCAAAACATACAATGTTGCCGGTAAACTACCAATTTCCCTTAACCGATCTTCACCAAAATCAATAGACATTGAGGCATCTATAGCTCAGGAAGCTGTGCAAAACATTATTTGATTCTGATAGAATTTACGGCAGTTATCATTCGTCACAGTAAAGATTACCCATGTTAAAACATAAAACGTTGCTGGTAAACTACCCCTTTCCCTAACCTGATCTTCAACAAAAACAATGGGTCTTGAGAACTCTACAACTCAGGGCTGTATGCAAAAACTTATTTGATTCTGTTTGAATTTGCGGCTCTTATCGTTTGCCATAGACAATGCCCTTTTAAAACATAAAACGTTGCAGGTAAACTACCCCTTTCCCTTAACCGATCTTCACGAAAAATAATGGGTCTTGAGAACTCTATAATTCAGGGTAGTATGCAAAAAATTATTTGATTATGTTTGAATTTGCGGCTGTTATCGTTTGCCATAGAAAATACCCTTGTTAAAACATAAAACGTTCATGGTAAACTATCCCTTTCCCTTAACCGATCTTTATCAAAATCAATAGGTCTTGAGAACTTTACAATTCAGGACTGTATACAAAATATTTTTTGATTGTGTTTGAATTTGCGGCTGTTATTGTTTGCTATAGAAACAAATCACCCTTGATTTAAAAAAACGTCGCTGGTAAACTCCCCTTTCCCTTAAACGATCTTCACCAAAATCAATAGGTCTTGAGTACTCTACAGTTCAGGGATACTTGCAAAACATTATTTTATTCTGTTTGAATGTGCGGCAGTTATCGTTCGTCATAGAAACAATTACTCTTGTTAAAACATTAAAGGTGGCAGGTAAACTACCCCTTTCCCTTAGCCGATCTTCATCAAAATCTATAAACATTCAGGTCTTTATAATTCAGGAACGTATGCAAAACATTATTTGATTTTCTTCGAATTTACGGCAGTTATCGTTCGTCGTTAAAAAAATTACCCTTGTTTAAACATAAAATGTTGCTAGTAAACTACCCCTTTCCCTTAACCTATCTTCACCAAAATAAACAGACCTTGAGTACTTAAAACTTCAGGAATTTATGCAAAAAATTGTTTGATTCTCTTTGAATATGTGGCAGTTATAATTCGTCATAGATATAATATCGGTATGGAGAACCATACATGACTTCCATGTTCTAAGATTTATATTTAAAAACATATTCGAAATGAAATATTTCCATAGAAACTACGTCTTTCTACATATTGCTTCAGCATTAACCACAGTACTGTGGTTACTAACGTATACCGCCTCACGTTTTCGCACTCGATTTTCACGGATGATGGCAGTCGATGGCACTGCCGAAAAGTCTGGTTTTGCAGAAAACATTGGACTACGGCTAAAGAGCCCGGGAAGCAATTTTAACAAAAAACTACTTCTTTGTTGCCGATAACGTAGTACACATATAAAAAATTCTCCCCTCCACCTTCAACTATAATTTTAATAATTGAAAATTACCCCCACCCCGTTCACCTTACTTCTTCATTTATAGATATTTCATACACGTTTCTACAGTGGATTACTATGAGCTTATCAGGATACTTTATTTATAAAAATTAAGTACTTTACTCTTGTTAAATCATAAAATGTTCCAGGTAAACTACCCCTTTCTCTTAACCGATCTTCTCCAAAATCAACAGACCTTACGTCCTCTACAATTCAGCGAAGCATGCAAAAAAATATTTGATTCTGTTTGAATGTGCGGCAGTTATCGTTCGTCATGGAAACATTTCTCTTGTTACAACATAACATGTTGCAGGTAAACTACCCCTTTCCCTTAACCGATCTTCGCCAAAATCAATATACCTTGAGCTCTCTGCAACTCCCTTAACCGATCTTCACCAACACCAATAGGTATTGAGAACTCTACAATAGAGGGCTGTATGCAAAACATCATTTGATTCTGTTTGAATTTGCGGCTGTTATCGTTTACCATAGAAAAAAATTACCCTTGATAAAAAACCGTTGCTGGTAAACTACCCCTTTACCTTAACCGATCTTCACCAAAAACGATAGGTCTTGAGAACTCTACAATTCAGGGTTGTATGTAAAACATTATTTGATTCTGTTTGAATTTGCGGCTGTTATCGTCTGCCAAACAAACAAAATTACCCTTGATAAAAAAAAACCGTTGCAGGTAAACTACCCCTTTCCCATAACCGATCTTCACCAAAAACAAAGGTCGCGAGTACTCTACAAATCAGGGCTGTATGCAAAAAGTTATTTGATTCTGTTAGAATTTGCGGCTGTTATCGTTTGCCATAAAAAAAATCTACAGACACACACACACACACACACACACACACACACACACACACACACACACTTTTCGAAAAACGACTTTTTTTCAAGTTTTGAGTGTAGCACAATCAGAATCTGCAATAATCTCGAACACGATTTTTTTTGCCATCACCATACTTCCATTTCCTTAAGGAACATGGAAGTAAAATACCCTTTTAAAAAATAAAACGTTGCAGGTAAACTACCCTTTTCCCTTAACCGATCTTCACCAAAATCAACAGGCCTTGCGTTCTCTAAAATTTACGGATGTATGCAAAAACGTATTTTATTATGTTTGAATTTACGGCAGTTATCGTTCGTCATAAAAAGAATTACTCTTGTTAAAACTAAATACAACTATTATATTAACGACTCGGAACACAAAGTTTTTTATAAGTAAAAACATATAGTTTTACCTTACAACCTGAACCGGTTTTCACCTTTAAAAGGCTTCTTCAGAGGTTGCCGCTGGTAGCGCTCTCCGTCCTGTTGTGGGCCACGGAAACGAAGTTTCGAAAGATTGATGTTGTGTGTGTGGAGTGAGATATGTTCGAATAATGCGTGCGATTTGCAGCGGCAACCTCTGAAGAAGCATTTTAAAAGTGAAAACCGGTTCAGGTTGTAAGGTAAAACCTTATGTTTTTACTTATAAATAACTTTGTGATCCGAGTCGTTAATACAATAGTTGTATTTAGTTAAGTAACGGAGACGCCATGGACAACGAAATCCAAGAACTTGTTAAAACATTAAAGGTGGCAGGTAAACTACCCCTTTCCCTTAACCGATCTTCACCAAAATCAACCGGCCTTGAGTTCCCTACAATATAGGGATGTTTGCAAAACATTATTTGATTCTGTTTGAATGTGCGGCAGTTATCGTTCGTCATAGAAACAATTACTCTCGTTAAAAAATTAAAGGTGGCCGGTAAACTACCCCTTTCCCTTAACTGATCTTCACCAAAATAAATAGGCCTTGAGTCCTCTGCAACTCAGGGACATATGTAAAAAATTATTTGATTCTGTTTGATTTTACAGCAGTTATCGTTCTTCATGGAAAACGTTCTCTTGTTACAACATAAAATATTGCAGGTAAACTACCCCTTTCCCTTAACCGATATTCAACAAAATCAACAGACCTTGAGTTATCTACAATTGAGGAAGGTATGCACAAAATTATTTTATTCTGTTTAAATGTGCGGCAGTTATCTTTCATCATAGAAACAATTACTCTTGTTAAAACATAAAATGTGGCCGGTAAACTACCCCTTTCCCTTAACCGATCTTCACCATAATCAACAAGCCTTCAGTCTTTTACAATTGAGGAACGTATGCAAATCAATCTTTGATTCTGTTGGAATGTGCGTCAGTTATCGTTCGTCATAGAAAAATTTACCATTTGCAAAACATACAATGTTGCCGGTAAACTACCCATTTCCCTTAACCGATCTTCACCAAAATCAACAGACATTGAGGCCTCTATAGCTCAGGAAGCTGTGCAAAACATTGTTTGATTCTGATAGAATTTACGGCAGTTATCATTCGTTACATTAAAGATTACCCATGTTAAAACATAAAACGTTGCTGGTAAACTACCCCTTTCCCTAACCTGATCTTCAACAAAAACAATGGGTCTTGAGAACTCTACAATTCAGGGCTGTATGCAAAAACTTATTTGATTCTGTTTGAATTTGCGGCTCTTATCGTTTGCCATAGACAATGCCCTTTTAAAACATAAAACGTTGCCGGTAAACTACCCCTTGCCCTTAACCGATCTTCACGAAAAATAATGGGTCTTGAGAACTCTATAATTCAGGGCAGTATGCAAAAAATTATTTGATTATGTTTGAATTTGCGGCTGTTATCGTTTGCCATAGAAAATACCCTTGTTAAAACATAAAACGTTCATGGTAAACTATCCCTTTCCCTTAACCGATCTTTATCAAAATCAATAGGTCTTGAGAACTTTACAATTCAGGACTGTATACAAAATATTTTTTGATTGTGTTTGAATTTGCGGCTGTTATTGTTTGCCATAGAAACAAATTACCCTTGATTAAAAAAAACGTCGCTGGTAAACTCCCCTTTCCTTTAACCGATCTTCACCAAAATCAATTGGTCTTGAGTACTCTACAATTCAGGGATACTTGCAAAACATTATTTTATTCTGTTTGAATTTGCGGCAGTTATCGTTCGTCATAGAAACAATTACTCTTGTTAAAACAATAAAGGTGGCTGGTAAACTACCCCTTTCCCTTAGCCGATCTTCATCAAAATCAATAAACCTTCAGGTCTTTATAATTCAGGAACGTATGCAAAACATTATTTGATTTTCTTCGAATTTACGGCAGTTATCGTTCGTCGTTAAAAAAATTACCCTTGTTTAAACATAAAATGTTGCTGGTAAGCTACCCCTTTCCCTTAACCTATCTTCACCAAAATAAACAGACCTTGAGTACTTAAAACTTCAGGAATTTATGCAAAAATTGTTTGATTCTCTTTGAATATGTGGCAGTTATAATTCGTCATAAATATAATATCGGTATGTAGAACCATACATAACTTCCATGTTCTAAGATTTATATTTAAAAACATATTCGAAATGAAATATTTCCATAGAAACTACGTCTTTCTACATATTGCTTCAGCATTAACCACAGTACTGTGGTTACTAACGTATACCGCCTCACGTTTTCGCACTCGATTTTCACGGATGATGGCAGTCGATGGCACTGCCGAAAAGTCTGGTTTTGCAGAAAACATTGGACTACGGCTAAAGAGCCCGGGAAGCAATTTTAACAAAAAACTACTTCTTTGTTGCCGGTAACGAAGTACACATATAAAAAATTCTCCCCTCCACCTTCAACTATAATTTTAAAAATAGAAAATTACCCCCACCCGTTCACATAACTTCTTCATTTATAGATATTTCATATACGTTTCTACAGTGGATTACTATGAGCTTATCAGGATACTTTATTTATAAAAATTAAGTACTTTACTCTTGTTAAATCATAAAATGTTTCAGGTAAACTACCCCTTTCTCTTAACCGATCTTCTCCAAAATCAACAGACCTTCCGTCCTCTACAATTCAGCGAAGCATGCAAAAATATATTTGATTCTGTTTGAATGTGCGGCAGTTATCGTTCGTCATGGAAACATTTCTCTTGTTACAACATAAAATGTTGCAGGTAAACTACCCCTTTCCCTTAATCGATCTTCGCCAAAATCAATATACCTTGAGCTCTCTGCAACTCCCTTAACCGATCTTCACCAACACCAATAGGTATTGAGAACTCTACAATAGAGGGCTGAATGCAAAACATCATTTGTATCTGTTTGAATTTGCGGCTGTTATCGTTTACCATAGAAAAAAATTACCCTTGATAAAAAACCGTTGCAGGTAAACTACCCCTTTACCTTAACCGATCTTCACCAAAAACGATAGGTCTTGAGAACTCTACAATTCAGGGTTGTATGTAAAACATTATTTGATTCTGTTTGAATTTCCGGCTGTTATCGTGTGCCAAACAAACAAAATTACCCTTGATAAAAAAAAACCGTTGCAGGTAAACTACCCCTTTCCCATAACCGATCTTCACCAAAAACAATAGGTCGCGAGTACTCTACAAATCAGGGCAGTATGCAAAAACTTATTTGATTCTGTTTGAATTTGCGGCTCTTATCGTTTGCCATAGAAAATAACCTTTTAAAACATTAAGCGTTGCAGGTAAACTACCCCTTTTCCTTAACCGATCTTCACCAAAACCAAAAGGTCTTGAGAACTCTACAATTCAGGGCAGTATGCAAAACATTATTTGATTATGTTTGAATTTGCGGCTGTTATCGTTTGCCATAGGAAATACCCTTGTTAAAACATAAAACGTTGCTGGTAAACTACCCCTATCCCTTAACCGGTCTGTACCAAAATCAACAGATCTTGAGAAGCCTACAATTCAGGGCTGTATGCGAAATATTATTTGATTCTGTTTGAATTTGCGGCTGTTATCGTTTGCCAAACAAACAAAATTACCCTTGATAAAAAAAAACCGTTGCAGGTAAACTACCCTTTCCCTTAACCGATCTTCACCAAAAACAATAGGTCGCGAGTACTCTACAAATCAGGGCTGTATGCAAAAAATTATTTGATTCTGTTTGAATTTGCGGCTGTTATCGTTTGCCATAAAAAAAAATCTACACACACACACACACACACACACACACACACACAGAGACACACAGACAGACACACACACAGACACTTTTCGAAAAACGACTTTTTTCATGTTTTGAGTGTAGCACAATCAGAATCTGCAATAATCTCGAACACGATTCTTTTTGCCATCACCATACTTCCATTTCCTTAAGGAACATGGAAGTAAAATACCCTTTTAAAACATAAAACGTTGCAGGTAAACTACCCCTTTCCCTTGACCGATCTTCACCAAAATCAACAGGCCTTGCGTTCTCTACAATTTACGGATGTATGCAAAAACATATTTCATTATGTTTGAATTTACGGCAGTTATCGTTCGTCATAAAAAGAATTACTCTTGTTAAAACTAAATACAACTATTATTATATTAACGACTCGGAACACAAAGTTTTTTATAAGTAAAAACATATAGTTTTACCTTACAACCTGAACCGGTTTTCACCTTTTAAAGGCTTCTTCAGAGGTTGCCGCTGGTAGCGCTCTCCGTCCTGTTGTAGGCGACGGAAACGAAGTTTCGAAAGATTTATATTGTGTGTGTGGAGTGAGATATGTTCGAATAATGCGTGCGATTTGCAGCGGCAACCTCTGAAGAAGCATTTTAAAAATGAAAACCGGTTCAGGTTGTAAGGTAAAACCTTATGTTTTTACTTATAAATAACTTTGTCATCCGAGTCCTTAATACAATAGTTGTATTTAGTTAAGTAACGGACACGCCATGGACAACGAAATCCAAGAACTTGTTAAAACATTAAAGGTGGCAGGTAAACTACCCCTTTCCCTTAACCGATCTTCACCAAAATCAACAGGCCTTGAGTTCCCTACAATATAGGTATAGGGATGTTTGCAAAACATTATTTGATTCTGTTTGAATGTGCGGCAGTTATCGTTCGTCATAGAAACAATTACTCTTGTTAAAAAAATAAAGGTGGCCGGTAAACTACCCCTTTCCCTTAACTGATCTTCACCAAAATAAATAGGCCTTGAGTCCTCTGCAACTCAGGGACATATGTAAAAAAGTATTTGATTCTGTTTGATTTTACAGCAGTTATCGTTCTTCATGGAAAACGTTCTCTTGTTACAACATAAAATATTGCAGGTAAACTACCCCTTTCCCTTAACCGATATTCAACAAAATCAACAGACCTTGAGTTATCTACAATTGAGGAAGGTATGCACAAAATTATTTTATTCTGTTTAAATGTGCGGCAGTTATCTTTCATCATAGAAACAATTACTCTTGTTAAAACATAAAATGTGGCCGGTAAACTACCCCTTTCCCTTAACCGATCTTCACCATAATCAACAAGCCTTCAGTCTTTTACAATTGAGGAACGTATGCAAATCAATCTTTGATTCTGTTGGAATGTGCGTCAGTTATCGTTCGTCATAGAAAAATTTACCATTTGCAAAACATACAATGTTGCCGGTAAACTACCCATTTCCCTCAACCGATCTTCACCAAAATCAACAGACATTGAGGCCTCTATAGCTCAGGAAGCTGTGCAAAACATTGTTTGATTCTGATAGAATTTACGGCAGTTATCATTCGTTACATTAAAGATTACCCATGTTAAAACATAAAACGTTGCTGGTAAACTACCCCTTTCCCTAACCTGATCTTCAACAAAAACAATGGGTCTTGAGAACTCTACAATTCAGGGCTGTATGCAAAAACTTATTTGATTCTATTTGAATTTGCGGCTCTTATCGTTTGCCATAGACAATGCCCTTTTAAAACATAAAACGTTGCAGGTAAACTACCCCTTCCCCTTAACCGATCTTCACGAAAAATAATGGGTCTTGAGAACTCTATAATTCAGGGCAGTATGCAAAAAATTATTTGATTATGTTTGAATTTGCGGCTGTTATCGTTTGCCATAGAAAATACCCTTGTTAAAACATAAAACGTTCATGGTAAACTATCCCTTTCCCTTAACCGATCTTTATCAAAATCAATAGGTCTTGAGAACTTTACAATTCAGGACTGTATACAAAATATTTTTTGATTGTGTTTGAATTTGCGGCTGTTATTGTTTGCCATAGAAACAAATTACCCTTGATTAAAAAAATCGTCGCTGGTAAACTCCCCTTTCCCTTAAACGATCTTCACCAAAATCAATAGGTCTTGAGTACTCTACAATTCAGGGATACTTGCAAAACATTATTTTATTCTGTTTGAATGTGCGGCAGTTATCGTTCGTCATAGAAACAATTACTCTTGTTAAAACATTAAAGGTGGCAGGTAAACTACCCCTTTCCCTTAGCCGATCTTCATCAAAATCAATAAACCTTCAGGTCTTTATAATTCAGGAACGTATGCAAAACATTATTTGATTTTCTTCGAATTTGCGGCAGTTATCGTTCGTCGTAAAAAAATTACCCTTGTTTAAACATAAAATTTTGCTGGTAAACTACCCCTTTCCCTTAACCTATCTTCACCAAAATAAACAGACCTTGAGTACTTAAAACTTCAGGAATTTATGCAAAAAATTGTTTGATTCTCTTTGAATATGTGGCAGTTATAATTCGTCAAAAATATAATATCGGTATGTAGAACCATACATGACTTCCATGTTCTAAGATTTATATTTAAAAACATATTCGAAATGAAATATTTCCATAGAAACTACGTCTTTCTACATATTGCTTCAGCATTAACCACAGTACTGTGGTTACTAACGTATACCGCCTCACGTTTTCGCACTCGATTTTCACGGATGATGGCAGTCGATGGCACTGCCGAAAAGTCTGGTTTTGCAGAAAACATTGGACTACGGCTAAAGAGCCCGGGAAGCAATTTTAACAAAAAACTACTTCTTTGTTGCCGATAACGTAGTACAAATATAAAAAATTCTCCCCTCCACCATCAACTATAATTTTAATAATAGAAAATTACCCCCACCCCGTTTACCTAACTTCTTCATTTACAGATATTTCATATACGTTTCTACAGTGGATTACTATGAGCTTATCAGGATACTTTATTTATAAAAATTAAGTACTTTACTCTTGTTAAATCATAAAATGTTTCAGGTAAACTACCCCTTTCTCTTAACCGATCTTCTCTAAAATCAACAGACCTTCCGTCCTCTACAATTCAGCGAAGCATGCAAAAATATATTTGATTCTGTTTGAATGTGCGGCAGTTATCGTTCGTCATGGAAACATTTCTCTTGTTACAACATAAAATGTTGCAGGTAAACTACCCCTTTCCCTTCATCGATCTTCGCCAAAATCAATATACCTTGAGCTCTCTGCAACTCCCTTAACCGATCTTCACCAACACCAATAGGTATTGAGAACTCTACAATAGAGGGCTGTATGCAAAACATCATTTGATTCTGTTTGAATTTGCGGCTGTTATCGTTTACCATAGAAAAATATCGGTATGGAGAACCATACATGACTTCCATATTCTAAGATTTATATTTAAAATCATTTTCAGCCAAACAGCCAGGCTGTGTCTTACCTGCCTTTTTATTGCTGTATTAAATTAAAAATATTATATTACATTAAAATGAAAAAATTATAATTTTATTGCCTGGCAACAAAATTATTTTATTTTTAACAATTACCATTGTTTCAAAAAGTTTAAATAAATTTTCAAGTACTTTACTCTTGTTAAAACGTAAAAGGTTACAAGTAAACTACCCCTTCCCCTTAACCGATCTTCACCAAAATCGAAGGTCATTGAGACCTCTACAATTCAGGGACGTATGCAAAAAATTATTTGATTCTGTTTGAATTTGCGGCTGTTATCGTTTGCCATAGAAAATACGCTTGATAAAAAAACGTTGCAGGTAAACTACTCCTTCCCCTTAACCGATCTTCACCAAAAACAATAGGTCTTGCGTACTCTACAAATCAGGGCTGTATGCAAAACATTATTTGATTCTGTTTGAATTTGCGGCTGTTATCGTTTGCCATAGAAAATACCCTTGCTAAAAAAACGTTGCAGGTAAACTACTCCTTTCCCTCAACCGAACTTCACCAAAAACAATAGGTCTTGAGAACTCTACAATTTAATTCTGTATGCGAAACATTATTTGATTCTGTTTGAATTTGCGGCTGTTATCGTTTGCCAAACAAACAAAATTACCCTTGCTAAAAAAAAACCGTTGCAGGTAAACTACCCCTTTCCCTCAACCGATCTTCACCAAAAACAATAGGTCGCGAGTACTCTGCAAATCAGGGCTGCATGCAAAACATTATTTGATTCTGTTTGAATTTGCGGCTGTTATCGTTTGCCATAGAAAATACCCTTGTTAAAAAAACGTTGCAGGTAAACTACCCCTTTCCCTCAACCGATCTTCACCAAAAACAATAGGTCTTGAGAACTCTACAATGTAGGGCCGTATGCAAATAATCTTTTGATTCTGTTTGAATTTGCGGCTGTTATCGTTTGCCATAGGAAATACCCTTGTTAAAACATAAAACGTAACAGGTAAACCACCCCTTTCCCTTAACCGATCTTCACCAAAAACAACAGGTCTTGAGTACTCTACTAATCAGGGCTGTATGCAAAACATTATTTGATTCTGTTTGAATTTGCGGCTGTTATCGTTTGCCATAGAAAATACCCTTGTTAAAAAAACGTTGCAGGTTAACTACCCCTTTCCCTCAACCGAACTTCACCAAAAACAATAGATCTTGAGAACTCTACAATTTAGGGCTGTATGCAAATAATCTTTTGATTCTGTTTGAATTTGCGGCTGTTATCGTTTGCCATATGAAATACCCTTGTTAAAACATAAAACGTTACAGGTAAACTACCCCTTTCCCTTAACCGATCTTCACCAAAATCAACAGATCTTGAGAACTCTACAATTTAGGGCTGTATGCGAAACATTATTTGATTCTGTTTGAATTTGCGGCTGTTATCGTTTGCCAAACAAACAAAATTACCCTTGCTAAAAAAAACCGTTGCAGGTAAACTACCCCTTTCCCTCAACCGATCTTCACCAAAAACAATAGGTCGCGAGTACTCTGCAGATCAGGGCTGCATGCAAAAAATTATTTGATTCTGTTTGAATTTGCGGCAGTTATCGTTTGCCATAGAAAAAAAATCTACAGATAGACAGACAGACAGACACACAGACAGACAGACAGACACACACACACACACACTTTTCGGAAAACGACTTTTTTTCATGTTTTGAGTGTAGTAGAATCAGAATCTGCAATAATCTCGAACACGATTTTTTTTGCCATCACCATACTTCCATTCCTTAAGGAATATGGAAGTAAAATATCGGTATGGAGAACCATACATGACTTCCATATTCTAAGATTTATATTTAAAATCATTTTCACCCAAACAGCCAGGCTGTGTCTTACCTGCCTTTTTATTGCTGTATTAAATGAAAAATATTATATTACATTAAAATGAAAAAATTATAATTTTATTGCCTGGCAACAAAATTATTTTATTTTTAACAATTACCATTGTTTCAAAAAGTTTAAATAAATTTTCAAGTACTTTACTCTTGTTAAAACGTAAAAAGTTACAGGTAAACTACCCCTTCCCCTTAACCGATCTTCACCAAAATCGAAAGTCATTGACACCTCTACAATTCAGGGACGTATGCAAAAAATTATTTGATTCTGTTTGAATTTGCGGCTGTTATCGTTTGCCATAGAAAATACGCTTGATAAAAAAACGTAGCAGGTAAACTACCCCTTCCCCTTAACCGATCTTCACCAAAAAAAACAGGTCTTGAGTACTCTACAAATCAGGGCTGTATGCAAAACATTATTTGATTCTGTTTGAATTTGCGGCTGTTATCGTTTGCCATAGAAAATACCCTTGTTAAAAAAACGTTGCAGGTAAACTACCCCTTTCCCTCAACCGATCTTCACCAAAAACAATAGGTCTTGAGAACTCTACAATTTAGGGCTGTATGCAAATAATCTTTTGATTCTGTTTGAATTTGCGGCTGTTATCGTTTGCCATAGGAAATACCCTTGTTAAAACATAAAACGTTACAGGTAAACTACCCCTTTCCCTTAACCGAACTTCACCAAAAACAACAGGTCTTGAGTACTCTACAAATCAGGGCTGTATGCAAAATATTATTTGATTCTGTTTGAATTTGCGGCTGTTATCGTTTGCCATAGAAAATACCCTTGTTAAAAAAACGTTGCAGGTAAACTACCCCTTTCCCTCAACCGATCTTCACCAAAAACAATAGGTCTTGAGAACTCTACAATTTAGGGCTGTATGCAAATAATCTTTTGATTCTGTTTGAATTTTCGGCTGTTATCGTTTGCCATAGGAAATACCCTTGTTAAAACATAAAACGTTACAGGTACACTACCCCTTTCCCTTAACCGATCTTCACCAAAATCAACAGATCTTGAGAACTCTACAAATCAGGGCTGTATGCGAAACATTATTTGATTCTGTTTGAATTTGCGGCTGTTATCGTTTGCCAAACAAACAAAATTACCCTTGCTAAAAAAAAACCGTTGCAGGTAAACTACCCCTTTCCCTCAACCGATCTTCACCAAAAACAATAGGTCGCGAGTGCTCTGCAAATCAGGGCTGTATGCAAAACATTATTTGATTCTGTTTGAATTTGCGGCAGTTATCGGTTGCCATAGAAAAAATCTACAGACAGACAGACACACAGACAGACAGACAGACAGACAGACAGACAGACAGACAGACACACAGATACTTTTCGGAAAACGACTTTTTTTCATGTTTTGAGTGTAGTAGAACCAGAATCTGCAATAATCTCGAACACGATTTGTTTTGCCATCACCATACTTCCATTCCTTAAGGAATATGGAATTAAAATACCCTTGATAGAAAACCGTTGCCGGTAAACTACCCCTTTACCTTAACCGATCTTCACCAAAAACGATAGGTCTTGAGAACTCTACAATTCAGGGTTGTATGTAAAACATTATTTGATTCTGTTTGAATTTGCGGCTGTTATCGTCTGCCAAACAAACAAAATTACCCTTGATTAAAAAAAAACCGTTGCTGGTAAACTACCCCTTTCCCATAACCGATCTTCACCAAAAACAATAGGTCGCGAGTACTCTACAAATCAGGGCAGTATGCAAAAACTTATTTGATCTGTTTGAATTTGCGGCTCTTATCGTTTGCCATAGAAAATAACCTTTTAAAACATTAAGCGTTGTAGGTAAACTACCCCTTTTCCTTAACCGATCTTCACCAAAACCAAAAGGTCTTGAGAACTCTACAATTCAGGGAGTATGCAAAACATTATTTGATTATGTTTGAATTTGCGGCTGTTATCGTTTGCCATAGGAGAAATACCCTTGTTAAAACATAAAACGTTGCTGGTAAACTACCCCTATCCCTTAACCGGTCTGTACCAAAATCAACAGATCTTGAGAAGCCTACAATTCAGGGCTGTATGCGAAACATTATTTGATTCTGTTTGAATTTGCGGCTGTTATCGTTTGCCAAACAAACAAAATTACCCTTGATTAAAAAAAACCGTTGCAGGTAAACTACCCTTTCCCTTAACCGATCTTCACCAAAAACAATAGGTCGCGAGTACTCTACAAATCAGGGCTGTATGCAAAATATTATTTGATTCTGTTTGAATTTGCGGCTGTTATCGTTTGCCATAAAAAAAAATCTACACACACACACACACACACACACACACACACACACAGACACACAGACAGACACACACACAGACACTTTTCGAAAAAACGACTGTTTTTCATGTTTTGAGTGTAGCACAATCAGAATCTGCAATAATCTCGAACACGATTCTTTTTGCCATCACCATACTTCCATTTCCTTAAGGAACATGGAAGTAAAATACCCTTTTAAAACATAAAACGTTGCCGGTAAACTACCCCTTTCCCTTGACCGATCTTCACCAAAATCAACAGGCCTTGCGTTCTCTACAATTTACGGATGTATGCAAAAACATATTTTATTATGTTTGAATTTACGGCAGTTATCGTTCGTCATAAAAAGAATTACTCTTGTTAAAACTAAATACAACTATTATTATATTAACGACTCGGAACACAAAGTTTTTTATAAGTAAAAACATATAGTTTTACCTTACAACCTGAACCGGTTTTCACCTTTTAAAGGCTTCTTCAGAGGTTGCCGCTGGTAGCGCTCTCCGTCCTGTTGTGGGCGACGGAAACGAAGTTTCGAAAGATTTATGTTGTGTGTGTGGAGTGAGATATGTTCGAATAATGCGTGCGATTTGCAGCGGCAACCTCTGAAGAAGCATTTTAAAAGTGAAAACCGGTTCAGGTTGTAAGGTAAAACCTTATGTTTTTACTTATAAATAACTTTGTCATCCGAGTCCTTAATACAATAGTTGTATTTAGTTAAGTAACGGACACGCCATGGACAACGAAATCCAAGAACTTGTTAAAACATTAAAGGTGGCAGGTAAACTACCCCTTTCCCTTAACCGATCTTCACCAAAATCAACAGGCCTTGAGTTCCCTACAATATAGGTATAGGGATGTTTGCAAAACATTATTTGATTCTGTTTGAATGTGCGGCAGTTATCGTTCGTCATAGAAACAATTACTCTTGTTAAAAAAATAAAGGTGGCCGGTAAACTACCCCTTTCCCTTAACTGATCTTCACCAAAATAAATAGGCCTTGAGTCCTCTGCAACTCAGGGACATATGTAAAAAAGTATTTGATTCTGTTTGATTTTACAGCAGTTATCGTTCTTCATGGAAAACGTTCTCTTGTTACAACATAAAATATTGCAGGTAAACTACCCCTTTCCCTTAACCGATATTCAACAAAATCAACAGACCTTGAGTTATCTACAATTGAGGAAGGTATGCACAAAATTATTTTATTCTGTTTAAATGTGCGGCAGTTATCTTTCATCATAGAAACAATTACTCTTGTTAAAACATAAAATGTGGCCGGTAAACTACCCCTTTCCCTTAACCGATCTTCACCATAATCAACAAGCCTTCAGCCTTTTACAATTGAGGAACGTATGCAAATCAATCTTTGATTCTGTTGGAATGTGCGTCAGTTATCGTTCGTCATAGAAAAATTTACCATTTGCAAAACATACAATGTTGCCGGTAAACTACCCATTTCCCTTAACCGATCTTCACCAAAATCAACAGACATTGAGGCCTCTATAGCTCAGGAAGCTGTGCAAAACATTGTTTGATTCTGATAGAATTTACGGCAGTTATCATTCGTTACATTAAAGATTACCCATGTTAAAACATAAAACGTTGCTGGTAAACTACCCCTTTCCCTAACCTGATCTTCAACAAAAACAATGGGTCTTGAGAACTCTACAATTCAGGGCTGTATGCAAAAACTTATTTGATTCTGTTTGAATTTGCGGCTGTTATCGTTTGCCATAGACAATGCCCTTTTAAAACATAAAACGTTGCAGGTAAACTACCCCTTCCCCTTAACCGATCTTCACGAACAATAATGGGTCTTGAGAACTCTATAATTCAGGGCAGTATGCAAAAAATTATTTGATTATGTTTGAATTTGCGGCTGTTATCGTTTGCCATAGAAAATACCCTTGTTAAAACATAAAACGTTCATGGTAAACTATCCCTTTCCCTTAACCGATCTTTATCAAAATCAATAGGTCTTGAGAACTTTACAATTCAGGACTGTATACAAAATATTTTTTGATTGTGTTTGAATTTGCGGCTGTTATTGTTTGCCATAGAAACAAATTACCCTTGATTAAAAAAATCGTCGCTGGTAAACTCCCCTTTCCCTTAAACGATCTTCACCAAAATCAATAGGTCTTGAGTACTCTACAATTCAGGGATACTTGCAAAACATTATTTTATTCTGTTTGAATGTGCGGCAGTTATCGTTCGTCATAGAAACAATTACTCTTGTTAAAACAATAAAGGTGGCTGGTAAACTACCCCTTTCCCTTAGCCGATCTTCATCAAAATCAAAAAACCTTCAGGTCTTTATAATTCAGGAACGTATGCAAAACATTATTTGATTTTCTACGAATTTGCGGCAGTTATCGTTCGTCGTAAAAAAATTACCCTTGTTTAAACATTAAATTTTGCTGGTAAACTACCCCTTTCCCTTAACCTATCTTCACCAAAATAAACAGACCTTGAGTACTTAAAACTTCAGGAATTTATGCAAAAAATTGTTTGATTCTCTTTGAATATGTGGCAGTTATAATTCGTCAAAAATATAATATCGGTATGTAGAACCATACATGACTTCCATGTTCTAAGATTTATATTTAAAAACATATTCGAAATGAAATATTTCCATAGAAACTACGTCTTTCTACATATTGCTTCAGCATTAACCACAGTACTGTGGTTACTAACGTATACCGCCTCACGTTTTCGCACTCGATTTTCACGGATGATGGCAGTCGATGGCACTGCCGAAAAGTCTGGTTTTGCAGAAAACATTGGACTACGGCTAAAGAGCCCGGGAAGCAATTTTAACAAAAATATCGGTATGGAGAACCATACATGACTTCCATATTCTAAGATTTATATTTAAAATCATTTTCAGCCAAACAGCCAGGCTGTGTCTTACCTGCCTTTTTATTGCTGTATTAAATGAAAAATATTATATTACATTAAAATGAAAAAATTATAATTTTATTGCCTGGCAACAAAATTATTTTATTTTTAACAATTACCATTGTTTCAAAATGTTTAAATAAATTTTCAAGTACTTTACTCTTGTTAAAACGTATAAGGTTGCAGGTAAACTACCCCTTCCCCTTAACCGATCTTCACCAAAATCGAAAGTCATTGAGACCTCTACAATTCAAGGACGTATGCAAAACATTATTTGATTCTGTTTGAATTTGCGGCTGTTATCGTTTGCCATAGAAAATACGCTTGATAAAAAAACGTTGCAGGTAAACTACCCCTTCCCCTTAACCGATCTTCACCAAAAACAATAGGTCTTGAGTACTCTACAAATCAGGACTGTATGCAAAACATTATTTGATTCTGTTTGAATTTGCGGCTGTTATCGTTTGCCATAGAAAATACCCTTGTTAAAAAAACGTTGCAGGTAAACTACCCCTTTCCCTTAACCGATCTTCACCAAAAACAATAGGTCTTGAGAAATCTACAATTCAGGGCTGTATGCGAAACATTATTTGATTCTGTTTGAATTTGCGGCTGTTATCGTTTGCCAAAAAAAAAAAATTTCCCTTGATAAAAAAAACCGTTGCAGGTAAACTACCCCTTCCCCTCAACCGATCTTCACCAAAAACAATAGGTCGCGAGTACTCTACAAATCAGGGCTGTATGCAAAAAATTATTTGATTCTGTTTGAATTTGCGGCAGTTGTCATTTGCCATAGAAAATACGCATGATAAAAAACGTTGCTGGTAAACTACCCCTTCCCCTCAACCGATCTTCACCAAAAACAATAGGTCTTGAGTACTCTACAAATCAGGGCTGTATGCAGAAAATTATTTGATTTTGTTTGAATTTGCGGCTGTTATCGTTTGCCATAGAAAATACCCTTGTTAAAAAAACGTTGTAGGTAAACTACCCCTTTACCTTAACCGATCTTCACCAAAAACAAAAGGTCTTGAGAACTCTACAATTTAGGGCTGTATGCAAATAATCTTTTCATTCTGTTTGAATTTGCGGCTGTTATCGTTTGCCATAGGAAATACCCTTGTTAAAACATAAAACGTTACAGGTAAATTACCCGTTTCCCTTAACCGATCTTCACGAAAAACAATAGGTCTTGAGAACTCTACAATTCAGGGCTGTATGCGAAACATTATTTGATTCTGTTTGAATTTGCGGCTGTTATCGTTTGCCAAACAAACAAAATTACCCTTGCTAAAAAAAAAACCGTTGCAGGTAAACTACCCCTTTCCCTCAACCGATCTTCACCAAAAACAATAGGTCGCGAGAACTCTGCAAAACCGAGCTGTATGCAAAAAATTATTTGATTCTGTTTGTATTTGCGGCAGTTATCGTTTGCCATAGAAAAAAAATTTACAGACAGACAGACAGACAGACATACAGACAGACAGACAGACAGACAGAGAGACAGACACACAGACACTTTTCGGAAAACGACTTTTTTTCATGTTTTGAGTGTAGTAGAATCAGAATCTGCAATAATCTCGAACACGATTTTTTTTGCCATCACCATACTTCCATTCCTTAAGGAATATGGAAGTAAAAACTACTTCTTTGTTGCCGATAACGTAGTACAAATATAAAAAATTCTCCCCTCCACCATCAACTATAATTTTAATAATAGAAAATTACCCCCACCCCGTTTACCTAACTTCTTCATTTACAGATATTTCATATACGTTTCATAGTGGATTACTATGAGCTTATCAGGATACTTTATTTATAAAAATTAAGTACTTTACTCTTGTTAAATCATAAAATGTTTCAGGTAAACTACCCCTTTCTCTTAACCGATCTTCTCCAAAATCAACAGACCTTCCGTCCTCTACAATTCAGCGAAGCATGCAAAAATATATTTGATTCTGTTTGAATGTGCGGCAGTTATCGTTCGTCATGGAAACATTTCTCTTGTTACAACATAAAATGTTGCAGGTAAACTACCCCTTTCCCTTAATCGATCTTCGCCAAAATCAATATACCTTGAGCTCTCTGCAACTCCCTTAACCGATCTTCACCAACACCAATAGGTATTGAGAACTCTACAATAGAGGGCTGTATGCAAAACATCATTTGATTCTGTTTGAATTTGCGGCTGTTATCGTTTACCATAGAAAAATATCGGTATGGAGAACCATACATGACTTCCATATTCTAAGATTTATATTTAAAATCATTTTCAGCCAAACAGCCAGGCTGTGTCTTACCTGCCTTTTTATTGCTGTATTAAATGAAAAATATTATATTACATTAAAATGAAAAAATTATAATTTTATTGCCTGGCAACAAAATTATTTTATTTTTAACAATTACCATTGTTTCAAAAAGTTTAAATAAATTTTCAAGTACTTTACTCTTGTTAAAACGTAAAAGGTTGCAGGTAAACTACCCCTTCCCCTTAACCGATCTTCACCAAAATCGAAAGTCATTGACACCTCTACAATTCAGGGACGTATCCAAAAAATTATTTGATTCTGTTTGAATTTGCGGCTGTTATCGTTTGCCATAGAAAATACGCTTGATAAAAAAACGTTGCAGGTAAACTACCCCTTCCCCTTAACCGATCTTCACCAAAAACAATAGGTCTTGCGTACTCTACAAACCAGGGCTGTATGCAAAACATTATTTGATTCTGTTTGAATTTGCGGCTGTTATCGTTTGCCATAGAAAATACCCTTGCTAAAAAAACGTTGCAGGTAAACTACTCCTTTCCCTCAACCGAACTTCACCAAAAACAATAGGTCTTGAGAACTCTACAATTTAGGTCTGTATGCGAAACATTATTTGATTCTGTTTGAATTTGCGGCTGTTATCGTTTGCCAAACAAACAAAATTACCCTTGCTAAAAAAAAACCGTTGCAGGTAAACTACCCCTTTCCCTCAACCGATCTTCACCAAAAACAATAGGTCGCGAGTACTCTGCAAATCAGAGCTGCATGCAAAACATTATTTGATTCTGTTTGAATTTGCGGCTGTTATCGTTTGCCATAGAAAATACCCTTGTTAAAAAAACGTTGCAGGTAAACTACCCCTTTCCCTCAACCGATCTTCACCAAAAACAATAGGTCTTGAGAACTCTACAATTTAGGGCCGTATGCAAATAATCTTTTGATTCTGTTTGAATTTGCGGCTGTTATCGTTTGCCATAGGAAATACCCTTGTTAAAACATAAAACGTTACAGGTAAACCACCCCTTTCCCTTAACCGATCTTCACCAAAAACAATAGGTCTTGAGTACTCTACAAATCAGGGCTGTATGCAAAACATTATTTGATTCTGTTTGAATTTGCGGCTGTTATCGTTTGCCATAGAAAATACCCTTGTTAAAAAAACGTTGCTGGTAAACTACCCCTTTCCCTCAACCGAACTTCACCAAAAACAATAGATCTTGAGAACTCTACAATTTAGGGCTGTATGCAAATAATCTTTTGATTCTGTTTGAATTTGCGGCTGTTATCGTTTGCCATATGAAATACCCTTGTTAAAAAAACGTTGCAGGTAAACTACCCCTTCCCCTCAACCGATCTTCACCAAAAACAAAAGGTCTTGAGAACTCTTCAATTTAGGGCCGCATGCAAATAATCTTTTGATTCTGTTTGAATTTGCGGCTGTTATCGTTTGCCAAACAAACAAAATTACCCTTGCTAAAAAAAACCGTTGCAGGTAAACTACCCCTTTCCCTCAACCGATCTTCACCAAAAACAACAGGTCGCGAGTACTCTGCAAATCAGGGCTGTATGCAAAACATTATTTGATTCTGTTTGAATTTGCGGCTGTTATCGTTTGCCATAGAAAATACCCTTGTTAAAAAAACGTTGCAGGTAAACTACCCCTTTCCCTCAACCGAACTTCACCAAAAACAACAGATCTTGAGAACTCTACAATTTAGGGCTGTATGCAAATAATCTTTTGATTCTGTTTGAATTTGCGGCTGTTATCGTTTGCCATATGAAATACCCTTGTTAAAACATAAAACGTTACAGGTAAACTACCCCTTTCCCTTAACCGATCTTCACCAAAATCAACAGATCTTGAGAACTCTACAATTTAGGGCTGTATGCGAAACATTATTTGATTCTGTTTGAATTTGCGGCTGTTATCGTTTGCCAAACAAACAAAATTACCCTTGCTAAAAAAAACCGTTGCAGGTAAACTACCCCTTTCCCTCAACCGATCTTCACCAAAAACAATAGGTCGCGAGTACTCTGCAAATCAGGGCTGCATGCAAAAAATTATTTGATTCTGTTTGAATTTGCGGCAGTTATCGTTTGCCATAGAAAAAAAATCTACAGACAGACAGACAGACAGACACACAGACAGACAGACAGACACACACACACACACACTTTTCGGAAAACGATTTTTTTTCATGTTTTTAGTGTAGTAGAATCAGAATCTGCAATAATCTCGAACACGATTTTTTTTGCCATCACCATACTTCCATTCCTTAAGGAATATGGAAGTAAAATATCGGTATGGAGAACCATACATGACTTCCATATTCTAAGATTTATATTTAAAATCATTTTCACCCAAACAGCCAGGCTGTGTCTTACCTGCCTTTTTATTGCTGTATTAAATGAAAAATAATATATTACATTAAAATGAAAAAATTATAATTTTATTGCCTGGCAACAAAATTATTTTATTTTTAACAATTACCATTGTTTCAAAAAGTTTAAATAAATTTTCAAGTACTTTACTCTTGTTAAAACGTAAAAGGTTGCAGGTAAACTACCCCTTCCCCTTAACCGATCTTCACCAAAATCGATAGTCATTGACACCTCTACAATTCAGGGAGGTATCCAAAAAATTATTTGATTCTGTTTGAATTTGCGGCTGTTATCGTTTGCCATAGAAAATACGCTTGATAAAAAAACGTTGCAGGTAAACTACCCCTTCCCCTTAACCGATCTTCACCAAAAACAATAGGTCTTGCGTACTCTACAAATCAGGGCTGTATGCAAAACATTATTTGATTCTGTTTGAATTTGCGGCTGTTATCGTTTGCCATAGAAAATACCCTTGCTAAAAAAACGTTGCAGGTAAACTACTCCTTTCCCTCAACCGAACTTCACCAAAAACAATAGGTCTTGAGAACTCTACAATTTAGGTCTGTATGCGAAACATTATTTGATTCTGTTTGAATTTGCGGCTGTTATCGTTTGCCAAACAAACAAAATTACCCTTGCTAAAAAAAAACCGTTGCAGGTAAACTACCCCTTTCCCTCAACCGATCTTCACCAAAAACAATAGGTCGCGAGTACTCTGCAAATCAGAGCTGCATGCAAAACATTATTTGATTCTGTTTGAATTTGCGGCTGTTATCGTTTGCCATAGAAAATACCCTTGTTAAAAAAACGTTGCAGGTAAACTACCCCTTTCCCTCAACCGATCTTCACCAAAAACAACAGGTCTTGAGAACTCTACAATTTAGGGCCGTATGCAAATAATCTTTTGATTCTGTTTGAATTTGCGGCTGTTATCGTTTGCCATAGGAAATACCCTTGTTAAAACATAAAACGTTACAGGTAAACCACCCCTTTCCCTTAACCGATCTTCACCAAAAACAATAGATCTTGAGTACTCTACAAATCAGGGCTGTATGCAAAACATTATTTGATTCTGTTTGAATTTGCGGCTGTTATCGTTTGCCATAGAAAATACCCTTGTTAAAAAAACGTTGCTGGTAAACTACCCCTTTCCCTCAACCGAACTTCACCAAAAACAATAGATCTTGAGAACTCTACAATTTAGGGCTGTATGCAAATAATCTTTTGATTCTGTTTGAATTTGCGGCTGTTATCGTTTGCCATATGAAATACCCTTGTTAAAACATAAAACGTTACAGGTAAACTACCCCTTTCCCTTAACCGATCTTCACCAAAATCAACAGATCTTGAGAACTCTACAATTTAGGGCTGTATGCGAAACATTATTTGATTCTGTTTGAATTTGCGGCTGTTATCGTTTGCCAAACAAACAAAATTACCCTTGCTAAAAAAAACCGTTGCAGGTAAACTACCCCTTTCCCTCAACCGATCTTCACCAAAAACAACAGGTCGCGAGTACTCTGCAAATCAGGGCTGTATGCAAAACATTATTTGATTCTGTTTGAATTTGCGGCTGTTATCGTTTGCCATAGAAAATACCCTTGTTAAAAAAACGTTGCAGGTAAACTACCCCTTTCCCTCAACCGAACTTCACCAAAAACAACAGATCTTGAGAACTCTACAATTTAGGGCTGTATGCAAATAATCTTTTGATTCTGTTTGAATTTGCGGCTGTTATCGTTTGCCATATGAAATACCCTTGTTAAAACATAAAACGTTACAGGTAAACTACCCCTTTCCCTTAACCGATCTTCACCAAAATCAACAGATCTTGAGAACTCTACAATGTAGGGCTGTATGCGAAACATTATTTGATTCTGTTTGAATTTGCGGCTGTTATCGTTTGCCAAACAAACAAAATTACCCTTGCTAAAAAAAACCGTTGCAGGTAAACTACCCCTTTCCCTCAACCGATCTTCACCAAAAACAATAGGTCGCGAGTACTCTGCAAATCAGGGCTGCATGCAAAAAATTATTTGATTCTGTTTGAATTTGCGGCAGTTATCGTTTGCCATAGAAAAAAAATCTACAGACAGACAGACAGACAGACACACAGACAGACAGACAGACACACACACACACACACACACTTTTCGGAAAACGACTTTTTTTCATGTTTTGAGTGTAGTAGAATCAGAATCTGCAATAATCTCGAACACGATTTTTTTTGCCATCACCATACTTCCATTCCTTAAGGAATATGGAAGTAAAATATCGGTATGGAGAACCATACATGACTTCCATATTCTAAGATTTATATTTAAAATCATTTTCACCCAAACAGCCAGGCTGTGTCTTACCTGCCTTTTTATTGCTGTATTAAATGAAAAATATTATATTACATTAAAATGAAAAAATTATAATTTTATTGCCTGGCAACAAAATTATTTTATTTTTAACAATTACCATTGTTTCAAAAAGTTTAAATAAATTTTCAAGTACTTTACTCTTTTTAAAACGTAAAAGGTTGCAGGTAAACTACCCCTTCCCCTTAACCGATCTTCACCAAAATCGAAAGTCATTGACACCTCTACAATTCAGGGACGTATGCAAAAAATTATTTGATTCTGTTTGAATTTGCGGCTGTTATCGTTTGCCATAGAAAATACGCTTGATAAAAAAACGTTGCAGGTAAACTACCCCTTCCCCTTAACCGATCTTCACCAAAAACAATAGGTCTTGAGTACCCTACAAATCAGGGCTGCATGCAAAACATTATTTGATTCTGTTTGAATTTGCGGCTGTTATCGTTTGCCATAGAAAATACCCTTGTTAAAAAAACGTTGCAGGTAAACTACCCCTTTCCCTCAACCGAACTTCACCAAAAACAATAGGTCTTGAGAACTCTACAATTTAGGGCTGTATGCAAATAATTTTTGATTCTGTTTGAATTTGCGGCTGTTATCGTTTGCCATAAGAAATACCCTTGTTAAAACATAAAACGTTACAGGTAAACTACCCCTTCCCCTTAACCGATCTTCACCAAAATCAACAGATCTTGAGAACTCTACAATTTAGGGCTGTATGCGAAACATTATTTGATTCTGTTTGAATTTGCGGCTGTTATCGTTTGCCAAACAAACAAAATTACACTTGCTAAAAAAAAACCGTTGCAGGTAAACTACCCCTTTCCCTCAACCGATCTTCACCAAAAACAATAGGTCGCGAGTACTCTGCAAATCAGGGCTGCATGCAAAACATTATTTGATTGTTTGAATTTGCGGCTGTTATCGTTTGCCATAGAAAATACCCTTGTTAAAAAAACGTTGCAGGTAAACTACCCCTTTCCCTCAACCGAACTTCACCAAAAACAATAGGTCTTGAGAACTCTACAATTTAGGGCTGTATGCAAATAATCTTTTGATTCTGTTTGAATTTGCGGCTGTTATCGTTTGCCATAGGAAATACCCTTGTTAAAACATAAAACGTTACAGGTAAACCACCCCTTTCCCTTAACCGATCTTCACCAAAAACAATAGGTCTTGAGTACTCTACAAATCAGGGCTGTATGCAAAACATTATTTGATTCTGTTTGAATTTGCGGCTGTTATCGTTTGCCATAGAAAATACCCTTGTTAAAAAAACGTTGCTGGTAAACTACCCCTTTCCCTCAACCGAACTTCACCAAAAACAATAGATCTTGAG